>LR738711.1:650723895-650912406 GCA_902687465.1 Secale cereale | reverse complement strand
GGGACGCCCCCCTTTCCAGGGTGCGCCCCTGCCTCGAGGCCCACTCGAGCGTCCCCCGGTGCCCTCCTTCTTCCTATATAAGTCCACGTACGCCAGAAACTCCATGAACAGAGAGAAAACCCTAATTCCACCGCCATAGCTTCTGTTCCCATGGAGATCCCATCTTGGAGCCTGTTCCGGAGCTCCACCGGAGGGGGATCCATCACGGAGGCCTTCATCATCATCATCATCATCGCCCTCACCATGAGTTGTGAGTAGTTTACCTCAGACCTTCGGGTCCATAGCTAGTATCTAGATGGCTTCTTCTCTCTCTCTCTGTAATGCCTAGGATGGGACTATACCTCCTACGTGTCGAGGCACGACTTAAAGGTATAAGCCCATCCTAGAATGATCTCTAGTTTGGTATCTTTGCACGACTCATGTAAAAGAGGGATTAAATTGCAAAAGGAGATAGTTGGCTTACACTCGCCACTTCACACAAAACATTACATAAGCAAAACATCATTCAAAACATCACAACCCGACTACGGGCGAAGATCCAAAAGAAAGATACCAAAACAACATAAAGCCACAGGTCAGGATCGAATCCTAGTAGAAACCACTACTGATCGTCGGAACGAAACAAGCATACAGCCAAACTCTTCATCGAGCTCCCGGTGAAGAACTTGAACCAGCTCCTGCATCAAACTCGGTTGAACCTGCATCTGGTGTTGTAGTATCTGTGAGCCACGAGGACTCAGCAATCCCATAACCATGGGTATCAAGACTAGCAAAGCTTTATGGGTAGGAAGAGGCAAAGTGGTGAAGGTTGCAGCAGCGGCTAAGCATAATATGGTGGCTAGCTTACGAGTACAAGAATAAGATGAGCATCTACGCAAACGGTCGCAAAAGTAGTGATCGCTAAAGATCCTGAACTACATACGAATCAAACATAACCCCACCGTGTTCTCTTCTCAAAGTGAAAAGAGACAGTCACGGTTACTCACACAGTTGTGTGTTTTACTTCGGATCATCTGTCAAGTTTTCTACAACTGGACATTAACAAATTCCAATCTGCCACATAACCGCGGGCACGGCTTTCGAAAGATTATAACCCTACAGGGGTGTCCCAACTTAGCCCATCACAAGCTCTCACGATTAGCTGAAGTGATAAATATAATATCATCACTCCTTATCTTAGGGAAATCCGATCAGGCTCGGCATCCCGGTAGCACAAGACATTTCGACAATGGTAAAACAAGTCCAGCAAGACCTCCCGGCGTGCCGACACCCTGATGGTAGCCACGCGCATCTCGTCTCAGGCCACGTCCGGATGAGCGCTACGTACAGTAACCGAAGATCCCAGATAACTGGGTGGTACCGCAAGTGGCTCTAGTTTGGGACCAACACCATCAGCACTGCCCCCCCCTGCTATGTAGAATTAAGAATCCTTGGGGACGCGACCCCCTATGCAAATTTAAGTAATTAATTAAGTTGTTATTATGAGCAAATTAAAACCAATGTTGGGCCTTGCTGGAGGAGTTTTATTCAAAGTCGAACTGTCAAGGGGTCCCCATCCACCCATCGTGTAAGGAACGCAAAATCAAGGAACATAATGCCGGTTTATCGGCGCCTAAGGTGGCATGAGTGGAACAAAACACCGAGCAAAAGGCCAAGCCTTCCACCCATGCCCAATATATAGGTGTGTTAATAATAATAATAGATATTGTGATATTCCAACAACAATTTCCCTCCTGGAACGATCTTCATCTTCTCCTGCAACTAACAACGCTATAAGAGGGGCTGAGCAAGCGGGTAACATAGCCAAACAGTGGTTTTGCTAGGAAGGTTTCAAATGTTAGAGGTTTCATGGCAACAAGGAGAGGCTGACATAAAAGATGGGTAGCGCGACATGTAACGATAGCATCGAGACAACTAAGCATGGCAATGGTAGTAAAGGTATCCAAGGGTATGATCATCTTGCCTGGGATTCCACAAGGGAGAAGAACGGATCCATGAAGTAGACGGAGCAACAAGTCGAGCGAATCCTCACAACTCCGGAACAAACCGAAGCTAACAAGAGAAGCAACCGGAAAGAAGCAAACAACACGGTAAACACACAAGAATAAACATGGCATACGATGCACATCCAAGTATGATGCATGTCCGGTTTAATTATGCAAGGCATGGCAAAGTGCACAAACAAAACTACAAATTAAGTGGAGCTCAATATGCAACGAGTTGCATATTGACGAAACACCACATTTTATTATTTAGTCGACTCTCGTTTATTTACAAGGCAAGATTAAATGTTTGTTAACATGGCAAGAGGTGAAGCAAAAGTAAACTAACTATTTAGGCATTTTAAATGAGGCCGGAAAAACAACAACAATAATTCCGGAAAATCCCCATGAGCATGTTTAGTAATTATAAGCAAACAACATTAAACATTTTAGGGTTGTTAACATGATGCGGATGACATGATCAAGTTTTATGCAATTATTATTAAAAGTTGACATGAAGAAGATATGAAGCATTTGTCACCGTGGTGGAAGGAAAGGTGCCACGGCAACGATCCGAAAATGATGCAACGCAACATCTCGGTTCCGGTAACCCGTTGAGAGTCCGGAGCAAAAGAAAGGTGGCGAGCGAGTCGAACAAGATGATGGGGTGCTCCCGGCTTCCGGGTTCCCACGGGTCGGCGACAAAAGAGGGCACAACGGACACGGTGCAACCAAGGGATGCATTTCATACAACACAACATTCATCCACGGGTCATCGTCTCGGGTTATACCTTCGAAGCGTTCGTTTTCGGAGGGGCTCGAGATCGTAGAGGGACGTAGTGGTACACGGGTCGTAGAGGAAGAAGTCGTTCTCGCGAGTCGTGGTACACGTGTCGTAGGGGGAAGTAGACGTTCTTGTTTCCGAAGAGGTACTCGTCGCGGCATCGGACGTCCTCGGGGCGACGGTAGTCGAACTTGACATCGGTAGGGGTACTCGTTTCTTCCGAAGGTAGTCGTTCTCGTTCGTAGTCATTCACGTCCCCGAAGAGGTACTTAGCGCATCGCCGATCGTAGTGGTACTTGGCGTCGGGCGGTCTTGCCGGCGGGGTACTTGTCGCGACGTAGTTGACGTCGGGGTACACGTTCGTAGATGTTCGAGTCGTCGAGCGTAGTGGTACTTGACGGATCCATAGCGACCGTAGTTATACACAGATTGTCGGACCGGTCTCGGTGTTGACGTACGCAGGTCCTCTGTCAAAACAGTAGCACACACAACAACAACAAAAAAAACACAGGACACTGCAGCACGGGTGGACGAGGCCAAACGAGGAGAAGGAGGCCGATGCAGGGAGCCAGAGGGCCGGTGGCGCGGGCTGCGGCCCTGGTGGCGACGGCGCTGGAGGTTGCAGCAGCTCCTCGGAGGGGCTGCGGTCGGAGGGTGCAGGGCACCCAGCGCGGAGGAGGGAGGCAGGCACTCAGCGCGGAGGAGGAAGGCAGCAAGCCGGCGATGCGGGCGCGGCCCTGGAGATGGAGGGAGGCCACGGCCTGGCCTGTCGTCGCTGGCGGACGGGGAGGACGGGCTGCGGCCCGGAGACAGGAGACGAGGAAGGCTCCTGGCCACCCTGGTGCTTCTGCCCTGTTGAGGAGGGGGCGACGGAGGGTGCGTCGGATGAGGGAGGAAGGGCGCAGGGAGCCGGCGTGCGGGGCGCTGACGACGGCTGGAGGGCCGGAGGGAGAGGCGCCCTGGACGGGGCCGCTGCGCCTGGCGACGCGGGCGACCTGGCGGGGCCGGACGCGCAGGACTGGAGGACGGCGGAGCTTCGAGAGGAGGTGGCGTTCGGCCTGGAGCGGCGCAAAGGAGGACGAGGCCCCGAGGCGGAGAGCTGGTGATCGAGGGAGGAGGAGGAAGATCGAAGGAGCGAGCGAGGGGTTCGGGCAGAGGAGCGAGGGAATCGGGGGTGGGGCGATGGATGAGAGCGAGCGAGGGATGCGGGCGATGGGATCGGACAGAGGGGACGATGCCTGGCGGCGCGAGGAAGTTGGTCGAGGGAGCGGTCGGCACCGCTAGGGTTGGGGAGAAGATGGGCCTTGGGCCTGGAGGCTGGGAGGGAAGGCTGAGGCTTGGAAGTTGGGTTGGAGGCCCAAGCATCACAAAGAGGCCCTAAAAAAAACAAGCAGTCTACAAAACCTGATGAAGAAACGAAAAAAAAGGACAGGGGTAAAGGAGAAGGTTTTGCCAAGATAAAAATATCCCTAGGAACCTGGAATTGTGGGATATTTTAATAAAATGCTTTGGCAATTTTTAGAGACTACAATTTTATGCGAGTTCGGAAATAACTCAACTTGCATAATTCTTTAGGCCAACCAAAGCACTTCCAAGAGACATGAAAATTGGAGGAGGTGGGGGTCGAGGCGAGCGGAACAAATATATAAAGGAAGCTAGTGATCATGTTTGAACAGGGAAAAATTCACTTGCGAATAAAAGGGTAGAAAGAAGAAGAGCAAGATGATCAAGCATGGTTGTGGGGGGGTCAAAACTTGGAGTGAAACAGACATGGGGAAAATTATGCAAGTGTGTTGCGGTTAATTCCAAACAAATGGAATATTTATTTATAATAGCTCCATAATATTAGGAGGATATGTTATAAAGAGAAGTCACACTTCCCTCGATTTAAATGGACCGAAGGTCCACACGATTTATTTAAGTTGAGATGCAAAAGATTAATGACATGATGGCATGATGACATGATGCAATGCAAAAAAATAAATAACACAAGCAAAATAAAACACACGGGAGAACCCGGAACATCTGGAATCTTCTGGAATCTTCTGGAATCTTCTGGGACGTCGGTCTTCGGGCGTCACACTCTCCCACACTAACAGAGGATCTCGACCCGAGATCCTAGAGATGGCACCGGATAAAAAACGGAAGAGGAAGAGGTAAAACAAAGTTGCTTCTTTGACAGACGAGTGAAACCAGGAACCTTGAGAGGTTGAACAAAATGAAAGAAGAATGCAACGGAGATGAACGAAGTTAAAAGCACTCCGGTAAAATGAGTAACAAGGAGTATTATGAGAACCTTGGAGGTTAAAAGACATGAAACAAGAGCTTACGAACCAAAAGAATAAGAAACCGCAATGGTATAGCCAAGGAAAAAGAATGACAGAATTTGGACAGCACTCCGTCTGAAAATGGAAGGAATTGAACAAGAACTTGAGAAGATGGGATGGTACTCGATGAAATGAACAACATATTGCCTCTGAAACAAATAAAAGGATGGCACAAGGGGTAAGAAAGATTCAGACAGCACTCCGGCTGAAAGAGTGGCAAAACATGAAAAGGTGAGAGAATTAGAATGGAGGACACAACACTCCTGTTAAATGATAAGCAAGGGAAAGAACATGATCTCGATAAAACGCTATGATGGTTAAAGAGAGCAATATCACAAGGCCTCCGGAACGAAAGAATAGCATATAAATCAACGAAAGAAATGAATGGAGAAGAAAAATGACAACTTCTCCCACAAATGAATTAGGAAATCCTCCTTACGGAGAAGGGTTGAACAGAGTTGTTGGAAAATCAACCACGAAACGAATAAGCTTGATGTGGGCTTATGGAATTCATCTCAAAATTATGAGGTGACAACCGGCCACTAACGGAAATATTTAAATGGATTGAGATCAACAAGGAGACGAAAAACTTATATCACCGGAATGATAAATGAAGAACTTGGGTCATTAATAAGCACCACAATAGCAACAATCCTTAGGGAAAACTTTTAGGTGAAATATAACCCAAGATCACTCCAACGAATAAATTGAAGGGTTGGAAAAATCTCCTGAACAAAGAAATTGATGGGTTTAAATATCTCATTCTTGATAACTCGTGAATCATGA
This sequence comes from Secale cereale, assembly GCA_902687465.1. Taxonomy (NCBI): domain Eukaryota; kingdom Viridiplantae; phylum Streptophyta; class Magnoliopsida; order Poales; family Poaceae; genus Secale; species Secale cereale. The sequence continues at coordinate 650,906,527 of LR738711.1, read as the reverse complement.
AACATGAAGGAATTGACAAGAATGACATAACACCATCTGAAAAGATAAGGTAGAAAGAATTGCACTTGGAAAGCATGAAGAAGAATGCTTGAGCTCCAACAAGAATCTTGATGAAAACTTCAAGGATGAATTAAATCTTGATGAACCACCATGAAGAACTCCGGTAATGCAAGCATGAGAAGTGAAAGATGAAAAGAATAAGATTCAAGGCCTGCGATGAATCAGATGGAGCTTCGAAATGATATAATTGAAATAACATGGAGCTCCGGAAAACAAGATGGACAACTTAGAACCAAGGATATGATATGATGAACAAGCTCCAGACAAAAGAATTAAATCACCTTGAAGGAATAAGAATAAGAATTATGTCATGCATCTCCTTCACCAATTTAAATTGATGACAACCAAAGGATTTGGCATACTACTTATTCTCGTTGCAAGGAATTAAAGAGAGGTCTCGCATAAACTTGGATAATTATTCAACAAAGCACCGGTAGGATTATGAAAAGAACGAGTGAATTAATATGATAACAAGGAGGAGTAAACTTGAAAGAACCACCGTAAGAATATGGAGACGAACGAAGAGACATCAATGAAGAATAGTTGGAGGACGAAGTTGCAAACAGAGAACGAAGAAATATTCTGAAATGATGGCCTTCGGAGGATCACAATGGGAAGAATTCATGAAGAATCTTGAGAGAACGGGCCAAGATTTAAGAGAAACTCTTCTCCGGTCTCCAAATGTTGAGAGTGAAGACGAGAATGCCATGAAGAATTGTTGAGCACTCCGGAATGAAGAATTAAAAAGGTTGAAACAATGATGAAAAAGAATTTGAAAGCGGTCCTGAAGAAGGACTGTGACTGATGTAATCCATTCTTACGTCACACTTTGAAAAGAATTTGAGTATAACTCCAGAAAAATTAGAAGAGTCAGGTAAGATCCTGGGAAAGACCTGTGGGTTAGGGCCCACTAAAGAAATCACCGTTGAAAAAAGATTGCTTAAGAGATTTTGCACCGGTTGAATTAACTGGCTTGAATAAGATAACAATCCTCAAAATAGCTTGAACGGATTAAGAATGGAATTATGAATCTTCAGCACTCCGGATATGAATAGCAAGAGGAGAATGATTAATTGGGGCACCGGAATAAGAAAGCATTGTGAAATGAGGAAAAGGATAAGATCAACACCGAAATCTTGAATTACATCCACCGGCGGAATTTGAGAACAAAAGAATGATGAACTTGAAGCTCTCGAGCATCTTCACGATAAATCACCGGATAAGAACATTGAAGGAAAAGAATGAAGAAACCTCACATTAATAAAATGGATACTTCATCTGAGAATTTCTGGCTCCAAGAAGAAGAAGGGTGGGAGGGCAGGAAAAACAAAGACAACTTGGGGTGAATGAAACAGACAAATCGTCAGATTTCTCAACGGCGTCTGTATGGAATAACTTGAAGAGAAGGCACACCGGTTGAAAAGAATTAACATGAAGATCTTGATGATCAAGAAGAATTAGCACTCGCATAGATATATGAGAACACCGATTAGGAAAGGTATGGAATCAACATTTGACATCGAAGCAACTCGAATACCAGAATCAAAACGAAACAAAGGATAGATATGCAACATGATCTTCACAATATCATCCGAACAGAGAATTGAACGAATGAATTCCGTAGGTACATCAACTTATCGAGAAGCCACTTGGAGAACAAAAAGTAAATAAAAAAGGAACAAGGAACAGATAGAACAAATACAAGATAGAAGCTTCGTTCGACAAATTCGTGCTGAAAGCTCATGGAACGTGTTACAAAAGGGTTTTGCAATCCCCGGATCAGCATAGCCAAGGACCCTTTAAGATGCAACTCCCGATCGGAACAAGCCCATAAAACCACTTCACTCAATGTAGAACCCCGAACTCGCTAACCTGCATTCGTTGGAAGAATGCCTACGATCTACTGGATAAACCCACCTATGAATTTCCGAAAGTTTCCAGTTATGCAATCAGGTGTTGGGGATACAGGGGAAGCACCGCGCAATCAACTCTAAACCTACATCCAGCTGTATCCATCCTTCAACACATAATCAGTCTTTCTCGGAAACTGTTTACCTCGGACCTTCGAAAAGCATCCACTATACCAAGCTATGGCAATACTCCCGAACTACCTCCCCAGTACTGGGTGATGTCGGGGTTATCTTGCCACTAACCGTATAGGAGAGATTTTCGATGTCGGCCGTCTTAAGTATTTAGTACTGCCGCGATATGCTTGTGACGACAATACCCCGAAGCTCAACTCCCCGGGACACTGCCACAACCCCTAATGTCAGGAGGCATCGAGAACAATATTCTCGTCACAAGAGCATCGAAACAATCCCAGAATACTCGCGAGATTCCTAAAAAAAAATTCTTGCAATTTTTGAAGATAGAAGAGACAAGAGTAGACGTCAGGAGTCCTCACCAGAGAGAAAGGGGATGAGAAGCAAAGAATTCCTACTCTCCGATATAATATAGGACTCAAATATTTTTCAGTGTGTGCCTAGACTCGACCGTCAACGATTCGATCAATCAGTGGGGGCTCCTAGGTCGGAGAAGGCTCTGAATACCAACTTGTAATGCCCAGGATGGGACTATACCTCCTACGTGTCGAGGCACGACTTAAAGGTATAAGCTCATCCTAGAATGATCTCAAGTTTGGTATCTTTGCACGACTCATGTAAAAGAGGGATTAAATTGCAAAAGGAGATAGTTGGCTTACACTCGCCACTTCACACAAAACATTACATAAGCAAAACATCATTCAAAACATCACAACCCGACTACGGGCGAAGATCCAAAAGAAAGATACCAAAACAACATAAAGCCACAGGTCAGGATCGAATCCTAGTAGAAACCACTACTGATCGTCGGAACGAAACAAGCATACAGCCAAACTCTTCATCGAGCTCCCGGTGAAGAACTTGAACCAGCTCCTGCATCAAACTCGGTTGAACCTGCATCTGGTGTTGTAGTATCTGTGAGCCACGAGGACTCAGCAATCCCATAACCATGGGTATCAAGACTAGCAAAGCTTTATGGGTAGGAAGAGGCAAAGTGGTGAAGGTTGCAGCAGCGGCTAAGCATAATATGGTGGCTAGCTTACGAGTACAAGAATAAGATGAGCATCTACGCAAACGGTCGCAAAAGTAGTGATCGCTAAAGATCCTGAACTACATACGAATCAAACATAACCCCACCGTGTTCTCTTCTCAAAGTGAAAAGAGACAGTCACGGTTACTCACACAGTTGTGTGTTTTACTTCGGATCATCTGTCAAGTTTTCTACAACCGGACATTAACAAATTCCAATCTGCCACATAACCGCGGGCACGGCTTTCGAAAGATTATAACCCTGCAGGGGTGTCCCAACTTAGCCCATCACAAGCTCTCACGATTAGCTGAAGTGATAAATATAATATCATCCCTCCTTATCTTAGGGAAATCCGATCAGGCTCGGCATCCCGGTAGCACAAGACATTTCGACAATGGTAAAACAAGTCCAGCAAGACCTCCCGGCGTGCCGACACCCTGATGGTAGCCGCGCGCATCTCGTCTCAGGCCACGTCCGGATGAGCGCTACGTACAGTAACCGAAGATCCCAGATAACTGGGTGGTACCGCAAGTGGCTCTAGTTTGGGACCAACACCATCAGCACTGGCCCCCCTGCCATGTAGAATTAAGAATCCTCGGGGACGCGACCCCCTATGCAAATTTAAGTAATTAATTAAGTTGTTATTATGAGCAAATTAAAACCAATGTTGGGCCTTGCTGGAGGAGTTTTATTCAAAGTCGAACTGTCAAGGGGTCCCCATCCACCCATCGTGTAAGGAACGCAAAATCAAGGAACATAATGCCGGTTTATCGGCGCCTAAGGTGGCATGAGTGGAACAAAACACCGAGCAAAAGGCCAAGCCTTCCACCCATGCCCAATATATAGGTGTGTTAATAATAATAATAGATATTGTGATATTCCAACAACAAGTTCCCTCCTGGAACGATCTTCATCTTCTCCTGCAACTAACAACGCTATAAGAGGGGCTGAGCAAGCGGGTAACATAGCCAAACAGTGGTTTTGCTAGGAAGGTTTCAAATGTTAGAGGTTTCATGGCAACAAGGAGAGGCTGACATAAAAGATGGGTAGCGCGACATGTAACGATAGCATCGAGACAACTAAGCATGGCAATGGTAGTAAAGGTATCCAAGGGTATGATCATCTTGCCTGGGATTCCACAAGGGAGAAGAACGGATCCATGAAGTAGACGGAGCAACAAGTCGAGCGAATCCTCACAACTCCGGAACAAACCGAAGCTAACAAGAGAAGCAACCGGAAAGAAGCAAACAACACGGTAAACACAAGAGAATAAACATGGCATACGATGCACATCCAAGTATGATGCATGTCCGGTTTAATTATGCAAGGCATGGCAAAGTGCACAAACAAAACTACAAATTAAGTGGAGCTCAATATGCAACGAGTTGCATATTGACGAAACACCACATTTTATTATTTAGTTGATTCTCGTTTATTTACAAGGCAAGATTAAATGTTTGTTAACATGGCAAGAGGTGAAGCAAAAGTAAACTAACTATTTAGGCATTTTAAATGAGGCCGGAAAAACAACAACAATAATTCCGGAAAATCCCCATGAGCATGTTTAGTAATTATAAGCAAACAACATTAAACATTTTAGGGTTGTTAACATGATGCGGATGACATGATCAAGTTTTATGCAATTATTATTAAAAGTTGACATGAAGAAGATATGAAGCATTTGTCACCGTGGTGGAAGGAAAGGTGCCACGGCAACGATCCGAAAATGATGCAACGCAACATCTCGGTTCCGGTAACCCGTTGAGAGTCCGGAGCAAAAGAAAGGTGGCGAGCGAGTCGAACAAGATGATGGGGTGCTCCCGGCTTCCGGGTTCCCACGGGTCGGCGACAAAAGAGGGCACAACGGACACGGTGCAACCAAGGGATGCATTTCATACAACACAACATTCATCCACGGGTCATCGTCTCGGGTTATACCTTCGAAGCGTTCGTTTTCGGAGGGGCTCGAGATCGTAGAGGGACGTAGTGGTACACGGGTCGTAGAGGAAGAAGTCGTTCTCGCGAGTCGTGGTACACGTGTCGTAGGGGGAAGTAGACGTTCTTGTTTCCGAAGAGGTACTCGTCGCGGCATCGGACGTCCTCGGGGCGACGGTAGTCGAACTTGACATCGGTAGGGGTACTCGTTTCTTCCGAAGGTAGTCGTTCTCGTTCGTAGTCATTCACGTCCCCGAAGAGGTACTTAGCGCATCGCCGATCGTAGTGGTACTTGGCGTCGGGCGGTCTTGCCGGCGGGGTACTTGTCGCGACGTAGTTGACGTCGGGGTACACGTTCGTAGATGTTCGAGTCGTCGAGCGTAGTGGTACTTGACGGATCCATAGCGACCGTAGTTATACACAGATTGTCGGACCGGTCTCGGTGTTGACGTACGCAGGTCCTCTGTCAAAACAGTAGCACACACAACAACAACAAAAAAACACAGGACACTGCAGCACGGGTGGACGAGGCCAAACGAGGAGAAGGAGGCCGATGCAGGGAGCCAGAGGGCCGGTGGCGCGGGCTGCGGCCCTGGTGGCGACGACGCTGGAGGTTGCAGCAGCTCCTCGGAGGGGCTGCGGTCGGAGGGTGCAGGGCACCCAGCGCGGAGGAGGGAGGCAGGCACTCAGCGCGGAGGAGGAAGGCAGCAAGCCGGCGATGCGGGCGCGGCCCTGGAGATGGAGGGAGGCCACGGCCTGGCCTGTCGTCGCTGGCGGATGGGGAGGACGGGCTGCGGCCCGGAGACAGGAGACGAGGAAGGCTCCTGGCCGCCCTGGTGCTTCTGCCCTGTTGAGGAGGGGGCGACGGGGGGTGCGTCGGACGAGGGAGGAAGAGCGCAGGGAGCCGGCGTGCGGGGCGCTGACGACGGCTGGAGGGCCGGAGGGAGGGGCGCCCTGGACGGGGCCGCTGCGCCTGGCGACGCGGGCGACCTGGCGGGGCCGGACGCGCAGGACTGGAGGACGGCGGAGCTTCGAGAGGAGGTGGCGTTCGGCCTGGAGCGGCGCAAAGGAGGACGTGGCCCCGAGGCGGAGAGCTGGTGATCGAGGGAGGAGGAGGAAGATCGAAGGCGCGAGCGAGGGGTTCGGGCAGAGGAGCGAGGGAATCGGGGGTGGGGCGATGGATGAGAGCGAGCGAGGGATGCGGGCGATGGGATCGGACAGAGGGGACGATGCCTGGCGGCGCGAGGAAGTTGGTCGAGGGAACGGTCGGCACCGCTAGGGTTGGGGAGAAGATGGGCCTTGGGCCTGGAGGCTGGGAGGGAAGGCTGAGGCTTGGAAGTTGGGTTGGAGGCCCAAGCATCACAAAGAGGCCCTAAAAAGAACAAGCAGTCTACAAAACCTGATGAAGAAACGAAAAAAAGGACAGGGGTAAAGGAGAAGGTTTTGCCAAGATAAAAATATCCCTAGGAACCTGGAATTGTGGGATATTTTAATAAAATGCTTTGGCAATTTTAAGAGACTACAATTTTATGCGAGTTCGGAAATAACTCAACTTGCATAATTCTTTAGGCCAACCAAAGCACTTCCAAGAGACATGAAAATTGGAGGAGGTGGGGGTCGAGGCGAGCGGAACAAATATATAAAGGAAGCTAGTGATCATGTTTGAACAGGGAAAAAGTCACTTGCGAATAAAAGGGTAGAAAGAAGAAGAGCAAGATGATCAAGCATGGTTGTGGGGGGGGTCAAAACTTGGAGTGAAACAGACATGGGGAAAATTATGCAAGTGTGTTGCGGTTAATTCCAAACAAATGGAATATTTATTTATAATAGCTCCATAATATTAGGAGGATATGTTATAAAGAGAAGTCACACTTCCCTCGATTTAAATGGACCGAAGGTCCACACGATTTATTTAAGTTGAGATGCAAAAGATTAATGACATGATGGCATGATGATATGATGCAATGCAAAAAAATAAATAACACAAGCAAAATAAAACACACGGGAGAACCCGGAACATCTGGAATCTTCTGGAATCTTCTGGAATCTTCTGGGACGTCGGTCTTCGGGCGTCACACTCTCCCACACTAACAGAGGATCTCGACCCGAGATCCTAGAGATGGCACCGGATAAAAAACGGAAGAGGAAGAGGTAAAACAAAGTTGCTTCTTTGACAGACGAGTGAAACCAGGAACCTTGAGAGGTTGAACAAAATGAAAGAAGAATGCAACGGAGATGAACGAAGTTAAAAGCACTCCGGTAAAATGAGTAACAAGGAGTATTATGAGAACCTTGGAGGTTGAAAGACATGAAACAAGAGCTTACGAACCAAAAGAATAAGAAACCGCAATGGTATAGCCAAGGAAAAAGAATGACAGAATTTGGACAGCACTCCGTCTGAAAATGGAAGGAATTGAACAAGAACTTGAGAAGATGGGATGATACTCGATAAATTAACAACATATTGCCTCTGTGATGAAGCTGCTAGAATTGCTAGACCCCATACTAAAAATAAACATAGACCTATTGTAGGATGCCTGTTATTTCCGTTAAAATAGGAGATCATTGCTATCATGGCTTATGTAATATGGGTGCTAGTGCGAGTGCAATACCTCATTCCTTATACAAAGAAATTATGCACAATATTGCACCTGCTGAGCTAGAACGTATTGATGTTGCAATTAAGCTTGCCAATAGAGATACTATTTCACCGGTTGGGATTGTTAGGGATGTTGAAGTCTTCTATGACTTAAGACATTACTTCTAGGATGACCCACACCTTTATAAAGAAGGAGTAGATGGTATTATTAGACATTGTGTACCTGAGCATGAACAGGAACAGATCCTACGCAAGTGTCACTCCGAGGCTTATGGAGGACACCATGCTGGAGATAGAACTCCACATAAGGTATTGCAATCCGGTTTTTATTGGCCTACTCTCTTCAAGGATGCTCGTAAGTTTATCTTGTCTTGTGATGAATGTCAAAGATATGGTAATATTAGTAGACATCAAGAAATGCCTATGAACTATTCACTTGTTATTGAACCATTTGATGTTTGGGGCTTTGATTATATGGGACCGTTTCCTTCCTCTAATGGGTATACACATATTTTAGTTGATGTTGATTACGTTACTAAGTGGGTAGAAGCTATTCCAACTAGTAGTGCTCATCATAACACCTCTATTAAGATGCTTAAAGAAGTTATTTTTCCGAGGTTTGGTGTCCCTAGATACTTAATGACTGATGGTGGTTCACATTTTATTCATGGTGCTTTTCGTAAAATGCTTGCTAAGTATGATGTTAATTATAGAATTGCATCCCCATAGCACTCACAATCTAGCGATCAAGTAGAACTGAGTAATAGAGAGCTAAAATTAATTTTGCGAAAGGCTGTTAATAGATTTAGAAAGAATTGGTCCAAGAAACTTGCTGATGCATTATGGGCCTATAGAACTGCATATAAAAATCCTATGGGTATGTCTCCGTATAAAATGGTTGATGGAAAAGCATGTCACTTACCTCACGAACTAGAACATAAGGTATATTGGGCCATTAAAGAGCTCAATTATGATTTCAAACTTGCCGGTGAGAAGAGGTTATTTAACATTAGCTCACTTGATGAATGGAGAACCCGGGCCTATGAGAATGCCAAATTGTTTAAATAAAAAGTTAAAAGATGGCATGACAAAAGGATACAAAGCGTGAGTTTAATGTAGGTGATTATGTTTTGCTATACAACTCTCGTTTAAGATTTTTTGCAGCAAAACTTCTCTCTAAATGGGAAGGTGCTTACGTTATCGAGGAGGTCTATCGTTCCGGTGCCATAAAAATCAACAACTTCGAAGGTACAAATCCAAAGGTGGTGAATGGTCAAAGGATCAAACAATATATCTCAAGTAATCCCATAAATGTTGAAACCAATGTTATTGAAACCGTAACCCCAGAGGAATACATAAGGGACACTTTCCAGAATGTTTTAGACCCCGAAAAGGAATAGGTATGTGGTACGGTAAGTAAACCGATGCCAAAACAGTTCTAATGGCAATTTTTTCCCGTATTATAATATTTAAGAAAATAGGAAAATAAGAAGTAGTCCGAAAGGGACAAGAGGCATCCACGAGGGTGGAGGGCGCACCCTACCCCCCCTGGGCGCGCCCCCAGCCTCGTGGGCACCTCGTGTACCCATCAGACTCCATTTTCTTGCACAATATTTCTTTTGGTCAGTAAAAATTCATTATATAATCTCCCGAAGGTTTTGACCATGGTACCACGACAAAATCCTTTGTTTTTGTTTCGAGCTGTTTCTGTCGCAGATTAGAGCAAGATGTCTTCTCGAGAGTCAGTTGGAGAGAGTCAGATCTCTCATCCGACACCGGGACCAGGAGCAAACAGCGATGCTGACCACTTTGGGCCATCAGCGGAGGAAGAGATGGATGCTGACTTGAAAAGGATAGATGCCATGGAGGAGGATCAAGAAGTTACTTCTCGTTTTTGAGCCGGATTCACGATGGGGAAACTAAAGAGCTTAGTTATTCCAAACTCGGTCATCCCTTCCAATGTTAGATTTCTTTCTTATGAAAATATGAAAAAGAGTGTTACTTGTTCTCGCAGAGCTATGCAACATCCTTGGGTGAAAGGAGCTTTAGCCGTTATGGGTAAGCACCGTAAGGAAATAAAGGACCTCAAGCAGCAAGTCAATAAGCTCGAGGAGGAGAATCGTATCCTGAGGGGTATCATAGCCAAGAATATCACGTCACCACCTCCGAAGAAGGAGTATCGGGTATGGGCACTCCCCTTGGCAACTGCCAAGCTTGGGGGGAGGCGCTCCGGTATCGTATCACACTTCTATCTTTACCGTTTTTTCTTAGTTCGATCATGTTGGTTATATCTTGATCTAGTAGAATAAAGTTTAGTATGATCCAGTTTTGAGCTTCGCTTTATGATCCTTCTATGTACCTAAGTCCGTGAGCAATATATAATAAAGTTTAGTCTTGAGTCGAGGGCTTGGTTATCTTGCTATGGTCTTGAGAAAATAATAAAAAGAAAGAAAGAATAAAAAGAATTAAAGAGATCATATTGATCTTATGGAAAGTAATGACTTCACATATAAAGAGTATGATGAATAAAAGTTGTTGAGAGTTGACAAACATAGTTTTGGTCATCGTTGCAATTAATAGGAAGTAATAAAGAAAGAGAGGTTTTCACATATAAATATACTATTTTGGACATCTTTTATAATTATGAGCACTCATTAAAATATGACATGCTAAAAAGTTGATGTTGGACAAGGAAGACAACGTAATGGGTTATGTTTTCTTATACCCGAAATAAAGTATATTGCCATGGATCATCCAAAATGTTGAGCTTGCCTTTCCCCCTCATGCTAGCGAAACTCCCTGCACCAAATAGAGATACTACTCGTGCTTCCAAATATCCTTAAACCCAGTTTTCCCATGAGAGTCCACCATATCTACCTATGGATTGAGTAAGATCCTTCAAGTAAGTTGTCATTGTTGAAAGCAATAAAAATAGCTCGCTAAATATGTATGATCTATTAGTGTGAAGAAAATAAGCTTTATACGATCTTGTGATATGGAAGCAATAAAAGCGACAGACTGCATAATAAAGGTCCCTATCATAAGTGGCAATATAAAGTGACATTCTTTTGCATTAAGATTTTGTGCATCCAACCATAAAAGCACATGATAACCTCTGCTTCACTCTGCGAAGGGCCTATATTTTATTTTTGTCTTATACCTTATACAAGACTCATGGTGATCTTCACCTTTCCTTTTTACATTTTATCCTTTGGCAAGCACATTGTGTTGGAAAGATCGTGACATATATACCCAATTGGATGTAAGTTTTCATAAATTAATATTTTTGACATTACCCTTGAGGTAAAAGGTTGTGAGGCAACACTATAAGCCCCTATCTTTCTCTGTGTCCGATTAAAACTCCATACCCATAAGTATTGCGTGAGTGTTAGCAATTGTGAAAGACTAAATGATAGTTGAGTATGTGGACTTACTGAAAAGCTCTTATATTGACTCTTTCCGATGTTATGATAAATTGCAATTTCTTCAATGACCGAGATCATAGTTTGTTAGTTTTCCATGAAGTTTATGATTCATACTTGACATTGTGAATAGATCATTACTTTAGCATAAGAAATCATATGAGAATATATACATATATGTTGCTGTTATAAGAACGATAATGATGCCCTCATGTCCGTATTTTATTTTATCGACACCTCTATATCTAAACATGTGGACATATTTTTCGATATCGGCTTCCGCTTGAGGACAAGAGAGGTCTAAGCTTGGGGGAGTTGATACATCCATTTTGCATCATGCTTTTAGATCGATATTTATTGCATTATGGGCTGTTATTACACATTATGTCACAATACTTATGCCTTTCCTCTCTTATTTTACAAGGTTTACATGAAGAGGGAGAATGCCAGCAGCTGGAATTCTGTGCTGGAAAAGGAGAAAATATTAGAGACCTATTCTGCACAACTCAAAAAGTCCTGAAACTCTACGAAAGTCAGTTTTGGAATATATTAAAAATATTGGGCGAAGAAAGCACCAGAGGGGGCCACCCACCGTCCACGAGGGTGGGGGGCGTGCCCTACCCCCTAGGCGCCCCCTGCCTCATGGGCCACCTGGTAGCCCCTCAATGCCCATCTTCTGGTATAAGGTGTCTTCTGCCCTAGAAAAAATTAGAAGAAAGCGTTCGGGACGAAGCGCCGCCGTCTCGAGGCGGAACCTTGGCGGAACCAATCTAGGGCTCCAGCGGAGCTGTTCTGCCGGGGAAACATCCCTCCGGGAGGGGGAAATCGTCACCATCGTCATCACCATCGAGCCTCTCATCGGGAGGGGGTCAATCTCCATCAACATTTTCACCGGCACCATCTCCTCTCAAACCCTAGTTCATCTCTTGTATCCAATCTTTGTGTCAAAACCTCAGATTGGTACCTGTGGGTTGCTAGTAGTGTTGATTGCTCCTTGTAGTTGATGCTAGTTGGTTTATTCGATGGAAGATCATATGTTCAGATCCTTTATGCATATTAATACTCCTCTAATTATGACCATGAATATGATTTGTGAGTAGTTATGTTTGTTCCTGAGGACATGGGAGAAGTCTTGCTATCAGTAGTCATGTGAATTTGGTATTCGTTAGATATTTTGATGAGATGTATGTTGTCTTTCCTCTAGTGGTGTTATGTCAACGTAGATTACATGACACTTCGCCATTGTTTGGGCCTAGGGGAACGCATTGGGAAGTAATAAGTAGATGATGGGTTGCTAGAGTGACAGAAGCTTAAACCCTAGTTTATGCGTTGCTTCATAAGGGGCTGATTTGGATCCATATGTTTCATGCTATGGTTAGGTTTACCTTAATACTTATTTTTTAGTTGCAGATGCTTGAAATAAGGTTGATCATAAGTGGTATGCTTGTCCAAGGAAGGGCAGTACCCAAGCACCGGTCCACCCACATACCAAATTATCAAAGTAACGAACGCGAATCATATGAGCGTGATGAAAACTAGCTCGACGATAATTCCCATGTGTCCTCGGGAGCGCTTTCCTTTATATAAGAGTTTGTCCAGGCTTGTCCTTTGCTACAAAAAGGATTGGGCCATATTGTTTCACCTTATTTACTTTTATTACTTGTTACTCGTTACAAATTACCTTATCACAAAACTATCTATTACCGATAATTTCAGTGCTTGCAGAGAATACCTTACTGAAAACTGCCTATCTTTTCCTTCTGCTCCTCGTTGGGTTCGACACCCTTACTTATCGAAAGGACTACGATAGATCCCCTATACTTGTGGGTCATCAATTACCAACAAAACTTGTCTTTCCTGTCAAGTCGTTCTGCCATGACCAGTAGGAGGAGTTTCGGGTGGACATATATCCAGGCAACAAAGACCAAGGCCGCGGAAGCACTAGAGCGGTCCCGCTATGAAGCGGCAGCTGCAGCCGAGATGTCTCGGCGCGCCGCAGAGCCCTCGTACAAGCTCTCATGGGCACGCGGGGGCTCTCACAAGCGCATTTGCCGCGTCAGCGATCGCGACAAGCTGGCGTTGCTGAAGTCCTTGGCCGGCGACGACGACATTCTCGCTAGCCTCATTAAGCAGCAGGAGCTGGTCGATGACTTGATGAAGCTGCTCGAGATCAGTGATGCCTTAGTTGACAAGGCGACCGGCCTCGTCGAGCAACTCATGGGTGACAATGTGAAGCTCCTCAAGGCACTCGTCGAGGAGGAGGAGGCAGCCGGCTGGAAGATGCTGCATGAGCAGAGCAGTGCCTGGGGGATGACGCTGACAGCGGTCGTCGAGGAACTGATGGGTGACTTGACGAAGCTCCGGATCGAGCGCGAGCAGGAGGTGGAGGAATCTGTGGCTGCTTTCAAGCAAAGTCATGAGGAATTGAAGAATGAGCTGGAGGATGTCGTCGCTCGGCGATCGATCGACGAGTAGAGACAGTAGCAACCCAGATTGTTGTCTGCGATTTCCTTCTTCTCTTGCCGCATGTGGCATTTTAAATTATCCGGAATATGTAAGAAAATTATTATCCGCGTCATTGTAAATTTGTCATCATATTATCCTCTGCCATTTTATTTGTCATCGTATAATCCGTTTCCCTGTGTGGCATTTTAAATTAGGCCAAAATACGAGTTGAAAACACGAACAAAGGAAATTCTAACATTGAGCGGGGCCATGGGATCACAAGCAAACACCCTCCATCCAGGTGCTTTAATTAACCGCGTGTTAAACAGCGGCTCGGACGCCATTAATGGAGAAGTTGTGAGCGAGGCAGGCGACTGGTGGATGGAGGTCAAAGAGCTCTCTTCCCGGTGAGCATGGGCGGCCTATCTGCTCGCACGTGTCCCGTCGAGCCTGTGAGGTGAACAAGATGCACGCGTCCCATTGAGCCTGCATGGCGGACTCCTCGCACGCGCCCTGTCGAGCCTGCACGGCGGACTTCTCGCGCTCGCCCCGTCTAATCGAACAGCTACATGCACTCCACCGAGTATGGTTAAATTTTGTTACAAAATACAAAGATGACCAATGAACGAGGATGGAGGTAGTGCTATCCCATAAGACCATGGTTAATAGTATAGCCAGCTGCTGGCTATAAGCCAGTGCCATGTCATCTACAACTCATCTTATAGCCAACATGTACAATAGTAGATCAAAAGAGTGTGCTACCTTTTATTATGTGGCCCACCTTACATTCTCACAAAGTGCCTAGGAGCACGTGCTAGAGCTGGCTCTTCATGAAGAGCCTGCTTACCTTCTCTCTCCTCTTGTCTTTCCTCCAACTAAGCAGAAATATACTAGTTTATTCCTTATAGCCCGCTGACTCAGCTCTATTCTACTTGCTCTAAGAAAAGAGGCACTCATGCCGCACTTAAATGGTTTCGGAAACACACGGTCAATATAATACAACTGTTTGCGGTATTAACATGTCAGCTATTTGTTTCAAAAGGACTTCGTTGGCTATTAATGTGTGTGTCTTGTCTCAAACTGGATGATTTTTTTACCACGTCATATATGTGCCATGTCATGAAACCATGCCAAGTTTCATGTTTTCTTGGGTGAGTTTTCAATTTACTGGGATTTAAAAACCGATATTCTCAATTTTTCAGGACGACGAGAAGTTTGTAATTCATTCCCATTCCTTCAATGAGACCTAAACATGCACCCAATGGCACATGTACGATTTCCCACCCATTTTGCTTCACTAGATCATGAGCTTGTAGTTCAAATTGGAATTGTGGACTACATTAAATGCCTAGAAAACTTAATTAATATATAAAATGGCCAAAAGAACCCTGAACAGTTTCAAATTTCAGCACGACACTCCTGCTATTCTATGTTGCATGTAGAAAACAAAGTTCAAGGCGAGAAGAGGTGGGGATTATCGCTTCACCCACAAGAGGGGCATGTTTCCCTACTGGAACCACGAGGTTTGCGAGAAGCTTCGGTTTGTAAGAGGCTTGTAATATAGCCTGGCCCAAATTGGACAATTATTTTACCACGGCATATATGTGCCATGTAGTGATACCATGCCAAGTTTAATGATTTCCTGGTGAGTTTTAGATTTATAGAGATTTAAAAACTGAGATTCGCAATGTTTGTGGCCCAGCCAGGACGCCGAGACGGTTGAATTCATTCCCATTCCTTCCATGGGACCTAAACATGCACCCCAAGGACACATGTACGTTTTTTCTAGCCAATTTGGTGCACCGGAGCATGCATTTGTAGTTCAGATTTGATTTATGGACATTAAACGCCTAAAAAACTCAATTAATGAATAAAAAGGTCAAACAAACCCTGAATAATTTCAAAGTTCAGCGCGAATCTCCCGTTGTTCCGTGCTGCATGTAGAAGAAAATACAAGGCTAGAAGAGGGAGCGATTATCGTTTCGCCCACAAGGGGACACGTTTCCCTATCGAAACCACGAGGGTTCTTGCGATAGGCTCCGGTTTGTAAGAGCTTTGTAATATAGCTTGGCCCAAATTTGACAACTATTTTACCACGACATATATGTGCCATGTAGTGACACCATGCCAATTTTCATGATTTCCTGGTGTGTTTTGGATTTATAGAGATTTAAAAACCGAGATTTGCAATGTTTGTGACCAAGCCAGGACGCCGAGATGGTTGAATTCATTCCCATTCCTTCCATGGGACCTAAACATGCACCCCAAGGACACATGTATGTTTTTCTAGCAATTTTGGTGCACTGGAGTATGTATTTGTAGTTCAGATTTGAATTATGAATATTAAATGCCTAGAAAACTCAATTAATGAATAAAAAAGGTTAAACGAACCCTGAATAATTTCAAAGTTCGGCGCGCATCTCCCGTTGTTCCGTGTTGCATGTAGAAGAAACTACAACGCTATAAGAAGGAGTGATTACCATTTTGCCCACAAGGGGACACGTTTCCCTATCGAAACCACAAGGGTTCTTGCGACAGGCCCCGGTTTGTCAGAGGTTTGTAATTAAGCTTGGCCCAAATTGGACAATGTTTTTACCACAACATATATGTGCCATGACGTGACACCATGCCACCTTTGATGACTTTCTGGTGAGTTTTGGATTTATGGGGTTTTAAAAACCAAGATTCCAAATGTTTGAGGACGAGCCAGAACGCCGATATGGTTTTAATTCATTCTCATTCCTGGCATGGGACCTAAACATGCACCCAAGGACACATGTATAATTTTTCTAGCCATTTTGGTGAACAGCATCATGTATTTGTAGTTCAGATCTGAATTATGGACATTAAATGCATAGGAAACTCAATTATTGTATAAAAAGGCCAAATGAACCCTGAATAAGTTTAAATTTTAGCACGGATATCCTGTTGTTCCATGTTGGCCGTAGAAGAAAATACAAGGCGAAAAGAGGTGGTGATTATCGTTTCCCCCACAAGGGGAACACGTTTACATTCGAAACCGCGAGGCTTCTTTGAGAGAAGCTCCAGTTTGTAAGAGGTTTGTAATAAAGCTTGGCCCAAATCTGATAATGTTTTTACCACGACATATATGTGGCATGACGTGACACCATGCCAACTTTCATGACTTTCTGTTGAGTTTGTATTTATGGGGATTTAAAAACCAAGATTCCAAATGTTTGAGGATGAGCCAGGACGCCGGTACGGTTGTAATTCATTCTCATTCCTGGCATGGGACCTAAACATGCACCCAAGGACACATGTATAATGTTTCTAGCCATTCCGGTGAACTCGAGCATGTATTTGTAGTTCAGATTTGAATTATGGACATTAAATGCCTAGGAAACTCAATTAGTATATAAAAGGCCCAAAGAACCCTGAATAAGTTTAAATTTCAACACAAATATCCTGTCGTTCCATGTTGCCGTAGAAGAAAATACAAGGTGAAAAGAGGCAGTGATTATCGTTTCACCCACAAGGGGGACATGTTTCCCTATCAGAACCACGAGGCTTCTTCAAGAGAAGCTCCGGTTTGTAAGAGGTTTGTAGTAAAGCTTGGCCCAAATTGGACAATGTTTTTACCACGACATATATGTGCCATGACATGACACCATGCCATCTTTCATGACTTTTTGGTGAGTTTTGGATTTATGGGGATTTAAAAACCGAGATTCCAAATATTTGAGGACGAGCCAGGACGCCGATACGGTTGTAATTCATTCCCATTCCTGGCATGGGACCTAAACATGCACCCAAAGACAAATGTATAATTTTTCTAGCCATTTTGGTGAACTGGAACATGTATTTGTAGTTCAGATTTGAATTATGGACATTAAATTCCTAGGAAACTCAATTAGTGTATAAAAGGCCAAATAAACCCTGAATAAGTTTAAATTTCAGCATGGATATCCTGTCGTTCCATGTTGCCCGTAGAAGAAAATACAAGGCGGAAAGAGGCAGTGATTATCGTTTCACCCACAAGGGGGACACGTTTCCCTGTCGGAACCACGAGGCTTCTTTGAGAGAAGCTCCGGTTTGTAAGAGGCTTGTAATAAAACTTGCGCCAAAATCAACAAAAAAATCATCGACATATATGTGCCTTATCGTGACAGCATGCCAAGTTTCACAATTTTCGGGTGTGTTTTGGATTTACGGGGATTTAAAAACAGAGATTTTTCTCACGAAATGTTTTCAAATAGCACAAGGTTCATTCACGAAAGTCGTGTGCCTACCAAATCATGGCCTATGCCCCCTCCCCCTGCTGCGCGCGCGATCTGAGTCGTGTGTTCTGATTGGCCAGAACCCAAACCCCACGGATCATACGTCTGCACCATTGGATGCCACCAGATCGAACGACAATCCTCATCCCATTCAACAGTGATAACCCACAAGTATAGGGGATCGTTTTTAGCCTTTTTCGATAAGTAAGAGTGTCGAACCCAATGAGGAGCTAAAGGTAGAATAAATATTCCCTCAAGTTCTATCGACCACCGATACAACTCTACGCACACTTAACGTTTGCTTTAACGGAAACAAGTATAAAACTAGGAGTACTTTGTGGGAACTTGAAATAGGTTGCAAGACAATAAAAGTAGTGTAGTAGCAAGCTTTTTGTATAACAAGAGAATGATTTGTCCATAGGCCATCAACTATGTTACTAGATTGATAGCAAGTTTATATGTGGGAGAGGCCACTGCTAGCATATCGTCCGTTACTTGGAATTCTATGCACTTATGATTGGAACTCTAGCAAGCATCTGCAACTACTATCGTTCATTAAGGTAAAACCCAACCATAGCCTTAAGATATATTGGTCCCCCTTCAATCCCATATGCATCAATTTCTATGCCAGGCTGAAGCTGCTGTCACCCTTGCCTTCCAATACATAGTCCTATCAGCATACAACTAACCCTATGGTGTGATCCACACGTGTGATCATATCATGGGCACCAAAGGATAGCAACATAACCATAAGCAAATTAAACCAACCATAGCAATTTCACCGATATGCCCGTAGGACAAAATAGATCTACTCAAACATCATAGGATAGCCAAATATCATTGGGAAATAATATATGGAGTTGAGAACCATGGTTAGGTAGAGAATTACAACGGGAATAGAGAGGTTACACTGCTGCATAGAGGGGGAGAGAGTTGGTGTGGACGGTAGCAAGATTGTTGATGTAGATCGCCGTCCCGACCGTTGCCCCAATGGCACTCCAGTGCCACCAGAAGTGAGGGGGAGAGAGCCCCCTCCTTATTCTTCTTCCTTGGCCTCCTCCCTAGGTGGGAGAAGGGTTCCCCCTCTAGTCCTTGGTCTCCATGGCATGGGAGGGGCGAGAGCCCCTCCAAGATTGGATCTGTCTCTCTGTTTCGCCGCCCCCAGATCTGGTCGAAAACCGTTTCTTATATTCCCGGAGATCCGTAACTCCGATTGCGCTGAGATTTTTACACGATTTTTTTGTGGATACAAGCTTCCTTGCGCCTGAAGTATAGCTCCAACTAACATTCCAGGTGGGCATAAGACACCACAGCACGCCAGGGGCCTCTAGCATGCCCTGGTGTATTGTGGGCTATGTGGGCCTCCATTTACGTAGCTTCCACCTCCAAAAAATCACATATATTCGAAAATAATGCTCCATGAAATTTTAGTGCATTTGGACTTCGTTTGATATGGTTACCATGCGATACAAAAAACAAGCAGAAAACAGGAACTGACACTGGGTAAGTAAGTTAGTCAGAATAAATCATGTAAAAAGTTGCCAAAAGTATGTAATACTTGTATAATATTGGCATGAAACAATCAAAAATTATAGATACGACGGAGACGTATCAACATGCCCAAGTTTAATTCCTGCTCGTCCTCGAGTAGGTAAATGATAAGAAAGATAATTTTTGATGTGGAATGCTACCTAGCATAAACTTGATCGTATATCTAATCATGGCATGAATATTAATACATGAGTGATTCAAAGCAATAGTCTATAATTTGACATAAAGACATCAATACTCGGGCATCCCAACAAACAGTCATGTCTTTTAGAATATAAAATGCTAAAGAAACGTTATCCCTACAAAATCATATAGTCTTGTCATGCTGTGTCTTCCCAGCTCAAAGTATAAATCATGTACTACCCCGGTGTCATCCAAGCAATTGGTTCATACTTTTTAATGCGCTTCAGCTTTTTCAACTCTCACGCAATACATGAGCGTGAGCCATGGATATATCAATATAGGTGGAATAGAATGCAGTGGTAGTAGACAAAAGAAGAGTAGCAAGTCTCACATCAACTAGGCAAACTAATGGACTATGGAGATGTTCATCAATCGATATCAATGTGAGGAGTAGGGATTGCCATGCAACAGATGCAAGTAAGAGCTATATGTGTATGAAAGCTCAATATGAAACTAAGTGGGTATGCATCAAACTACTATGAAAAATTCCCACTAGTATATGAAAGTGAAAGCATAGGAGACTCTCTACATGAAAAACATGGTGCTACTTTGAAGCATAAGTGTGGTATTTGCATGCCCCCTTTTTTCATTCTTCAATTTTTATTTTTGGTGGGCTTCTTTGGCCTCTCTTTCTTGGGGCTTCTTTGGCATCTTTTATTGTTTTTAAAGTTTGGAGTCTCATCCCGACTTGTGGGGGAATCATGGTCTCCTTCATCCTATCATCATGGGGCATGCTCTAATAATGGATAACGATGATCATCACACCTCTATTTACTTATAACTCAAAAGAAATAAAAATTACAACTCGATACCTATGACATAGTATGACTCTAAATGAATGCCTCTGGCAGTGTACCAGGATGTGCACCGATCTAGCATAGCAAAGATATCAAAAAAATGTACAAGCCATGAAAATATCGTGCTAGCTGTCTTAGAATCATGCAAAGCAATATGAAAATGAATGCTCAAGTCAACTATATGATGGAAGTGCATGGCAATATATCTCCGAATGGCTATGGAAATGCCATAATAGGTAGGTATGGTGGCTGTTTTGAGGAAGTTATAATAAAGTTTATGCACCGGCGAAAATTGCACGGTAAGAGAGAGGCTAGCAATTATGAAAGGGTGAGAGTGCGTATAATCCATGGACTCCCATTAGTCATAAAGTACTCACATACTTATTGCAAAAGTTTATTTGCCCTCGAAGCAAAGTAATACTACGCATGCTCCTAGGGGGGAGGTTGGTAGGAGTTAACCATCGCGCGCCCCCGACCTTCACACAAAGATAGGACAATCAAGGATAAATTGTGCTCCAACTTCCCGGCATAATGAGAGACTATAGGTGCATGCTTCGGGAATCACAAACCTTAACACCAATATCTTACTAAACACAATAATCCACTAGTACCTCCCACATATTATCATCTCTATATCGCAAAACTATTGCAAGGAATCAAACATACCATATTCAGTGATCCATAAGTTTTATGTAGGATTTTATGACTAACCATGCAATTGACCAATTCCTGTTGACTCTAAATAGATATAAGTGAAGCATGGGAGTTTAATTCTTTCTAAAAAAGAACATGCTCTAACAAATATAAGTGAAGCACGAGAGCATTCTACGAACATCAGTTTTCTATGTGGAGAGAAATAGGAAATCCAAACTTCAAATGATATAAGTGAAGCACATGAAGCATTCTATAAAGCCATACTCAAAAGATATAAGTGAAGTGCGAACAGCATACTAAAAATCAACCAAGGACTATCTCATGCCATCATGCATGTTGCATTATTAAAATAAAAATAAAAGGCACACGACACTCCAAGAATTTACGCATATCATGTGAACGAAACAAATCTGAAAACATACCGATATTTGTTGAAGAAAGATGGGATGCCTTCCGGGGCATCCCCAAGCTTAGACGCTTGAGTCTCCTGGAATATTTACTTGGGATGCCTTGGGCATCCCCAACCTTGAGCTCTTGCCTCTCATCCTTCTCCTCACATCGAGACCTCCTCGATCTTTGAACACTTCATCCACACAAAACTTAACTGAACTTTTAGTGGCGGGGTTAGTGCATATGATCAATGAAATCCCATAATGTACTGCTCTAATATTATTGCACAATTATAAAAAAACATTACCCATTGTATGCTATCACAATTCTATGGCCCCAAGTCAAGGAGGCTTCAAGAAGAACTCAAACATATGCAAATAATGAAGCTATAACAGCAATCTGTGAAAACGGGACAGTCTGTAAAGATTTGAGCATCCACCATACTTTGGTAACTCTACAAATTCTGGAAAAATTAGGAAAAATAAAATATTTGTATAGAAATACTTTGCAAAAAGTTTCAGAAGCTTTCGACGTTCCAGTAAAAAAAATGTAAAATCACGCACTACAGCCAAAGTTTCTATTTTTGCACCGCACAAACCAACAAGCAATTTAATCATCCTAAAGGAAACTCTTGGCACATTATTTTTATAATACAATGGAATTGTACAAGGGGATAATTATTTTTGTTAAAAAGTTTCTGTAATTCAAGATTTGCAAGGTTTCCATGAGCATGTACAAGTTTAAGGAGCTCCCCCACTTCAACAATGCTCGTCTCTCTCACTTTCACTTTTCTTTTTAAAAAAGTTTTAGGTTCCCCTCTATATATTTTTTGTTTTTAATCTTTATAAAAGCACTCAACAGAAATAAATGACACTTTTTTAAAACTTCCAGGTTGTCTCCCTTGCAGCGCTTTCTTTAAAGCCATTAAGCTAGGCATAAAGCGCTCAAGTAATGAGTCCACCCGGATCCCAAGGTATATCAAAGCCAATTTGAACTAGTAATGATTTGGTGTTTAGTAGTGAGCACAAAGCAACATATATTATGCAATGACGAAGTTGAACTCTCTTCCTATGCATCGTGTAACATCCCAAAATTTCAATTTGGAATGTTATAAGTAGATCATATTGCATTGCATGCTCTTTGCATTTCTTTGTTGTGGCGTTCCTCGAAATTCTAAGCAACTCAAGGACCTACGGAGAGAGTTGGGAATTTTACCGTTTTCGTATTTGAGTTCGCTCGAATACCGGTACGAGGACAGTGTGATTTTAATTATTTTCCCCTCCTAAAAATATTTCTAAATACAAAATATGAGCGGAGATAATATGACTTCTCCAAAGTAGCAGAAATATTGGAGGAAAAATGTTAAAATCACTTTTGGTATTTTTCTGGATTTATTTGCGATTTTATTTGCATAGGAAAAATGCGCGTTTTTCAAAATTGCATTTAGGTCCAGGAAAAATGTTCACTTTGTCCTAAATATTATTAGAGGACGGTGAAAATTTATTTCGGAATTTTTGGAGTCCGTTTAGTATTTCTTTCGTTAGTTTTTTTGCGTCAGGACTCTTGTTTTTTTTTAAAAAGGGCAAACCGACTTAGAGTCGTATAGGCCCGGGACTCTGGGTTTTATAAGCCGCCGCCCCCCGGCCCGTTAGCGCCCAGCCGCCCCAGCCACCCTAGCGCCGCCGCCGCCCCTGCCCTAGCGCCGTCGCCGCCGTTCGCCGCGCCACCGCCTCCGCCCGCCGCCCCGCTGCGCCGCCGCTTCTGCTCGCCGCCCCGCCGCTCGCCGCCCGCCGCCGCTCGCCGGACCGCCGCCGCCGGACCGCCGTCTCGCCGGAGTTCGTCGTTACGAGGTAGTCATCATTTTTTTTAAACCGATCGGTTTTAAAAAAAAATCATAGATTTATTTTTTTAGGTTTAGATCGATTCGGTTTTTCTTCGGTTTAGCTATTTAGCGGACGTTCGTCTGTACGTTCGTTTTAACGAACGCTTTTCGTCCGTTAGCCACAGACAGCGAACGTTCGTTCTTTAGCCTGTTCGTCGGTTTTCTTTTTTCGGGGTATTTATCCGCGATTATTCCGATCGCGATTTCTGCCCTGATCTTGTTTTTCATTTTTCTTTTCGCTCGAGAGTCGGAATCAGGTGATTCAAAATCTCAGATCTTCGTCTCGATGCCCTTTACGTTTAACCAACTTGAAAAAGTTTTGGCTACTGTAAAATTTGATTTTAGGCCAATTAGTAACCGGAGCTCGTTTCTTTCGCAGTTTGAGTTTCGTTGCTTCTTTCGATTTGTTTTCTTTTTGCAAACCGGAGTTCTTAAGTTGAACTTTTTGGTTAGATCTGATCTTTTGGAGTTTTGTTTGTGCATCATTGCTTGTTTGCTTATGTATGCTATTGTTTGCTTGCGATAGAATACCCGGACTATGAAGCGTGCTACTACGAGTCTCTAGGTTTTGCGAATCGTCAGCAAGGCAAGTAACACTTTGATCATATTTTTATTACCCAGTTTTTATGCATTAGATCAAACCCTCACACATTGCATGAGTAGGATTCTCTTAACTTGTGGGACTGGGAAGTAGTTTGAGGTAGAACCTATTACCTGCATTATTTTCAAACTCTTGGGAGTTACTTCTACGTTCGCTTAGGTTGCTATGCTATGCTCGTAGACGTGGTTTGGGTTTGAGTGAAATCCATGACAGATGTGAGTTGTTAATTAAGGATTCAACTTAAGGTGGCTACTTGAATACACATCTGGGTGGATTGGTTGCAGGGCACCTGGGGAATCCAGTGTTGTCCTAGGAAATCCCGGGGTTCCGTGTGATTTTTCCTATGGAATGCCACCCAGGCTCAAAGGGATCATAAAACTATTCATGCTAGAAACTTCCGTGTCCAGCCACATGCCAATATGGGCTCTGGTATAGTTAAGTAAGTTGTGGGAAACTTTTCCGTGATGGGCTAGCAGATGTAGAGGGATTGTAGGTGTACCGGCCTATCTATCCGGTTAAGGGGACCTCTTCGGAAAGACTGTGTCTCGATCATCCGTTTCTCAAACACCATGGAGTGCGAGAAACCAAACGGAGGCGATCGAGTCTTGTGGGAAAAGTGCACAAACCTCTGCAGAGTGTACAAACTGATCATGATTAGCCGTGTCCCCGGTTATGGACATCTTGAGTATCTGGTACTTGAATTATTGGTTGATCTCAACACTCTATAATTTAATTTGTTGGGTTAATGATGAACTTTTAATTTGGGATTGAGTTGGAGGTACCTTCTCAATGTTTTTCAACCAACATGGTAGTTAAATTAAAAAAATTATTCCTTTGTTGTAGGGAAAAATTGGCTTTACGCAAAAACTTTAACCTTAGAGCCTCCACCAGCCAAATATGCATGTAGTATAGCCTTTATTCCGTTACTTGCATCTTTTGTGTTATCTTGCCAGCATATTCCATGTGCTGACCCATTTTCGGGCTGCAACATATGACGTTGCAGACTTTTCAGACGAGGAATAAGACGTGCTAGGTCGTTTGTCATGCACTCAGCTATGCCGTTGGAGTTGATGGACTCACTTATCTTCCAAGCCTTCCGCTGTTATTTTGTTAGATGGCTTTAAGCTATGGATTTTGTAATAAGTTCTCATTGGAAACATTCGATGTAACAATGTGTGATTGCCACTCTGTTATAAAACCTTCAAGTACTGTGTGTGTCAGCATTACTGTCGGGGAAACTAATCGCCCACGAACAACTATGGGACCGGAGCCCCTTTTCGGTACGGCAAGGGAGCGGAGGAAGCACAAAGAGCGGATCGAGGCGCACACGCGAGCAATTTACCCAGGTTCGGGCCGCACGGATGCGTAAAACCCTACTCCTGCCTCGGTTTATATTGTGTTCTTGGCTCGGGAGCGAGAAGATCTACAGTACTTGCCGCTTACAACACTGAGCCTGGGAGTGATCGAGAGCTGGAACCTCCTCTACGTTGCGCATGGGCCTCCTTTTATAGGTCTAAGGGGTCACCGACAGGTGGCAACGTAGATGAGGGTAAAAGTGTAAAAATGGTGGTAGTTGGAACAGTGTATGTACAGTGGTCTATACCTAACCCTGACGGCAGGGGACAAGGGCATTGAATCCCCGTCGCCGTCGCCCCCAAACAGTGCAAAAAGTGTCTGTTAGGGCGTCTCCGTTCGCCACGAAGGTGGCCTCGTCATCGCGGCTCGCCACGGTGTACCCCAGGCTGCACAGCTTTCCGCCACGTGCACCTGGAAGGGCCCCAGGACGACGCGTGGCCAGATGAGCTGGAGCGCGGGCACGTAGTGGGAGCTTGCCGTGGCAAGCGCCTTGCCGCGGTCGCTACCTTGCCGCGCCCGGAAGCTTGTCGCTCTCCGGGCCTTGCCGGGGCGCGCGATGCGCCACGGCAAGTCTTCTGAAATGCCATGTTTGGCCTTCCTGACAAGCTCCTCTTGCCAGGGCCTTGTGCCAAAGGGGGTGGTCTTGAGCCTGGTACGGCCTTCCCGGCAAGCTCCCCTTGCCGGGGCCTTGTTTCTTTAACTTGAATACTTTGTTCTTGAATGGCTCTAAAGGATGCTGAGCGGGCCTTGGCGGGCGCGTGGCGAGCCTGACCACGGGACGCTGTTACTGCCCGTGCACAAGTCGGGATACTAAGGTACCCCTACTTTAGTACACCGACAGGAGCCCCCGGGCCTGGGCCACACACGGTGCCGAGCGCTGTTGGGCCAGGCCCAAAACAGTGCACGGGCATACGCGGCCCACGGCGCGCCGTACCCCACTCCGTATCCGCCGCGTCCCTCCCTAACGGCACGCGTCGATTGCGGCGTCGTGGGAGAGATCGTGGCCTGTTTCTTTAATGGGAAAGTGCGGAACGTCCCCCTCTTCCCCTTAAAAGCAGAGGAAACAGGGGCAGTTTCCCCCCATTGCTTCATTGCGTCTTCAACCTCCAGAAACCCCCGCCGCTCCCCTCCTCCCCAAAGGTTGAAAGAGAGCAGCGCTCTGCCCTTCTTCCGCCGCCGCCAGCCTCCCCAGCGCCGCCGGCCCCCCTCGCCGTCCCCGCCATGGCCCCGAAGGGCGACAAGGCGAAAGCCGCGAAGACCGAACGGGCGGCGAAGCTTGCAGCAATGCGGAAGAGGATGGTGGTCTTCCCACCGAGGCTCGGCGCGAGGGAGCTGAAGGACAAGTTCTACCTCTTCTGGTCGAGGGAAATGAAAGCTCACCCGCGCACCAGGGTTCTCCCCGCCGAAGCCTGCGACATGTTTCCGGGAGGTTATCCTTACTTTGCCCTGTTCTTCCATTGCGGACTCTGCCCTCCATACTCCGAATTCTTCTGCGATGTTATGAACACGTATGGATTCCATCTTCTGGATTTCACCCCGAACGCAGTCCTAACCATGGCCGTTTTCGCACATCTGTGCGAAAACTTTGTCGGAGTCCACCCCAATGTAGCCCTCTTCCGCCATTTTTTTACGCCTCGGGTAGAGTCTGGGTCTCCTCTGTCCGGTGGGATTTCTCGGATCTTTAGGCTCAATAAGAAAGAGGCATACTTGATTGGAGAGCTTTGCGGCAAGTGGGAGGAGTGGAGGGCCGACTGGTGCTGGATCATGGAGGATGAACCCCAGCAGTTTACTTCCCCGCGCCGAGCTGCAATAGTGCACGGCAAGGACTGGAGTGATCTGGCCCCGGAGGACGAGAAGCTGAAGATAGCTCTCACTAGGATTCTTCGCCTCCGGCAAGCCAATCTCACTGTAGGTGAGGTCGGGGCAGATTTCCTTCACCGCC
Organism: Secale cereale; assembly: GCA_902687465.1. Classification (NCBI taxonomy): domain Eukaryota; kingdom Viridiplantae; phylum Streptophyta; class Magnoliopsida; order Poales; family Poaceae; genus Secale; species Secale cereale. The sequence continues at coordinate 650,879,400 of LR738711.1, read as the reverse complement.
GCATTGCTCCCTTGCAGGAGAGGAAGAGGTCCGCTTGGGATTTCGGCAACGCGGCAGACTGTATGAGGCTGCGCCCCGGCCTTAACTATAACTTCACTGTCCTGGAGCTCAAAGGGATGCTCCGTGAGCTGTTCAAGCACGACGCCAAGCACCCGGAGTGGTTCGCCTCGCCGCGGGGGGTAGTTCCACTATGCAACAATTTGTCGCTTAGTGCTATCCGCGCGGCGATGCCGTTGTGCGACTCCCACGGGGTTGACCCCACTTGGCTGGCGCCTTCTGATGAAGCCACGCAAACCTTCTTCGACAACTTGGTGGAGCTGCCGATCAATCTCGATGAGATGAAAGGTCTCACCCGCGACACCACCGACCGGGAGGTGGCGTATATCGCCACCAGGATGGAGGAGGCAGCCGTAGCCGAGGCCGCGGGCGAGTTTGGGTACTCCTTGGACGAGGCGGATGCAGCGGATGCGGTGAGTCGGGCCGAGGAGGAAGAGATCCTCAAACTGATAAAGCCTGCCGGGCAACCCGCCGAGACGAGCGAGGCTGCCGGGCAAGGCACAGAGTCGAGCGAGCCCGCCGAGCAAGGCGCCGAATCGGGCGACTCTTCAGAAGACTCAGGCGGGTCTCTGGGCCTTGACGACTCCTCTTCATCCTCGGGGAGTTCTCCGCCGCCACCAAGTCCTCCGCCTCAACCGAAGAAGCGTCTCCGCAAGGCTGCGGACACGGCGAAGCAGCTGGCGGGCCAGCAGCCGCAGCGTCGCTCGACGCGCGCCACCACGACGAGCAAGGCCATCAAGGGGGCGCCTCACGCCTCCGCAGCGGCTGGGGGAGGATCTTCCCGCACGGGCTCCACCGCTCCCTCCGCCCCTCGGGCCTCGGCGACGACCGGAGCAGGGTCTTCGTAGACCACCGACCCTGCTCCCGGCAAGCGGCCGAGGGCGCCTACTCCTCCAGCTCCTCGCGCCAGACCGCGCGAGGCAGACTTCGACTTCTCCGTTCTCAGTTCCGACAAGGAGGAGGAAGAGTAAGTACTTGCAACTCTTATTTTCTTCAATTTGCTGTTCTTGTCTTGAATCTTCCTTGTCTGATTCTGTTTGATTTCGGCCTTCCAGGACCCTGGCCCAAAGGGTGGCGAAGAGGGCCAAGATTCCGGTGGTGGACCTCGAGGACGAGCCCGTCGCAGCAGCGGGGGATGCGCCAGCGACGAGCTTGCCGGACCAGCCGGCTGCCCCGCAGAGCAGCCCCCAGCGTAAGTTTTCTGTTTGCTTCTTCGCTTGTCGGGCGCGCGTGGGCTTCTCATCCTTGTTAATCGTCTTGTTTGTTTGTTGATTTGTGCAAAAGCAGAGCCGCAGCCTCAGGAGCGCCAAGAGACTGCTCCCGACGAGACGCTCGTCTCAACCTCCCCGCCAAGGAGGAGCTCCCCGGCGAGGGAGAATACTCCGCCAAGGGCGGGTACTCCACCAAGGGCGAGTACACCGCCAAGGGCGAGCACCCCGCCAAGGGTGGGCACTCCGCCAAGGGAAGGCGCCAGCGGCCCTCCGCCGGCAGAGGGTACTACCATGCCGCCGAGGGAGAACTCCCCGGCGAGGGACCTCGTCGAAGAAGAGGCCCGCGCAGGTAACCCTTGTAGCTTTCTTCTCTTGATCTTCTCTTTTTGGGTATTTGCTTGAGAAGGTTTTTCTTCTTTCTTCTTCTTGTCTTCAGACTCGTCCGCTCCAGAGCCAACGGAGATGGAGGCCACCGCCGAGGAGCCCGCGCGCGGCAACGCTGGCGATGTCGCGGCTACCGAAGGGGCGGTTGGCACCGAGGAGCCTGCCGTCGAAGAGGCAACCAGGGACGTCGACGCGGCGGCTGAGGAGGGGACCGGCGGTCGCACTGACGGCCCTGAGGCCGCAGGAGCGTTTGACGCTGCGCCGACCGCCGACCCTGCCGCCGCCACGGCCGGAACTGGCGCCTACTTGGAGGCCGGAAACGGAGTTTTCATCCAACTTCCGTGGGCTTCTTCGTCAAGGGCGCCCGCGGAGGGGGAGGTCTTTGATGGGGAAGTCCTCGCCTCCGCGGGGCTGAAGTTCGTCGACGCGCCCGGCAGCAGCAACGAGCCCGAGGAGGAGCAGCTTCTGCGCCGGCTTCTGGCCTTGTACCGTGCCAGGCAGGCCAAGCTGGAGTCCCGAGAGGCTCTGGCTGCCAAGGCAGGCGTCGATTTGGAGAAGCGCGCCGAGGAGCTCCGCGCCGCCAACCAGGCGGCCCTCCGGTCCTTGGCGGAGGAGCGGGAGGAGGTCGCCGAGGCGCACCAAGCGTTCATCCTCGAGAAGGCTGAAGCGGAGGAGCAGCAACGGCTCGCCGCCGAAGATCTGTCTCGGCGGGAAGGTGAGCTGAGGCAGCGGAAGGTCGACCTCGATAGCCATGAGGACGACCTTACCGCGCGCGAGCAGTCCCTTGGCGGGGCTCTGCAGGAAGCAAGGGACGCCGCTGCAGCTGCAGAGACCGCCAAGAGAGACTTGGAGGCGAGGGTGGCACAGTTGGAGATCAACTTGAGGACGAGCGAGGAGAAGGTTGCCGCGCTCACATTGGAGAGGGAGAAAGACGCCCACAACCACTCGGAGTTGCAGGTCCGTCTCTCCGACAAGGGCAAGGAGCTCACCGTCGCCAAGGATTCTGTTGCGGACTTGGAATTGAAGCTGTCCACCCTCACTGCATCGCTCGACAGCGCCAGGAACCGGGAGACAAAGCTGAAGGAGGATCTCCGGGCTGAGAGGGCACTGCTGGACAGCGCCGCCCTCACGCAGAACAACTTCAGGAAGACGGTGGAGCAGTGGACCGAGGAGCTTGTCACCGCCGCCACTGACATCGACAGAGAGTTGGCGGGGCTGGGGACAGAGCACCTCGGGTACTCCCCCGACGCGAACCTCCCTCACAGTGCCAAGCTGAGCTTATTCTTCAGGGGAGTGGCGCCGGCCCTTGAGCAGCTCCGTGAGAGGATCCCCACGCAACTGGCGAACGAGGCGCGCAGGCTTTGCACAGGAGTTGTGGAGAGAGTGCTGACGAAGATAGTCTACCGCAACCCCGGGATCAATCTTGAGAACGTCCTCAGGACCTTGCCGCCCGACGCCGACCAGGAAGCGCTGAAGGCTCTTGTCGCCCCCATCGTGGCCAAGGTGGGCAAGATCAGGAGGGTCGACGTCGACCGCGTGGACTAGACTGTCCTCCTTTCTGCTTCTCTTGTCGCTGCCAATCACGTTATGGACAGTAGTTTGTTAGAACCGCGACAAGTCATCTTGTAACATAACTTTATTTTGGGTAGTTAATGCAGTGTTATTTCCTTTACTTAACTCCTTTACTTTGTATGCTTTTACCCTACGCTTTTAGGGAACTTGCCGGCAAAAGTGACCCTTGCCGCGAGCGCTGAGTGCGGGACTTCAGCAGCCTACTGGCAATGCCGCTACCGGCAAGAAACCTTGCCGCAGCTAGTCGCAGCACACTTAGGTTGTTGAGCGAACTCGAAAACGAAGTAAGGGCGCGACACTTGTCGCAGCGCACTTAAACCGTTGAGCGTGCTCGAAACAAAGTAAGGGCGTGGCTAGCCATGGGTAGGTCCCTCCGCGCACAGGTTTTCCATACAAAGTGTGGTCGTTCAAGGAGGATAACTTTAAAAATTTAAAAATTTGAATGCTGAAACTTTGGTAACTTAGCTTTTGTGTATGGTCTGCTTCCCGGCAAGGCGAGGCTTTCTTGAACGGCACTTGGTCCACACCACTGTCTTCTTCCCCCCGGCAAACTTGTGCGCGAGGAATCCTTCTTCTGCTTGAGAGAAAAAAAGAAAGGGAGGAAACATAGATATGGAGCCTTGCGGCTCGTTATTGCTTACCGGAGGTGTGTGCTGCACGAGGTGTCATATAATACATGCAAGTAAAAGAGAAAATGCATGAAACGACAAGTTGTGCAAGGCACAAAAGCTTTACTGATGCACGGGGTCTGCGCCCGGCTTTGTACAAAGGTTTACATGCAACAGCGGCAAGACTTGTACAAAAGGTGGTTGCCGGAGCGGATCACGGCAACCGCGCCTTATGGGTGAAACTTGCGAAGGTGCTCAATGTTCCAGGAGTTGCTCACCGGTAAGCCCTCTTCGGTCTCAAGGCGGACAGCGCCGGGCCTTGTAACTTGTCTCACCCGATAAGGGCCTTCCCACTTTGGCGTCAACTTGTTGGAATTCTTGGCGGACTGAACGCGCCGAAGAACAAGGTCGCCTTCCTCGAGACTTCTGGCCTTAACTTTGCGGCTATGGTAGCGGCGCAAAGCTTGCTGGTATCGAGCAGCTCGTACAGCAGTCTGAAGACGGTCCTCCTCGAGGAGCAGTGCATCATCTTGCCGCAGCTGCTCTTGCTCGAGCTCATCATAAGCGAGCACTCGAGGCGACCCGTATACGAGTTCCGTGGGGAGAACTGCCTCTGCTCCATAGACAAGAGCAAAGGGTGTCTGTCCGGTGGCTCGATTTGGTGTCGTCCTGATCGACCAAAGAGCCGCCGGCAACTCCTCAATCCAGTTTCTTTCGCACTTGTGCAGCCTGTCGAAAGTTCTTGTCTTGAGTCCGCACAGCACTTCAGCGTTTGCCCTCTCTGCTTGACCATTGCTCCTCGGGTGAGCAACAGAAGCGAAGCAGACCTTGGCACCAAGGTCTTGGACGTATTGCATGAAGGTGCGACTTGTGAATTGTGTGCCGTTGTCGGTGATGATCCTGTTAGGGATTCCAAAACGGCAAACAATTGACCTGAAGAACTTGACTGCTGACTGTGCGGTCACCTTTCTCACTGGTTCCACTTCCGGCCACTTTGTGAACTTGTCGATGGCGACGTACAAGTACTCAAAGCCCCCGATTGCGCGGGGGAAAGGGGCCGAGGATATCGAGCCCCCAGACCGAAAAAGGCCAGGACAAAGGGATCGTCTGGAGAGCTTGAGCTGGCTGATGTATTTGCTTGGCATGGAACTGGCACGCTTCACACTTGGTTACTTGTGCAGTTGCATCTTGGAGGGCTTCTGGCCAAAAGAAACCTTGCCGGAACGCCTTGCCGGCAAGTGCTCTTGCGCCAATGTGGTGGCCACATATGCCTCCATGTATCTCTGCCAACAGCTTTTGCCCATCTTCCCGAGGAATGCACTTCAATCTAACACCGTTGAGTCTTCTTCTGTATAGTTCATTGCCGACGAACTGATACATGCTTGACTGCCGGGTTATCCTTTCTGCCTCTTCTGGCTCTTCGGGAAGTTCTCCGGTTTGAAGAAAACGGACAATTTGCTGTGCCCATGCTGGAGCCTGAGGCTCAACAACAAGGACTAAAGGCATCATTGCTGCAGCGGGAACGTCAGCTTCTACGGCAAGAACCTGTGGCTTGGCCGGAGCTGGACGTTCCCCGGCAAGCTTGCCGGGACAAGACTTGTCGGGAACGCCTGCTTCAACTATACGGACCCTTGGGTCCGCAGGAGCAGACTGTTCCTCAGCAACTTGGGCGTTGATCTTGGGGACCTTGGCGGCGACTTCAGGGAGATCCACCGACAAGTAGTCACCGGAGACCAACTTTCTCTTCTTGCTTTGCCCAACTGATGGTGTAACGGATGGTTGAGTTAACTTGAGCACAAAGATCCCTGGTTCCACAGGTAGCTTTAGTGCAGCACACTTCGACAGAGGGTCTGCGACGTCATTTAGAGCTCTTGGAACGTGCTCCATCTGCAAGCCTTCAAAGTGTTCTTCAAGTTTCCTCACTTCGTCGACGTAAGCTTCCATCAATGGGCTCTGGTAGCTTTTGTTCACTTGACGGACAACCAACTGCGAATCTCCCCGCACAATCAGCTTCTTGATCCCAAGTTCTGCTGCAATTCTGAGGCCGGCAAGCAAACCTTCATACTCTGCAGTGTTGTTTGTTGCTTGCTCCTTGAGAAAATGCATCTGGACAACGTACTTGAGGTGCTCTCCGGTGGGCGCGACAAGCAGCACGCCAGCGCTGGCGCCTTGCAGCGAGAAGGCACCATCGAAGTACATTATCCATTCTTTGCTCGCTTCTTTGACGGGGATGCTTGTCTCTGGAATCTCTTCGTCTGGTGTTGGTGTCCATTCTACTATGAACTCTGCCAAGGCTCTGCTCTGGATAGTTGAAGTACTTTCAAACTTGAGACCAAAGCTTGATAGTTCCAGTGCCCACTCGACAATCCTGCCTGTTGCTTCCGGATTTTGCAATATCCTTTTCAGCGGAAATCGAGTGACCACTATTATCTCATGGGCTTGGAAATAGTGGCGCAGCTTTCTCGAGGCCACGAGGAGGCCGAAAAGCAGCTTCTGCACTCCAGAGTACCTTGACCTAGCCCCCTGCAAGAGGGAACTGACAAAGTAAACTAGGCGCTGCACCATCTTCTTCCGCACCTCTTCCTGGATCTGCGCAGATTCGTCCTTGTCGGGGCTAGAGCTTGTCGGGGAAGCCCCCTGCTTGTCGCTGGATGTGCTTGTCGGGGCTGTGGGCTCCTCATCCGCCTCCCTTTCCGCTACCAACGCAGCACTAACCACTTGATTGGTTGCTGCTAAGTACAGCAACAACTTCTCTTGTGGCCTAGGTGCGACAAGTATTGGAGTGGAGGACAGGTATCCTTTCAAGTCTTGCAGCACTACCTCCGCTTCCGGAGTCCATTTCATTGGACCTGCCTTTTTCAAGATTTTGAAAAATGACAGGGCGCGTTCTGCAGACTTAGAAATGAACCTGCTGAGAGCAGCCACGCAGCCGGCAAGCCTTCGTACATCCTTGACGCGCTTCGGAGCTTCGATCTGCTCGATGGCTTTGATCTTGTCGGGATTGGCTTCAATCCCCCTCCGGGACACAAAGAACCCGAGAAGCTTGCCGGAGGGGACTCCGAACACACACTTCTCGGGGTTAAGCTTGAGTTGTATCTTGCGTAGATTCGCAAAAGTTTCATCTAGGTCTTGAATCAGGGTATCCTTGTCCTTGCTCTTGACCACTATATCATCCATGTATGCTTCTACATTCCTGTGTATCTGTGGCTCAAAAGCAGTGTGGACTACCCTCGCAAATGTTGAACCCGCATTCTTCAATCCAAAGGGCATGCGTATAAAGCAGTAGGTGCCACATGGAGTAATGAACGCGGTCTTCTCCTCATCCTCTTCAGCCATGAATATCTGGTGGTACCCGGAGTATGCATCAAGGAACGAAAGCAACTCACATCCAGCCGTGGAGTCAACGATCTGGTCAATGCGCGGCAAGGGAAATGGATCCTTGGGACAAGCTTTATTCACATCAGTGAAGTATATACAAAGCCTCCACTTCCCATTAGCTTTGCGTACGACAACAGTGTTGGCCAGCCACGTGGGATGAAGTACACCTCTAACAAGGCCTGCTGCTTCCAACTTCTTGATTTCCTCCGCAATAAACTCTTGACGCTCCACCGCTTGCTTTCTGACCTTCTGCTTGACAGGCCGCGCGTGAGGACAAACGGCAAGCTTGTGCTCAATCACCTTCCTGGGAACACCGGGGATGTCAGACGGTTGCCACGCAAACACGTCGACGTTCGCCCGCAGGAAGGCAACGAGCGCGCTTTCCCATTTAGGATCGAGCGTGGCACTGATGGTGAAAGTACCACCAGTGCCGTCCTCCTTGGCGGACACCTTCTTAGTTGCAGGTGGAGCTGCCATTCCCTTCTTGCACTTGCCGGTGGAGCTCGATGGCGCGTCCTCGACGGCAGCGCAGCACTCCGAAGAGGTGCGTTTGCCGGAGTGGGCCCCAGAGCTCTTGCCGGACTTGGTCTTGTTCTTCCCCCCGGGAGCTTCAGCGGCAAGTGTTTTGCTATCTGCTGCAGCTGCTGCGTCCCGGTAGATCTTGTCGGCGCAGATAAGCGCGTCCTTCTTGTCGCCGGGAACAGAGATGACGCTTATCGGGCCCGGCATCTTGAGCATGTTGTAGGCGTAATGAGAGGCTGCCATAAACTTGGCGAGCGCCGGACGGCCAAGTATCCCATTGTATGGTAATGGGATATCGGCAACGTCGAAGGTGATCCTCTCAGTTCTGAAATTCAGCTCTCCGCCAAAGGTTACTGGCAGTGTGATCTTCCCCTTCGGCTTGCTCCTTCCCGGGTTGATCCCTTGGAAAGTTTCGGTTTCCTCGAGCTCGCTGTCGGGGATCTGTAGCTTTCGGACTACAGCAGAGGAGATCAGGTTCAGGCCGGCCCCGCCGTCAACCAGCATCTTGGTGACCTTGAGGTTGCGGATGGTTGGCGAAACCAACATCGGCAAGCACCCGACCGCAGTTGTGCGGTCAGGGTGATCCTCAATGTCGAAGAAGATGGGCGTGCTGGACCACTTCAGTAGTTTGCGCGACTCGACGGGTGGCTCTGCTGCATTAACTTCCCGCACCCACTGCTTGAGTTGGCGGTGAGAAGTATGCAGAGAAGCACCTCCATCGACGCATAGAACTTCTGTGGCCTTCTGGAACTCCTGCTCGCTATTGTCTCCGTCGTCCATGTCCTCGTCGTCGTCTTCGTCTTCGTCCTTGTCGCGGCCGTGGGGAGGTCTATCTCCTTGCCGCTGCTTGGCCTTGCCGCGGCGTCCTCCCCGGCCATTGAATGGTCGCTTCTTGCCGGACTCTCCTCCGCCTCCCTGGGCCTTCTCCTTGTCGCGTCGCTCGTACTCAGCTTTCTGCTGCTCGACGAGGTATTCGACCCTTTTGCAGTTCTGGAGATCGTGGCCCTTGGTACGGTGGATCTTGCAGTACTGCTTGTCGGAGCCGTCCTGCTTGTCGGCGGCCGCTACACTGGTGGCTTCCTTGCCGGAGCCACCAGCCTGAGCTTTCTTGGCGCCTGCCTCCTTGTCGAACTGCTCGACGGCCAGTACTTCCTTGTTCTTCTTCTTCTTGTTGTTCCGCCGGCGGTTCTTCCTTGCCGGGGCGGCATCCTCACTGTCCGTTCCTCCTGCTCCAGTATCCTCTCCGGGGAGTCTCCTCCCCTCTTCAGCGCGCGCGCACTTGTCGACCAGGGCATAAAGCTCACTGACGTCTCGTATCTTGCACATCGCCATTTCCTCCCTCATGCGGCGGTTACGCATGTTCTGGTGGAACGCGCTAATAACCGCGGCAGGGTGGACGTCCGGGATGTTGTGCTGGACGCGGCTGAATCTTTGGATGTACTTTCGCAGGGACTCTCCTTCCTTCTGGGCAAGTATATGCAGGTCGCTCTCCTGGCCATGGGGCTTGTGGCCGCCCGTAAAGGCGCCGACAAACTGGTGGCACAGGTCTGCCCAAGAAGAGATGGAGTTCTCCGGCAAGTGCATGAGCCAAGATCTGACGTTCGGCTTGAGCACGAGCGGGAAGTAGTTCGCTAATACCTTCTCGTCGCGTCCCCCGGCAGCCTGCACCGCGATGGTGTAGATGCTGAGGAACTCTGAGGGATGGGTCTTGCCGTCGTACTTCTCGGGTACGTCGGGCTTGAAGTTTTTCATGCTGGGCCACTGGACTTGCCGCAGCTCACGGGTGAACGCAGGGCAACCTGCCGTGTACGGCAAGTCGCCTGGTTCACCGGGCGCGTGCATGTCGACAGCGGTCCCAGCGCGATGATCGGACTGTCGTTGCGCTTCTCTTCGATGCTCGATGCGGGTTCGAGCGTCTTCTTGTCGTCTGTCGTCGAGGACTTGGCGCTGATCGCGGCGAGCTCGTGGATCCGACGACGCCGTGGAGTCGTCGTCGATGTTGATCCGGCGAGTCGGCGACTTTGGCCTTCAGGGCGGGGAGTGCACGGTTGTTGCACCCCCGGCGGTCTTGTCTCCATCAGCCCGCGCCTGGCTGACTTGCCGTGGCCGCGACGTCGCCGGCTGCTGCGGCGTGTCGTTGTTGGCGAAGGCAATGAGGCTTTGGATGGTGGCCCTCCAGTCTTCGGCCTTGTCTGCCGCTGGAGGGAAGTCGAGGAGCAGGTGAGCTCTAGCGAGAGCTTCTGCTGGAGTGGAGGGGAGCGGTGGCGAGCGGTGCGAGGAGCGAGATATGCTCGGACTTCTAACTGCGTTAGAAGGAGCAGGGTCTCGCCCCGGCGACCGCGCCTTGCTCGTGCCAGCACGTTGGCCTTGAGCGTCCCGCGACCCTCCAACTTGTCCTTGGCCCAGCAGGCGGATGGTACCCTGCGTACCACATCGCTGCCGTTCCGGCACCTCCTGAGAGGGGCGCGGTGCGTGCACGGACGCCGAGGTCTTGGAGTGTGCTCGGTCATCCGTCTTGTCCTTGGATTTGGCGGCGCCGTGAGTTTCCTCGCCGGCGTCCGTCCTTCCGCCAGCGTCTACCCCACCAACCGTTGGTTCCGGTGGTGGTGGGATCGATGCAGACGGGTCTCCCACCTCCGAAGCTTTCTTCTTCGGCGGCATGTCGATGAAGTTAACGAAGTTGATGAAGCTGCTGAAGATTCCGCCCGCGTGAACGCCGGATCAGGTTCGCACAACCTCGACGCCCCCTACCTGGCGCGCCAAAGATGTCGGGGAAACTGATCGCCCACGAACACCTATGGGACCGGAGCCCCTTTTCGGTACGGCAAGGGAGCGGAGGAAGCACAAAGAGCGGATCGAGGCGCACACGCGAGCAGTTTACCTAGGTTCGGGCCGCACAGATGCGTAAAACCCTACTCCTGCCTCGGTTTATATTGTGTTCTTGGCTCGGGAGCGAGAAGATCTACAGTACTTGCCGCTTACAACACCGAGCCTGGGAGTGATCGAGAGCTGGAACCTCCTCTACGTTGCGCATGGGCCTCCTTTTATAGGTCTAAGGGGTCACCGACAGGTGGCAACGTAGATGAGGGTAAAAGTGTAAAAATGGTGGTAGTTGGAACAGTGTATGTACAGTGGTCTATACCTAACCCTGACGGCAGGGGACAAGGGCATTGAATGCCCGTCGCCGTCGCCCCCAAACAGTGCAAAAAGTGCCTGTTAGGGCGTCTCCGTTCGCCACGAAGGTGGCCTCGTCATCGCGGCTCGCCACGGTGTACCCCAGGCTGCACAGCCTTCCGCCACGTGCACCTGGAAGGGCCCCAGGACGACGCGTGGCCAGATGAGCTGGAGCGCGGGCACGTAGTGGGAGCTTGCCGCGGCAAGCGCCTTGCCGCGGTCGCTACCTTGCCGCGCCCGGAAGCTTGTCGCTCTCCGGGCCTTGCCGGGGCGCGCGATGCGCCACGGCAAGTCTTCTGAAATGCCATGTTTGGCCTTCCTGACAAGCTCCTCTTGACAGGGCCTTGTGCCAAAGGGGGTGGTCTTGAGCCTGGTGCGGCCTTCCCGGCAAGCTCCCCTTGCCGGGGCCTTGTTTCTTTAACTTGAATACTTTGTTCTTGAATGGCTCTAAAGGATCCTGAGCGGGCCTTAGCGGGCGCGTGGCGAGCCCGACCACGGGACGCTGCTACTGCCCGTGCACAAGTCGGGATACTAAGGTACCCCTACTTTAGTACACCGACAATTACCGATCCAGGGATGACACAGAACACAGAGACTTCGGTCCATTCGGATCGTGGTCGCTACAAAGATGGTATCAGAGCACACACTGACTGTAGGACACGACCACTAAGACAGACCCTAGATCACTCTTCTCTACTCATTTCTGACTTCTCTCCATTTTCTACTTCTTTAGGATGGTGGACCCAAGGAACAAGTTCACTCAACCGGATGAAGACACACCATTTGGACGACACTTGAAGGAAGTCACTAGGTACCTGAACATAGGAATACCAAGCTTTACCGGGACCTACACTGCCACTTTACCAGAAGAGGAGCGATGGAGTATTCAAGTTCAAATTCCCGGAAGAACCTTCGCACCATCCACTGAGCCAATAGAGTTCTCTTTTGATGTGCCAACTTGGAGTCTAGGCAAGAGCATGGCCGCCCACATCGCAATGGGAAGGATCGGAGAAGTCTACAAGCAGGAGCTGAAGGCCACCATCTACCAGATTTGTGGACGCCGAGATGAGAATTGGGATATGATCAGCACCCGGAAGGATAGGTCCATTGCAACGTTCATCCAGGAGTTGAACCAGCACATTCGACGACAGGAGCACCAGATGTGCACTGGGATGATAGAATTGAAGAAGGCACTAAACAGGAATTTGGAGCTAGAAGAAGAACTTAAGTCTACTCGTGACGATTACGAGGAGGAGATGTTGATATTAGTGGAGAAGAATGATGATTTGACAAGGAAGCTAGGAGTATTCATGGGAGATCCAGCACCAGGAGGTGAAGAAGAGGAAGAAGAACCCAAGGAAATTCCTCCCGAAGATTACATTATCATCGACGACACGGATTCAGAACCCGATGATAGTAAAGACGAAGACTATGAAGATGAAGCTGGAGCAGACATCATGGAATCATCCGCCGATCAATATTTTTAGATGACCACCCTGTGACTAGTAGTTTACCCCCATATATTAGCTTTAGAGCACTTTTGTAACGATAGTTAGATTTGTAAGACCTTGCCTGAAATTGATTGGTGTGATATGATTGTGTTTGTCTCATGTGCATATGGGTAGTGATTTTCCCTTAGACCTCAATTCTGTTCTAATCTCTTCCCTCTACACCCATCAGATGCCTCCAAGACATGAGCCCGGATTTGAGTTTCCCCCTGAGCTCACCCAGTTGATCCAGCAGCAGAACACCTTGATGCAACATCTTGTCCAGAACACTCAGAACAACCAGAACAACAACAACAACCCTCCACAACCACCACCCGTGGACAACCTGACACGTTTCTTAAGGTTGCAACCACCCGTGTTTGCTAGCAGCATCGAACCAATAGTGGCTGATGACTGGCTAAGCAAGATTGGAAGGGATTTGACCACCACCAATTGCTCAGATGCTGAGAAGGTGCGATTTGTCATACACCAGTTATTTGGACCAGCCGCAGCATGGTGGGAGAACTACACAGCCACTTTCCCCATAGCCAATGTCACCTGGGAGCAGTTTCAGCAATCTTTCCGTACTGCCCATGTCTCAACTGGAGCTATGAGCATGAAGAAGCGGGAGTTTCGCAACTTGCGCCAAGGAAACCATACTGTGGCACAGTACGTGGATGAGTTTAGTACCCTGTCTCATTATGCCCCAGATGATGTGGCCACATACGCCGCTAAACAGGAGAGATTTATGGAAGGGCTGAATGATGAGATGAGCGTACAGTTGATGGTGGCAACTTTCAACAACTACCAGGAGTTGGTAGATAAAGCTCTTATGATTGAAGGGAAGCACCAGCAGATTGAGAGCCGCAAGAGGAAGTATGGACAAGGAAGGAATAATTCTAGAGCCCAGCTGAAGCCCCGATTCACTCCGAATTCGGGAGGATATACCCATAACCATGGAATTCGCCACAACCACAATGGCCCTAAGAATGGAAATGGGAACAGAGCAAGTAGTAACCAGAGCCGCCCTACACCGTCCACACCCACCAAGAAGGATTTCAGCCACGTCACTTGTTTCAAGTGCGGGAAGAATGGACATCATGCCACTGACTGCCCTGAAGCTAAGAATGGGAACGACAATGGAAGCGCCGGGAAGAAGCCCAACACGTTCAACAAAGGACAAGTGAACCACGTGACCGTGGAGGAGGTAGAGGAGCAACCAGATGCTGTTGTCGGTAAGTTTTTGGTTAAGACATTACCGCAATAGTTCTTTTCGATACTGGTGCATCGCATTCATACATTTCAAGGGGATTCGTGAATAGACATAGGATGTCCACCCGAGTTCTTAAAGACCCCCATGTCAGTAAGTTCACCAGGAGCAGAATATATGGCACACCAAGGATGTTTGCAGACGCCATTGACCATAGGACGCCACACTTTCCCCTCCGACCTAATAGTTCTGGAGTCACAAGGATTGGATGTGATATTAGGTATGGATTGGCTATCGAAGTATGGAGGTAATATTGATTGTGCCAGTAAGTCTGTTTTGCTCACCACCCCGGAGGGAAAAAGGATTATGTATGTATCTAGGCATTCGCCTATAAGGACTCAAGTACATTCTCTCACGGGAGTTGTTCAGGAGGAAGTGCCAGTAGTAAAGGATTATCCGGATGTGTTTCCAGAGGAGTTACCTGGCATGCCACTGGATAGAGATATTGAGTTTTTGATAGAGTTGTTGCCTGGCACCGGACCAATATCTAAGAGACCGTATCGGATGCCAGCAAATGATCTGGAGGAGATCAAGAAGCAAATAGAGGAGATGGTTGGAGCTTATAAAGGATTACGATATGAAGCTGCACTATCATCCAGGAAAGGCCAACGTCATGGCAGACGCTTTGAGCCGGAGGAGTTATGCAAATACCCTAATAAAAGGGGGATTGCCACAGGAGTTCGCAGAACATCTCAGGGAACTTTGTTTGGAGATAGTTCCTAGAGGTTTCGTTGCAACGTTGGAAGTTCAGTCGACTTTGCCGAGAAAGATACGTGAAGCCCAGAAGGATGATAAGGAAATTGCAGAGATAAGGAAAAGGATGAGTGAAGGAAAAGCCAAGGGATTTCGTGAGGACGAACACGACACCTTGTGGTTTGAGAATCGAATCTATGTGCCCAACGACCCGGAGATCAGGAAATTGATACTGCATGAAGCACATGATTCGCCGTACTCGATACACCCCGGAAACACCAAGATGTATTTGGATTTGAAGGAACATTTCTGGTGGACGGGAATGAAGAAGGATATTGCCGAGTATGTAGCCGCATGTGATGTATGCCAGAGAGTAAAGGCAGAACATCAGAAGCCAACATGATTGCTACAACCTATGCCGATACCTGAATGGAAGTGGGAGAAGCTTGGCATGGATTTTATCACTGGATTGCCCGGGACCAAAGCAGGATATGATTCAATTTGGGTAGTAGTGGATCGATTGACAAAGGTAGCCCACTTTATCCGTGTGAAAACCACTTATACCAGTGCGAAGTTGGCCAAGATATACATGACCAGGATAGTATGTCTGCACGGAGTTCCGAGGACCATTGTATCAGATAGAGGAACACAGTTCACCTCAAAGTTTTGGCATCAGCTACACCAAACTTTGGGAACGAGGCTGGAATTCAGCACCGCCTTCCATCCGCAGACCGATGGACAGACCGAGAGAGTCAACCAGATCTTGGAGGACATGTTGAGAGCCTGTGCGTTAGATTATGGATCTAGTTGGGATGACAATTTACCCTACGCGGAGTTCTCGTACAACAATAGTTACCAGACCAGTGTGAAGATGGCATCGTTCGAGGCATTGTATGGAAGGAGATGCCGAACACCGTTAATGTGGGATGAAGTTGGAGACCGACAGTTGTTTGGACCAGACTTGATCAAAGAGTCTGAGGAGAAGGTGAAGTTGATTCGAGATAGATTGAAGGTAGCTCAGTCCAGGCAGAAGAGTTATGCAAACTCGAAACGCAAGGACATAGCCTATGAGATCGGAGATAGAGCATACTTGAGAGTATCGCCTCTGCGAGGAGTTAAACGTTTCGGAGTTAAGGGAAAGCTAGCCCCGAGATTTGTGGGACCTTACCGTGTTTTGGAACGCATGAGAGAGGTTGCCTACAAGTTGGAATTACCCGAAGGATTGTCAGGAGTGCACGACGTGTTTCACGTTTCGCAGCTTAAGAAGTGCCATGCGGAGATGGCCGATATACCGCTTAGAGACATAGTACCCATGGAAGCAATTCAGTTGGACAGTGATCTGACCTACGAGGAGCAGCCTGTTAAGATTCTCGAATTTTCGAGCAGAGTCACCCGCATTAAGGTTATCAAGTTTTGCAATGTTCAGTGGAGTCACCACACCGAGGAAGAAGCCACCTGGGAACGAGAAGATGATCTACGCAAGGACCACCCACACCTGTTCTCTAGCCAAGTCGAATCTCGAGGCCGAGATTCATTCTAAGGGGGTTAGGTTTGTAACATCCCAAATTTTCAATTTGGAATGTTATAAATAGATCATATTGCATTGCATGCTCTTTGCATTTCTTTGTTGTGGCGTTCCTCGAAATTCTAAGCAACTCAAGGACCTACGGAGAGAGTTGGGAATTTTACCGTTTTCGTATTTGAGTTCGCTCGAATACCGATACGAGGACAGTATGATTTTAATTATTTTTCCCTCCTAAAAATATTTTTAAATACAAAATATGAGCGGAGATAATATGACTTCTCCAAAATAGCAGAAATATTGGAGGAAAAATGTTAGAATCACTTTTGGTATTTTTCTGGATTTATTTGCGATTTTATTTGCATTGAAAAAATGCGCGTTTTTCAAAATTGCATTTAGGTCCGGGAAAAATGTTCACTTTGTCCTAAATATTATTAGAGGATGGTGAAAATTTATTTCGGAATTTTTGGAGTCCGTTTAGTATTTCTTTCGTTATTTTTTCTGCGTCAGGACTCTTTAAAAAAGGGGGCAAACCGACTTAGAGTCGTATAGGCCCGGGAGTCTGGGCTTTATAAGCCGCCGCCCCCCGGCCCGTTAGCGCCCAGCCGCCCCAGCCGCCCTAGCTCTGCCGCCGCCCCTGCCCTAGCGCCGTCGCCGCCGTTCGCCGCGCCGCCGCCTTCGCTCGTCGCCCCGCCACCCCGCAGCGCCGCCGCTCGCCGCCAGCCGCCCCGCAGCGCGCCGCCGCTTGCCGGTCCGCCGTCTCGCCGGAGTTCGTCGTTACGAGGTAGTTATCGGTTTTTTTTAAAACCGATCGTTTTTTTTAAACTGTATATGTGTTTTTTTAGGTTTAGATCGGTTCGGTTTTTCTTTGGTTTAGCTATTTAGCGGACGTTCGTCCGTACGTTCGTTTTAATGAACGCTTTTCGTCCGTTAGCCGCAGACAGCGAACGTTCGCTCGTTAGCCTGTTCGTTAGTTTTCTTTTTTTGGGGTATTTATCCGCGATTATTCCGATCGCGATTTCTGCCCTGATCTTGTTTTTCGTTTTTCTTTTCGCTCGAGAGTCGGAATCAGGTGATTCAAAATCCCAGATCTTCGTCTCGATGCCCTCTTTACGTTTAACCAACTTGAACAAAGTTTTGGCTAACGTAAAATTTGATTTTAGGCCAATTAGTAACCGAGCTCATTTCTTTCGCAATTTCAGTTTCGTTGCTTCTTTCGATTTGTTTTCTTTTTGCAAACCGGAGTTCTTAAGTTGAACTTTCTGGTTAGATCTGATATTTTGGAGTTTTGTTTGTGCATCATTGCTTGTTTGCTTAGGTATGCTATTGTTTGCTTGCGATAGACTACCCGGACTGTGAAGCGTGCTACTACGAGTCTCTAGGTTTTGCGAATCGTCAGCAAGGCAAGTAACACTTTGATCATATTTTTATTACCCAGTTTTTATGCATTAGATCAAACCCTCACACATTGCATGAGTAGGATTCTCTTAACTTGTGGGACTGGGAAGTAGTTTGAGGTAGAACCTATTACCTGCATTATTTTCAAACCCTTAGGAGTTACTTCTACGTTCGCTTAGGTTGCTATGCTATGCTCGTGGACATGGTTTGGGTTTGGGTGAAATCCATGACAGATGTGAGTTCTTAATTAAGGATTCAACTTAAGGTGGCTACTTGAATACACATCTGGGTGGATTGGTTGCAGGGCACCTGGGGAATCCAGTGTTGTCCTAGGAAATCCCGGGGGTCTGTATGATTTTTCCTATGGAATGCCACCCAGGCTCAAAGGGATCATAAAACTATTCATGCTAGAAACTTCCGTGTGCAGCCACAAGCCAATATGGGCTCTGGCATAGTTAAGTAAGTTGTGGGAAACCTTTCTGTGATGGGCTAGCAGATGTAGAGGGATTGTAGGTGTACCGGCCTATCTATCCGGTTAAGGGGACCTCTTCGGAAAGACTGTGTCTTGATCATCCGTTTCTCAAACACCATGCAGTGCGAGAAACCAAACGGAGGCGATCAAGTCTTGTGGGAAAAGTGCACAAACCTCTGCAGAGTGTAAAAACTGATCATGATTAGCCGTGTCCCCGGTTATGGACATCTTGAGTATCTGGTACTTGAATTATTGGTTGATCTCAACACTCTATAATTTAATTTGTTGGGTTAATGATGAACTTTTAATTTGGGATTGAGTTGGAGGTACCTTCTCAATGTTTTTCAACCAACATGGTAGTTAAATTAAAAAAATTATTCCTTTGTTGTAGGGAAATATTGGCTTTACGCAAAAACTTTAACCTTAAAGCCTCCACCAGCCAAATATGCATGTAGTATAGCCTTTATTCTGTTACTTGCATCTTCTGTGTTATCTTGCCAGCATATTCCGTGTGCTAACCCGTTTTCGGGCTGCAACATATCACGTTGCAGACTTTTCAGACGAGGAATAAGACGTGTTAGGTCGTTTGTCATGCACTCAGCTATGCCGTTGGAGTTGATGGACTCACTTATCTTCCAAGCCTTCCGCTGTTATTTTGTTAGATGGCCTTAAGTCATAGATTTTGTAATAAGTTCTCATTGGAGGCATTCGATGTAATAAGTGTGTGATTGCCACTCTGTTATAAAACCTTCAAGTACTGTGTGTGTCAGCATTACCGATCCAGGGATGACACAGAACACAGAGACTTCGGTCCATTCGGATCGTGTTCGCTACACGTCGGCATGTCATACAAGAACAATTCATGCACATCAAGTAAAGACCAATGCATAGTATAAGCAGTTTCTTGCAATTCTATCATGTTGGAAACATAGAGAGGCGGAGATGTAGTTCCTCTCTGATAATAATTGCAAGTAGGAGTAGCAAGCACATGCATATTATATTCATCAAAATCATCGTGTGCAGTAAAAGGAAACCCATCAATGTAATCCTTAATAAGTGCAAACTTCTCAGATATAGTGTAGTCGGGAGAATTCAAAAAGATAATTGGACTATCATGTGTGGGTGCAATAGCGACTATCTCATGTTTAACATAAGGAACTATATAGCAAGTTCATCTCAGTAAGCATAATTCATATTGGCATCTTGGCCACAAGCATAGCAAGCATCATCAAAAAGGCATATTTCAAAAGAATCAACAGGATCATAGCAATCATCATAGCATTCATCCTTCGATAAATTCAAAGGGAAATTAAACAATGTATGAGATAAAGAGTTACTCTCATTAGATGGTGGGAACGGGTGATCAATCCGCTCTTCCTCCTTTTGTTCTTCGCTCTCCTCCTCATCTTTTTCATCCAATGAGCTCACAACATCATTAACTTCTTCTTCCATAGACTCCTGCAAAATATTAGTCTCTTCTTGGATAGCGGAGGAGTCCTCAATATATAGTTTAATATAGGGATTAGAAGCACAATTATCATAGCTATATTAAAGTATGGACAAATTTTCAGATCTGTAGATAGTAGTATCACACTCTTCAATCAAACAAGCAATTTCACAAGTACCCTTAAAAGCAACAAGTTCTTCAATTTGTTGAACATCATAGTAATTATAAACACCCTTAGTATACAAAGATACGATTCCATTATCACTAAACTCACATTGGTAAGGAAGGTGTTTCTTAGGGTCTTTAGAACAACAAGTAACATCATATATTTCCCATAAATTCCAAGCATAACACTCCAAACGATGAATTTGATCCAGTAAAAATTTCCCTTTTTGAGACAAGCGATGTCACACAAAACAAGCATGCTCTTATAATGATTTTCCCACAACTAAGCTAGTTGGGTTTTCAGCATGAGCACAAATGGATCGAAGATGATGCAAGTAAAAAGCTTCAGCAGTATGATAGATTTTGGGTGGTTCTTCAACCATTGGTTTAGTAGGTACAACTATTTTTTTTGGTATTTTGCGTTTTCTACCCATAACTGAAGATAGAAAACAAGAGCACAAAATAAAAACTACTTAGTGATAAAGCAAACAAGCATACACGAGAATATTCACCCCACGCTATAATTCCCCGGCAACAGTGCCAGAAAAAGGTCTTGATAACCCACAAGTATAGGTGATCGTTTGTAGCCTTTTCGATAAGTAAGAGTGTCGAACCCAACGAGGAGCTAAAGATATATTAAATATTCCCTCAAGTTCTATCGACCACCGATACAACTCTACGCACACTTAACATTTGCTTTACCAGAAACAAGTATAAAACTAGGAGTACTTTGTGGGAACTTGAAATAGGTTGCAAGATAATAAAAGTAGTGTAGTAGCAAGCTTTTTGTATTACAAGAGAATGATTTGTCCATAGGCCATCAACTACGTTAACAGATTGATAGCAAGTTTATATGTGGGAGAGGCCACTGCTAGCATATCATCCCTTACTTGGAATTCTTTGCACTTATGATTGGAACTCTAGCAAGCATCCGCAACTACTATTGTTCATTAAGGTAAAACCCAACCATAGCCTTAAGATATATTGGTCCCCCTTCAATCCCATATGCATCAATTTCTATGACAGGCTGAAGCTGCTATCACCCTTGCCCTCCAATACATAGTCCTATCAGCATACAACTAACCCTATGGCGTGATCCACACACGCGCTCATATGATGGGCACCAAAGGACAGTGACATAACCACAAGCAAATTAAACCAACCATAACAATTTCACCGATAAGCTCGTAGGAGAAAACAGATCTACTCAAACATCATAGGATAGCCAAATATCATTGAGAAATCATATATGGAGTTGAGCACCATGTTTAAGTAGAGAATTACAGCGGGAATAGAGAGGTTACATGGCTGCATAGAGGGGGAGAGAGTTGGTGTGGACGGTAGCAAGATTGTTGATGTAGATCACCGTCTCGATCGTTGCCCCGGTGGCACTCTAGCGCCACCGGAAGCGAGGGGGAGAGAGACCCCCTCCTTCTTATTGTTCTTCATTGGCCTCCTTCCTAGGTGGGAGAAGGGTTCCCCCTCTGGTCCTTGGTCTCCATGGCATGGGAGGGGTGAGAGACCCTCCGAGATTGGATCTGTCTCTCCGTTTCGCCGCCCCCAGATCTGGTCGAAACCCGTTTCTTATATTCCCGGAGATCCGTAACTCCGATTGCACTGAGATTTTTACACGATTTTTTTCTGGATACAAGCTTCCTTGCGCCCGAAGTATAGCTCCAACTAACATTCCAGGTGGGCATAAGACACCACGGCACGCCAGGGGCCTCTGGCGCGCCCTGGTGTATTGTGGGCCGTGTGGGCCTCCGTTTACGTAGCTTCCACCTCCCAAAAATCACATATATTCAAAAATAATGCTCCGTGAAATTTTATTGCATTTAGACTTTGATTGATATGGATACTCTGCGACAGAAAAAACATGGAGAAAATAGGGACTGGCACTGGGCACAGGGTAAGTAAGTTAGTCCACATAAATCATATAAAAACTTGCCAAAAGTATGTAAAACTTGTATAATATTGGCATGAAACAATCAAAAATTATAGATACGACGGAGACGTATCAGACATCACATGCAGTATATGGGTAAGCATTGTGCGCATGCGTCGTTCTAGCTCATGCTTCCTTCTGTACTAAATTTTCTGTATTAATGTTGTTATATATCGAAACAGGCTACCGTTTCCTGCCACTCCTCTCATTGATAGTTTATTTAGATTGAATTCCACGTCTGTCGTGGGGTTAACACGACAGATGTCCTAGTGCAAGAACTTAGTTGCGGAGCCATCACGCTGAGGTTAGCTTAAAGGGGTTAATCGGGACAAAGGACACGAAGAGTTTATACTGGTTTGGACCCTTGCGGTGAAGGTAAAAGCCTAATCCAATTTGAGGTGGAATTACATAGGTTTCGATTACCAGGGAGCGAATACGCTTGACCTAGCTTTCGATCTCTTTGTTTTCTTGTCCTAAACCGCCGCTGGGTCGGCCCTTTATATACACAGGTTGACGCCCGTCGGCTCATAGAGTCCCGGCCGGCTCATGCAACGTGTCCGGCTCAGTGACTACCTATTCCTGCCTTACAACACAAGTCATACACACATGGCGGTTTACACCTATGGACCTTACGTCACCTTTGGGCTTCATGAACCGCCATCTTCAATGTCTTGGTGAACCGACATCGGCTTAACCCGGCCCCTCCTGGTCGGGTTATATCCAATAGCTATATCCCCAACATTAGGCCCCAGGTTGATTTGAACTTGTTCATATAAATCTTCAATACTCAGAAAAATCCTTCTTCGTTCGCCTTTGTGAAGCACTGTAACCCGCCATGACGTCATCTCCTAAGATTGTGGTAACCCGCCATGACGTCACCTGCCATTAATATTATACAACGCCCAAATCCTTAATATATCTTCTCTTTTAATGATCCTCCGACAAACAAGGCGTCTGTGCCATTATACATCCATTTTTTGGCCTCCTTGATTCCCGCGCATGCGACTTATCCTTTCGACGTTATAAATAGGGCCAAGGGTCCCTTTTCACTTTCCCCTCGCCTCATCATCTCTGTCTTCCACCTCGCATCGCTTCAGCACCCGAGCTCCGCCGCCGCCATCGATCTTCACCACTTCTTCAACAAATGCCGCTGCATCGACCTGAACCGACCAGAGTTCGCCCGAGCGCCTCCGTTGTTCAATAACCCTCGTGATTCTCCTCCTTCCTTTTCTCGTGGATCCCATTAGGGTTTGGAGGAGCTCGTCGGAGTTCATCTTGGTCGTTCCTTATCTTCACTGCATCCTGTGATTTTGATCCAACCTTTATACTCTTCCTCCATGAAAATAACCGTAGTATTCCTTTTAGATATTAGAAACATCTCCATTGTATAATAAATCCAATCTGGACACATGAACTGCTCAAGCACTGCAATTTTAGGTCTAAATATTTTTCATTTATTTGATGTGCCGTAGATCCAAAATCATAGCATCAATCTGTGAAATCTGTTTTTTAACACTTAGCAATTATTCCCTTCTCAGATCTGTACTTCAATAACTGTGTGGGCGGCTTAATTCAAAAATAGTAACCCGCCAGGTACCATTAGTCCCGTGTTCAAGCCGCCGCTAGCTCATCTTGAATCTTTATTGCATACTTCATTATTGTATGCTTTTAAACCCTTTAACAGGCTTAACTACATAATCTTAAACCGGTATAATCTTTCTTTCACATCATTGAGAAAAAATATGTCGAAGACATACTCTGCTTGCAACTGGGTCAAATCCCGGGTCACTGAAACAGATCTGAATAATTTCGTGACCATTGGCGCCTTAGCTAAGAAAACAGACATCCATTGGAGGGTTCCCAGCGAAGAATGTCCTCCTAAACCCAAAGATGGAGAGGTGATTGTTTTTACTGACCACTTGCAGTGAGGGTTTGGCCCTCCCGGCTCAAAAAAATTCCGTGACGTGCTCCATTTTCTCCAGCTTCACCCCCAAGACATCGCACCCAATTCTGTATCCGACATCTGCAACTTTCAAGTGTTCTGTGAAGCTTATCTTCACTAGGAACCCACGGTTGATTTATTCAGAGAATTTTACTATTTAAACCGTCAGACAGAGTTTGTTGATGGACCCCACACCGAACTTGGTGGGGTGACGATTCAAAAGAGGAAAGAAGTCAGTTTTCCTTATGCTAAGCCTCATATTCATCCCAAAGACCGGAACCAGACTTGGTTTTACTGTGAAGACACATCTCCAGCTGACGTGAATCCTCTGCTGGGTTACCGCGATCACCGACTTAGCAACACACATCCACTCCCTCACGGCTTAGTGCAAACGAACGAGCTAAGTATGCACCAGCATTTTCAAAGCTCAGAACCTTTATGGCCAACGGCTTAACTGGCGTTGATCTTGTTCGATGCTAGGTGTCTTGGAGTATCTTGCCATTAAGTCACAGTCCCGGCTTAATGTGCGAATATACTGGTGATGTAAAAGATCCCCAACGCCACTGTGACGTTCAACTGTCTAATGCAGAAATTACTGAGTCTACAAAGAAATTACTGAATGAATCCTTAACAGAATGTGGCAAAACAGGACTTAGTCCTTTCAGCGCTTTCAACAAACCGCCAGCTATAAGTGTTGCATATCCACCGCTCAACCATATTTGCATTCATCATTGCCCACTCCTGATCTTTTTACCATTACTAGGTCGATTCTTCCTTTTGGAAAAAGTAACCGCAAGATAAGTCGATCAAGCCGGCTCGTACAAAATCCAAAGCCGTCAAGAAATCTGCCAAGAGGAAAACTCCTGAACCTGCCGAGTTAAACTTGGATGATGACATTGATGATGATGAGTCGGAGGTAGAACTTGACTCTCTTGGCTCATTTTCTGTACATCTTATTGACAATGATTGTTATCAGGACGACGCAGAGGCCAGCCACGCGGATGACACAAAGGTAATTATTCTTTCCTTCGGCTCAGAACCTCTGCCAACAAAGAAAACTCGGCAAGCAAGCCGGAAAGTAAGCTTTTCTCACCCTCTAGCTCACTTGGATCCAAAATTTATTTTGAAGAAACAACAATTCAAAGCTCGTCGTACCACCCGGCATAGCGGCGGTGTAATCACTCCATCCGGCTTACCAAACACGCTGGTTCGCAAACGCCGTCCAGAGGTCTCTCATATTTCTGATACATTTTATCCCAAGGCTGGTTATTTCTGACAACCTCTTAACCCGTCTGATTCAAACTATCAGGGGACTTCATATTCTTCCTCTGGCGAGTCAACGGGAACTCAAATCCCGCCTTTCAAAGCTGTACCTGGGTAAGAGTATATTCAATCATGTAAACCTTATGTTTAATCATTATACTGAGCTCTTATACTTCTTATTTTTAGGGGCCAAGCCAAACCCAGTAAGAAAGCTAAACTGAATAAACCGGCCGACTTTCCCATCTCGTCTGAAATGGAAAAAACAACTGTGAGAACCTTCCAATTCAACTGCTGAAAATGCTCTCAATGATCCACCACCACATGACCATGAAGCCTCCGCAGATCATATGGATACTGAACCGGTTATTTCTAAACCACCAAGCCCGCTCAAGCCTATTGAGAAAAAGGATGATGATGTTGTTATCACTGGAGATGGATTCTCAGCTCCGGGTCAACCTACTGTCTTAAGCAAACATACTACTAAAGAAGAACTTTCTGCTCAAGATAAAGGCATATGGAAGGTGGATTTGGAGAGCTACAACCATTTTCGTGCCCATGACATCCATTCTGGTTATTTGAACCGCATGTACACCAGCCGTGATTTTGAGGCCGACTTAGGGCCAGTTCTTTTGGTGGCTTCTAGAATAAGCTGAAATAAGCTGCCCCTACCCAGTTTATTCTAGAAGCCCAGCTAATTTTTTTAGAAGCCTGGTAGTTAAGATTTGACTAGTAGGCTTCTAAAAAGAAAATTTTGTTTGGGCTTCTAGAATAAGCTAGGTAGGGGGCAGCTTATTCTGGAAGCCCAAAAAAGCCAGCAAAAGAACTGGCCCTTAGTCAATCTGATGAAAGAGCGTTATGAGGTACATGCTGCCACTCCTAAATATACTTTCCTTAGCCGCCAAGTTTATTTGATATGATAGAAAAGAATATGTTGTAAACTTCAATAGTTGCGTAGATCAATTGCAGTAGTCCCCAAGGGCCGGTTTATGTTTTCAAACATAAGCCAGGACTTATAAGATCAGCACTTCAACTTTGCATGTGTAGCCCCCATGGGCCGGTTTATGTTTTCAAACATAAAATAGGAATTTTCAGAAAGTTTCAAAAAGAAAGTATGCATTAGCCCCCAAGTGCCATGTATAATGCTTGTATTGTGCTTGGGACTTTACAAATCTTGGTGATCATAACGCCTTCCATGTTTACATATATCACAGGCTGAACTGACCGAAAAAGATGCTGGGCTGAAAGATCTTAAGGCCAACTTGAAAACTCAGCATGCGGAAATATCCAAGGCTAAAATTGCATTAGAAACTGCATTGGAGAATACGGAACCGCTGAAGCAAGATTTCAATGCTGAAAAAACTAGCTGGGAAACTGAAAAGGTGGCCCTATTGAAGAGAGTTGTTGATGCTGAAGAAGCACTTAAGCCGGTGACTGAAGAGCTGTCTGGCTTAAAGGAACAGGTTAACATGATGTCGTCAGCCATCTTTGGTAAGTATATAAAATATGTCTCCCTTGTACTTCCAGCTGGTGGATAACCAAGGAACTGAAGATGAAGAGGAGGCGCAGGATGACCCGGAGGCTTCAACCCGTCCACAATCATAAGCTGCTTTTCCCTGAGCATCATACATCACTTTGTTGATATGAAAAAATTTCTCCTTGTTGATCATCTGACGCCTTGTAATAGACTAGTTAAACTTTTGATCTATGATTCCATCGTGCATGTTTCCTGTTTTAAATGACATTGCCGATCTGTAACTTTTGAAGATCTGCCACTTTATGTATATGATAGCGTTGATTGATGCAGACCAGATTTAACATTATCCTGCACACAAATAGATCACAAGTGCCCTGGCGGTTTACCACCGGGCGGGTCACAATACCCTGTTTTAAACCTATGGGGACAAATAGTCCATAACCAGGGCCGGTATAACCTCAATCTGTATACAATTGTTAATAAAATATCATACTCGTGGTATTTGCTTATACTGCCGGCTTATCAGATTCGTGCAAGAAGAGTTCCAACCACAGATTGAGAGCGTATCACCATATTCAATGGACTCATGCTATAGGCTTACAGTGCCGGAAATAAGAGGTAACATCCCAAGCCTTAGAGCCATAACTCTAGACACAAGATTATTTTCTAGCGACTTAGGGTCCACCATCATGGCAGTTTATAAAAACCCAAAGATGCTCAAATATGAGACATAAACAAAGCCGTTTGTCCCGACTTGTGAAAACCATATGGTAAAAAGGAATGATATAAATCCAAGATGAAGAAAAAAATCTGAAAAATATGAGGCTTTTATAGGCCGCCAAGCCAAAATTTTCTTCTTCAATGAAACTAGCATGATAGCCATTGGAATATCTGCGCTTTCTGTAAGACGGTTCTCACATGACCCAATCAACAGCTTAACCTGGATAAGTTCATGGTCTTATTAAAAGATTGACTTATCGAGAGTATGCGGGGTTGGAGTAGCATCGTGCAAAACAGGCCGGTTTAACCAAGTTTCAAGGAAGGAGACTTAATAGCCTGGATTTATCCTTGCTTACCGTAAGCCGGCTCTTATATGACTATCAATGTTTTTAACCTTAACAAGTTTAGGGTCTTTATTTAAAAGATTAACTGTTAAGAACATAGAAGGTCAATCAGGGTTACGTGATAGAAGAGCATCTGGCACACAGGCAGAATAACCCAATTTTTTGGTGAATACACCTGGCGTCTAAGCCAATCAAAAGGGTGAATATAACTGTGTTCTTTGAACAGGAAGCACCCAAGTGATATATTTCTGAGCTGTGCTGAGCGGGTACCTATGTTTGAGCTGTGTTGTGCATCCAACTCTCTTTGGTCCCTTTAACCTGGGTAACAAGCCCCAAGTGTTTTGTAAACATGGCGTATAATCCGGATCAAAGGGTAATCATAGCTTTGCTCAATGAGCAGGAAGCCCCCATGTGACCATATGGAGTGTGAATAAAGACTCATCAGAAATGAAACGACAGAGGCCCTGCTTTATCAGGGATGTCGGCTTTATTATATTCATCGTAATATATACATAGTCAAAATATGTACTCCCTCCGTCCGAAAATACTTGTCATCAAAATGAATAAAAGGGGATGTATCTAGATGTATTTTAGTTTTAGATACACCCCTTTTTGTCCACTTCGATGACAAGTATTTTCGAACGGAGGGAGTACATCATAAGAGCCGGTGGCTCAGGTGTAATAAGGCCGAAGATGAGCAATATTCCACGGCCGGTGGGTCTCCTCCTCCGACGTGCGTGAGTCCTTGTGGTCTCGAACATTGATAAGGTAGTATGATCCATTGTTCAGATTCTTTCTCACCACAAAAGGTCCTTCCCAAGGTGGGGATAGTTTATGCATATCTTTTTTATCCTGGATAAGCCGGAGCACCAAGTCACCCTCTTGAAAAGCTCTGGTCTTAACCCAGCGGCTATGATAACGGCGCGGATCCTGCTGGTAAATCGCCGAACGAGCCTCTGCCAGGTCACGCTCCTCATCCAACAGTTTGAGTGCATCCTGACATGCATTTTCATTATCAGCTTCAACATAAGCCGCCACCCGGGGAGAATCGTGACGGATATCACTAGGAAGAACTGCCTTTGCTCCGTAAACCATGAAGAAAGGTGTGTAACCCGTAAATCTGTTGGGGGTAGTATTGATGCTCCATAGTACTGAAGGTAACTCCTCCACCCAACAACCCGGCGTCCTTTGCAAAGAGACCATAAGCTGGGGCTTCATGCCTCTCGTGATCGCTTGGTTGGCTCTCTCAGCTTGACCATTGGATTGGGAGTGAGCCACTGATGATACATTGAGCCGGATGTGTTCGGCAAAACTCTTTCATGGCCCCCTTGGACAGACTGGTGCTATTATGAGTTATGATGCTATGTGGAAAACCAAAACGGAAAATCACCTTTTTCATGGATTGAACCGCCGTTGCCGCACACACTTACTAACTAGCTCTGCTTCGATCCATTTTGTAAACTTGTCAACTGCCACCAAGAGGTGAGTCTTTTTTATCTTTGGATCTTTTGAAAGGCCCAACCATATCAAGTCCCCAGACTGCAAATGGCCAAGTAATTGGAATCATCCTCAATTCTTGAGCGGGTACATGAGCCTGGCATGAAAATTTCTGACAACGATCACACTCTGACCAAATCCTCTGCATCAGCGTGAGCCGTCAGCCAATAAAATCCGTGGCGAAAATCCTTAGCCACAAGAGATTTAGAGCTGGCATGATGACCACAATCTTCTTCATGAATCTCACGAAGAATTTCATGACCCTCCTTAGGTGAAACACATCATTGAAACGCCCCGGTGACACTGCAATGGAGCAATGCTCCGTTGACAATTGTCATGGACTTAGACCACTGTGTTATTTGTCTGGCTAAAGTTTCATCTTCAGGTAATTCGCCCCGGGTCGTATAAGCCAAATACGGAATTGTCCAATCAGGAATCGCATGAAGCGCCGCCACCAATTGCACCTGTGGGTCAGGAATAGCAAGATCTTCCTCTGTGGGCAATTGGACTGAAGGGTTATGCAGCATATCCAGGAAAGTGTTAGGTGGCACCGTCTTACGCTAGGACCCTAACCGGCTCAAAGCATCAGTCGCCTCGTTCTTCCTGCGATCAATATGTTCGACTTGATAACCCTTGAAATGACCAGCAATAACATCAACCTCACGTCGATAAGCCGCCATGAGTGAATCCTTAGAATCCCAAGTGTCTGAAACTTGCTGAGCCACCAAATCTGAATCACGGAAACATCTCACCTGGCTTAAATTCATCTCTTCAGCCATCCGAAGACCACGGAGCAAGGCTTCGTACTCAGCTGCATTGTTAGTACAAGGGAACATCAACCTTAAGAAATAACAGAATTTATCACCTCGCGGGGAAGTCAATACAACTCCAGCCCCTGAGCCATCCGATTGCCTGGACCCATCAAAATGAATAGTCCAATATGTGTTATCCGGCTTGTCCTCAGGCATCCGCAGCTCTGTCCAGTCATTGATGAAATCCACAAGTGCTTGGGACTTGATGGCTGTGCAAGGCATATATTTCAAACCATGAGATCCAAGCTCAATGGCCCACTTGGCTACCCTACCCGTGGCTTCTCTGTTTTGAATAATATCCCCTAAAGGATCAGAAGTAACCATAGTGATAGGATGACTGAGGAAATACTGCTTGAGCTTTCGACTAGCCATGAACACCCCATAGACAAGCTTCTGCCAGTGCGGATACCTCTCTTTGGACTCGATAAGCACTTCACCGATGTAGTAAACCGGCCGCTGAACCGGATATTCCTTGCCTGCTTCCTTTCGTTCCAGCACAATAGCTACGCTGACCGCCCGAGCATTAGCAACCACGTATAATAACAATGGCTCTTTATCAATAGGAGCAGCAAGGATCGACGGCTCAGCTAACTGTTTCTTCAAGGCTTCAAACGCTTCATTAGCAGCATCACTCCAGACAAAATTATCTGTCATTTTCATCATCTGATACAGAGGGAGAGACTTCTCTCCTAGCCGGCGTATGAACCGGCTTAAGGCCGCAATACAACCCGCCAGACGCTGAACATCATTGACACATGCCGGTTTAGCCAGGGAAGTAATAGCCTTATTTTTTTCCGGGTTAGCTTCAATACCCCGTTCAGAAACCAAAAAGCCCAAGAGCTTGCCTGCTGGTACACCAAAGGCACACTTGGTCGGGTTAAGCATCATCTTGTAGACCCAGAGATTGTCAAAGGTCTCTTTCAAATCATCTATCAAGGTTTTCTTCTTTCTGGACTTCACCACAATATCATCGACATAAGCATGAACGTTGCGCCCAATCTGATTATGAAGACAATTCTGCACATAGCGCTGGTAAGTTGCCTGGACACTCTTGAGCCCAAAAGGCTTAGACACATAGCAGAAGGCTCCAAAAGGAGTGATGAAAGCCATCTTCTCCTAGTCCTTAACTGCCATCTTGATTTGATGATAACCAGAATAAGCATCCAAAAAGCTCAAACACTCACAACCCGCCGTAGCATCAATAATTTGATCAATACGAGGGAGAGCAAAAGGATTAGTCGGACAAGCCTTGTTCAAGTCCGTGTAGTCCACACACATACGCCAAGTGCCATTCTTCTTAAGTACCTGCACCGGGTTAGCTAACCACTCAGGATGAAAGACTGCAACAATGAACCCAACCACCAAGAGCCGGGCCACTTCTTCACCAATGGCCTTACGCCTCTCCTCATTTAAGCGACGAAGGAATTGCTTGACCGGCTTAAACTTCGGATCAATATTAAGAGTGTGCTGAGCAAGTTCCCTCGGTACACCTGGCATATCAGAAGGTTTCCATGCAAAGATGACTCGGTTCTCACGGATGAACTCGATGAGCGCGCTTTCCTATTTTGGATCCAGATTAGCACTGATACTGAACTGCTTGGATGAATCGCCAGGAACGAAATCAACCATCTTAGCGTCATCTGTTGACTTAAACTCCAACAGAGCATCATGCTCCATGGTTGGCTCTTTCAAAGATGTCATATCCGCCGGGTCAACATTATCTTTGTAAAATTTCAATTCTTCCGTTGCACAAACAGACTTAGCGTAAGCAGCATCGCCCTCTTCACACCCTAAGGCTATCTTGCGACTCCCATGCACTGTGATAGTGCCCTTGTAACCCGCCATCTTAAGCTATAAATAAACATAACATGGCCATGCCATGAACTTGGCATAAGCCGGCCGCCCAAACAGAGCATGATATGGGCTTTGGATTTTAACCATCTCAAAAGTCAACGTCTCTGCCCTGGAGTCATATTCATCCCCAAAGGCTACTCCCAAAGCGATCTTGCCTATAGGATACGCCGACTTACTAGGCACCACTCCATAGAAAACAATATTGGACGGTTTAAGATTTTTGTCGGTTAACCCCATACGACGGAAAGTATCACAGTAAAGGATATTAATGCTGCTACCTCCATCCATGAGTACCTTAGTGAACTTGTACCCTCCAACCTGAGGCGCCACCACCAAAGCTAAGTGACCCGGATTATCAACCCAGAGCGGGTGATCTTCTCGACTCCACACAATGGACTGCTCAGACCATCGTAAGTAACAGGGAATCGCCGGCTCAACGGCGTTCACAGCCCTTTTATGGAGCTTTTGATCCCGCTTGCATAGACTGGTGGTGAAGACGTGGTATTTCCCACTATACAACTGCTTCGGATTATTTTGATAACCAGATTGTTGCTGCTGCTATTGCTGATTCCCCTTATTATCCTGCTAGCTGTAACCGTCTTGATTACCTTAGCCTTGAAAACCAGAACTTGAACCGCCTTCTCTATGACCCGGACTGTGAGGGCTGGATCCTGAACCGCCATTCGGGCCATGGTCGTGCTGGAAAAGATGAGAATCCCTGAACTGCCTCATGATAAAACAATCCTTCCACAAATGGCTAGATGGCTTTTCACGTGTTACGTGCTTCGGACATGGCTGACTCATTATTGCTTCAAGGTCAAATCTTGGTCCGTGAGCCGACCTCCCCTTGCGACACTGACCATTATTATGTGTGTTGGTATTAGCCACAAAATCCAAATTATTATCAGCCTTGCTCTTACCATTGCCCCCCTGATTCTCCGGGTTATGATGCTGCCCCATGGCGTCGCCACTCTTCTTTCCCTTTCCTGGTTTTTCATCATCAGACTCAAGGTCCTTGGTACCATTAGAGTCGTCATCCAGAGCTGCCATCAGCTCCCCCATGTTGCTACAGTGGTGCTTGAGCCGTCCTAGCTTCTGTTTAAGGGGCATAAAATGATCATTCTTCTCTAACATCAAGACTGCTGTGTCAGCATTGATGCGATCCAATGAGTGCAGTATAGTTGAGACCCGGCGCACTCAATGGGTTGTTGACTCGCCCTCTTCTTGGACACAGGCATCCAAATCCACAATTGACATAGGCTGCTTGCACGTATCTTAAAAATTCTGGATAAACCGGGCTTTTAACTCGGCCCATGATCTAATGGAATTGGCAGGCAGCGCTTTCAACCAAGTACAGGCCGTTCCAACCAGCATCATGGTGAAATACTTAGCACATGCAGCATCACTAACATCCAACAGCTCCATGGCCATCTCATAACTCTGAACCCATGCCTCTGGGGGTAAGTCAGCTGTGTAATTAGGCACCTTACGAGGACCCTTGAAATCCTTGGGTAAACGCTCATTACGCAGAGTTGGCACTAAACACGACACACCCAAGGTCCTATATGTCACACCTGTCTCCACCAAAGCGGTCGGATAAACCGGGGAGTGTTGATGAGACGCTTGCTGAGTGATACGTCTCCAACGTATCTACTTTTCCAAACCCTTTTGCCCTTGTTTTGGACTCTAACTTGCATGATTTGAATGGAACTAACCTGGACTAACGTTGTTTTCAGCAGAACTGCCATGGTGTTGTTTTTGTACAGAATAAAAAGTTCTCAGAATCGCCTGAAAATCAACAGAGAATTATTTTAGAAAATATAAAAAATATCTGCAAGAAGATACTCACCGGGGGGCCCACACCCTGTCCTCGAGGGTGGGGGGCGCGCCCCCTGCCTCGAGGGCCCCCCGATGCTCCACCGACGTACCCCCAGATCCTATATCTTCCGTTTTGGGGAGAAAAAAATCAGAGAGAAGGAATTATCGCGTTTCACGAGACGGAGCCATCGCCAAGCCCTAATCTCTCTCGGGAGGGCTGATCTGGAGTCCGTTCGGGGCTCCGGAGAGTGGAGATCGTCGCCATCATCATCATCAACCTTCCTCCATCACAAATTCCATGATGCTCACCGCTGTGTGTGAGTAATTCCATCGTAGGCTTGCTGGACGGTGATGGGTTGGATAGGATCTATCATGTAATCGAGTTAGTTTTGTTAGGGTTTGATCCCTAGTATCCACTATGTTCTGAGATTGATGTTGCTATGGCTTTGATATGCTTAATGCTTGTCACTAGGGCCCGAGTGCCACGATTTCAGATCTGAACCTATTATGTTCTCAGGAATATATGTGTGTTCTTGATCCTATCTTGCAAGTCTATAGTCACCTATTATGTGTTATGATCCGGCAACCCCGAAGTGACAATAATCGGGACCACTCCCGGTGATGACCATAGTTTGAGGAGTTCATGTATTCACTATGTGTTAATGCTTTGGTCCGGTACTCTATTAAAAGGAGGCCTTAATATCCCTTAGTTTCCAATAGGACCCCGCTGCCACGGGAGGGTAGGACAAAAGATGTCATGCAAATTGTTTTCCATAAGCACGTATGACTGTATTCGGAATACATGCCTACATTGCATTGATGAACTGGAGCTAGTTCTGTGTTACCCTAGGTTATAACTTCTACATGATGAATTGCATCCGACATAATTTCCCATCACCAATCCAATGCCTACGAGCTTTACCTATATTGCTTGTCGCTTATTTACTTTTCCGTTGCTACTATCACAAAAACTACAAAAACATTATCGTTACTTTTATTGATGCTACCGCCACTATCATATTACTTTGCTACTAAACTATCTTGCTGCAGATACTAAGTTTCCAGGTGTGGTTGAATTGACAACTCAGCTGCTAATACATAAGAGTATTCTTTGGCTCCCCTTGTGTCGAATCAACAAATTTGGGTTTAATACTTTACCCTCGAAAACTGTTGCAATCCCCTACACTTGTGGGTTATCAAGACTATTTTCGGGCGCCGTTGCCGGGGAGCATAGCTCTATTCTTTAAGTCACTTGGGATTTATATCTGCTAATCACTATGAAGAATTTGAAGGACTCAAAAACCAAGATCTGACCCTCAACTACGAGGGGAGGTAAGGAACTGCTATCTAGCTCTGCACTTGATTCTCCTTCTGTCATGAGTAAACTTGCGACACCCACTCCTGCTATTGAATCTGATATGACGTATGTTCTTGATGATGCTACTTCTGCTATGTATGATGAAACTACCTCTATGCCTAATACTGTGCCACTAGGTGAATTTCTAGATGAACAAATTGCTAAGGTTAGGGAGAGTGCAAATGTTGATAATATTTATGAAAGTGATGATGAAACTACTCCCAATAGATATGAATTGCCTGTTGTGCCTGAGGGTTATGTTATGGATGAAGAAACTGCTAGAGACTTTCTTGCTTGCAATGATAGATATGATCTTAAGAAGTTATTAGCTAAGCTGAAAGAAAAGTCCTTGAATGCTAGAATGAAACATGACCCTACTTTTGCTACGTCACCTATATGTGTTACTGATAAGGATTATGAATTCTCTGTTGATCCTGAGTTAATTACTTTGGTTGAATCTGATCCTTTCCATGGCTATGAGTCTGAAACTGTTGTGGCACATCTTACTAAGTTGAATGATATAGCCACCCTGTTTACCAACGATGAAAAGATTCGTTACTATTATATCCTTAAGCTATTTATGTTCTCGTTAAAGGGTGATGCTAAGACTTGGTTTAATTCTCTTGATCCTGGTTGTGTGCGTAGTCCCCAGGATATGACGTATTACTTCTCTGCTAAATATTTTCCCGCTGATAAGAAACAAGCTGCCTTACGGGAAATATATAACTTCGCTCAAACTGAAGAAGAGAGTCTCCCACAAGCTTGGGGGAGGCTTCTCCAGTTACTTAATGCTTTGCCTGATCATCCTCTTGATATGCATGATATACTTGATGTCTTTTATAATGGACTAATCGATGCTTCCAGAGACCACCTGGATAGTTGTGCTGGTTGTGTTTTCAGGGAAAGAACAATTGAACAAGCTGAATTACTATTGAATAATATGCTAGCCAATGAAAATAATTGGACACTTCCTGAACCAGCCCCTAAGCCAACTCCGAAGAAAAGAGGTGTTCTATTTCTCAGTCCTGAAGATATGCAAGAGGCAAAGAAATCTATGAAAGAAAAGGGTATTAAAGCTGAAGATGTTAAGAATTTACCGCCTATTGAAGAAATACATGGTCTTGATAACTCGACACATGTAGTAAAGGTAAATTTTCTTTATAGATTTGATGAAGGTGATATTCCTCGTTATAAGTCTACTAGCCAATGCTTAGATGAGTTTGACAATTTTATTGTGAAACAAGAAAACTTCAATGCTTATGTTGGTAGACAACTACAACACAATGCTTATATGATTGAACGCTTGAGTGATTATCTGTCTAGTGCTAAAAGTGAACTGAAACTTATTAGTAAACATGCTTCTATGGTAACCACTCAAGTATAACAAGTACTTAAGGCTCAGAATGATTTGTTCAATGAATTAAATAGTAAGAATAATGACTATGCTGTTAGAGTCGCTATTAGAGGTGGTAAAATGACTCAGGAACCTCTGTATCCTGAAGGCCACCCTAAGAGAATTGAGCAAGATTCTCAGAGAGCTAATTTAGATGCACCTAGTTCTTCTAAGAAGAAGAAAAAGAAAAATGATAGAACTTTGCATGCTTCTAGTGAACCTGTAGCTCACCCACCTGAGTATCCCAATGATATATCTGTTTCTGATGCTGAGACACAATCTGGTAATGAACATGAACCTGGTGATAATATTAATAATGATGTTCATGATGATGCTCAACCTAGCAATGATAAAGAGGTAGAGATTGAACCTGCTGCTGATCTTGATAACCCACAATCAAAGAATCAACATTATGATAAGAGAGACTTTGTTGCTAGGAAGCACGGTAGGGAAAGGGAACCATGGGTTCAGAAACCCATGCCTTTTCCTCCGAAACCATCCAAGAAAAATGATGATGAGGACTTCGAGCGCTTCGCTGAAATTATTACACCTATCTTTTTGCGTATGCGTTTGACTGATGTGCTTAAAACAAATCCTTATGCCAAGTACATGAAAGATATTATTACCAACAAAAGAAAGATACCTGAAGTAGAAATTTCCACCATGCTTGCCAATTACACTTTTGAGGGTGGAATGCCTAAGAAATTAGGAGATCCAGGAGTACCTACTATACCTTGCTCTATTAAGAGAAACTATGTTAAAACTGCTTTGTGTGATCTTGGAGCCGGTGTTAGTGTTATGCCTCTCTCTTTATCTCGTAGACTTGACTTGAGTAAGTTGACACCTATCGAAATATCTTTGCAAATGGCTGATAAATCAACTGCTATACATGTCGGTATTTGTGAGGATGTGCCTATTGTAGTTGCAAATGTTACTATTCTAACGGACTTTGTTATACTTGATATCCCCGAGGACGATAGTGTGTCTATTATTCTTGGAAGACCATTTTTGAATACTGCAGGGGCTGTTATTGATTGCAACAAAGGCAATGCCACTTTTCATGTCAATGGTAATGAGCATACGGTACACTTTCCAAGGAAACAACCTCAGGTCCACAGTATCAAGTATATTGGAAAAACTTCAACTATCACTATTGGAGGTTTTGAGTTTCCTATTCCTACTATCAAGAAGGCATATGACATACTTATTGTTGGGGACATACATATCCCCATTGAGGTAACATAGCGTCATTCGAAAATTCTCCGGTTTCATGTTACTCGAAAAGAGTTTATTAACAAGACCTGATCAACCTTGTTAATAGATTCCTTTTGATGAGCATGGGATAGGTGAATCTAGATAGCACAAATCTACTGTACCCTCTTTTACTTTCTGTTAATTAGGATAAATAAAACAAAAATAGCATTATCTGTCTGTTTCCAGACTTATCCGTGCAATAAAAAATATATCCCAAAAATAAAAGTTCTCCAAATGCCATGAAAATGAAATATGATTTTTTTTCTAGAATATTAAAGAAAATATGGCACTAAACACACAGCGAGGGGAGCCAGCACGTGGCCTCGAGGGCACAGGGCGCGCCCCCTGCCTCGAGGGCCCACGTGGCCCCCCTCCACTTATCCTTTCACCCATGCTCTTCTTCTTCCTCCCAAAAAAATCCCCAACCAGCTCAAACCCGAGTTCTAGCTCATTTTGCTGCCATTTTCGATCTCCTTGCTCAAAGCACCATTCACCAAACTGTTTGGAGAGATTGTTCCTTGGTATGTGACTCCTCCATTGGTCCAATTAGTTTTTGTTCTAGTGCTTTATTTGTTGCAAATTTATGCTGCTGTGGTGACCTTGTTCTTGAGCTTGCATGTCAAATTTTCTTGGTCCCAAGTAGTTCTAATGCATGATATAGCCTCTAGGCACTTATAGGAGTAGTTGCTATCAATCTTGTTGAGTTTGGTTAACTTTTATTGTGAGTTACTAAAAATTTCAGAAAAATGTCTAGGACAAACTTCCAAGGTGGTCCTTCAAGGAAGCAAGAACCGAGACTCGCGTTCCGTGAGCCGGACGATGAACCACCAAGGGATACTGATGTGCGGTCTTGTGAATGGCCTTCAGATGAATTTATGGGTCAAGCGGGCATTAAAGATGAATTTTACGCATATATTCGCAACGCTGACCTCGAGGACTTCATGCAAGATAAGTGTCTCCAATACCGTGGCTTAACTGATAGCTTTGTGAGAATGTTTAAATTTTCATCTTCGCGTAATTCTCACACTGTCCTATTTGACCTTTATGATAAATCTTATACCATGTACTTAGAGGATTTTAATGTTGCCTGCAAGCTCCCACTGTGGGGCAGTATGAGTGATCCTCGCAAATCTGAATTTAGATAATTTCTTGCTAGTATTACAGTGGGAGAATCCAGGGACGCCACACAAGCTACCACGGGGAGCATACATTTTCCTGCTATTCATTACTTTGCTCTCTTTATCGGTAGATGCATAAACGGTAAGGATGAGGCTTGTCACATGTGTGTCCCTGATCTTAGTGTTCTCAGGAGTGCTGTACTAGGTGATAGGCAATATAATCTGGGAGCTATTGTTGCACGTAGACTACACCATAATGGTTTGCATGGAGATTTATTTGGTGGGATCTATGCTACTCGCATAGCCCGCTATCTTGGTGTGTCTGTGCACACGTATGATGAACCTTTACCTCCTGCTTATTTAGACTGTAATGCTATGGCGAGTCATCGGTTTATAGAGTGGGATAATCAAACCCTCAAATATCGACTAATCTTTAACCGGTAGCATGCCATCCCTATTGTTCTTCCTGCCCCTACTTTGTTTAACTTTCAAGAAAAAGGAAGATACACTATAACTATGGAGGAGGCGAATGCTTATTATAACATGACAGAGGTAACCCGCCTTCGAGCTGCAGCTCAGCATGCAGCATCTGCTACATCTCAGTACGACCCCATGATACGTCCCAAACGTATCCATAATTTTTGCTTGTGCCATGCTTGTTTTGCATCATTGTCTCATGTTTCTCTCAAAGTTTTCTATCTTTTTAAGCATTTATTGGACTAACTTACTAATGGTTGCAAAAGTGCACAATGTTCTTGTTTTACACTTTATTGTGTAGGAATTACTTGGAAATTGACAAAAACGCAAAAGGAGTCGTATTGGAGTAGGACTCTGACTTTCCTGAAATCTGTCTGAGAACGTTTTTAGAAGATGGTCACGTTCCGGCCCGAAGACGACGTCAAACGGAAAAAACCTAGTTGCGAAAGTTGTGGGGAATTTCGAGAGGATGCTTCTGGATATAAAATTCGTCCAAATCGGAGTCCGGACGGCCGAGAAAAGCCCGTTTTACTGAAGCCCAAAATCTGATGACGGGAATCCGAGAGTCTATATAAAGAGAGGAAACCTAGGTCACCAAGGGCCACGAATTTTCCTCCTCCCAGGCCGCCGTCTTGGAGGGGAGGACCAGCACCATTGCATCACCATCCACAAGGAAGAAGGGGGGCCAAGGAGCCGCTGCCCCCTAGGGCCGCCGCCGCCCCGAGGGCCGCCGCCGCCCCGGACGGCTGCCGCCGCCGCCACGGCTGCCGCCGGCCGCCTCCTCCTCTCCGGGCTGCACCTCTCCATCAACAACACCATCAATCTCTTGCTCACCATGGCCATGTGTGAGTAGTCTTCTCCGGGGCTGAGGGCTTGTACGTGTAGCTATGTGGTTATCTCTCTCTCCCATGATGTGATCTTCGTTGTGATCATAGGCTATGTTAATCTAGGGTGATCCCATGATATTTCCCCTTCCTCTATGTATTGAATTGATGTACTCACTTGTCTTTATCTAGTATAATCCCCGAGACCAAGGTGACAGCGGTCTATTGGACATGGATTAGAAGAATATTTTCATGAGTGATTTCCTCTTTTGTGTGTTGATTGAAGATTGAGAGTCTCTTGGTGCTTGTCTTTGACTATCCTGGAGATATGTTGTGGTGATTGTGGTACTCTCTTTGGATGGCCGCGGTGACATTGGGAAATCCATAGATTGAGAACTACGAACTTTGAGGTGTGCTTTTGTAGCCCTACATAATTCTCGTCCTCTCTTGACCATAAAGGAATGACCTCCGAGTGCGTCTCCATTGCATGTTTTATGGGAAATATCATGTGATTAGACTATGTCAATGTTGTTGGGAGTTGCCACTAGTGAAAGTATGAAGCCTAGGCCTTGTTTCCACCATTGCAATACCATTTTGCTCACGTTTACCACATGTTTGCTTGCTGCCATTTTTATTTCAGATTTACAAATACATCTTTTGCCATCCATATCACTTGCCATTTAACATCTCTTCACCGAACTAGTGCACCTATACATCTGACAAGTGTATTAGGTGTGTTGGGGACACAAGAGACTTCTTGTATCTTGATTGCAGGGTTGCTTGAAAGGGGTACGTTCAACCTCCACTTCCCTGAGTTCGATAAACCTTGGGTTACTCACTTAAGGGAAATTTGCTGCTGTCCTACAAACCTCTGCTCTTGGAGGCCCAACACTGTCTACAGGAATAGAAGCGTGTAGTAGACATGACCCCAACTACAACTTTGGATATCCGTGAGGTCAATACTGGCCATAAACCAACTTAGGCCAAAAGCCTAAGTTTGGGGGAGTACGTGTTTCTCACCGACTTACATTCATGTTCACACTTATTTAAGTTGTCGGTGCTCACAATCTTTCACTGTACCATCCATGCTTAGTTTAAATTTCTTTTTCTTGTGTGCTCGAAAAACCCAGAAAAAACACAAAAATATTAGTTGTAGCTTCTAGCTAGTTTACTTTCTTTGCTTGTAGTAGTAGCTAAAAATGAAAACCCAAACAGATTTCCCATTCTTCTTTTGCTTGTTGGGAGCTTTCCCGTGTAAATAGTTTCTTTTCTTTAGGGGTTAAGAGTAGAAGACCATGATTAAAATGCTTAGTGGCTATCATATGCTTTGTTGTTGATTTAACCTTGAGCCATATTACCTTGTCTTCTCTCTTGTATTAAATGTCTGCAGATTCTAGCTTAGTCCAATGCACGTGCACTATTATTATTATCCACACCGTTTGGTCGTGCGAGTGAAAGGCAATAAGGATGATATATGACGAACTAATTGAGATGAGAAAAGCTGGTATGAACTCGATCTATCTTGTTTTTGTAAATATGATTGCTCGTCGTTCCTGATTCAGCTTGTTATGAATGAAACATGTTTGCAATGACAACTAGAGATCATAGCTGCTTATGCCATGCTTAATTAGCTGAGAGTTTATAATGGTCTATCTTGCATGCCAACATTATATTAAAATGGTTGTGACGTGGTATGATGGGTGCTATCCTCCTTTGAACGATTTAAGTGATCTGACTTGGCACATGTTCACGCATGTAGTTGAAACAAATCAACATAGCCTCCATGATATTTATGTTCATGTTGATTTATATCCTACTCATGCTTGCATTCATTGTTGATTAATTTTAATGCATGTTCATGACCGTTGTTGCTCTCTAGCTGGTTGCTTCCCAGACTCTTTCTAGCCTTCACCTGTACTAAGCGGGAATACTGCTTGTGCATCCACTTTCATAAACCCCAAACTTATTCCACATGGGTCCACCATACCTTCCTATATGCGGTATCTACCTGCCGTTCCAAGTAAATTTGTATGTGCCAAACTCTAAACATTCAAATGAAATTGTGTTTTGTATGCTCGAACAGCTCATGTATCAACTAGGGCTGTCTATATCTTCCATGCTAGGTGGGTTATTCTCACGATGAGTGGACTCCGCTCATCATTCATGAGAAAATGGCTGGTAACCGGGATGCCTAGTCCCATGCTCAAAATCATAATAATTAAACAAAACTCTCCCATGGATGTTGCTAGTTTGGACGGTACCTGTTGTTTCGGGCTAGCCGTGGAGTGTGCTTGTTGGTGGTTGGGCGAGTATAAACTTTACCATTCTATTTGGGAACCGCCTATAATGTGCGTAGCATGGAAGATATCGAGATTCTTGGTTGTTATGTTGACAATGAAAGTTTACCGCTCAAAATGTTATTCAATCTCTATTTAAAAATCGAGCTCTGGCACCTCTACAAATCCCTGCTTCCCTTTGCTAAGGGCCTATCTATTTACTTTTATGCAGAGTCATCATCCTCTTATGAAAGAGCACCAGTAGGAGAGCATCTCTGTCGTTGCATGTATTACTATTAATTTGCATTTAGTATGACCATGACTGGATCTCTTTTACCATGAATTACAATGTCTAGTCAGTCCTTGATCTTTAAAGGTGCTCTGCATTTATGTTTTGCTGTCTCAGAAAGGGCTAGCGAGATACCATCCTGTTATATCATATCATGATTGTTTTGAGAAGTGTTGTCATCCGAGGTTTATTATTATTGCTCGCTAGTTGATTATGCTATTGATGTGAGTAGTATTGAGACCTGAAAGTTATTGTGAATGTGGTTAGTTCATGATCTTGTTGAAAACCTGAATGCTAGCTTACATATTTACAACAATAAGAGCAAACAGAGTTTGTCAAAGTTTTCATTATCACTTTCATTTTATCAACGGAATTTCTTGAGGACAACCAAAGGTTTAAGATTGGGGGAGTTGATACGTCTCCAACGTATCTACTTTTCCAAACCCTTTGCCCTTGTTTTGGACTCTAACTTGTATGATTTGAATGGAACTAACCCGGACTGACGTTGTTTTCAGCAGAACTGCCATGGTTTTTTTGTGTAGAATAAAAAGTTCTCGGAATCGCCTGAAAATCAACGGAGAATTATTTTAGAAAATATAAAAAATATCTGCAAGAAGATACTCACGGGGGGCCCACACCCTGTCCTCGAGGGTGGGGGCGCGCCCCCCTTCCCAGGGCGCGCCCCCCTGCCTCGAGGGCCCCTCGATGCTCCACCGACGTACCCCCAGATCCTATATCTTCCGTTTCGGGAAGAAAAAAATCAGAGAGAAGGAATTATCACGTTTCACGAGACGGAGCCGCCGCCAAGCACTAATCTCTGGAGGGAGGGCTGATCTGGAGTCTGTTCGGGGCTTCGGGGAGTGGAGATCGTCGCCATCGTCATCATCAACCTTCCTCCATCACCAATTCCATGATGCTCACCGCCGTGTGTGAGTAATTCCATCGTAGGCTTGCTGGACGGTGATGGGTTGGATGGGATCTATCATGTAATCGAGTTAGTTTTGTTAGGGTTTGATCCCTAGTATCCACTATGTTCTGAGATTGATGTTGCTATGACTTTCCTATGCTTAATGCTTGTCACTAGGGCCCGAGTGCCATGATTTCAGATCTGAACCTATTATGTTTTCAGGAATGTATGTGTGTTCTTGATCCTATCTTGCAAGTCTATAGTCACCTATTATGTGTTATGATCCGGCAACCCCGAAGTGACAATAATCGGACCACTCCCGGTGATGATCATAGTTTGAGGAGTTCATGTATTCACTATGTGTTGATGCTTTGGTCCGGTACTCTATTAGAAGGAGGCCTTAATATCCCTTAGTTTCCAATAGGACCCCGCTGCCACGGGAGGGTAGGAAAAAAGATGTCATGCAAGTTCTTTTCCATAAGCATGTATTACTATATTCGGAATACATGCCTACATTGCATTAATGAACTGGAGCTAGTTCTGTGTCACCCTAGGTTATAACTTCTACATGATGAATTGCATCCGACATAATTTCCCATCACCGATCCAATGCCTACGAGCTTTACCTATATTGCTTGTCGCTTATATACTTTTCCGTTGCTACTATCACAAAAACTACAAAAACATTAT
Source organism: Secale cereale (assembly GCA_902687465.1). Classification (NCBI taxonomy): domain Eukaryota; kingdom Viridiplantae; phylum Streptophyta; class Magnoliopsida; order Poales; family Poaceae; genus Secale; species Secale cereale. The sequence goes on along the minus strand of LR738711.1, from coordinate 650,835,786 downwards.
CGTTACTTTTATTGCTGCTACCACCACTATCATATTACTTTGCTACTAAACTATCTTGCTGCAGATACTAAGTTTCCAGGTGTGGTTGAATTGACAACTCAACTGCTAATACTTAAGAGTATTCTTTGGCTCCCCTTGTGTCGAATCAACAAATTTGGGTTGAATACTTTACCCTCGAAAACTGTTGCGGTCCCCTACACTTGTGGGTTATCAGTGATCCGCTAGCTCAGCCTCCCGACATGCTCTTCCCTGATCTACCAAAACCTGAGCACCATCATGCACCAGGTCCTGTCCACGAGGTTGGTTACGGCGCCTGTCACTGCTTGAAACTGCTGGTGAGTCGGTGTGTCTGCTATAACTCCGACTTGGGCGAGGGGTGGAATGAATCCTCTCACGACTGTAAGAATAAGCCGCCTACTGGGCCACAACCGTCTGAAGCAATTCTCCGGCTCATCGTATTTCCATTGCTGTCGGTGATTCGCCTTCAACCGGTAGAGCCGCCAGCCGAGTCGCCGCAGCAATCATATTATCCAAAGGGTTATAATAATGACCCGGTGGCGTGGGTACATGTTGAGGCAGAGTAATATTCAGGCGAAGTGGCTCTGTCGTGCGCCGCCGAGCCGATGTTCCCGCCCCAGGTGCTTCAATCTCGTTTATCACCGGCGGGTTATTGGTCCCTGCTCTAGGCGTGTTGAAGAGATTCCTCACCTTGTAAACCGGAGGTAGACGGCTCTCGTGCCTCCTTCTCATGACTTCATTTGTCGCATTTTGATCCAAGGTGAGCCAGAAAGAGTCCGCCTGAATCCGCTGTGCCTGAGCGTCCAAACAGCTCTCTCCGTGGCCATCCTAGCGTTCTCCGCCGCCAGGTCCTCCTTGGCCTTAGCTATCTCATCCCTTAGCTTTGCAACGTATACCTTATGATGTTCTTGATTATCTGGGGTTACCTCCACCCCCATTAAAGTTGCTAAAGCTTCCAGCAACTCCGTCAGAACCTGAGCCGACGGGCGCGCAGAGCCGGCTATGCCGGCTGTTGTTGCGGCCGTAGAATCGGAGGTCATAGCAGCAGCAGTTGCAGATCCAAGCGTCGGTTGAGTACCGGCCATAAAGATTGCCACCCGGCTCGGCAGCTCATAGGGGTCTAGAATACTATTGCCATCAGAATAACCCCCAAGTCGGCCGTCTTGTAGTTGATACATTGAATCGGTTGAGCCGGATGACTCGCCATCAGATTACATGGCCGTCTCTCCACCAGATACATGACCTTCCTCAAATTCCACCCCATGGATGTGTCGAACAAAGGCGTGCTTCACACCAGATCAAACCTGGGCCGGTCGTGCCCGCTGAGTCGTCTTGACGATGTCGGTGCAGATGTCCGGCTCAGAGCCCGGTTCGTTCATCTTGTCGATGAAGACGTGAATTCCGCCGAAGGGGACCCGATACCCATACTCAATTGAGCCGGCCTCGGGGCCCCAGCCTGCGTTGTCGATGTAGAGCTTGTCGCGATGACTCTTGGTCATCCGGACCACAGCGTATCCGTTGATCCCTTCGAAGTTGCCCTTCAAGAACTCGAAACCACTATGCGCAGGCCCCAAGGTGGGCTCCAACTGTCGTGGGGTTAACATGGCAGATGTCCTAGTGCAAGGACTTAGTTGCGGAGCCATCACGCCGAGGTTAGCTTAAAGGGGTTAATCGGGACAAAGGACACAGAGAGTTTATACTGGTCCGGCCCCTTGCGGTGAAGGTAAAAGCCTAATCCAGTTTGAGGTGGAATTATTTTGGTTTCAATTACCAGGGAGCGAATACGCTTGACCTAGCCTTCGATCTCTTTATTTTATTGTCCTAAACTGCCGCCGGGTCGTCCCTTTATATACACAGGTTGACGCCCGTCGGCTCATAGAGTCCCGGCCGGCTCATACAACGTGTCCGGCTCAGTGACTTCCTATTCCTGCCTTACAACACAAGTCATACACGCCTGGCGGTTTACACCTATGGGCCTTACGTCACCTTTGGGCTTCAGGTCCTTAGCAAGCCTGCTTCATGAACCGCCATCTTCAATATCTTCATGGGCTGTCTTTGTGAACCGCCATGGGATTAACCCGGCCCCTCCTGGCCGGGTTATATCCAATAGCTATATCCCTAACAACGTCTGCGTCTGAAAATTAGGATGAACCATGTGTGATAGACCAGCTAGCTAGAAATCTAAAAACAAACTACCCGCCTTGAGCGTTGCAAAAATCAGCGGTTCCACCACTTTTCCTTATTATCATACACACATATTCTTATTGGAACATGGGCGATCTTGGGTACTCCCGCCCCGCATCACTTCCTTTAGTAAAATTGCAGTAGCCAATGCATTTGCTTCACCCTCCCTCGTCCACCACCATCTCCACCCACCATTAATAAAAAAATTAGTAGTTGTGACGTATCCTCAAACACCCCCTGTCCACAGCCCCCGACTCGCCCCCTCCCCCCTCGAACCCTAGCTCGTCGCCACCGTCGCCAACCCCTGCCGGTCTGCCCGTTCCTCCTAGCTTAGATAATAAAGTTCATGTTACCCAGCGATTCCCATACCGTCGCCCCACTCCCCTGAGTTTTGAGATGAGGCTTGTGGTGTCCCTCCCCACCAGACCCACATCCCCTGCTCCAGAATGTGTAAGTGCATCTAGTGCCCCTTAGTGATTTTGGTGTATTGAAGACTTATAGGTTAAGGGACTAATGTGTTTGTGAGTGTACACAAGTTCTATAGGTCTTTGAGGAGTTTGATATTCCCGAAGAAAGCCGACCCCTAAAAATGAATGTCTTCATTTGAAGACTTTTTTTCTTGAAGACTTTGAAAATGAGGAAATTGGTGTGACCATGAAGACTTGGATATTAATGCGAGGATTATGAAGCGTGAAGACTTTTGTTTCTGTAGTTTCATTTTATCTTTCTTGAGTCATAGGAAACACCGTACTTTTAAAGGGGGTCGAGGTAAAACTAAGGAAACAATTTCCAACTGATGCTCATCTCAAATCCTACACATACCCAATCCTTCGAGTGAAGCCTTTGGAAATCTCATACAGTTCAGTCAATTTCTTCAGTGACAGAGACGAAGATCTTCTGCTCTCTGAGGAATTTATTCTGACTGAGGAGTTAGGAATTCGGCAATGCAGATTGCCTACAAGTGGGGAACATGATAGCCCTGAGGAATTTGAGAACTCGAATTTCCGACCGTTGCTGTGGTACGCGCCAGCTGTCCCAAAATATCTTATCCACCTAACAGTCATATCATTGAAGGGCATTTATGTCTTATCATGGCAGGCTGCTCCCTAGCTATAAATAGCCGCCCCCTACAACCAGTAGTTGGTTGGCTGCTCCGAGAGAAACTGACACTTGTCATTTAGAGCAACCCATCCTCCGAGGACTTTGAGCAAAAAACATCAGTGAGGAAAAACCCAAAACACCTAAAACCCAAAGTGATTGAGCATCACTGAAGAGATTGTTCCTGTGTGGAACCGATGCTTGTTACCTTTGAAGACTGTGCATCTTCCAGACGGTTAGGCGTCAATGGTCTAGAGCATCCAAGAGGAATTGTGGATCACCGTGTGACCAAGTCTGTGAAGGTTTGGAAGTCACCTGTGAAGACTTACCTCGACTGATTGGGAGAGGTCTGTGTGACCTTAGCTCAAGGGAAATACGGTAAGGACTATGTGTCCTTTGGTTTAAATACCAAGCCGCCATAACCAGACGTACAACTATCACAACAGTTGGAACTGGTCTACAAAATCATTGTCTTCACCGAGCTACTGGTTCTATTTCCTCAAATCTTTCATTTCATCACTTACTTGTTGATGCAATTGATCGTTATTGTTTAAAGACTTTGACTGAAGACTTTCTCAATTTCTTTAATCCTATTTCTTCACTCACTCTGTCTTCCGCCTGCGTATCCTGTTTACATGCTACTTGCGCTCTGTGCTTGTTTCATTTCATCATGATAACTATGTTACTGTCCTTTTATGTTTGCATCTGAGTACTTATTCCGCTGCTTGTAGTTTGTCACTTAGCTATTTCCTCAAGAAGTATTTCCTCAGTGACAAATTTGTAAAAATCACCTATTCACCCCCCCAATAGTCAATATAATGCACTTTCAGAATGTCGCAGCCTAAGCTCGACCAGGTATCCCGGGGAGACCGACAAGCATTCCGCTAAGAATAGGTTTATCATGGCCTCTCTAGTGGACGTTGGCGAGGTGGCCGTCGTTCACCCCGACCTGTCGATCCCGGAGCAACACATCGGCGCAGAAGCCGGCGAAAATGTTGACTACATTGCCATGCCAAAGGCTTCATGTCAGCGGGCTAGCGTATTACTGTATCTCAGGAAAGCTGGCTACGACATCAATCTCGTCGACAACGACGGCTTCACACGGGCCATGTCATGGGTTAAGTGGTCCATCCCCAACCCATCTGGTTCAACCGCCGTCGATATCTTTGACGACCCTGCCACTGATCTTCTCCGCCAAGCGGTCTAGGATTTGCGATCCTTGTACGCCATTGAGCCCATTTTGTCATTTCTGAAGGACCTGTTCTACGACGGCGGCTTGGGATCCTCAATTGCCAAGTTAGATCTCATCGACCACGACCACGACCATGAGAGGGCACCCAAAAAGGTTCTTCCAAGGTGAAACAACCCATCTGTGACATCAGAGAGCGCACCATGGGTCTGTGCTCTTCCAACTGGAAGGATCCCGTCCATGACATGTGAGGCAACATCCTATCAGCAAATCTTACCTTTTCTAGCTTGCCAACCCGTACCCTTTGTTGTTGTAGCATTTTCCATGTGGTGCTTTAACTGTGCGTGTTTAATTATTTCAGTTATGCAAAAACGTATTACTACATAGGGCTATGTGATGTTTAAGTATGAATTGTCCACTTCAGTTTCACGAATGGCTATATTTGGTTGTTTATGGTGAGTAGATGCCTTGTTTATCTGTATTTGTTTGTTAGGTTGGTTGTAGTGAGCATTTTTCAGTTATCGAACAGATGCCTTGTTTATATGCATTTGGTTCTTAGGTTGGTTGTAGTGAGCATTTGTCCAGTTATCAAGCAGATGCCTTGTTTATCTGTATTTGGTTGTTAGATTGGTTGAAGTGAGCATTTGTCCGGTTTTCAAGCAGATGCCTTGTTTATCAGTATTTGCTTGTTAGGTTGGTTGCAATGAGCATTTGTCCAGTTTTCAAGCATATGCCCTGTTTATCTGCATTTGCTTGTTAGGTTGGTTGCAGTGAGACTCTGTCCAGTTTTCAATTGCTATATTTGGTTTTTATACTGATCATTTATGCCTTTTTTATTTCAGTCATTCACAATGTGATGTTCATTATGTGCAAGTCAGAATTATGCCGCTCGACTGCATCAATACTAGTTTGAACGCCTTTATTTGGTTCCAATTATGCCTGGTGTAGTTAATACATGCCCTTTATTTCAGTTTTACACATTTATCCAGTGTGATACTGTGATGTTTAAGCATTACCTACGTTATATTCATTTTCAACAATACCAGTTTTAATTGCAATATTTGATGGCTGTTAAGCCTGTTGTCGGTAACATTGCTTCCATTTTATATCTAGTTTAACAACATGCTGAAACCAACACATTCAAACTATCATTTGGAGATGATGTTGTTTACCTTTGCTATATTCGTTTTATGTTAAGGTTGTTGTACTTATCATGCCTTTCCACTACTTATGCAGGACAACAACGGTAGTGGCCACCATTTTTTGCCGAGGTTAGTTTCATCCCTCGGCTTGTACTCCCCCATCGTTTCATAATGGAGTGCATATAGATCTAGGCCTGGACAGTTGTTAGCTTCTAATATTGACTTATTTCTTGTAGGTACATATTCCCTTGCCAAGGATCCATGCATCGACCCTTTTTGCGCATGGGGCAATGGGATATGCATGAACAAGCATCAAGTAAGGAAACTGATAAGGATTATGAGCAAAAGGATACAAATGGTGGCAAGCAAATTGTTTGTTTGTGCTCTATCCAACACAAAAGTGAGCCGTAGGATGGTAATTACAAACTCTCCAGCCTTCTCTTTTTACTGCCCATAATGAGTTGTTAGACAACAATGTCTGAATCTTTTTCATTCACAGTGGTTCCCGAAGCAGTACACTCAAGATTACCTCGCAAAGTACATGATTGGTGGACACACAATGAAGGTTAAAGTATTTCGCCCAGACTACAATGAGCATCGAGAAGTCTCAATGAAGACAGTGAAGGATGGACAGGCAGCCATCACAAGGGGCTGCCCTAGAGTCGTGCACGCATTACGCATGGAGGACGACACAATATGGGCATTCCGCTTCACCTTCTCCAGCAACCAGAATGTCTTTCGCCTCTCTCTTTACAGTCTTTAGTACAACTGTGGTTCATCATTCTTTACTTGGTGCTTCTATAGTTCTTCAGTATATGTACCTATGCATTGAATTATGCATTTGTGGTTGAACCTATATTTGTAATAAACATGGTTGGATACGAAATAAGTGATTTGCTACTTTCAAATTCAAAACATGTGATTTTTAAATTAGGGATTAATTAGGGATTACACTGCACATGGTTTGCGAAAGTGAAACGTCTGCGATAGACGTGGAGATCATACACGTTTCTAGGATCCACTACGTGTGCGATCAATCTCTACTACACACACGACCAGCCAAAGAAAAACATGTGCGATTAAGAACATCATCGTAGACAGTTCTTTCTTATTAAATGTTTGTGATAGTCACCTTATCATACACGCTTCGCAATTATGGACTGTTTGTATGTTGTGCCCATCGCAAACGTTTGGTCATAGAAGAACGCGTGCGATAGGTCCATCATCCGACGCGGGTACGACGTATGAATCGTGTGGGATGTATTCAAGCTTCGCATATAGTTTTATAGGAACAACTGTGTGCGCTCTTACATCGAATCGCACATAGTCAAGGAAAAGTAAATGTGTGTGATTGTCTACTTTTATAATCGTGAACTATTTGTGATGGATTGTGCATCGGAAACGTAGCACCACATAAAACCGACTGCGATGGCAATGCGAGCACAAACGAGTAGGGATTATTGTATATGCATTAACGCTCCCTATAACCCGACGGTTTCTAGGTCGTGTGGGAAGGACGCCCCTATCACAGTCAGTCACTTGCGACGGTTCAGAACGCCGTCGCGGAAGGGGTTAAAAACCGTTTGTATAGCACCTCGATGTACTAGTGACTTATCAACAAAATAAAAGGTTTTCTTTGATCTAAGACATTACTTCTGGGATGACCCACATCTTAATAAAGAAGGAGTAGATGTTATTATTAGACGTTGTATACCTGAGCATGAATAGGAACAAATCCCACGCAAGTGTCATTCTGAAGCTTACGGAGGACACCATGCTGGAGACAAAACTACACACATGGTATTACAATCTGGTTTTTATTGGCCTACTCTCTTCAAGGATGCTCGTAAGTTTGTCTTATCTTGTGATAAATGCAAAAGAATTGGTAATATTGTTAGACGTCAGAAAATGCCTATAAATTATTCACTTGTTATTGAACCATTTGATGTCCGGGGATCTGATTATATGGGACCTTTTCCTTCCTCTAATGGGTATACATATATTTTAGTTGTTGTTGATTACATTACTACATGGGTAGAAGCTATCCAACTAGTAGTGTTGATCATAACACTTCTATGGAAATGCTTAAAGAAGTTATTTTCCCGAGGTATGGAGTCCCTAGATATTCAATGGTGGTTCACATTTTATCCATGGTGCATTGCGTAAACTGCTTGCTAAATATGATGTCAACCAATGAATTGCATCTCCCTATCACCCTCAATCTAGTAGCCAAGTTGAATTGAGAAATAGTGAAATAAAGTTAATTTTGCAAAACACCGTCAATAGCTCTAGAAAGAATTGGTCTAAGAAACTTGATGATGCATTGTGGGCATATAGAACCGCTTATAAAAATCATATGGGCATGTATCCTTATAAAATGGTTTATGGAAAAGCATGTCATTTACCTCTTGAGTTAGAACATAAAGCATATTGGGAAATTAAAGAGTTTAACTATGATTTCAAACTTGCCGGTGAAAAGAGGTTATTTGATATTAGCTTGCTAGATGAATGGAGAATCCAAGCTTACGAAAATGCCAAATAGTTTAAAGAAAAAGTTAAAAGATGGCATGATAAAAGAATCCAAAAGGGGGAATTCAAAGTGGGTGAGTATGTTCTATTATACAATTCTTATTTTAGATTTTGTGTAGGAAAACTTCTCTCTAAATGGGAAGGATCGTATATCATCGAGGAAGTGTATCGCTCTGGAGCTATTAAGATCATTAATGTCGAAGGCACTAATCTAAAGGTGATCAATGGACAAAGAATTAAGCACTATATGTTAGGTACACCTATTATTGTTGAAAAAAAACATTATTCGAACTATGACACCAGAGAAATACATAAAAGAGACCTTCTAAAACACTCCAGAACCCTGAAAAGAAGAGGTACGTGATATGGTAAGTAAACCGACTCTAAAAATTCCATAAAAATACCTTCTGTCAGTTTTGGAATATCAAAAAATAATACAAAAATAATAAACAGTCGAGGATACCCACGAGGTGCACATGAGGCACCAGGGCGCGCCCTGGTGGCTTTTGGGCCCCTTGTGAGCCTTCCCGACCGCGTTTCCTTCTGGAATACTTGTTGCGCAAGATAAACATTCTTAATATATACTCCCGGATGTTTTGACCTCCATATCGCCATGGCTCCACCAAGCTCTTCCAAGGACAAGTTCTACGAGAAGGTCGTCAACCCTTACCTATTGGAGGTGATGAAGCACCCTCAAGCCATCGATACGCGTGAGGGGGTGATGTCTACTACACAACCTTCTTCTTGTAGACTCGTGTTGGGCCTCCAAGCACAGAGTTTTGTAGGACAGTAGCAATTTTCCCTCAAGTGGATGACCTAAGGTTTATCAATCTGTGGGAGGCGTAGGATGAAAATGGTCTCTCTCAAACAACCATGCAACCAAATAACAAAGAGTCTCTTGTGTCCCCAACACACCCAATACAATGGTAAATTGTATAGGTGCACTAGTTCGCTGAAGAGATGGTAATACAAGTGTAATATGGATGGTAGATATAGGTTTTTGTAATCTAAAAATATAAAACAGCAAGGTGACAAATAGGAAACGTGAGTAAAAACGTTATTGCAATGCTTGGAAACAAGGCCTAGGGTTCATACTTTGACTAGTGCAAGTTCTCTCAACAATTATAACAATCCCTCAACATGCAACAAAGACTCACTCCAAAGTCACTAATAGCGGAGAACAAACAAAGATATTATTGTAGGGTACGAAACAATCTCGAAGTTATTCTTTCTGATTGATCTATTGGGCTATTCCTATAAGTGTCACAAACAGCCCTAGAGTTCGTACTAAAATAACACCTTAAGACACACATCAACCAAAACCCTAATGTCACCTAGATACTCCATTGTCACCACAAGTATCCACGGGTTTTATTATACGATATGCATCACACAATCTCAGATTCATCTATTAAAACCAACACAAAGAACTTCAAAGAGTGCCCCAAAGTTTCTACCGGAGAGTCAAGACGAAAATGTGTGCCAACTCCTATGCATAAGTTCACAAGGTCACTGAACCAGCAAGTTGATCACCAAAACATGCATCTAGTGGATCACGTGAATATCGCATTGTCACCACAGATAAGCACAGGCAAGACATACATCAAGTGTTCTCAAATCCTTAAAGACTCAGTCCGATAAGATAACTTCAAAGGGAAAAATCAATCCATTACAAGAAGGTAGAGCGGGAGAAACATCATAAGATCCAATTATAATAGCAAAGCTCGCGATACATTAAGATCGTGCCAAATCAAGAACACAAGAGACAGACAGAGAGACACACACACACACACAGAGAGAGAGAGAGAGAGAGAGAGAGAGAGAGAGAGAGAGAGAGAGAGAGAGAGAGATCAAACACATAGCTACGGGTACATACCCTCAACCCCGAGGGTGAACTACTCACTCCTCGTCATGGAGAGCGCCGGGATGATGAAGATGGCCACCTGTGGTTTCCCCCTCCGGCAGGGTGCCAGAACAGGCACCCGATTGGTTTTTCGTGGCTGTAGAGGCTTACGGCGGCGGAACTCCCGATCTAGGTTTATTTCTGGGGGTTTCGGTATTTATAGTAATTTTTGGCGTCGAGAACAAGTCAGGGGGGTTCACGAGTCAACCATAAGGTAGGGGGCGCGCCCTAGGGGATGAGCGCGCCCCCCACCCTTGTGGATGAATCGTGGCTCTTCTGGCCCAACTCTTTTGCTTCGGGGGCTTCTTCTGGTCCATAAAAAATCACCGTAAAGTTTTAGGTCAATTGGACTCCGTTTGATATTCCTTTTCTGCGAAACTCAAAAATATGAAAAAAAAACAGAAACTAGCACTGGGCTCTAGGTTAATAGGTTAGTCCCAAAAATCATATAAAATAGCATGAAAATGCTTATAAAACATCCAAGATAGATAATATAATAGCATGGAACAATAAAAAATTATAGATACATTGGAGACGTATCAGGGGGGTGTTCCACATCCGGGACGTTCAAGGACCTAAGAAGACAGGAAGAATGGAGGCTAGGCTCGAAGCGGTGGAACATGAGATCTTCAAGTGCAAAGGGATGGTGGAACATGGACTCAGCGCCAACCACTCCATGATCACAGAATTCACCCGTGATCACAAGGTGGATGGCTAATCAATGAAGGACATCGTCTTCCGACTCAATGAACTTATCAACCTTCTTCAAGGCCAAGTTTATGATCTCCAAAACCAAAATTTTGAGTATGAGGCCAGATTCAAATGTATGAGTTTAGCTACAAGTTTCAGGACTCGGGAGAGTCGTTCGTCCTTTTATGATGGAGAACCTATGCCATGCAAGTCAGAGGACAAGCCTACCACTTCATCATTACCATCATCACCAACAAAAGAAAGTTGAGTACACGGGTATGGCACTCCCCTTGGCTTGTGACAAGCTTGGGGGAGATACCCCGGTATCGTACCACCATCACTTTTATTATCTTTACCTATTTTAGTTCGATCCTTAGTTATTTCGTGATTTAGTTGAATAAAAGTTTAGTATGATCTATCTTTGAGTGCTAGTTTCGTGATCTATCTATCTATGTAATCGATTGAGATTTATATATAACAAAGAGTAGTTTGAGTTTTGCTTCTTTACTTTTATGTTTCAATCTTAGCAATGAAAATGATGGAAAGATCATGTGCTAGTCTTATGGAAAGTAATGACATCACATAAACAAAAGTATAAGTGATAAAATTTATTGAAAGTTGACAAACATAGCATTGGTCAATGATGTAATTCATGACAAAATTAGTAAGGGAAGAGAAGATTCACATGTAAATATACTATCTTGGACATCTTTTATGATTGTGAGCCCCAATCGAGTATTTTATGTCGAATTGTTGATGTTCTACAAGGAAGACAACTTAATGAGTTATGTTTGCTTATATTCACATAGAAGTTATATTGTCATAGATCCTCCAACATGTGGTGCTTGCCCAATATCTTTGCTACCCAAAAATCCGCACCAAGTAGAGATACTACCCATGCATCCAAAAACCTTAAACCCAGTTTCATGTTATGAGAGTCCACTATACCTACCTATGGATTGAATAATATCTTTCAAGTAAGTTCCCATTGGTGCATAAAGCAGTAAAAATTGCTCCTAAATATGTATGATCTTTTATTTTAAGGGAAAATAAGCTTTGTACGATCTTGTGATGGTAAAGAAATAAAAGCGACAGATTACATAAGAAAGGTTGCTATCACAAGGTGCGATATAAGGTGACGTTCCTTTACATTAAGAGCTTGCACATCAAAAAATAAAAAGCGCATGACAACCTATGCTTCCCTCTGCGAAGGGCCTATCTTTTACTTTTTATGTATTTAATTTTCATGCAAGAGTCAATAGTGTTCCCCTCTAAACCCTTTTTATTTTTCTCTTTTGCAAGCATCATGTGGTGGGGGAGATATAGGCATATATATATCCAGTTGGATATGAGTGATCATGAGTTATTATTGTTGATATCACCCTTGAGGTGAATAATTTGGGAGGCGGAATTATAAGCCCCTATCTTTCTATGTATTTGGCTGAAACTTTTTGCTCCATATACATGTCATGAGTGTTAGCAATCATAGAAGACTAAATGATGGTTGAGCATGTGGACTTGCTAAAAAGCTCTGACATGAGACCCTTCCTGAAAATATGATAAATTGCAATTGCATTGTTGACTGAGGACATAGTTTGTCAGTTTTAAAGAAAGTTTATGCCTTATACTTTGTTGTTGTGATGAATTGTTACTTGTTTATGAGAAGTTTTATAATAATAAATATTACTGCTACAATAATGACATGATGCTTCTATGTCTGTATATTGTTTTTATCAACACCTCTCTCTCAAAACATGTGGACATTATTATTGATACCGGCTTTCGCTTGAGGACAAGCGATGTCTAAGCTTGAGGAAGTTGACACGTCCAGTTTGCATCATGCTTTCCTACTGTTATCCATAGTGTTTTTAATCAATATAACACTTTGTGGAGCAACTCCAATGCCTTTTCTCTCTTAATATGCAAAATTTGCATGAGGAGGGAGATTGCCGGCAGCTGGAATTCTGGACCTGAAAAAGCTATGTCAAATATACCTATTCTGCATATCTCCAAATGAGCTGAAATTTTACGGAGATTTAGTTTCGAATAAATAAAAAATATTGGTGGAAAGAAGTACCACAGGGGGCCACACAGGTGCCCACGAGGCACCAGGGCGCGCCCAGGGGCCCCTAGCCATCCTCCGACGCCCATCTTCTGGTATAAAAGCCCATTTGCCCTAGAAACGAGTAAAGAGAGGACTTTCGGGGCGAAGCGCCGCCGCCTCGAGGCAGAACCTGGGCAGGAGCACGTTTGCTCTCTGGTGGAGCGATTCCGCCGCGGATACTTCCCTCCGGCAGGGGGAAATCGAAGCCATCATCATCACCAACAACCCTCTCATTATGGGAGGACCAATCTTCATCAACATCTTGACCAGCACCATCTCATCTCAAACCCTAGTTCATCTCTTGTATTCAATCTTTGTATCAAAACCTCATACTAGTACATGTGGGTTGCTAGTAGTGTTGATTACATCTTGTAGCTGATGCTAGTTGGTTTATTTGGTGGAAGATTATATGTTCAGATCCATTATGATATTCAACATCCCTCTGATCTTTGACATTAAGATGATTTGTGAGTAGTTACTTTTGTTCTTGAGGACATGGGAGACGTCTGTCATAAATTATCATGTGAATTTGGTATTCGTTCGATATTGTGATGATATGTATGTTGTTGATTCTCTTAGTGGTGTCATGTGAACATCGACTACATGACAGTTCACCATCTTTGGGCCTAAAGGAATGCATTGTGGAGTAGTTATTAGATGATGGGTTGCTAGAGTGATAGAAGCTTAAACCCTAGTTCATGCACTATTCTGTAAGGGGTTGATTTGGATCCATATGTTTCATGCTATGGTTAGATATATCTTAATTTTCTTTCGTAGTTGTGGATGCTTGCGAGAGGGGGTAATCATAAGTGGGAGGCTTGTTCAAGTAAGAACAACACCAAAGCACCGGTCCACCCTCATAGCAAATTATCAAAGTAACGAACGCGAATGAAACAAGCATGATGAAAGTGACTAGATGAAATTCCCGTGTGTCCTCAAGAACGCTTTACTTATTATAAGAGTTTGTTCCGGCATGTCTTGCTACAAAAAGGATTGGGCTATCTCGCTGCACACTTGCGTTACTACTTATTGCTCGTTACAAATTATCTTACTACCAAACTATCTGTTACCTATAATTTCACTGCTCACATATAATACCTTGTTGAAAACCATTTGTCATTTCCTTCTGCTCCTTGTTGGGTTCGACACTTTTACTTATCGAAAGGACTACGATTAATCCCCTATACCTGGGTCATCAAGCCCCATCAAGGATGAAATGCCACCAGCGATCACGAAGGCGCGGGGCGACATTCTCCACTATGTCGGAGGCGGAGTCCCTCGGGCTCAAGGGCCGCCGTGTCTTGGAAGAAGCGCACGACAAGGCAATAGGAGAGGTACGACGAACGCAACACTGCATACCGCTCCATGTTCGCCAAGTCCGACACAATGTCGAAATGTTCTGCAACGACCCGGACCTTGCTGCTGCGTTGGCCCTCAGCCGCTCCGTCACCACTGTGGAGACGACTGCCAGGCTCTGCCATCGTCTTGACAACGAGCTCGCTAAGATCGGCGAGGAGTGGTCGCTTAGCGACTCCTCCAATAACCCAGCAGGGGCAAGGCCGCCGTAAGAGCACCACGGGCATCGTATGCATTGGCCGTGGCGGCCCTCCGCAGGGCGCAGAAGGAGGCGGAGCGGCTCCTCCGCGGGCAGCACGCAATCGCCGGACAAGGCTGCGCGGCCTTGCGGCGCCCTTTCGTCTTTGGAGGGACGACGATGACGGCATGAACAGCAACGATGGTGCGGCAGGGCAGGGTGGCCGCACATACGAGGTGGTCGTCTGATATAGGGTTTAGGATTTATTTTTCTAGTTTGTAGTTAAACGATCGAAGTATCGACCTTTTTATGTAAATTATGTTTGAATTTTAATGAATCAGTCGTGTTTGATGAATTTTGTCCGGTTTGTTCAAACCTAGCTTAAAATATATGCGGATATCATTGGATGGCCAGCTCTTGGATCCATGTCCGTGGATTGGACTTCCTGTCTGCTGCGGAGGGATGGGGTGTACGGTTTGCATCAATAGTAGCTATTATTTCTTGCCTAGAAAGCAGCTAGTAGGGCGGTTTAGCTTAATTGCAAATCAGAGACTGCTTCGAAGTACTCCCTCCGTTCCTAAATATAAGTCTTTCTAGAGATTCCACCAAATGACTACATACGGAGCAAAATGAATGAATCTACACTCTAAAATATGTCTACATACATTCGTATATTGTATTCCATTTGAAATGCCTAAAAAGACTTATATTTAGAAATGGAGGGAGTATTTACCATGCCAATCTGCCTTGAGAAAAATGTTTGCATTGTGCAACTGTGCATAGAGCAGGCCACGTGAAGTAGACACAGATTGATCACATGAGGTTGGATTGAATCTGATACTAGAAGGCTTCCGTAGGTATCAATTGGCTGGTGATGGATGCAATTAAAGGGAAACAATAAACAATCCGTAAATGTGTCAGCATAGAAATGCTCTTTGCCCCATGGACCCGGACGCAGCTTCAGTGACTTCGTGAAGCTAAGTCTCACCGCAACTTAGCCCCCTCTATCAGCCGTCCATTGATGATCCGACGTACCAGATTGACCCAATTTCAGAACTAAATTTTCAAAACTGTTCAGAAAAAATTGAAAAAATTCCAATAAATTATAAATGTTTCGTTTTGTATTTTGGGAAAGTTTCAACCCATTCGGATGTATGATTTGTGGTTAAATGGATGTATCGTTTGTGAATAAACATTTTTTATTTATTTGAGCCCAAAAGTTTATTTAACCACAAATCATACATCCGAATCGGTTGAAACTTTCCCAGAATACAAAACGAAACATTTATGATTTATTGGGATTTTTTCAATTTTTTCTGAACAGTTTTAAAAAATTAGTACAAAAATTGGATCAATCTGATACGTCGGATCATCAATGGACGGCTGATAGAGGGGGCTAAGTTGCGGTGAGACTTAGCTTCACGAAGTCACTGAAGCTGCGTCCCATGGACCCTCTCCCATGCCACGCATTGACTGACCAAACCACCATTCAGCTTGGCATATCATGCATGATATATCTCCATTATCTCAAGGAGGAAGAGCAGATCAAAGGAACCAAATCCAAGAGATCCATGGAAAATCATCCTCAAGAAAGCTGAGGCCAAAAGTGGGAACGGCAAGGCCAGCAGTTGCAACTCCCAACTCAGATCACTTTCGGAATGAACAGGAAAGCAAGTCAGTTTCAGACTAGAAAAAGCCATCCTTTCTCCACGTCGTGTTATCTGGAAGGGGATCGCAAATGAGAGGCCTCCCGGCCCATCAGACCCCACCACTTGCATGCCACCTTTCCTTTCCTTTTCTACGAGGACCAGAGAGACATATGGCTAGGGCCGGGCCGGGCCGGTGACCCAGTCAAGCCGGTTGCTCTCCTCTATCTAGTCGGAAGAGCGAACGGCATGCAGGGTGAAACTGAGACATGGCAATATTTTCAACTTTGTAGGCTAGCTTTGGATCTTTTGCTGGTGTCAAAACGTGCTTGATGGAAAAAATGGCAGTGCCCAGACGTTGTTATCGTTGAATACTGTTCCTGCACAGGCGGCAGCTAGGAGTGCCTCTTTGAACGTGGAAAAGTGAAGATCTCAGCGATTGCGTGAACAAGCATCACCGCATGCGTGTTAGAGTTGTGTCGAATATTATTGTACAAGATAGGTTACAGTTGGACTTGTAGTTGTATTGTGTTTAGGTAGGATATGGAGTCGTGTCCAAATAGGACACTTGTATCCTAGACCTCTTATATATAGTGAGGGTAGACACACAATGTAACCTATGCCAACATAATAGCACAGGTACGCGGGGGAGCCGGCGGCGTGTGCCGGCGCCCGGGCGGCCGGGGTGCGGTATTGTGACGGTGTCACGGGGAGGAGCGCCCGTAGTCAGGCCCCGGGGATGTAGCCATGATGGTGAACCTCGTTAACAAATCTCGGTGTCGTGCTCGTGTGATTGCTTGGTCCTCGGTAGATCGACGGAATGCCTCGAATTTATTCTAACAAGTGGTATCATGAGCAAGGTTCGAGAAGGATTAGAGGAAGAACGTATCGACGGACTTGTGTGAAGGGATCGCAGCCATGGGAGCGGAATTTTTCGACGAGTTGTCGCTGTCGAGTTGTAACCAGGAGGCGGCGATAGTGGACACAGTTGTTGTAGTTCTTCGACAAGCGATCGTGCGTAAGCATGCAAGCCGGGATCAAGTTGTCAGATTGGATCGTGACTGTTTTTTCTGATCTGAGTTTGGAGGAAGCAGACCGGATAGACGTATCCAAAGATTCGACGCGATCAAGGCGTGTGTTCCAGGCGAAGCACTCGGCGAGGATTGAAGCGATCGAAAGCAGCAGGCACGTGGCGGCGGCAGACACGGAGCCTCTGGTATCGATTCATGCGGCGGTTGAGTAGCGGCCCGAGGCTAGGTCACGTACGTGGGGCTTGGCGGCCAGCAGCGGAGCGCGGTCCAGCAGGCGCAAGGCCTAGGCTGTGAGGCCCAGAGAGCTGGACGTGCGTGTGGTTGCGGGAAGGCTGGTTCGTGAGATTTGTTGGTGTAAACAAAAAAAAAGGTAATCTGCACAAGATGGTATATGCGTTGCATGAGTTGGCAATGATGATTCAGGAAAAAGGCATCGAGAGGTGTGGGGTACATACTAAGCACACCTACGAGAGCTACAGCAAGTAATTTTCCTTTGGAGGTATTGCTAATTGCACGTGGTTCTACCAGGAGGTTTGCAGGTTGGTGACACGCATGGGGTTTTAGAGCCTATAGTGCGTTGTGGAAGAGATTATGCATACACAAGGCGTTAAGTAGTGCACGAAGATGTGCGGAAGGACACGGCGCAAGGTGGAGCATGATTGCAGTCGGATAATTTTGGCTGGGTCGGACTGGACTGTCTGACGGGTCGACGGGGATGTCGGTCAAAGCAGGAGACGGCGATTGATTTCAGCAACGACGACATAGGAGCGTGATGCTGATGGTGGCCGACTTCTGGGGCGTGGAAACATGTGGTGCAGGCCTGAGGGCTTGTGCAGCTTCGACAGACTATGACGCAGGGTTGATTCAAGGCAGTGCACACATGAGAACTTGAAGTCGACAGGGCGCAGGGTAGCATAGCGCAGCTACATGGAGTCATGTTGAAGGTGGAGCTGGGGTCTGATGGACGACTTCACTCTGAGCTGATGGAGGGGCTACGGCGTAAGTATACGGAGAGTCGAAGCCTATTTCAGCGAGGATAGCGAGAGACACGTGGATCGGACTGGGTACCAGTGGTCTGATGGAGGCGTGATACTCGGCATCGGTCGGTGATGATCGGTGGTTCTCTGCAGTGGGGGTTGAGGCAGTGGGGGCTAGCTATCCGGGAGACTCGACCAGGACAGCAGAGGCTCGGCGCGGTGATAGTGGCGAGGCGTGCGGTAAGCACGGGACACAGCGACAGGCCAAGGCACTGGTGGTCAGACATATGGTCAGACAAATTGTGCAGGGGTGCTGAAGCAGTGTTGACGAGTACCAGATTTAAGTTGGTGACTGGGTCTATCGGTGCTAGTTGATGGACAAGAGTTGACCATGGAGAATCTGAGAAAGTGGCGGAAAGTATGAAATCGTCAACGAGAGAGTACATGGCCATATATTCTGTGGTGTTCAATGCACATGGCAAAGTGCGGATGACAAGTATAGAAGGAGGCGAAGTGCTATAGTTGTGAGACATGTCAGAGACTATTCGGGAAAAGGGTGAGACAACTGTGAATTTGACTCAGGGTGACACAGGGTGACGGTGAAAATTTTTCAAGTTTCAGACAGACGGTCAAGTAAGAGCGGTGATGTTGAGTTCAGGTAACTCTTATATGTGGCGTCCAATATGTGAGTTGTTCATTCACGCAGACAGTGATCGGTGTGTGATGGCGGTGGAGGGATACTTCGGAAGTTGGGAGCACAAGATAGAGTAACGAGGGACTTAATTTTGCTCGAGGGTTGACTATTAAGAAAAGGAGAAGGGACTACAGTTGCAGGTGGAGTCACATGGAGTCTGGGAGTAGCAGCGGTGCTCATGATGTATCTCAAGTCCAATGTACACGGAGGTTCGACGCACGGATGAATCCAAGGTGGTGTAGAATATTCGCCAAGGTGGAGTTTGTTAGAGTTGTGTCGAATATTATTGTACAAGATAGGTTACAGTTGGACTTGTAGTTGTATTGTGTTTAGGTAGGATATGGAATTGTGTCCAAATAGGACACTTGTATCCTAGACCTCTTATATATAGTGAGGGTAGACACACAATGTAACCTATGCCAACATAATAGCACAGGTACGTGGGGGAGCCGGCGGCGTGTGCCGGCGCCCGGACGGCCGGGGTGCGGTATTGTGACGGTGTCACGGGGAGGAGCGCCCGTAGTCAGGCCCCGGGGATGTAGCCATGAATGTGAACCTCGTTAACAAATCTCGGTGTCGTGCTCGTGTGATTGATTGGTCCTCGGTAGATCGACGGAATGCCTCGGATTTATTCTAACAATGCGTGATGCATATAGGCCTGCAAACATTTCCTTTAACGAGAGACTCGTCAATTTGCTATAGAGTACTCCATTTCTTTTTATTTCACATATAAGATTTGTCTTCGGTCAAATCTGAAAGTTTGATCATATTTATATCAAAAAACAACATCTATATTACTAAAGATATACACCCTCCGTCCCACAATATAAGACTGTTTTGCAAGCTAAAACAACTTTCAAATCGATCTTGTATTACGGGATGGAGGGAGTACAATATACAAATTCATTTCGTGATGCATCAAATTATATTAATCTGGTATTATGAATGTTGATATTTTTACCTATAAACTTGATCAAACGTTATGAAGTTCGACTAAAAACAAATCTTATATGCGGAGTAAAATAAAAAGAAGGAAGTATGTAACTTTTTAATCGCCGTACTAAGGTTTGCTCTAATTTAGCATCGATGGATTCAGCTACAGTTGTTGGCACCTTGCAATGGCATGTTACTTTTTGAAACATTTATTGATTCTTCCAGATTTCATCATTGAGTAAAGTTCAACAAATATAATACGATTTTGCTAAGTCTCAGTCGGCTGAGACGTCGTTAAGTCTAAGTCGATACTATTATCCGTGTTATCTTACATTAAGATCGGTGCAAAATTTTATTTTTAGTTTCTTTTTTCTTTTCTTTTCTTTGTTACTTGATTGAGACTTTTGGTTAAATCTCACTAGACCGAGATCTAGCCACACGCCCACACCCAATATAACACCGCGCATGACTGCCCCAAAGGGCAAACTAAAACACGTACAAGAACGAGCCTCGTGCACTGACATGTTAATTGGCACAAAAGTGAAAAATAATAATACGAGAAAATAAATCTTACAGATGGAACAATGCATGCATGCATGTCATCATGCTCATGTGAGGCAGAGGTCACTGGTCCAAGTTGAACATGCATGTTGGTGGTCCAAGCTAAGAGATGAGCTTGACTCGGTTAGGTCTGTTTAACCAGATCAAGTCAAGCCCTGGGATTAAACTATTCCGTTGTTGATTGTTTCATGCCGTGCAAGCATCAAAGTTCTCTCCACTTTGGTATGTAAAAGCACACAAAAGCAACGCATGCATGCTTCTTACAGCAAATTAACTATAACTAATCAGTCGACAAATATTTCTAGGAGCGTGTCGCAAAAAATAATAAATCTAATTACATGTAATAAACCAGTGATGGAGCGTGCTTTACCCTATCATGCGTACTATCGCTTTCTATCTCCTCTCACCCATCGCCGAATAAGTACAAGAATTAGAGGTGATTGCGGAGTTTTGTGCCCGCGAATCACCACCAAACAACTAGTGCTAAGCTACGGTCGGCAAACCTAGCTAGCTAGCTAGCTAGTCACACGCAGCTAGTGCACTGGCCATTCGTGGCCAAGGAAAACACATCTCTCTTGCGTGCACGTACGTCTCTTCACATGTTAATTACAACCATCTCTTCATCACATGTGATGATGTGAAGAGAAGGAACAGAAAGCAAGAATATTGTTTAAGTATCGTTCCAATGGAGCCTAGCCCAAATATGCGCGAACTTATTACCAACTGTCAAATCACATCATGCAACATGCATTGGCAAAGCTATATGCTAAGTGGCTTATAGTAGTAGTATTTGTCTAGAGATACTTAGAATCTGTATGTAGGCTTCGAATTTTGGTTCGGGGCGGAGAGAGGGCCGGGGCATGTGAGTGAACATTGGGGCGTACGGTTCGGCGCATGTCACGCTCGGTGGCCGGCTGGCCGTGCAAGGATGAGCGAATTGAAGGAGGCCGCGTGTTGCGCGCGTCCCTGGCCCGTGCCCGTGCGGTGCGACACGGTACGATCGGCGCCGTTTGCTTCCTCCACGCTGCGTCGGCCGTCGGGTGGATCAGGATGGAGAGCTGCTATACATACGATACAAGAGACAGGCCCGTTTCCTGAGGTTTGGGCCCACCACACCAGATGTGTCTTGTCGTACAAAGATCGTACACAATTTGATCGTATGTATAGCAGCTCTCATCAGGATGGCACAAGGATGACGCGTCCGCGCCGGAGCGGCGCGCGGCGGACGTCGGTCGGCGTCCGGACGGCCGGATGGCGACGTGGAGCGCGCCCGAGAGCGACGTGCGGCCAGTGGGCGTCCAAAAGAAGGCTTAGTTGCTGTGCGCGGATCGGTCAAGTATGTCGTCATGGGATTTATGGCCATGGATGCTGGATACGGGTCAACCTTTTCAGGCTTACGCCCAAACAAATGACACAAAGAGAGGAGAATGGACTGTGACAAGGGCAGATGCTTACCATATACTCTTGCAGCCAGAGCCTGACCGACTTGTCATTTTCATGAGTGAACTACCACCATTTCGAACCAGACCACGCCGCTCTGGTCACGGAGTACCTAAAAAAACAGGCGAGAACACAGATAACCGGTGGTATCTTTTGCTGTGCGTGTCCCCCTCACGGGACATATTCAAATTCGGCACACTGACCGGTGGCAATCGTGCCCGCAACGATGTGGAGCAGGTGAACCTTGTCTATTCTAGTAGGGGATCAGAATTTCGAATCGCTCTTCAGATCTCAGAGAAATTTATAAGACTGGGAGGAGTTTGGAGGAGGTCAAACAAATGAAGCAGTGGGTCACACGCGACAGCAACACGAGTCTACCTCCCAGCCCCAGGTCACCACAGGATGATGCTGCGCAGGATTATAAAAGGTTTAGACTCGCCCAACTTGCTGTACATATAGCTGTTACTACTTGCGCTGCATACAATTAGCGGTTGTAGTTGTTGGTTGGTTGCCTCCTCATTTGACCAGGTCTACCATCGGCCCATCAACTGTTAAATTATTGGGGCCAAAGTGTCCACTGTCATGTGGTGCTTGTTCCTTTGTGCATCTTCAGATTTGCTGTTTTGACTCAGGGTGGCCGACTTCAGAATTCTTAAGGCAACAATGGAATACATTTGTGGCATTTCGCAGAAAAAGAGAGAAGAATACATTTGTGACATGCTTCCTATCACAGTAAACTTTTTAAGAAAAGCGTTTATGCAGATGCACACCACATCCACATGTACAAGGATCCCATCTTTATATATGGAAACATCGACTCCCACTGAAAGATTAAATTGCCTTAACAAGAAACTCAAGATTTGATCTGTGATGGTTGCTAGGTATAACTACCCTCATAACTATCGAACCAATCGTCGCTTCTCAATCATAAAAGTACTTGATGAGAATACCCCTGTTTCTTCCCCAACCGCACGAGAGAGGCGAACAGGGAGGAGAAACCGCTGCCGCCTACCTCCGCCGGCGAAACCGCTGGTCCCTGCCCCCGTTTGCCGCTCCGGCGGCGGCTGGGGGTGGGGACCCCGGCGCTTCGGCTCAGGCCTGTTGTTAGGTTTGGCTCCGTTTGTCCTTGGGGCGCTCATCCGGTGGAGGGAATAGCGTCGCGTTGGAATAAAATGCCGCTGTCCTTCTTCCATGTCGCCGGTGCTTCAACCAGTGCTGGCGAGGTGCGGGTGGCTCAAGTGTCTCGGCGGTCTTCAGATCCGGCGAGCGTAGGTGTCGGTGGTCTGCGCCAATTGTTTCCCGTGGTGGCGATGTGGTCGTGCTATGCAAAAAAAAAAAATGGTGGCTTGAAGTGGGGCTTGTCGACGGAAGCAAGCGACGGCGTCCTTCTTCTTCGAGCATGTCGAACAAAGACTGTGTCGCCGAGATCATGTGGGCATGGGGACGATCCTCAGCCGTCGTGCCACAACGTCTCGGTCCAGCCGCATGCGAGGGACCGGTTCAACGGCTTGTTAAGCAGTTTAGTCTGCGAAGGTGTCTTTCTTGTTCTTGGACTGATGGATGCTTCACTCTGGTTTTGGCGGCGCAACAATGGCGGCGGCAACCAGTGGTGGAAGACAGTTTGGCAAGGCGTGAATGACTCAATGGATGAATTTGTATCATTTTCAGTTTTGGGGTCCTTTTCGCGGTTCTTCAAGGTTCTTATGGATGTCTTGTTTGGTTTCCATGTGTGTAGACCTTGTATTATTCAGTTTTAATGATATATGGTTACCTCTCAAAAAATAAGTACTTGATGAGATAGATGAGTGGGGGCCAAACAAAAAGTAATTCCAAATAGCCCAAGATTTTTTTTTGAAAAGGAGGACCCCGGCCTCTACATCTAGACGATGCATGCAGCCACTTTATTGATTATTCACACAAGACCTTACAAAGTCATACAACAGTAAGACTAAAGCCACCGTCTAGGCAACACCTGTCGCTACTCCTATCCAGTTGATAAAGGGATGCTGATAGTCTGAGCCTAATACCAAACATACCTCGCAGCCAAACCTAACATCTAAGACTTGAGGTCCCAACCAGGGTTCTTGCCGGGTATGGGGCACCCACCAGTTCAGCACACTCCTCAACCAGGACGCTTGCTGGGTATGAGGTCGCCGCAGCCACCTTCCACCAATCCATCTTCAGTGTTGTACTGCTGCATCTACATTGCCCGGTCTAGCTGCCGTCGACGCCACCACGACACCAGACAACGCCACCATCCTGCGCTCGTCCATCATCACATGCCCACCGGCGAGGCCCTGCTGCTCCATGCCGCTGAGACCCGCCGTCGTCGACTCGAGAGAAGGCACGCCACACTACCTCACGCCTCTTCCATCCGACGCCGTGATACATCCATTTCGCATCATATTTTCTTGTTGTTATTTATGTTGTTATTATGCACAATAATGCTTTTTGGAGTAATTATAATGCCTTTTCGCTCATAATTTCCAAGGAACGCACCAAGGGGGAGAATTCCGGTAGCTGGAAATCTGGACCTGAAAAAGCTACGTCAGGCCACCTATTCTGCACAACTCCAAACAAGCTGAAACTCCACAGAGATTTTTTATGAATTATTTGAAGAATATTGGAGTAAAGAAGCACCAGAGAGGGCCCACCAGGTGGGCACAACCCACCTGGGCGCGCCCTGGTGGGTTGTGCTCACCCAAGCCCATCTCCGGTGCCCATCTTCTGGTATATAAGACCTTCTGACCTAGAAAAAAAATAAGGAGACGACTTTCGGGATGGAGCGCTGCCGTCTCGAGGAGGAACTTGGGTAGGAGCACTTTTGCCCTCCGGCGGAGCGATTCCGACGGGGAAACTTCCCTCCGGGGGGGGGGGGGGGTGAATCATCATCATCACCAACAACTCTCCCATCTTGGGGAGGGCTATCTTCATCAACATCTTCAATAGCACCATCCCATCTCAAACCCTAGTTCATCTCTTGTGGTCAATCTTGTTACCGGAACTATAGATTGGTGCTTGTGTGTGACTAGTAGTGTTGATTACATCTTGTAGTTGATTACTATATGGTTTATTTGGTGGAAGATTATATGTTCAGATCCATTATGCTATTTAATACCCCTCTGATCTTGAGCATGTTCATCACTTGTGAGTAGTTACCTTTGTTCTTGAGGTCAAAGGAGAAATCATGTTGCAAGTAATCATGTGAATTTGATATGTGTTCGATATTTTGATAGTATGTATGTTGTGATTCTCTTAGTGGTGTCATGTGAATGTCGACTACATGACACTTCACCATATTTGGGCCTAAGGGAATGCATTATGGAGTAGTAATTAGATGGTGGGTTGCGAGAGTGACAAAAGCTTAAACCCTAGTTTATGTGCTATCCCGTAAGGGACCGATTGGATCCAAAAGTTTAATGCTATGGTTAGAATTTATTTCTAATACTTTGCTCGTAGTTGCGGATGCTTGCGGGAGGGTTAATCATAAGTAGGAGGTTTGTTCAAGTAAGAACATAACCAAAGCACCGATTCACCCACATATCAAATTATCAAAGTAGCGAACACGAATTGAACCAACATGATGAAAGTGACTAGATGAAATTCCCGTGTACCCTCAAGAACGCTATGCTTATTATAAGAGACCGTT
Source organism: Secale cereale (assembly GCA_902687465.1). Classification (NCBI taxonomy): domain Eukaryota; kingdom Viridiplantae; phylum Streptophyta; class Magnoliopsida; order Poales; family Poaceae; genus Secale; species Secale cereale. The sequence continues at coordinate 650,810,464 of LR738711.1, read as the reverse complement.
TTGGCCTGTCCTTTGCCTCAAAAGGATTGGGCTATCTTGTTGCACCTTTGCTATTACTATCGTTACTTACTCTATACAAAATTATCTTGCTATCAAACTACTCTGCTACTTAGAATTTCAGCACTTGCAGACATTACCTTACTGAAAAACACTTGTCATTTCCTTCTGCTCCTCGTTGGGTTCGTCACTCTTACTTATCAAAAAGAGCTACAATTGATCCCGCATACTTGTGGGTCATCAAGGCAATTTTCTGGCGCCATTGCCGGGGAGTGAAGCGCTTCTGGTAAGTGGAAATTGGTAAGGAAACATTCATATAGTGTGCTGAAATTTATTGTCACTTGTTACTATGGAGAACAGTCCTTTGAGGGGTTTGTTTGGGGTATCTTCACCTCGACCGGAACGACGATTAGCCACCCCTCAACCCGCTGCACCTACTAAAAATATTGAATATGAAATCCCTTCGGGTATGATAGAACAACTGCTAGCTAATCCTTATGCAGGAGATGGAACCGAACATTCTGATATGCACTTGATATATGTGGAACAAATTTGTGGATTGATTAAGCTTGCAGGTCTACCCGGAGATCAAGTTATGAAGAAGGTTTTTCCTTTATCTTTGAAGGGAAAAGCATTAGCATGGTATAGGCTATGTGATGATATTCGATCTTGGAACTCGAACCAATTGAAAATGGAGTTTCACCAACGAAATATGCATCTAGTTCATCGTGATCGGAATTACATATATAATTTTTAGCCTCGTGAAGGAGAAAGTATCGCTCTGCTTGGGGGAGGATTAAGTCAATGTTATATTCATGCCCCAATCATGAGCTCTCACGAGAAATTATTATTCAGAATTTTATGCTCGGCTTTCTCGTAATGATCAATCCATGCTTGATACTTCTTGTGTTGGTTCTTATATGAAGAAAACTATTGAATTCCGGTGGGATATTTTGGAAAGAGTTAAATGTAACTCTGAAGAATGGGAACTCGACGAAGGTAAAGAGTCAGGTATTAAGCTTAAGTGTGATTGTGTTAAATCTTTTATGAATACCGATGCCTTTTCAAAGTTTAGCACTAAATATGGACTTGACTCTGAGATAGTAGCCTCCTTTTGTGTATCTTTTGCTACTCATGTTGATCTCCCTAAAGAGAAGTGGTTTAAATATCACCCACCTATTAAAGAAGAAATTAAAGAACTGGTACCAATTAAAGAAGAAACTATACTTTATAATTTTGATCCAGGTTTTCCTACTGCTTACATTGAAAAACCACCTTTCCCTGTTAGGATAAAGGAGCATGCTAAAGTTTCAACTATGGTTAACAAAAGTTATAACAAAACACCTAAACCAGATGAACAAATTAAAGTAGAGCCTAATATTGCTATGGTCAAAGATCTCTTGGAAGAAAATGTAGATGGGCATGTTATTTGCTTTAATGAAGAAGTTGCTAGAATTGCCAAGCCTGATAAAAAGGATAAAGACAGACCTGTTGTTGGCATGCCCATATCTCAGTCAAAATAGGAGATCACTCCTATCATGGTTTATGTGACATAGGTGCTAGCATGAGTGCTATTCCATACTCTTTCTATCAGGAAATTATGAATGACATAGCACCCCCAGAGATAGAAGACATTAATGTCACTATTAAACTTGCTAATAGAGATACTATATCACCAATTGGGATTGTTAGAGATGTTGAAGTCTTGTGTGGGAAAATAAAATACCCAATTGATTTTCTTGTTCTTGGTTCCCCACAAGATGACTTCTGTCCCATTATCTTTGGTAGACCTTTCTTGAACACCGTTAATGCTAAAATAGATTGTAAGAAACAAACTGCCGGTGTTAGTTTTGGTGATGAGTCTCATAAATTTAATTTCTCCAAGTTTAATAGAAAGCCTCGTGAAAAAGAATTACCTAGTAAAGATGAAATTATTGGTCTCGCTTCAATTGTTGTGCCTCCTACTGATCTTCTAGAACAATATTTTCTAGACCATGAAAATGATTTACATATGCATGAATGAAATGAAATATATGATATTTTCTTTGAGCAACGTCCTCTGCTTAAACACAATCTACCAATTGAAACTCTAAGAGGTCCTCCTCCACCTAAAGGTGTTCCTGTGTTTGAATTAAAACAATTGCCTGACACTTTGAAATATTCTTATCTTGATGAAAAGAAGATATATCCTGTTATTATTAGTGCTAACCTTTCAGAACATGAAGAAGAAAGATCACTGAAAGTTCTAAGGAAGCACCGAGCTGCTATTGGATATACTCTTGACGATTTAAAGGGCATTAGTCCCACTCTATGTCAGCATAAGATTAATATGGTACCTGATGCTAAACCCGTTGTTGATCATCAACGTCGGTTAAATCCGAAGATGAAAGAAGTGGTAAGAACGGAAATATTAAAACTTCTGGAAGCAGGTATAATCTATCCTATAGCTGATAGTAGATGGGTAAGTCCCGTTTATTGTGTTCCTAAGAAAGGAGGTATTACTGTTGTTCCTAATGATAAGAATGAACTTATTCCACAAAGAATTGTTACAGGCTATAGAATGGTAATTGATTTTAGGAAATTAAATAAAGCCACTAGAAAAGATCATTACCCTCTACCTTTTATTGATCAAAGGCTAGAAAGATTATCAAAGCACACACACTTTTGCTTCCTTGATGGATACTCTGGTTTTTCACAAATACCTGTTTCTCAACCTGATCAAGAAAAGACTACTTTTACTTGTCCCTTTGGAACTTATGCTTATAGATGTGCGCCTTTTGGTTTATGCAATGCACCTGCTACCTTTCAATTATGTATGACTGCAATAATCTCTTACTTCTGTGAAAAGATTGTAGAGGTTTTCATGGATGATTTCTCTGTCTATGGGAAGTATTTTGATGATTGTTTAAGCAATCTTGATCGAGTTTTGTAGAGATGTGAACAAACAAGTCTTGTCTTGAATTGGGAGAAATGTCACTTTATGGTTAATGAAGGTATTGTCTTGGGCCATAAGATTTCTGAAAAGGGTATTGAAGTGGACAAAGCTAAGGTTGATGCAATTGAGAAAATGCCATGTCTTAAGGATATCAAAGGTATTCGTAGTTTCTTTGGTCATGATGGTTTCTATAAGAGATTTATCAAAGACTTCTCTAAAATATCTAGGCCTCTCACTAAACTTTTACAAAAGGATGTTCCTATTGTTTTTGATTTAAAGCCTTTGAAACACTTAAGAAAGCCTTAATTTCTGCACCTATAGTTCAACCACCTGATTGGAACTTACCTTTTGAAATTATGTGTGATGCAAGTGATTATGCTGTTGGTGTTGTTCTAGGACAAAGAATTGATAGGAAACTAAATGTTATTCATTATGCTAGTAAAACTCTAGACAGTGCTCAAAAGAATTATGCTACCACTGAAAAAGAATTCTTAGCATTTGTGTTTGCTTGTGACAAATTTAGATCTTACATTGTTGATCCAAAGGTAACTGTTCACACTGACCATGCTGCTATTAAATATCTTATGGAAAAGAAATATGCTAAACCTAGACTTATTCGGTGGGTTCTCTTGCTATAAGAATTTGATTTGCATATCACTGATAGAAAAGGAGCTAAGAACCCCGTAGCTGCTAACTTGTCTAGACTTGAAAATGTGCTTGATGACCCACTACCTATTGATGATAGTTTTCCTGATGAGCAGTTAGCTGCAATAAATATTAGTAATAATGCTCCTTGGTATGCTGACTATGCTAATTACATTGTTGCTTAATATTTACCACCTAGTTTTACTTACCAACAAAATAAAAAGTTCTTTTATGATTTAATACATTACTTTTGGGATGACCCACATCTTTATAAAGAAGGAGTAGGTGGTATTATTAGACGTTGTGTACCTGTGCATGAACAGGAACAAATCCTTCAAAAGTGTCACTCTGAAGCATATGGAGGACATCATGCTGGAAATAGAACTGCTCACAAGGTATTGCAGTCTGGATTTTATTGGCCTACTCTCTTTAAAGATGCCCATAAGTTCGTCTCATCTTGTGATGAATGTCAAAGAATAGGTAATATCGGTAAGCGTCAAGAAATTCCTATGAATTATTCACTTGCTATTGAACCATTTGATGTTTGGGGATTTGATTACATGGGACCTTTTCCTTCCTCTAATGGGTATACACATATTTTGGTTGCTGTTGATTATGTTACTAAATGGGTAGAAGCTATTCCAACTAGTAGTGTTGATCACAACACCTCTATTAAAATGCTTAAGGAAGTTATTTTCCCAAGGTTTGGAGTCCCCAGATATTTGATGATGGATGGTGGCTCACACTTTATTCATGGTGCTTTCCGTAAAATGCTTGCTAAATATGATGTTAACCATATAATTGCATCACCTTATCATCCTCAGTCTAGTGGTCAAATAGAGTAATAAATTTAATTTTGCAAAAGACTGTCAATAGGTCCAAAAAGAATTCGTCTAAGAAATTAGATGATGCACTTCGGGCTTATAGAACAGCGTATAAAAATCCTATGGGTATGTCTCCTTATAAAATGGTCTATGGTAAAGCTTGTCATTTGCCTCTTGAGTTAGAACATAAAGCTTTTTGCGCAATCAAGGAATTCAACTATGATTTCAAACTTGCTGGTGAAAATAGGTTATTTGATATTAGCTCATTAGATGAACCATGAATGGAGAACCCAAGCTTATGAAAATGCCAAGTTATTTAAAGAAAAAGTTAAAAGATGGCATGATAAAAGAATCCAAAAGCGTGAGTTCAAAGTCGGAGAATATGTTCTTTTGTACAACTCTTGTTTTAGGTTTTTTGCAGGCAAACTCCTCTCTAAATGGGAAGGCCCTTATGTTATCGAGGAGGTTTATCGGTCTGGAGCTATCAAAATAGATAATGCTGCGGGTACTAACCCGAAGGTTGTTAATGGGTAACGAATAAAGCATTATATCTTAGGTACGCCCATTAATGTTGAAAGCAATATTATCCAAACTTTGACACCGGAAGAACACATAAAAGAATCCTTCCAGGACACTTCAAAATCGTGAAAATAAGGAGGTACGTGATACGGTAAGTAAACGAACTCCGAAAAATCCACAAAAATATTTTTTATCTGTTTTGGAATATTTAGAAAAATAGGAAAATAGGAAACTACCAAGAAGAATACCCTGGTGGGCACAAGACACCAAGGCGCGCCCAGGTGGGTTGTACCCACCTCGGGTACCTTCCGGACTCCGTTTTTCTACAGCTTGCTTGTTTCCCAAGATAAAAGAAACTTTATATACCCCCCGAACCTATTGACCACCATATCACGGGGTAATCTTCTGTTTTCTTTTCTTGTTGTTTTCTGGCAGATCCCATCTATCATTGCTACACCAAGCTCCTCCAAAGATAAGTTCTTCAAGAACATCATTAACCCATATCTGCGGGAGGTGGTGCAGCACCCCCAGGTCATCCAGAAGCAAGAGGGATTGCTGCACATCCGCGATGAGCAAGGACTCAACGGGACGGAACCGTGGAAGGTAGGCTTGAGGCTATGGAGCAAGAAGTCTTCCGGTGCAAGAAGGTGGTGGAGCATGGACTCAACGCTAATCACATCATGATCACAGACTTTTCCCGTGATCTCAAGGTGGATGGCAAGTCCACAAAGGATATCATCTTCACCCTCAACAAGCAAATCCACTACCTTCAAAGCCAGATCTATGATCTTCAGAACCAAGTCTTTGAATACGAGGCAAGGTTCAAAGGTTTGAGTTTGGCTGCCAGTTGCAGGACCCGCGAGACTCATTCTTCCTATTTCGATGGTGGACCTGTGTCATGGAAACCCGATAACAAGATCACACCTACTTCATCACCACCACCATATTCTTCACCACCAAAAGAAAATTTACTATCGGGTATGGGCACTCCCCTTGGCTTTCGCCAAGCATGGGGGAGGTGCCCCGGTATCATATCATCCCTACTATCCTTTTGCATTTACTTATCCTAGTTCGATCTTTTGCTTTAGAATAAATGAAAGTTTAGTTTGATCCCATCTTTTCATGAGTTTGCTTAGTGGTCTATCTTCGTAACCATGTGTGAGAAATATAATAAAGTTTAGTGTTGAGTTTTTGCTTTCTTTACCTTCCTGTTGCAATAAAACAAAGTTTATAATTGAATGAATAAAAGAAAGGAAATAAATTAAGAAGATCATATGCTAATCTTATGGTAGATGATGGCACCACATAAGGAAAAGTGTAAGTAGAAAATTTTATTAGAGATTGAAAAGCATAACATTTGTCATTGATGCAACTCATGAAAGAATTAATAAGCGAAGAGAAGATTCACATACAAATATACTATCCTAGAAATCTTTTGTGATTGTGAGCCCCCATCGAAATATTATATGCCAAAATTGTCGACGTTGGACAAGGAAGACAACTTAATGATTTATGTTTGTTCATACTCACATAGAAGTCATATTGTCATAGATCCTGTAACATGTGGTGCTTGCTCAATATCTTTTCTAGCCAAAAATTCCGCATTAAGTAGAGATACTACTTATGCATCCAAAAACCCTTAAACCTAAATCTTTTTCGAGAGTCCACCATACCTACCTATGGATTGAGTGAGATCCTTCAAGTAAGTTGTCATCGGTGCAATAAGGTAATAAAATTGCTTCTAAAAGTGTGAGATCATTTAGTGTAAGAGAAAATTGAGCGTTGCACGAACTTGTGATGGTGAAGAATAAAAGTGACAGACTGCATAGTAAAGGTAGCTATCACATGGGTCAATGCAACGTGACATTCTTTTGCACTAAGGGATTGAGCATACAAACAAATAAGCGCATGACAACCTCTGCTTCCCCCTGCGAAGGGCCTATATTTTACTTTTATGCAAAGAGTCAAAGTTTTCTCTCTGTTCCTTTTTATTTTATCCTTTGGCAAGCATCATGTTGTGAGGAAAGATCTAGGCACATATGTCCAGTTGAATATGGGTTACAAGAGTTATTATTGATGACATCACCCCTGAGGTGAGTATGTTGGGAGGCAAAACCATAAGCCCATATCTTTCTATGTGTTCGCTTGAAACATTTTGCTCATGTGTATGCGGTGAGTGTTAGCAATGATAGAAGACTATATGATAGTTGAGTATGTGCACTTGCCTAGAGGCTCTGATACACGACCCTTCCTGAAATGATGATGAATTGTAGTTGCAAAGTTGATTGAAAACATAGTTTGTTGGTTTCTAATAGAGTTTACTCTTTATACTTCAATTATGTGATGAACTGTTACTTATTCATGAGAAGTCTATGATACAAGTCCTTTGGTAAAATCCTCATGTTTAAATTTATTTGTTGTTATAATAATCAACGTGATGCTTCTATGTCTGTATTTTGTTTTTATCGACACCTCTCTCTCAAAGCATGTGGACATGTTTTTCGATTTCTTTTTTTGCTTGAGGACAAGCGAGGTCTAAGCTTGGGGGAGTTGATACGTCCATTTTGCATCATGTTTTCTTGCTATTATTTATGTTGTTATTATTCATAATAATACTTTTTGAAGTAATTCTAATGCCCTTTCTCTCATAATTTGCAAGGAATGCACCAAGGGGGAGAATTCTGGCAGCTGGAAATCTAGACCCGAAAAAGCTACGTCAGGCCACCTATTCTGCACAACTCCAAACAAGCTGAAACTCCACGGAGAATTTTTATGAAGTATTTGAAGAATATTGGAGTTAAAAATCACCAGAGGGGCCCCACCAGGTGGGCACAACCCACCAGGGCGCGCGAGGGAGCCCAGGCATGCCCTGGTGCGTTGTGCTCACCCAGGCCCACCTCCGGTGCCCATTTTCTGGTATATAAGCCCTTCTGACCTAGAAAAAATAAGGAGCAAACTTTCGAGATGGAGCACCACCGTCTCGAGGCGGAACTTGGGCAGGAGCACTTTTGCCCTCCAGCGGAGCGATTCCGCCGGGGGAACTTCCTTCCCGGAGGGGGAAATCATCGTCATCATCATCACCAACAATTCTCCCATCTTGGGGAGGGCTATCTTCATCAACATCTTCAACAACACCATCCCATCCCAAACCCTAGTTCATCTCTTGTGTTCAATCTTATTACCGGAACTATAGATTGGTGCTTGTGGGTGACTAGTAGTGTTGATTAATCTTGTAGTTGATTACTATATGGTTTATTTGATGGAAGATTATATGTTCAGATCCATTATGCTATTTAATACCCCTCTGATCTTGAGCATGTTCATCACTTGTGAGTAGTTACCTTTGTTCTTGAGGTCACGGGATAAATCATGTTGCAAGTAATCATGTGAATTTGATATGTGTTCGATATTTTGATAGTATGTATGTTGTGATTCTCTTAGTGGTGTCATGGGAACGTCGACTACATGACACTTCACAATATTTGGGCCTAAGGGAATGCATTGTGGAGTAGTAATTAGATGGTGGGTTGCGAGAGTGACAGAAGCTTAAAACCCAGTTTATGCGTTATCTGTAAGGGACCGATTGGATCCAAAAGTTTAATGCTATGGTTAGATTTATTTTAATACTTTTCTCATAGTTGCGGATGCTTGCGAGAGGGTTAATCATAAGTAGGAGGTTTGTTCAAGTAAGAACAACACCTAAGCACCGATCCACCCACATATCAAATTATCAAAGTAGCGAATACGAATTGAACCAACATGATGAAAGTGACTAGATGAAATTCCCGTGTACCCTCAAGAATGCTTTGCTTATTATAAGAGACCGTTTTGGCCTATGCTTTGCCTCAAAAGGATTGGGCTATCTTGCTGCACCTTTACTATTACTATCGTTACTTGCTCGTTACAAAATTATCTTGCTATCAAACTACTCTGCTACTTAGAATTTCAGCACTTGCAGACATTACCTTACTGAAAAACACTTGTCATTTCCTTCTACTCCTCATTGGGTTCGACACTCTTACTTATCGAAAAGAGCTACAATTGATCCCCTATACTTGTGGGTCATCTCGTTGCTCCACAAATGATGCCACCAATAGGGAACACGGCACTGCAGTGCCGCCATCATTCGATCCGGTGATATTAGGATTTCTCCCGGAGCGGCACAAGCAGGTTGACGATAGTTGCTTGACGATGCCTTCATCAAGGTAACGACGTAGACGCCGCCATCGCCCTCCATGACCAGAGTTGGCTCGGTTTTCATCGGCGACTATGTCTCCCCAACTCGCCGCCGGTGCTAATAGTGGGATCCAAGATCCGTCACTACCAGCCTGGGCAACCGCCTTCGGTGAAGAAGGCAGCCACCACCACCATGCCCGGGCCAAGAGACCCGGACATCCTCGTGTCGCGAAGATTACCTAGGGAGGGTCTCCTCTTGCCGTTGTCGAGACGAGGCGCATCCGCGGTGGATCTCAATCTAAACACCCCAGGCCCAAATCAGATCTCATCGCAGCCATAATATCATCCGCCAACGACCACCGGAGATCCCCTGGCCATCGCCAACCCGCTGCGCACTGCCGTTGGAGGAGGAGGGAGATGGACTCCGCTGCCCCCACGCGTTACCGCCGGACGAGGACTGCGCCGCCGTCGCCTCACCACAGGGGCTTCGCCCCGCGGCGTCCTCAGCGACGGTGGAGGTAGTGGGAGGCGATGGAGGGGGAGGGCTAAGAGCGGTGTGGACGGCGACTCCCCGGGGGCGGCATCGCACCGCCGCCTCGGGGGAGAGAGGTCGGGGGATAGTGTCTAGGAGGCCAGCTAAAGTCATAGCACAATATATTAGCATGGTAAGGAAGCCCGGGTCTTGCGATTTGACATGGTGATGTTGGAGCGGCTGACCCACGAATCTTTGACAGATTGCTCGACCTGCCATGTAGAAGTGTCCAGGTGCTCCCGCAACAAGTCCTCTCCGCCAACAATCTTGCTCAACAACATCAGGCTTGAAGCTAAACTCCGGGTCGCTGCGGGCGCAAAAAAGTTAGGGACCATCATTCCGGGAGAGTAATATCCTTGTAGTTTGTGGGCCTATAACAGAACATTCTTATCCTTCTTAATTAATATATGCGGCAAATCGTTTGCCCGTTTAAATAAATAGAAAGTAAATTTTTTAAGTGGTGCATGTTTTATAGGAAATGAACTGATTTATATGAACTAGGATGAACATACAAAAAGTTAGGACTATCGTCTCTGGTTGCACTCACTCGAAGAGAATGGAACATGCTACATTCAACCTATAGGAATGACGGCCTATTAATAGAATACGTATTGCACAAATTGTATCATTTCGTTCATGTCGCAATGCTTTTGAGTCATATCTCTTTGTAAAAAAAATACATGGCAATAAAAAGGGTTGCTTGCATCGCTTGATGCAAAAGGTTGAGGGTTTGCCCTCCTTTAAACAAAATTTTGCAGACGAGATTGATTCAAAGTTCATGTTTGAATTCCTGAAAAGAAAAAAAGGGTGTCAACTTTCAAATACACATGTGACAGGTCCCATCTTGATGGCTGGTGATACGTCGATTTTGTATCACTAGTTCTTATCACAAATTGCTCAGTTATGACCATATTTTACCTATTATGGCACCATTCTCATAACCTTTTCATTTTATTTGCAAGTTTGCAATAAGGAGGGGTAAGTGTCGAAAAGTTGTCAGGAAGTACCAAATGGAGAGAGAAAATGAAGAAAACAAAATTTCCTATAGCTAGGAAAATTCCGGAGAAAATCATTACAAGGAAAGAAGCACATCCGTGATATTTTGTCCTGAACAAAAAAAATCAGTCATGGAACTGACACTTTCATTAAAATAATAGTGACAAAAACACGTATTATCGAGGATGTGATGGACACCTACTTCTATGATAGAAAAAGGAACTTTAGACCTGGGCGGGCAGACGGAGCACCTGCATGAAGTTCTTTGGTCCCTCCACGACGTAGAAAAATCATGGTAGGAGTGAAGGCAAGATTTTTTTGGTGATTTCTCGGGTGGGCTCTGCCTCGCACGTGTATGGTGGGTGGCCGCGCCACAGCAAGATGTAGGGTAGTTTGCGTGGTCTCATACGTTGTGCAAGCCTTCACATTACTGAACCTCGAGCGATTGATGCAAGATTGGATCAATGCTTGTGTGCAGTAGATGTAGGCCCTCCAATGGTCGATTGATGCCCATGTTAGCGGTTGTATAAAGGAGCCCCCCCCCCGGTTGCCCGCTCGAGACATCACATTATAGACTCGTGCTACTTCTCGAGCTTGCGTTGTATTCCCTCGAAGAGGAAAGGGTGGTGCATCACAGTAGCGTAAGTATTTCCCTCAGTTTCGGAGAACCAAGGTATCAATCCAGTAGGAGACCACGCGCGAGTCCCTCGCACCTGCACAAACAAATAAGAACTTCGCAGCCAACGCGATAAGGGGTTGTCAATCCCTTTACGGTCACTTACGAAAGTGAGATCTGATAGATAGGATAGTTCGATATTTTTGGTATTTTTGTATATAAGAACATAAAATAAAAGCGGAAAAGTAAAGTAGATTGTAGATTGATATGTTGAGAATAGACCCGGGGGGCATAGGTTTCTCTAGTGGCTTCTCTCATGATAGCAGAATTCTACGGCGGGTAAACAAATTACTGTCGCGCAATTGATAGAAAAGCGAATACTTATGAGACTATATAGGCATGATCATTATATATAGGCATCATGTCCGAGACAAGTAGGCAGAAACGATTCTGCATCTACTACTATTACTCCACACATCGACCGCTATCCAGCATGCATCTAGAGTATAAGTTCATAAGAACAGAGTAACACCTTAAGCAAGATGACATGATGTAGAGGGATAAACTCAAACAATATGATATAAATCCCATCTTTTTATCCTTGATGGCAACAGTACAATACGTGCCTTGCTGCCCCTACTGTCACTGGGAAAGGACACCGCAAGATTGAACCCAAAGCCAAGCACTCCTCCCATTGCAAGAACTATAGATCTAGTAGGCCAAACCAAATCAATAATTCGAAGAGACTTGCAAGGATATTATAATCATACATAAAGAGTTCAGAAAAGAACCAAATACTTCTCATAGATAATCTTGATCACAAACCCACAATTCATCGGATCTCGACAAACACACCGCAAAAAGAGATTACATCAAATAGATCTCCTCGAAGACCGAGGAGAACTTGGTATTGAGATCCAAAGAGAGAGAAGAAGCCATCTAGATACTAGCTATGGACCCGAAGGTCTATGGTAAACTACTCACAACTCATGGTGAGGCGATGATGATGATGTAGAAGCACTCCGTGGTAGATCCTCCCTCCGGCGGAGCTCCGGAACAGGCCCCAAGATGGGATCTCACGGGAACAGAAGGTTGCGGCAGTGGAACTAGGGTTTTCTCTCCTCTTCTGATGGTTTCGGGGTACGTAGGTATATATAGGAGGAAGGAGGGCACCGGGGGCCAAACGTGGGGCCCACGAGGCAGGGGGGCGCCCCCACCCTCGTGGACGCCACTTGTGCCCTACTCCGTGGTTCTCAAGTCTCCCGTGCGTATTTTGCTCCAAAAATATCTCTCCCGAAGTTTCATTCTGTTTGGACTCCGTTTGATATTCCTTTTTTGTAAAACCCTGAAATAGGCAAAAAAACAATAATCTGGACTGGGCCTTTGGGTTAATAAGTTAGTCCAAAAATAATATAAAAGTGTATAACAAAGCCCATTAAACATCCAAAACATCATAAATAATAGCATGGAACAATAAAAAATTATAGATACGTTGGAGACGTATCAAGCATCCCCAAGCTTAATTCCTGCTCGTCCTCGAGTAGGTAAATGATAAAAACATTTTTTTTGATGTGGAATGCTAACCAACATAGTTTTTAATGTAATTCTCTTAATTGCGGCATGAATGTTCAGATCTGAAAGATTCAAGACAAAAGTCTATATTGACATAAGTAATAATACTTCAAGCACACTAACAAAGCAATCATGTCTTCTCAAAATACTATAGCTAAAGAAAGTTATCCCTACAAAATCATATAGTCTGGCTATGCTCCCTCTTCATCACACAAAATATTCATATCATGCACAACCCCGGTTTCAGCCAAACACTTGTTTTCATACTCTATTATTTCAAACCTTTCAACTTTCACGCAATACATGAGCGTGAGCCATGGATATAGCACTATGTGGAATGGAGTGGTGGTTGTGGAGAAGACAAAAAGGAGGGAGATAGTCTTACATCGACTAGGCGTATCAACGGGCTATGGGGATGCCCATCAATAGATATCAATGTGAGTGAGTAGGGATAGCCATGCAACGGATGCACTAGAGCTAAAAATGTATGAAAGCTCAACAAAAGAAACTAAGTGGGAGTGCATCCAACTTGCTTGCTCATTAAGACCTAGGGCATTTGAGGAAGCCCATCGTTGGAATATACAAGCCAAGTTCTATAATGAAAATTCTCACTAGTATATGAAAGTGACTAAACATGAGACTCTCTATCATGAAGAACGTGGTGCTACTTTGAAGCACAAGTGTGGAGAAAGATAATAGCAATTGTCCCTTTTTTTGGAGGGGCCTTTTCTTTTGTTCGACCTTTCATCACATGGGACAATGCTCTAATAATGATGATCATCACACTTATATTGAATTACAACTCGATACTAGAACAAAGTATGACTCTATATGAATACCTCCGGCGGTGAACCGGGATGTGCACTGAATCAAGAGTGACATGTATGAAAAGTTATGCATGGTGGCTTTGCCACAAATACGATGTCAACTACATGATCATGCATGGCAATATGACAATATGAAGCGTGTCATATGAACGAAACGATTGAAAGTTGCATGGCAATATATCTCAGAATGGCTATGGAAATGCCATGATAGGTAGGTATGGTGGTTGTTTTGAGGATGATATATGGTGGCTGTTTTGAGGAAGTTATATACTGGGTGTGTGGTACCGGCGAAAGTTGCGTGGTACAAGAGAGGCTAGCAATGGTGGAAGGGTGAGAGTGTGTATAATCTATGGACTCAACATTAGTCATAAGAACTGATATACTTATTGCAAAAATTTACGAGCCATCAAAACAAAGCAATCAACGCATGCTCCTAGGGTGGAGGTTGGTAGGAGTTAACCATCGCGCGCCCCCGACCTCCACACAAAGGATGAGACTCTTCAAATACCTCATGCTCTAACTTCGTCACATAGCGGTTCACCATACGTGCATGCTACGGGAATCACTAACATTAACACAAGTATTTCTCAATTTCATAATAACTCCACTAGCATGACTCTAATATCACTATCCTCAAATCGCAAAACAATTATCAAGCATCCAACTTCTCATCATATTCAATGCACTTAGTACGAAAGTTTTTACTACAATGATCTTGGATGCCTATCATGTGAAGGCTAGTTTTATAGCAAAAGCACATTACCATGCTGTTTTAATAGACTCTCAAAAGGATATAAGTGAAGCATGAGAGATCAACAATTTCTACAAAATATAATTACCACCGTGCTCTAAAAGATGTAAGTGAAGCACTAGAGCAAAAACTAGTCAACTCAAAAGATATAAGTGAAGCACATAGAGTGTTCTAACAATTCCTAGGCCATATTTATCTCTCTCAAAAATGTGTGTCCAGCAAGGACAATTGTGGCAAACTAACAAGCAAAGACTCAAATTATACATGACGCTCCAAGTAAAACACATATCATGTGGTGAATAAAAATATAGCTCCGAGTATAGTTACCGATAGATGAAGACGAAAGAGGGGATGCCTTCCCGAGGCATCCCCAAGCTTAGGCTTTTGGTTGTCCTTGAATTTTACCTTGGGGTGCCTTGGGCATCCCCAAGCTTAGGCTCTTGCCACTCCTTGTTCCATAGTCCATCAAAGCAATACTCAAAACTTGAAAACTTCACAACACAAAACTTAACCAAAAATCTTGTGAGCTCCGTTAGTATAAGAAGTCAAACCACTACTCAAAGGTACTGTAATGAATTCATTCTTTCTTTATATTGGTGTTAAACTTACTGTATTCCAACTTCTCTATGATTCATACTCCCCAATACTACTCATAGATTCATCAAAATAAGCAAACAGCACACGAAAAACAGAATCTGTCAAAAACAGAACAGTCTGTTGTAATCTGTAACTTTCGCATACTTCTGTAACTCCAAAAAAATTTAAATAAACTGGTAAATGTGAGGAATTTGTCTATTAATCATCTGAAAAAAGAATCAACTAAATAGCACACTCCGGTAAAATCTGGTGACCATTCTAGCGAGCGCTAACGATTCTGTTTTTCACAGCAAGATCATATAAACTTCACACAAGTCTTCCCAAAGGTTCTACTTGGCACAAACACTAATTAAAACAAAAAACCACATCTAAACAGAAGCTAGATGAAATATTTATTCCTAAACAGAAGCAAAAACAAAAAATATAAAATTGTGTTGCCTGCCAACAAGCGCTATCGTTTTACGCCCCTAGCTAGGCATGATACATGGATAGATCTAGGTATTGCCATCTTTGGAAGGCAATCCATAAGTGGCTCTCATAATAGATTCATATGATAATTTGATTTTATTTCTAGGAAAGTGTTCCATGACTTTCCTTAACGGAAATTGGAATCTAATATTTCCTTCCTTCATATCAATAATTGCACCAATCGTTCTAAGGAAAGGTCTATCGAGAATAATAGGACATGAAGGATTGCAATCTATATCAAGAACAATGAAATCTATGGGCACATAATTCCTATTGGCAACAATAATAACATCATTAATCCTTCCCATAGGTTTCTTAATGGTAGAATCCACAAGATGCAAATTTAAAGAACCTTCATCAAGCTCATGGAAGCCTAACAAATCACACAACGTTTTTGGGATAGTGGAAACACTTGCACCCAAATCACACAAAGCAAAGCATTCATGATCTTTAATTTTTATTTTAATAGTAGGTTACCACTCATCATAAAGCTTTCTAGGGATAGAAACTTCTAATTCAAGTTTTTTCTTCATAAGATTGCATCAAAGCATCAACTGTATGTTCGGTAAAAGCTTTATTTTGACTATAAGCATGCAGAGAGTTTAGTACGGATTACAACAAGGAAATACAATCAATCAAAGAGCAATTATCATACCTGAATCCCTTGAAATCCAAAGTAGTGGGTTCATCACTATGCAAGGTTATAATTTCTTCAATCTCACTTTTAACAATTTTAGCATCAAGATCTAAAAACTCCGAACCATTGGGATACCTTTTAATTAAAGTAGACTCATCTCCAATCCCATCTTTATCAAGATTCATACTAGAAAACAAAGATCTAATAGGAGACACATCAATCACTTTCAGATCTTCATCTTTATTTCCATGCTCTTCCGGTTTAGCAGCCATCTTATTAACTAAGGTGGACTATTTATCTAATATTTGAGCTATTAAGTTCTCAAGATGAGCAAACTGAGATTTCAACCCATAAAGTTCCTTAGACATATCATCAAGGTCTTTATTCATATATTCCATAAAAAATTTCTGTTCTTTAAGCTCGTTTCTGAAGAAATCATTGTGCTCAAATTGTATAGTCATAAAATGTCTAACATTGTTTTCAATCTCCTCCAGCCTCTTGAGGTGGGGGTCAAAACTAATAGGAAGAGCCATAGTGACAAGCAAGCAATCCAACACACAAGCAAACAAGAAGCAAGCGAACGATAAACACACGGCAAAAGAAGGGCAAATAAAATGGCAAGGGTGAAGTGGGGGAGAGGAAAACGAGTGGCAAAAAAAGCGAAGGATAAGGGTTTGTGATAGGTACTTGGTATATGACTTTTGCGTAAGCCTCCCCGGTAACGGCGCCATAAATTCTTCTTGCTACTTCTCGAGCTTGCGTTGTATTCCCTCGAAGAGGAAAGGGTGATGCAGCACAGTAGCGTAAGTATTTCCCTCAGTTTTTGAGAACCAAGGTATCAATCCAGTAGGATACCACGCGCAAGTCCCTCGCACATGCACAAACAAATAAGAACTTCGCAGCCAACGCGATAAGGAGTTGTCAATCCCTTTACGATCACTTACGAAAGTGAAATCTGATAGATATGATAGTTTGATATTTTTGGTATATTTGGATATAAGAACAAAAAGTAAAAGCGGAACAGTAAAGTAGATTGTAGATTGATATGTTGAGAATAGACCCGGGGGCCATAGGTTTCTCTAGTGGCTTCTCTCATGATAGCAGAATTCTATGACGGGTAAACAAATTACTGTCGAGAAATTGATAGAAAAGCGAATACTTATGAGACTATCTAGGCATGATCATTATATATAGGCATCACGTCCGAGACAAGTAGACCGAAACAAGTCTGCATCTACTACTATTACTCCACACATCGACCGCTATCCAGCATGCATCTAGAGTATTAAGTTTATAAGAACAGAGTAACGCCTTAAGCAAGATAACATGATGTAGAGGGATAAACTCAAACAATATGATATAAATCCCATCTTTTTATCCTCGATGGCAACAATACAATACGTGCCTTGCTGCCCCTATTGTCACTGGGAAAGGACACCGCAAGATTGAACCCAAAGCCAAGCACTCCTCCCATTGCAAAAACTATAGATCTAGTAGGCCAAACCAAATCAATAATTCGAAGAGACTTGCAAGGATTTTATAATCATACATAAAGAGTTCAGAAGGGAACCAAATACTTCTCATAGATAATCTTGATCGTAAACCCACAATTCATCGGATCTCGATAAACACACCGCAAAAAGAGATTACATCGAATAGATCTCCTCGAAGACCGAGGAGACTTGGTATTGAGATCCAAAGAGAGAGAAGAAGCCATCTAGATACTAGCTATGGACCCGAAGGTCTGTGGTAAACTACTCACAATTCATGGTGAGGCGATGATGATGATGTAGAAGCACTCCATGGTAGATCCCCCCTCCGGCGGAGCTCCGGAACAGGTCCCAAGATGGGATCTCACGGGAACAGAAGGTTGCGGCGGTGGAACTAGGATTTTCTCTCCTCTTCTGATGGTTTCAGGGTACGTAGGTATATATAGGAGGAAGGAGGGTACCGGGGGCCAAACATGGGCCCCACGAGACAGGGGGACGCGCCCTATAGGGGGGGCGCCCCCACCCTCGTGGACGTCACGTGTGCCCTACTCCGTGGTTCTCAAGTCCCCCGTGCGTATTTTGCTCCAAAAATATTTCTCCTGAAGTTTCATTCTGTTTGGACTCCGTTTGATATTCCTTTTCCGTAAAACCCTGAAATAGGCAAAAAACAACAATCTGGACTGGGCCTTTGGGTTAATAGGTAGTCCCAAAAATAATATAAAAGTGTATAACAAAGCCCATTAAACATCCAAAACATCATAAATAATAGCATGGAAGAATAAAAAATTATAGATATGTTGGAGACGTATCAACTCGCTATAGTCTACTGTTGTGTGTGCGGGATAGCTGGAGAATCCGTATGCATTGCAATTGCGCGTTGTAGTGTATAGGAGACCCTAACATCGATCGATCAATGCGAGACTTTGATGGCTCGAGAATTTGTGAATTTTTATAAGGAGTGTTGACTTGGTTTTCATCAGGTTGTTATTATTTCTCAGTTATTTCTAACGCTAACCCTTCAAGAGAGAATTGTTTTTTCATTGTTTGGTAGGGAAAACACATATGTAAGGAAATCAAGGTGCATTACTCCAAAAAGAGCCAAATGTAACAACTTCCATGTTTGAAGATATGCACCTGGCGCACCAGAGTGCACGACGGCCAACCATACGAGCGCAGGTGGACTATGAGGTGCCATGGGCTACCCCTCATCTACAGGAGCAACTTTCATGAAGGCAACACCACTATTCAAGAGACATAGTTGCTGTCATTCCATCCAAAACAAAGAGAAGAGATCCGGAGAAGAAGAACTGTCGAAGGTCCTTCTAGTTTTTTTCTTGAACCTCCATACTCACTTCTTCATCAACATTGTTGTTGTAAGACGAGTTCCAAGTTGTAAGATCAGAGTAACTCTATTCATACTCATCTAGAGATTGAGACTTGTTGAATCATTCATCTAATTTTGGATCTTCACGGTATTAATGATATGTTTTCATGGAATTATTCTCAATGATGACAGATTATTATGTTTCTATGTGTGAGTAGCTCCCCTAGGCATGGGAGATGTAGATGAGTCGTAAGAATCATTTGTGACTATTCTATATGTTATCATTCATGTTTGTAGTTTTATAGTTTGTTTAGTCCGTTGTTATACTATGGTGAATGATGTCTACTACGCAACCTTCTTCTTGTAGACGTTGTTGGGCCTCCAAGTGCAGAGGTTTGTAGTACAGTAGCAAATTTCCCTCAAGTGGATGACCTAAGGTTTATCAATCCGTGGGAGGCGTAGGATGAAGATGGTCTCTCTCAAACAACCCTGCAAGCAAATAACAAAGAGTCTCTTGTGTCCCCAACAAACCCAATACAATGGCAAATTGTATAGGTGCACTAGTTCGGCAAAGAGATGGTGATACAAGTGCAATATGGATGGTAGATATAGGTTTTTGTAATATGAAAAAATAAAAACAGCAAGGTAACTAATGATAAAAGTGAGCACAAACGGTATTGCAATGCTTTGAAACAAGGCCTAAGGTTTATACTTTCACTAGTGCAAGTTCTCTCAACAATAATAACATAACTGGATCATATAACTATCCCTCAACATGTAACAAAGAGTCACTCCAAAGTCACTAATAGCGGAGAACAAACGAAGAGATTATTGTAGGGTAGGAAACCACCTTAAAGTTATCCTTTTTGATCGATCTATTCAAGAGTCTGTAGTAAAATAGCATGAAGCTATTCTTTCCGTCCGATCTATCCTAGAGTTCGTACTAGAATAACACCTTAAGACACAAATCAACCAAAACTCTAATGTCACATAGATACTCCATTGTCGCCTCAAGTATCCGTGGGCATGATTTGTAATGCCCAGGATGCGACTATCACTCCTACGTGTCGAGACACGAGTTAGAGACATAAGCGCATTCTAGAATGATCGCAAGCGTGGTATCTTTGCACAACTCATGTAAAAGCATTGTTCAAGAATTCGGCGATTAAATCAGTTAACGGGCCAGTTAATCGCTACTCGCTGGGTACCCGACTCGAATAGTGCCTATTCGTGGTGTTAACTGCCCAAGCCAATTAACGGGTCTGTCAGGCCGAGTAATCGGTTGTCAGACCGATTAGTCGCCTTGACCAGTTAACTGGTGGAAACAAAAGCCCAATATTTTGGCCCACTCAGCCCCCTCCCGCTCCTACATTAGCTAGGTTTTGGCTCCTGCCGCCCCTCCCACTCCTTTTCCCATCCAGCCCCGATCTGGCTGGCGGCTGGCAGGTCCTCGCCGGCGCCCGGTCGAGTAGCTCCACCGTTGCATGCTGCGTAGCCCCGCCGCTAGCCTACCTTCTCCTCCTTCCCATCCATCGGCTGCACTCCTTCACACGCAGGCTCCTCCCAATCTCTCCTCCCGGCGGCTGGTCGCCATCTGCTCCCGACGGCTACCACAACAACATTGCATCGCCCCTGCCGCCCCTCCCACTCCTTTTCCCATCCAGCCCCGATCTGGCTGGCGGCTGGCAGGTCCTCGCCGACGCCCGGTCGAGTAGCTCCACCGTTGCATGCTACAGTAGCCCCGCCGCTAGCCTACCTGCTCCTCCTTCCCATCCATCGGCTGGACTCCTTCACCAGCGGGCTCTTCCCAATCTCTCCTCCCGGTGGCTGGTCGCCATCTGCTCCCGACGGCTACCACAACCTTGCATCGCCGGCTCCAGGAGGTGAAGCCCAGCCACTCCGGTCGACTGCCTGCTGCCATCCCCGCCGACCTGCTCCTCCATGGCTTCACCGGTGAGCAGGGTAACATCTTTTTCCCCTCTCAGTCTCTGTAGCCATTGTGGTCTGATGATCTATTTGGGGAGTAGATGTAATGTAAGTATGTAACTAATTAAGATCAGTAGATGGGTGGGTTGTTCCAACTAAATTGTGTGGACACTCACTCCAATTACAGTAAATTAGTAGACGGATGGATGGATTGTTAAGCATCAAGCCATGAATGCCTGTCTATTATAGTAATAATTGATGTGTTAAAATGTTAATGCAGAAAAACTCCAATTATAGCAATGAACTAATAATCCATGGATATCCTGCTTAGGGTATATTAAATACTACAAATCGTTCCTTGATACTTATTAATTATTATGTTTGCTCATTCAATATATTTGCAGGGGTCTACGGTTGCCTCTACCGCTGCAAGTTCTCATACTCTCAAAAGAAATTCAGATGACATGGGGTGGGAGTTTGCAACCTTGATCA
Organism: Secale cereale; assembly: GCA_902687465.1. Taxonomy (NCBI): domain Eukaryota; kingdom Viridiplantae; phylum Streptophyta; class Magnoliopsida; order Poales; family Poaceae; genus Secale; species Secale cereale. The sequence goes on along the minus strand of LR738711.1, from coordinate 650,789,140 downwards.
ATCCTTTAGATCTACAGCGAGTCAAGTGCAAGTTGTGTGGAAAGGAGATGGGTGGAGGCGTCAATAGGATGAAGCAACATATTGGGCAGGTAAAGGGAAGCGTGACAAGTTGCAATGTAGCCACACGAGATCAGCAGAAAAGGTGTAAGGATGCTTATGAGGCACCACAAAAGAAGAAGAAGCTGAAAGAAAAACATGATGAAGAAGTACGTGCTGAGGTTGTCATTCAAGTTGATGATGACAAGAACGAGGAAGAGCTTCATGCAATTGCAGAAGGTGATGCTCACAAGTCAGGGCCTATTGATAAATATGTGATGCCAATTGATCCTTCCATCCCATTGAAGAAGTTCCAAAAGAACATAAATGATGCAATTGACAAGGAAAAAGCTTACAGAGTAGGGCAATATTTGCCTAGATGGATGTACAAGAAAAATATTCCTTTCAATGCTTTCAATGATGATGACTTCAAGCAGTTTTGTGAAGCCCTTGGTTGGTTTGGTCCTAAATGGAAGCCACCTTCCCAATATATGCTCCGAGAGAAGATGTTGGTGCAAGAGGTGGAAAGAACAAAGGATTTGATGAAGCCACATGAGCTTGAGAGGGTGGAAACCGGGTGCTCTATCATGACCGATGCTTGGACCGACAAGAAAAGAAGAAGTATAATGAATTTGTGTGTGCATTGCAAGTTAGGGACCGTATTTCTTGAATCAAAGGAGGCGTCGGCTGATGCGCACACAAGTCTATACATCTTCAATAATGTAGTTGAGTGCATTGAGAAAATTGGTATGATTCTTGAAGTCTCAAGTTTACTTTCATTCATTGATTTTCATAATGTTGTAGCTGCTGATTTTGAGATTTTACATCTTGTAGGTGCTGAAAATGTTGTGCAAGTGGTCACGGACAATGCTTCCAACAACATGGGAGCAAAGGAGATGATCAAAGGAAAATGGCCAAAGATCTTTTGGAGCTCATGTGCAACTCACAGCCTCAATTTGATGGTAGAAGCAATTGGGAAGCTGAAGCAATTTGGCCCTACAATCACCAAAGCTAAGCAAATGACAATTTTTCTTTATGCACATCATAAAACATTGTCCTTGATGAGGTCTTTCACGAATAAAACATTCTTAGACTGGGGGTGACACGATTTGCTTCGGCATTTCTTACATTGCAAAGTTTGGTTTCTAAAAAGAAAGCACTAAGGGCAATGGTTTGTAGTGATGAATGGGAAGCATGCAAGCACACAAAAACGGTGAAAGGAAAGGCGGCCAACGCCACAATAATGAGTAGGGGCTTTTGGAAAAATGTATAACTTTGCATCAAGGTATGTCTATGGGGGCTGTTTGCATCTAGTCAAGTAGTCATAGTTGTAGTTGTAACTTGTGCATTTCTAATGTTGGGGCTGTTTGCACGTGCTTACATGACTCATTTGATCATTTTTATGTTACCTTGCAAGGTTTTTGAGCAAGGTTGCTGTTGAAAATTCTGAAAAAGACTATTTGGTGATCACTAATGCCATGAATACCAAGATGAGTGGGAGGCTGGATTCTCCATTGCACATGGCAGCATACATCTTGAATCCCAAATATAGTTATGCTGACCCGAGCATCTTTACGGATGTGGAGGTAGTGGCTGCGCTAATGGAAGTCATGGAGACATTTTATTATGATGATGACATCAAGCAAAATAAGGTGTTTAACATTGACTTCGCCAAGTTTAAAAAGAAAGAGGGTATGTTTGGGAAGGTGGCTGCATTGAAAGCAATGGAGAATAACATTTTCGATGCCGGTAAGCATGTTCTCAAAGCAAATAAACTTATTATGACATCTATGAAATTATGGGCTGATTGCATGTTATTTCACTTGTCAACTTATGGATTACAAACTCCTACATTGCAACACATGGCCATAAGGATACTCAACTTGACCACAAGTTCATCCGGATGTGAAAGAAATTGGAGCACTTTTGAAATGGTAACTCTTAGACTTCTCACAATTTGTCAAATCTGAATATTCTTCTCACAATTTGTCAAATCTGAATATTCTTCTCACAATTTGTTTCATGAGGCTTCCATTTTCACTTTGTAGGTAGATGCAAACAGGAGAAATAAACTAGATGTGGCCCGTAGGGACAATCTAGTTTATATCCAATTCAATGGAAGGATGATTGATAAAAGAAAGAAGTTATCCTCTTCTAGTGATGTTCTTCTTGGTGAAGATGCGTCACGAGCACAAGATTGGATATGTGAAGATGCATACATTGATGATGAGTTTGATCCCACTACAGGGGTGCCATACAACATCATTGATGAAGCAATGGGGGAAAGCGAACCTACAGAGCTTCGTAGGAGTGCACGAGTTAGAGAACTCCATGAAGTTGAAGAATACGTTGAGGATGATGATGATGAATTTGATCATGGGGGAGATATGGAGGATGATGAGATTGATTACGAGTCCGATGATGATGGGGTGATGGCAACCAAAGATGATGAGGAGGAGGAGCCCCCGCAGCCTTGAGCCATTCGTCGCAAACTTATTTTGCTTGCTATTTGTATGCCCGAACCTTATGTTCTTAATCCTTATTACCTTGATACCTATTTCTATGTGTGTGGCCGAACCTTGGTAGCATGTTACTTAGGGCCTGTTTGGTTCGGCTGTGGATTTCTAAAAGCAGCTGTGAAAAATCTGCTGTGGAAAAACAGCTGTGGAAAATCTGATGTGAAAAAAATGTAGGTCATTTGGCAAACCAGCTGATACAGTTTTTTCAGATTTTGGCCCGCAGCGGAATCAGATTTTGGAAAGCACGTCCTGGGCTGCTTCCGCTTTTGGTTCAGATTTTGGCAGCGGATTTCTGGAATCGGATTCTGCTGGGTTCACCCTTTGGTTCAGATTCTGCTGCGCGACAGCGGAATCCGTCGATAAAAGCTGAACCAAACAGGGCCTATTTGGCTATTTCTATCTATATGGCTGAATTTATCTGGACCTTGTTACCTATTCGTCTTGTGAACCTTATTATGAATTATATTCGGAGTTCTCTATTTGTGTGGCTGCTATTTATCTTTACATGTGGATGCATATTGTGTGGCTGCCATTTATTTTGTATTCCCTATTTGTGTGGCTGCCATTTATATTGACATGTTGGATTGTGTGGCTGCATATTTATCTTGATATGTTGGATGCATACTGTTTGTTATTTCCTATATCCGGGTTAACAATTTTACCTCTTGTTATCTTTTTTATGAATTTTTTTCATATGCCTATAGTACCATATTTTGCAATATCATATAGCTAGGAGCATGGGAGTGTGGTACAATACATAATTTTTGTTGGATATATGTTGCTAAATTCCTATTTAATCTACCGATTAATGTTCCACTGATTAATCCAGTTAATAGGCCGATTCACCGATTAATCGTTACTCCCAAGCCGACCAAGCAGTTACCAGTTACCGAGTTCCTCAACATTGTGTAAAAGAATAGGGATGAAAGAGTAAAATAGTTGGCTTACACTCACCACGTCACACAATGAATACAATAGCATACATTCATCCAAATAACACAGGGTCCGACTACGGACGGAATCCAAACGAGAAAAGATACCACAACCGCAAGTCCTGATCGCCCCTAGTAGGAACCACTACTGATCGTCGGGATACGTTACATAGAAACGACCACGCTCTTCATCGAACTCCTAGTGAAGTTCTGATCCATCTCCTGCATCGTTCTCGGTTGTACGTGCATCTGGGGTGTGTTGTAATCTGTGAGTCACAAGCACTTAGCAATCCCATTCCCGGGTATCAAAACTAACAAAGCCTTTAGGTGTGGAGAGGTAATAAAGTGTTTGCAGCAAGCACTAAGCAACTAGCTTACGAGTTCAGAGCGAGATGAAAATATGTGCCAACGGTCGCCAAAGATGATCAATAAGTGATCCTAGCTACTCACGTTCATGCATAACCCCACCAGGTTCACTTTCCGAAAACCCCTTAGAAAAGAGACCATCACAGTACTCACACAGGTAGTGTATTCTTAAGGATATGGTGTCATGTTATCTACAACATGATATTAAAAAAATTCCCATCTGCCACATAACCACGGGCATGGCTTTCGAGAGTTCATAACCCCGCAGGGGTGTCCCAACTTAGCCCATCACAAGCTCACGATCTGCGGAGTCGCAACTCCATATTGGGAAGACCCGAGTATTCTCGGAATCCCGTGCTCAAGATATTTTGACAAAGGTAAAACTAATCTAGCAAGACCTCCCGGCGTGCCGACACCCTGATAGTAGCCGTGCGTATCTTGTCTTAGGCCACGACCGGATGGGACAAGCTACATGTATATACCCGCCCTCGGGTTTCCCCAAGGTGGCCCCGCAGGTTGCCCAGTTTGGACCAACACTCATGAGGAGCACTGGCCCGGGTTGTTGATTAAGAACTCGGGTTTATAACTCCCTATGCAAGTTTTAGTTGTTAGGCAAATGTAGTACCAAAGTCGGGTCTCGCTGGAAAAGCTTTAAGCAGTGCGAATTATCAAGGGGGGCCCATAAACCCCAACCGTGTTAGGAACGCAATATCAAGGAACATAACACCGGTTTATCGGGTCCTAAGGTGGCATGAGCGGAACAAAACACCAAGCAGAAAGCCAAGCCTTCCACCCATTACCAATGTATATGTGCATTAATTTAATTAAGATGTATATTGTGTTGTCCCAATAAACAAGTCCGAACGTGGAGCAATCTTCAAAAACTTCACCTACAACTAACAACGCTATAAGAGGGGCTGAGCAAAAGCGTACTTAGCCAAGCAACAGTTTGCTAGGAAGGCTGTTAGAGTGTTTCATGCCAACATAGGAGGCTGACAAACAGAAATAAGCATCGAGGCATATCTAAAGAGAGAGACAACTAGCAAGGCAAAGATAGAGGTGATATCGGGGAACAGTCATCTTGCCTATTAATTCCACGGAGGGATCGTAACCATGCTCGTCAAACTCAGTCTCGACAGGAACCTCAAACTCCGAATCGTCACCAGGCTCTAACCAACACAACAATACAACATCGGAATAACAATCAATCACCATGTAATGCTCAAACACATGATGCAAGACATGATGCATATGTGCATGGACAGGACATGATGCATCTGAAAGGAACATCATGAGTGCACATGTGGCATGGCATTATGCAAGAACACAATTCATGTAAGGGGACACATCATGCAAAAGAATGCAAGAACAATCATAGTTACCTATGTAGTTATTTAGTTGAACTATCCAAGCACCCAACAAGTTTAAAAGTTGCTTAGCATGGCAAGGAGTGCATCTTAAGACCGACAACATCATGCAATCATTTTAAATGGACCGGAAGGAACAAACAACAATTCCGGAAACTTCCATGTGCATATAATAAAATGTAGAACAAATCTGTGGTAACTATATTTTAGAGTTGTTAAACATGTAAAGTAACATCACCATGTTATTCTACAAATTTTTCCACCCCATTTACATATAAAATTTGTCAAATTTGGAGCTATGGTTATTTAGTTATGAATTAGACCAATTTGAAGATGTTATTTACAAAAATATATCCAAACAACATTTTAAATGTTTATTAACATGGCAGCTAAATGCATATAATTAATCTACACTAAAAACTAAGCATATTTCATATATAGATTATTTCAAACAGATGCATAATTTAAAGATATGATGAATTCAAAATGCAAACAGATTTAAAACAACTAAAACAAACAGAAAAGAAATAGAACACTTCAGACTCGGCCTGGACTAGCCACAGCCTATGACCAGTGGGTCCAGGGAGGTGCTGAGGTGGCAGTGCTGGGTGTGGAAGTGGGTGTGAGTGTGCAGAGAATGACATGTGGGGCCTGGGTGCCAGTGGGTAGCGCAGTGCAAAAATATGGGCGTTTTTCCACTGGACCGAGGGGGATTCGAACCCGCGTCTGTGGATTAAAGGAGCGAGCGGCGAGCCACTAGGAGGCTGCGTGTGTGTGACAAAGAAGGAGAAGTGCACCTGAAATATATTCAGAGCGAGGAGCAAGCCATTGCACTCCGGCGAAGCAGAGGCGACGGCGAGGCGCAACGGCGACCAATAAGGACGACAGAGACACGCGATGGGTCCACGGAGGGATCCCGCGCCACTGGGTACCACTAGATGCACCAGACAACGACGGAGTCGACGCCTGTGACCTACGACAGAGCTGACACGGCGGAGAAGGACGCGGCGTGTCCAGAGGCTAAACTACCCACTACGCGCGGGGATTCGCCTAAGAGGAACACATCGAGGCCACTGTACATCTAAACAGGGCGAGAGGAGGTCGAAGCACTCGTCGGAGACAAGGTCCGGCGGCGGCGAGCTCGGGCGCACGACGAACTTGCTGCCAGAGCGCACAAACGAGGGGGAAAAGGGCATGGGGAGGTTCGTGAGCTCACCACGGATGCGTTGACACGCTCGGCTTGCCGTGAGGGGGTCGGAGTCGACGGCGAGGGTGGACGAACGCCCGCGGCGCCCGGAGTTGAAGACGAGGAAGGAGAGGAAGCAGGCGGGGCCTTCAGCTCCACGTAGTCCACGTCGGGGACGTAGTCGACGACGGGGAAGAAGAAGGACACGGTTGGCGAGGCGGAGGTAGTCGATGTCCATGCCGGCGACGAGCTCGTGCTCTCAGATGCGTTCGGAATGGTGGTGGCGTGGCAGATCTGGTAGCTCTGAGCTCACCTGGCGGCGGGGAGAAGAAGAGGGGAACCCTAAAGGGTTGGTGGACAACACGAGGGCTTAAGAGGAGGGCCAGGGCGACGGAGCGGAGCGGCGTCGCACTCGTGCTCATGGTCCCCATGGCGAGCGCACGAGGAGGACGAAAGGTGGGTGCGGGAGCGGTCGCGGTCTCTGACGCGCGGGGCCGTCCTAGCCACGTGGAGGCGACACAGAGGGGGGCATGTGGGTGCACGGGTGAAAAAGGGAGAGAGGGACGCGTGGGCTGGTTAGCTGCGGGCTGCTGTGCGGGCTAGCTGGGCCGGCCTGGTGGCCGAGGCCCAGGTTGTTCTGTGGGCTGCGGCTGGCTGCTGCACTACTGCTGCTAGCCTTTCTTTTTCTTTTTCTTTAGGCAGAAAAGCAAAAGGAAAAGCCCAGGTTGTTAGGAGAGGAATTAGGGAGAAATAAAAATATCCCTTAGCTCCTGGAATTATGCCCTATTTTATAAAAATGAGTTGGACATTTTTAGAGGTAAAAAAATAAAACAAGTTTGAATATGATTCAAACTTAGGTCATTTTTTAACCTGACCAAAACATTTTAAAATAGGGCGAGGTTTGGCATAGTGGCTTAGGACATGGGGCCTGGTTTGTTGGGAGGAGATGAACATTAAAGGATGAGGCTAGATGGCACTGCAAAACAAAAGGGAAAAGAAAGAAAGGAGAAGGAGGGGGTGGTGAAGTTTGAAGTGCTTATGGATTGAGCATGCCCTTGCATCAAACCACCACATCATGCAAAGAAAAACTCACTTGAACATAATAAGGATGAGAAATGCAAAATGACAAGGTGGAATGCCATATGATGTGACCATGATGCAATGGTGGTGATGAAGCCAATGCATGATAATACAATAATGAAAAAAAACATGACAATGCAATAAGATGACAATGCATAAATGAAAAAGAAAACCCCCAAGGAAAGGATAAGGACCAAATGGTAAACGTATATATTGCCATATAAGGAAGTTTTACATCTGGGGTGTTACAAACTCACCTCCACTACGAAAAGATCTCGTCCCGAGATCTAGGACTGAAAGAAAGCGGGATACTCGGAACGGAGATGATCTTCTGATTCCCATGTAGCTTCTCGGTCGGTATGGTGTGACCACTTCACTTTTAAGAATTTGATGGAATTGTTGCGGGTCTTGCGCTCAGATTCTTCAAGGATAGCAACAGGGTGCTCACAATAAGACAAGTCTTGTTGAAGCTCAATCTCTTCGAAAGGAATGGTGCGTTACGGCGTCTTGAAGCACTCGTGGATCAGAGTTGTGACACGTGAAACACATCGTGCACATTTGCAAAGTTGGAGGGAATCTCAAGTTGGTAGGCTAGATTGCCTCTCTTGCCAATTATCTTGAAAGGACCCACGTATCTTGGAGCAAGCTTGGCCTTAATACCGAACCTCTGAGTGCCCTTCATGGGAGAAACACGGAGATAGACATGATCTCCAATGTCGAAAGCCAAATATCGGTGTTTGCCTGTGGGGACCCCGACTCATAAGTCGTGATCACCGAATGCACGTGTACAATGATCCCAGAGATCAATGCTCACTGAACACACACAAGCAGAATAACAAGAGTCTTACATCCATACATACCATATTACACAAATTGTGACCATTATGGTCAAGTCTTGAGTATATCGTTGCAGCGGAAATCTTTAATAACAACTTGGACCCATGCCATCTGCCTTAACCCTATAGGCATTCTGATTGGGAAGCGTCCTAGCTCGCATGTTCGTCACCAAAGCGATCTTCATCTTACACCTGATCTTTCATGCCTGGCCAATAAAATAACCAGTGGCAAGCCAATGAGTACTTTGAATGTACTTGCAAGCAACCCATGATTTGGTTCAAGGTAACAATGCAAGTTGTACAACAATTAAGCAACCTAGCTACAAGCTAGATAAGATATTCTACAATTTGTGAGACATGCATCAATGTACTTGGGTAACCTCAAGGACAGGTTACATATATCAACATAAATAGAGTTCAAATCATTACTGGATCTTTCAACTTGTCAAGTCACCACCTTGACTCAATACACACACACACATATATTCACCAAGATTGTAAAATTCTGGACATAGTTTAAGTAGCACCTCCCAACTTTCCATGACCGTGGACATGACTATTCGAATAGTTTTATACTCTGCAGAGGTTGCACACTTTACCCACAAGATCTGGGAAGCTTTCGTGTCATCCACGATCCCGGAGTACCTCAAGTACTCGGGGGAAGCACCCGATCATTACCTTTCCCTAGACGACACTAACATAGGGTCCACTCGTTGCTGCACAGCCCTCGTGTACAAATAAAAGATCGTGGGACTTTGCCCTTTTCATATTGTCACACATACACGAAGGGACCTATGGTGTGTCCGGTGCCCTGTAAAAACATTCATGGCCGCCTATCCAAGCACGACCCGTCCCAGGAGTGACCTCAAGTCTCCCCCGTCACTAGTAATGTGGGCACCATGCTAGTATCAGCCTAAGTAATCAATAATGCCCCGTCCCATAAAGGGGTAGAGTGGTTGCACATGTTTGGTTGGGACGGTAATCACACATAAATCTAATCCATCATTTTACCCACACACGAAAAACTCTCTTTGGTACACCACTTCTTCCTCAAGTGGTGGCCTTCATTCAACATCACCCTCGGGCATTAGGGGCACCCGATGGGGTTTTCGAAAGAATGCAACCATGAGGAGTTCATGGTACACATGCGACATTATGCATCAACAACTAATTTTTTGACATTGCATCTATGCACAAGGTAGAGTTATGAGTAGGGGTATGCACCATGTGGTGGTTCCCAACAAGTTCACCACCGTCATATTTCATCATCATGCAATCGGAAAAGGGTACCGATGAACAAGAGGGGTGTCATGGTCAAAGGGCAGCTTGCCTGTCTTAACCAAGTCCTTGGGGTCTTCAAATCCTCTGGTCCTTCTCCAAGTACTCCGTCTACTTCGTCAACTAACGCCGGAAACAAATCACAATAAGCAACACAACAAGGCAAAACTAAAAGTGCTCTAAAAATAGGAGTTGGACTTTTCTAGAATACCTCTGGTCATATGAAAAATGACCAAGGTGGTTTCATAGGCATTGGATCAATGGATAGTTTGGAACATTTCAATATGATGGAATCAATGGATTTAATGGACCTACAATAAGTGTATAGAAGAATTATTTTGAAAAATGTGCAAAGGCAGCCATTTAACAACGAATGATTTTAGAAGCAGCTAGGAGTTGGTTTCACTTGATTTAGAGTTCAAAAGAATTTCCTATGATTTTGCAAAGTTGTCTATACATGGATAAATAAACTAATATTTGATGTGGTACAGAAAGTATTGGGATAAATGTTCAAAAACTAAGTTATGAGCATATAAGTACCTAGGAATTTGAATCATTGCATTTGGATTAATTTTGAGCTAGATGTGATTTTCTAAAGTTCATCACAGAAATGGAAAAACAGCATTTTGATAAATATCTGTGGAGAAAATATCTCTGGAAAAATGTGCAAATAGCACCATGTGATAGATCATGATTTATGGAGTCACTGGAAATTTGAATCATCAAATTTGGAGTCTATTTGATTTGTTTATGGATTTTAGATGTTCACTCAAAAAAGAAAAAAGAAAAAGAATTGGCCAGATTATTTGCCGGCCAATTTTAGTCCGTAGCTGGGCCGGCCCGGAGCCACGCCAGCCCAGGCGAACTGGTGTGTGCGTGCACGCACGTTCAAACCTGACGGCCGGGGCCCGGCGGTTAACGACAGAGAGGTGAGGGAGAGAGGTGAGGATGACAGGCGAGGCCCGCCTGTCATCTTCAACCTTGCGGCCAGGGAAGCGGCGAGCTCACCGGCGGCGATGTGGTTCACGGCGAGGCGATCCAATGGCACGGGCGTGCTCAGGGTGGAGTCGCGGTTCTGGTGGTACGGGAGTTGGCCACCGGAGGAGCCTGGTTCGTCGGCGACGAGGTGGAACGGTGGCAGAGCATTGGGAGGGTCCTGGTTTGCTTGTTACGGGCTGCAACAGGAGCGGGAGAAGGAGGAGAATGGGTCAGTGAGGCCCGGTGGTTCCAGATCGAGCAAGAGCTGGGGCGGAGGGAGGCTGTACCGTGAGATCACCGGTCGCCCGAGGCGGCGGAGCTCCGGTCGATCCCGTGCACAGAGGCCCTTCGAGCGCGACTAGGGGGTGCTGGCGTGCTGTTGGGGGTGTGGGAATGAGATGGATGCCAGTGGAGAGGCCCAGGGCATGCTTATATAGCCGGGCGTCGGTCCACCGTGGACTCATGCGCCGGCGAGGTCACGGGCGAGGCCAGAGGCCGTGCAGGCACACGTGAGAGTGTCCAGGCCATTCGTGGATGAGGTCTACGCCCATGGGAGGGGAGAGAAGGAGCGGGGAAGGATCCAGAGAGCTCGCGCGTGTGAAGCCGCTCACTTGAGCTCGCGGTCGGCTGGCGTGCGTGTGAGAGCAGCAGCAGGAGGGATAAGGAGGAGCGGGCCGACAGCGTGTCGTGTCCCGGACGTCGAGGTGCCTCGGCTGGCGCGAGGGGGAGGCCCGAGGTGGCCAGGCGCTGCGGATTGGGGGTGGCTACAGTGCGGGTGTGCACTGTAGCGTGCTCTGGAGCACGCCAATTGCATGCTAGAGCATGCCTTTGGCTTGTAAGGCGCGACCACTTTGTCTGGGGGTTTCTGGGAGGTGTAAACAAAGGGGATGTGGCCTTGGATGCCCTGGTGATCCATTGGGAGAGGAGAGAGGTAGAGGGATAGTGAGAATAGGGCTGTCCAACAGAGTAAAATGGGGTTTTACCCCCCTCAATCATTGATCTGAGGAGGAGAGGGAGTTCCTGGAGGTAGAAGGTGACTAGGAGTAGCTATGGTAAAAACATAAGGCAAGGGGGAATAGTGGAAGGGGTCAAAACAGTGGTTTTGGTAAAATGGCAGAAGGTGTTTGATGTGGTTTTGGGCAAGCAAATGACTTCCAATTGACATGAGACTTAACAGGATCAAATGGCATATAGAAATAGGGTATTCCACCAAATTTGAGCTCATTTGAAGAAAGTTTCCTATGTAACTTTGGTAAACCCTAGAAATCAGCAGAAATGGCTTCTCCAAGATTTAGCCATTGAAATCATCCCTCCTTGATGCACCACTTGGTGTAGTGTCATCATTTGGGGTTGTGGGCATGTCCACAAAATTTGAGGCCACAAGTAAAAAATTGGTAATGTAGAGTTGTTCAAATTTGGATCTGGTCAGAAAGGGTTTTGGGGCACTTTGGTCAAGTTATTATTTTCTAATACTTGTGCCATTTGGTATAGATGCTTAATTAGACCATTTTAGCATGTGCACCAAGTTTGAGAGCATTTGGACAAGTTTGGGAATGTAAAGTTGCTCAAACTTCAAAATGGACAGAAATGGTTTTGAGGGAATTTGATGATGTTTTCTTGATCTTCAAGGCATGAGGCTTTGTAAGATCATCAAATATGTCATATTTCACATGATAGAATTTTCCTGGAATTGTTAGGGAATATTTCCTTTGTAAATATTTCAAAAGCTTGAAATATCCAGAAAGGGTTTTTGAAGGATTTGTCCAATATTTTGAACATGACCGTGTGTTGAAACTCTTATATATGGACAATATATGTCCTATGAGCTTCCCTGAATTTTGAAAAATATTTTTGAAACAGTTAAATAATTTTAACCTATTACACACCATTTCTGGCCTAAAGAAAAAGCCTTTAAATAAAATATAAAAATAACTTTTAAAATTATAATTTTGTGGTTTATGGGAGTCCTATACCAAATAGGATTCAAATATACTTTTTGAAAGATTTTTCACACCCTAAATAAGGTACTTGCAGTACAAACCTCAATTCAGGGGTTTTGGAAAACTAATTTTAGAAAATACTATTTGGCCAAATTATTTTTATAAGAAAACACTATACTGTTCTATACAGATGGCATGATCATTGGGAAAAGGTTTTGGATCAAGGAGATTAAGTATAAGAGTTGGATGATTTATTTGATTTTTAGAGCACTTGCAAACAGCAAAGAGAAAACCAATCAAGCAAGGTCAAAAACACTCAATTTTTTTTGTCAAACCACATTTTAGCATGATTATTAGCTTAAGTGTTGTGGCATGAAAATCTGGGTGTGACATTGCCGTCATAGTAGCTCTTTTGGCGCGATTGTGCGGCCTTGAGATTCTCACGTATGACTTTGCACATTTCTTCGGCCTCTGAGATCAAATCATTTCCAAGGAGTCGACGTTCACCAGTATCGGAGCAGTTGAGAGGGGTACGCCACTTTCTGCCATGGAGAATTTCAAACGGTGCTTTGCCTGCACTTGCTTGGAAGCTGTTGTTGTAGGAGAATTCGGCAAATGGAAGGCAATCTTCCCATTTCATACCGAAGGAGGTGACACATGCCCTGAGCATGTCTTTAAGAATTTGGTTCACTCTTTCGACTTGGCCACTAGTCTGAGGGTGAAAAGCTATGTTGAAGCGAATCTTAGTACCCATAGCTGACTGGAAAGAATCCTAGAATTTGGAAGTGAACAAACTTCCACGATCCGAGGAGATTACTTGAGGGATACCATGCAAAGAGACAATTCTGGAGGTATACAGCTCTGCCAGTTGTGCTGCATTGTTGGATTCCTTGACTGGAAGGAAATGAGCCACTATAGTGAGCTTGTCAATCACCACAAGGATGGCGTTGTTTCCTCACTTGGACATGGGAAAACCGGTGACGAAATCCATCTCAATGTGATCGAAATTCCACTCGGGAATAGGTAGAGGTTGAAGGAGTCCGGCTGGATGTTGATGCTCTGCCTTCACTCTTCTGCAGACATCACACTCGTTCATGAATTGAGCAATTTCTCTTTTCATGCGAGTCCACCAATAGGATTGCTTGAGGTCATGGTACATCTTGGAGCTTCCTGGATGTATCGAGAGGAGTGAGTCATGTGCTTCGTTCATTATGAGCTTCTTGAGATCACCTTTGGGAACCACAATTCTGTCCTCAAAGAACAAAGTGTCTCTGTCATCAATGCGATAGCACTTGTACTTGGGAGTACCCTTGGCAATACCATGTTTCACCTTCTGCACCATAGCATCACTGAGTTGGGCCTCACGGATTTGATCTTACAAGGTAGGAGCGACTTGAAGGTTGGCAAGAAATCCTTGCAGAACAACTTGGAGGTTGAGCTTCCAGAATGACTCACAAAGTTCAGGTTGGAACGGTTTGAGGATGAGACTGTTGCAATAAGCCTTTCTGCTCAAGGCATCTGCAATGACATTGGCCTTCCCAGGAGTATACTCAATGCTTGCATCGTACTCTTGAATCATTTCAACCCAACAAGTCTGGCGGAGGTTAAGGTTTGGCTGGGTGAAAATGTACTTCAGGATCTTGTGATTGGTGAAGATGTCAAATTTTTTGCCGAACAGAAGGTGTCTCCACGTGATCAAGGCATGAACAACTGCTGCTAGCTCAAGATCATGTGTGGGGTAATTCTTCTCATTTGGTTTAAGCTGACGCGAAGTGTATGCAACGATCTTCTTGTCTTGGATGAGAACACCGCCGAGACCTTGCAATGAAGCATCACAGAACACTTCATAAGGCTTGGACTCATTCGGAGGAGTAAGTACCGAAGCAGAAATGAGCTTCTCTTTGAGGGTATTGAATTCCACATCACAACCAGGAGTCCACGAGTACTTGACATTCATTTGCAACAGGTTGGAAAGAGGCTCGGCAATCTTGGAGAAGTTCTCAACAAACCTTCTGCAGTAGCTTGCGAGACCAAGGAAACTTCAGAGTTGTTTGACATTCTGAGAAGGTTCCCAGTTCACAATAGCTTCAACCTTATCGGGGTTAACCGAAATGCCCTCGGCAGAGATAATATGGCCAAGATAGAGGACTTTATCAAGCAAGAATTCACATTTGGAGAATTTCGCATAAAAACGGTGCTCACGGAGCCTGTCGAGAACCAAACGGAGGTGCTTGGTGTGGTCTTCTTTATTCTTGGAGAATACCAAGATATCATCGAGGTAGACGAGAACAAATTCATTGGTGTTGGGGTTGAATATGAAGTGCATCATCCGAGAGAACATGGGTGGAGCATTTTCAAGCCCGAAAGACATGACTATGTACTCGTAGGAGCCATAACTCGTCTTGAATGCGGTCTTGGGAATATCCTCTTCACGGATACGAATTTGATGGTAGCTGATCCGGAGATCAAGCTTCGAGAAAACCTTGCCTCCTTTGAGCTGCTCGAACAGTTCATTGATATTGGGGAGTGGGTACTTATTCTTAATTGTCTTCTTGTTCAATGGCCGGTAATAAATGCACAATCGTTCCGTACCATCCTTCTTCTTGACAAAAAGAACACCGCAGCCCCAAGGAGAAGTACTTGGTCTGATCAGACCCATTCGTCCATGCTCATCGAGTTGTTTCTTCAGCTCCTTCAACTCTTTAGGATAAAGCTTGTATGGACGCCGACAGGCTGACCTGGTACCAGGTTCAAGTTCAATGACGAATTCAACTAGACGGTTGGGAGGCATGCCTGGAAGTTCTTCAAGGAATACATCCTCATATTCATAAACCACCGGAATCTGGGATATGGCATTAATCTCGCCATTGTCATTGAGAGAGAATAGCCTAATTGTGTTATCTCGAGCTGCGAAGATAATCACATCTTCGGAAGGATGAGTTAGATGGACCTCTTTGTTGCACAATCAATAAGAGCATCATGCTTAGAGAGCCAATCCATCCCAAGAATAAGGTCAATGTCCGAGTTACCGAGAACAACTGGGGAAACCAAAAAGATATAATCGCCCATATGGATAGAGATATCCGGAGCCACCAAATTAGAACTCAATCTCTTAGCAGGAGAAACAACACTCAAAGCTCTTGGCAACGCTTCGGTGTGAAAATTATGCTTTGATGCAAATGGGTGAGATATGAAAGAACATGATGCACCCGAATCAAACAAGACTTTAGCAGGAATTGAGTTAACCGAAAGATTACCAATTATCACATCAGAAGAATTTTCTGCTTGAGCTGCATTCATCAGATTCACTCTTGCATGCTTGGGATTGTGCTCGACAATAGCATTGCTGACAGGTGGAGGAGGCGGAAGGCGCCTTTGGTTGGGACACTTGTTAGCATAGTGACCCTTTTGCGTACACTTGTTGCACGTAACTTCTTAAAGTGCCCGATGATAAGGACCGCTTGGTCTTGGAGCTTGGAACTGAGACTTGGACTGGTTGCTTGGGTTGGGTGGGTGGGAAAATCCACGACCACCTGAGTGCTTGTTTTGACTCGGAGGACGGAACACAGGAGGAGGCGGGAGCCGGAACTTCTGCTGCTTGGCGACCACTTGAGAGGAAGAGGAGAAGTGAACAACATCTCTTATCCTCTTTTTGGAAGCTTCACATTTGAGCAGAGCCGCCTCTTGCTTGAGAGCCATGTTGTAGAATTGATCAAATTCATCTGGCTCGAACAGAGTGAGTGCAAGTTGGAGTTCATCTTTCAGACCACCTCAGAGCTGGTAGATTTTGCTCTTGGCACGGGGATGTCTTGCTTCGCATAACGGGCAAGATTCTGGAACTTGACATTGTATTGGTAGACAGACATGGTGCCTTGCTTCAGATTGCGGAATTGCTCATGCATGCCTTCAATGACACTGGTAGGGATGTGACGAGAATGGAAATCGCGGCAAAAGTCAGTCCAAGAGATCTCATGACCCGCTCTGGAGTCTTTGTACTGTTGCCACCAATCTGCAGCTTGATCTTTGAGTTGGAAAGTGGCAAACTTGACATAATCCTCAGTTCTGACGTTACTGCACTCGAAATGCTTCTTGATGTCTGTGATCCAATCTTCAGCATCTAGCAGATCAACACAGTAACTGAAAGACTTAGATTGATCTGCCAGGAATTGGTTCAGAGTCACGAAGTGAGGTTGATTGAACAAATTTTCTTGGCCTTGGTTCCCTTGATTGCCTTGATTTGCTTGGAAACTCTGCATCATTTGCATGAGCATTTGAGTGTTTTGATTGGTTGCCTGCATCAAAGGGAAAACTCAATGCATTACAAGAAGGTAGAGGGGGGGGGACCATCATAAGATCTAACTATAATAGCAAAGCTCGCGATACATCAAGATCATGCCATCTCAAGAACACGAGATAGAGAGAGAGAGATCAAACAGATAGCTACTAGTACATACCCTTAGCCCCGAGGGTGAACTACTCCCTCCTCGTCATGGAGAGCGTCGGGATGATGAAGATGGCCACCGGAGAGGGATTCCCCCATCCGGCAGGGTGCCAGAACGGGTCTAGATTGGTTTTTGGTGGCTACAGAGGCTTGCGGTGGAGGAACTCCCAATCTAGGTTATGTTCTGGAAGTTTGGGTATATATAAGAGGTGTTGGAGTCGGGAACAAGTAAGGGGGGTCCCCGAGACGACCACGATATAGGGGGGCGCGCCCAGGGGGGTAGGGTGCGCCCCCCACCCTCGTGGTGGCCTCGGGACTCTTGTGGTCCATCTCCGAAACTCCGTGGGCTTCTTCTGGTCCAAAAACAACCTCCGTGCAATTTCAGGTCAATTGGACTCTGTTTGGTATTCCTTTTCTGCGATACTTAAAAACAAGGAAAAACAGAAACTGGCACTGGGATCTGGGTTAATAGGTTAGTCCCAAAAATCATACAAAAGTGTATATTAAAACCCATTAAACATCCAAAACAGATAATATAATAGCATGGAACAATAAAAAATTACAGATACGTTGGAGACGTATCAAGCATCTCCAAGCTTAATTCCTGCTCCTCCTCGGGTAGGTAAATGATAAAAACAGAATTTTTGATGTGGAATGCTACCTAACATAATTATCAATGTAATTCTCCTTATTGTGGCATGAATGTTCAGATTCGAAAGATTCAAGACAAAAGTTTAATATTGACATAAGAATAATAATACTTCAAGCATACTAACAAAGCAATTATGTCTTCTCAAAATAACATGGCCAAAGAAAGTTCATCCCTACAAATTCATATAGTTTGGCTATGCTCCATCTTCGTCACACAAAGTACCCAAATCATGCACAACCCCGGTTTCAGCCAAGCAATTGTTTCATACTTTATTTTTTTCAAAGTTTTTCAACTTTCACGCAATACATGAGCGTGAGCCATGGATATAGCACTATAGGTGGAATAGAGTGGTGGTTGTGGAGAAGACAAAAAGAGGAAGATGGTCTCACATCGACTAGGCGTATAATTGGGTTATGGAGATGCAAATCAATAGATATCAATGTGAGTGAGTAGGGATTGCCATGCAACGGATGCATAGAGCTATAAATGTATGAAATCTCAACAAGTGAAACTAAGTGGGTGTGCATCCAACTTGCTTGCTCACGAAGACCTAGGGCATTTGAGGAAGCCCATCGTTGGAATATACAAGCCAAGTTCTATAATGAAAATTCTCACTAGTATATGAAAGTGACAAAACAAGAGACTCTCTATCATGAAGATCATGGTGCTACTTTGAAGCACAAGTGTGGAAAAAAGATAGTAGCATTGCCCCCCCTTTTTTGGGCCTTCCTTTTTTATTTGGCCTTTCTCCTTTTTTTGGCCTTTCTCTTTTTTTGGTCTTTTTTTTCGGGACAATGCTCTAATAACGATGATCATCACACTTCTATTTAATTACAACTCAAAGATTACAACTCGATACTAGAACAAAATGTGACTCTATATGGATGCCTCCGGTGGTGTACTGGGATTTGCAATGAATCAAGAGTGACATGTATGAAAAATCATGCATGGTGGCCTTGCCGCAAATACGATGTCAACTACATGATCACGCAAGGCAATATGACAATGATGAAGCGTGTCATAATAAACAGAATGATGGAAAGTTGCATGGAAATATATCTCGGAGTGGCTATGGAAATGCCATAATAGGTAGGTATGGTGGCTGTTTTGAGGAAGGTATATGGTGGGTGTATGGTACCAGTGAAAGTTGCGCAGTACTAGAGAGGTTAGCAATGGTGGAAGGGTGAGAGTGCGTATAATCCATGGACTGAACATTAGTCATAAAGAACTCACATACTTATTGCAAAAATCTACAAGTCATCAAAACCAAGCGCTACACGCATGCTCCTACGGGAAGTGTCAGGGATATAACTATTAGGTATAAACCGCCCAGGAGGGGCCGGTGTATGCCCATAAGGAGTTACTTCTACTAAAGGCCAGCAAGACAGAGTATGGCGCATTACTATAGAAGATTAAAGATCCAGGGCCTAAAGAGTGTTAGGGCCCGTTAATGTAAACCGCCATACGGCGTGTAACTTGTATTGTAAGATATGAAAGATAGAGACCGAGCCGGGCACGTTTATGAGACGGCCTCGGGATTATGTAAACCGGCCGGGCGTCATCCTGTGTATATAAAGGGACGACCCGGCGATGGTTCAAGGACAGACAACAACAACGCGAGACACATGCAAAGCGGATTCGCTCCCTGGTCATCGAAACCCTAGCAATACCACACCAAACTAGACGTCGGCTTTTACCTTCATCGAAGGGGCCGAACTAGTATAAAATCCATTGTGTCCTTGTCCGCTTTAACCCCTTTAAGCTAACCCGTAGCGATGGCTCCACGACTAAGTCCTTATGCTAGGACATCTGCCGTGACAAAACCACGACAGTTGGCGCCCACCGTGGGGCTATCACACGATAGTTTCGAGTTCTTAGAGGGCTGCTTTGAAGGACTCAAGGGCTATGCAGTGGGCCGGATGACTAAGAGTCATCGCGGCAAGATCTACATCGACGATGCAGGCTGGGCCCCCGAGGCCGATTCAATCGAGTACGGGTACCGGGTCCCCTTTGGTAGCATCCACGTTATCATCGGCAAGATCGGCGAACCGGGCCCAGAGCCGGACATCTGCTCCAACATCGTCGAGTCGGCTCAGCGTGCGAGACCTGCACGGATTCGGCCCGCCATGAAGCATGTCTTCGTGTGAGCTGTTCATGGAGCGGAAGGTGAGGATGGATCAGAATCTAGTGGTGAGACCATCGTGTATTCCGGTGACGAATCTTCTACCGAAGAAATCGAGTCTTTATAACTGCTGCAGGATGGCCGGTCTGGGGGCTGTTCCGATGGTGACAGCATTCCGGACACCCTTGATCCGCCGAGCCGGATCGCGGTCTTCTTGGCCGGATCACAATCTGTGCAACAATCTTCGACTGCGGCAGCATTAACATCCGATCCAGCGGCGGCAGCAGCAGTAGCAGGGGCAGGAGGCTCTGTGCAGCCACCGGCTCAAGTTCTATCCGTGTTATTCGACACTTTGACGGCATTACTAACCGCGGAGGTCAGCCAGGCGGATAAAGTACAGCACGACGCAGAAGTTACAAAAGTAAGGGGCCAAATAGATCAAGCTAAGTTGGACCTGGCCGTTGAAAACACTAGAATGGTTGCAAGGCAAGCCGAGTTAGATACTCAGGCTTATCGGCTCCTGTTAGATCAGACCGCATCAAATGACGTAATGAGGAGAAGGCGCCAGTCTCGCCTGCCGCCGGTTTATGAAGCAAGGAACCTCTTTAGTACGCCAGAAGCGGGAACCATCACTCAGCCAGCGATAAACCGGTGAGAGGTGCCTGGAACGGGGGAGACGGTCCAGCCACGGGCCGCGGATCCGACCCGTCAGGTCATTCCATCAAAGCATACACCAACGCCTCCCGGTCACTACTCCAACCCCTTGGATAACATAGTTGCAGCCGCTTCACGATTGGCGGCCCTTCCCGTTGAAGGAGGATCCCCTATAGCAGTGGACGCGCCGCGAGCTAGGGAGTTCCTGGAGACGGCTTTAACTCAGCAACAGGCTTATTCTCACAGCCGCGAGAGGATTCATTCCACCCCCCGCCCAAGCCGGAGCTACAGCAGGCATATGGATGAACCGACCGTATCAAGTAGTGCGCAGAACTGTAACCCGTCGCGGAGGGATAACCCGACGGGTGGTGGTGCAAATGCTCAAGAGGTAGTGGATCTGGGAAGACAACGCCGAGAGAACAAGTTAGCAACACAATATGAGGCCCGTCAGCCCACTTCGATTCGTCCATCTACCACGGTCGAGCCGGGAGTTTCTTCCAGCTCCTTGGGAGTGCCGTGTCTCACCCCCGCTTTACGCAATGAGCGGCTGCCTAAGGACTTCAAAGGACCACGCAAGGTGCCCAATTATACTGCCGATCTATCCCCCGAAGCGTGGGTCGAAAGCTACGAGATGGGAATGGAGATGCTGGACGTGGACGATGCGACATGTGCTAAATACTTCACCATGATGTTGGAGGGCACGACTCGTACTTGGTTAAAAAGTTTACCGCAAAATTCTGTCGGATCATGGGCCAAGTTACGACGCCGGTTTATCAATAATTTCAAGGATACATGCAAGTAGCCCATGTCCATTGTAGACTTGGCGTCCTGTGTTCAAGGGGAGAACGAATCGACGAGTCATTGGGTGCGCCGGGTGTCAGAGATCCTGCATTCCTCAGACCGCATCAATTCGGACACAGCAGTTGTAACATTGGAAGGCAATTGCCGGTTCGAACCTCTAAAGCTGAAGTTGGGATGGCTCAAGCGTCACTGTAATGACATGGGAACACTTATGGGGGCTCTGGTGAAGTACGCCGATTCAGATAGTGCCAAATATCCAGAGTTTGATGATGAGAAGTCAGGAAAAGGAAAGAAGAACGGTTAATCGCCGTAGTCTAATCCGGCGAATCAGGGGTACATCGGTAAGCGCAAAACGGATAGCAATTCAGATTTTGTGGCTAATACTAGTACACAGGATGAGGGCCAGCGTCGCAAAGGTAGGCCGCCCCCACGGGGTGGAGGATCAAACATTAATCTGGAGCGCCAGATGAATCTGCCATGCCCTCGACACAGCACGAAGGAAAAGCCGGCCACACACCTCTGGAAGGACTACTTTATTATGAGGGAGTTCAAAAATCGGTTCCAATACGATCACGGATCATCCGACAGTTCAGGCCCTGGTTTCCACGGGTCGGGTTATCAAGGTGGTGGTTCCGGTCCAGGATTCCAAAGCAATCAGGGCGGCCATGGCAATCAGAACGGGCACAACCAACAAAACGACCAAGGTGGTTATAATCATCAGGGCAACCATCAGCAACAGCAATCAGGCTATCAGAGTAACCCGAAACAACTGAGTAGCGGGCAATACTATGTTTTCACCACTAGCTTGTGCAAACGTGATCAGAAGGTATAAGAGGGCGGTGCACTCTGTTGAACCGGCTGTACCTCGTTACTTACGCTGGTCGGAGCAGCCCATAGTGTGGAGTCGTGAGGATCATCTGCCCCGGATTGATAACCGGGGTCAGCTGGCACTAGTAGTGGCGCCTCACGTTGGGGGCTATAAGTTCACTAAGGTACTCATGGACGGGGGTAGCAGCATCAACATCTTGTATTATGAAACTTTCCGTCGCATGGGACTGACAGACAAGAAGCTTAGGCCATCCAACACTGTTTTCGACGGCGTGGTACCTGGTAAATCGGCGTATCCGGTCGGTAAGATAGACTTGGAGGTTACTTTTCGAGATGAGCATGACTCGAGGTCGGAGACTTTGACCTTTGAGGTGGTGAAAATCAAGAGCCCGTATCATGCTCTGTTCGGGCGACCGGTTTATGCTAAGTTCATGGCGAGGACCTGTTATGCTTATCTGCAGCTCAAGATGTCGGGTCATAAGGGAACTATTACGGTCCATGGGAGCCGTAAAATTGCTTTGGAATGCGAGGAAAGTGATGCCGCCTATGCTGAGGCGGTTTGTGCAACCAAGGAGTTGAAATTTTATAAGGACAATGTTGACCCGACGGATATGTTTCCGTTGAAGAAGCCGACTGCAGAGCATGATCCGGCCTTGAAGTTTAAATATGCTGATGAGACCAAGCAGGTTGACTTCATTCCTGGCGATTCATCCAAGCAGTTTACCATCAGCGCTAACCTGGATCCGAAATAGGAAAGCACGCTCATCGAGTTCATCCGTGAGAATCAGGATATCTTTGCATGGAAACCTTCTGACATGCCATGTGTATCGAGGGAACTTGCTGAGCACACTCTTAATATTGACCCCAAGTTTAAACCAATTAAACAATTTCTCCGCCGCTTCAATGAAGAAAGGCGCAAGGCTATTGGTGAAGAGGTAGCTAGGCTCTTGGCGGCATGTTTTATCGTTGAAGTGTCTCATCCTGAATGGTTGGCTAATCTGGTGCTAGTGCTAAAAAAGAATGGCACTTGGCGAATGTGTGTTGATTACACAGACCTGGACAAGGCTTGCCCGACTGATCCTTTTGCTCTCCCCCGTATTGATCAAATCATTGATGCTACGGCGGGTTGTGAGTGCTTAAGTTTTTTCGATGCATATTCCTGTTATCATCAGATCAAGATGGAAGTTATGGACCAGGAGAAAACAACTTTTATAACTCCCTTTCGAGCCTACTGCTATGTATGCATGCCCTTTGGGCTCAAGAGTGCCCAGGCGACCTATCAGCGTTGCATACAGGACTGTCTTCATAAGCAGATTGGGTGAAACGTTCATGCATATGTGGACGATATTGTGGTAAAATCCAGGAAGGAAAAGACGTTGATAGCTGACTTAAAGGAAACTTTTGATAACCTTCGAGTTTATAAGATGATGCTTAATCCGGCCAAGTGTGTTTTTGGTGTACCGGCAGGTAAGCTCCTGGGGTTCCTGGTGTCAAATAGGGGAATTGAAGCTAACCCAGAGAAGATTAAGGCTATTATGTCCTTGGCTAAACCGGCGTGCATTAACGATGTTCAACGCTTGGCAGGCCGCATTGCGGCACTGAGCCGGTTTATCAGTCGCTTGGGAGAGAAGGCCATCCCGATTTACCAGATGATGAAAAAGACAGATCGCTTTGTCTGGAGTGCTGTTGCTGATGCTGTGTTCGAGGACTTAAAGAAGCAGCTGGCAGAGCCGCCTATCCTTGCCGCACCAGTTGATAATGAGCCGATGTTATTATAGGTGGCTGCTAATGCCCGAGCCGTAAGTGTTGCCATTGTAGTGGAGCGCAAGGAGGCGAGGAAGGAGTATCCGGTTCAAAGGCCGGTTTACTATATCAGCAAGGTGCTCATTGAGTCGAAGTAGAGATACCCGCATTGGTAGAAACTGGTATATGGAGTCTTCATGGCGAACCGGAAGCTTAAGCAGTATTTTCAAGGTCATCCATCACTGTGGTCAGTTCTGCCCCTCTGGGATATATAATCCAAAACAAAGAAGCAACTGGCCGGGTTGCCAAGTGGGCCATTGAACTTAGTCCTCATGGGTTAAAATATGTGCCTCGTACTGCAATCAAATCTCAAGCACTGGTGGATTTCATCAACGATTGGACGAAGTTGCAAGCACCGGAGGAGAAACCGGATCACACGTACTGGACTATTCACTTCGATGGATCCAGGCAATTGGAGGGCTCGGGGGCTGGAGTCGTATTAACTTCCCCAAGAGGTGATAAGTTTTGTTACGTCCTCCGTTCGATGTTCCCTTGTACTGACAATGCAGCTGAATATGAGGCTCTCCTCCATGGTATGCAAATGGCTAAGGAGATGAATTTAAGCCGGGTTAAATGCTTCGGTGACTCGGACTTGGTGGCCCAACAAGTATCTGGCACTTGGGATAAAAAGGACCCGCTTATGGTGGCATATCGTCGAGAGGTGGATACTATCGCTAGGCACTTCAAGGGTTATCAGGTGGACCATGTGGACCAGCGAAAGAATGAAGCGGCCGACGCATTAAGCCGTCTGGGTTCCCAGCGTAAACCGGTTCCACCTAATGTCTTCCTGGACGTATTGCATAATCCATCGGTGAAACTACCTTGAGAAGAAGATTTGGCTGTTCCTGATCCAGAGGCTCAATTGGTAGCGGCGCTTCACGCTATTCCGGATTGGACAGTCCCGTACCTGGCGTATATGAACCAGGGCGAATAACTAGAGGATGAAGTCTTGGCCAGGCAGATAATCCGGCGATCCAAGTCGATGACCATTGTCAATGGGGAACTGCATCATTGTAGTGTATCCGGGGCATTTCAACGTTGCGTATCGCCAGAGGAAGGATGTGAGATTCTTCAAGAGATACACAAAAGAGATTGTGGTCACCACGTCGGTTCAAAATCTTTGGTAGCTAAAGCCTTTCGTCATGTGTTCTATTGGCTGACAGCTCATGATGATGCAGAGGACCTAGTCAAAAAGTGTGACGCTTGCCAGAAATTCTCACGGCGTGCTCATATACCGGCTCAAGAATTGAGGATGATTCCAATTACTTGGCCGTTTGCGACTTGGTGGCTAGATATGGTCGGGCCCTTTAAAAGATCTCCAGATAAGAAGACACACCTTCTGGTGGCGGTGGAAAAATTTACCAAGTGGGTCGAGGCAGAGCCGGTCAGCAAGTGTGATGCAGCAACTGTGGTTCAATTCATCAAGAAGGTGATTTTCCGGTTTGGCTTTCCACACATTTCTATAACTGATAACGGCACCAATCTATCCAAGGGGGCAATGGAAGAATTTTGTCAACGAGAGCACATCCGGCTTAACGTATCTTCAGTGGCTCACCCCCAGTCCAATGGTCAAGCTAAGAGAGCCAATCAAGAGATCTTGAGAGGCATCAAGCCCCGGCTCATGGTTCCTTCGCAGAGGACGCCGGGTTGTTGGGTGGAGGAACTACCCTCTGTGTTATGGAGCTTAAACACTACGCCCAATAGGTCTACGGATTACACGCCCTTTTCATGGTATATGGAGCTGAAGCAGTTCTCCCTAGTGACATCCATCATGATTCGCCTTGGGTGGCGGCTTACGTTGAAGCTGATAACGAGAAGGCGCGACAAGAAGCATTGGATCGGTTGGATGAGGAGCGTGGCATTGTAGTGGCTCGATCGGCGATTTACCAGCAAGATCCGCGTCGATACCATAGTCGCCGGGTTAAGACCAAAACATTTCAAGAAGGCGATCTAGTGCTCCGGCTCATCCAAGACCAGACAGATATGCACAAGCTATCTCCGCCTTGGGAAGGACCCTTTGTGGTCAGCAAGAATCTACACAATGGGTCATACTACCTCACCGACGTTCGAGAACACAAGGACTCACGCACCGCGGAGGAGGAGACCCGACGACCGTGGAATATCGCTCATCTTCGGCCTTACTATACCTGAGCCATAGGCTCCGCTTTATGTACATATATTCGCAATGTATATATTATGATCAATATAATAAACCAGCATCCCTGTTAAAGCGGGGTATCAGTTGCTTTTTTTCATAAGAGTTTGTCACATGGGGGCTTCTGTGGGTAAAACGGAGTTCCTATGGCCCTCTTAACCGGCTATCAAGCCAATATCATCATAAGACCACAACTCTGGTAACTTCAGTAATCAGGCTATCTAGCCAACATGATGGTAAGGGGCAAAAGAGAGTTTGATGCATAGCACAACTCAAACATAGGCACCCATTGAGCACAACTCACAATGTTACTTGGGGGCTCTTGTCGCACAGCGACAAAGAGCTTTTAAGGCCCTTGTAATAGGATATCAAGCCACGACTTGGAAGCCTGGTGTATACACCTAAAACCCCGGGTTAACCTGCCTGCATCAAGTAAGTCACTCTGTCCAGGTAAACCTAGTATGACCCGTCGAACGATTGAACAAGTCAATCTTATACAAACCCTGAACTTGTCAATGTTAAAATGACGATTGGTTAATGTGAGGTCCATCTTAACAGGCTTTGTGCAATGGTTTAACTCAGCGGCCTGGCAGCCCATGAAAAGCCTCGAATTTGGAGCCTGGCAGCTCGTAAAAAGCCTCGACTACAAGTGTTTCTTTGTTTTTTTGCCAAGTTTCTTATCTTTTGAGATCATTGGTATTTATCCGATATCTATCGATTCGGCCTAGTGGTTGGCTATAAGTCACCACCGTTAATAAATCGGTGTTTATCACAACCCGGTCTGGTTTGATTACAAATCGCCAGTATTATCTGCATCTAACCAGGTGTTTATCACAACCCGGTATGGTTTCATCGTAAACCGGCGAAATATTGCAGGAGTCATCAATACTCACAATTCGGGATCATCACCCTTACTGCAAAAGTTGGTCAAGCCAACGACACGATTTGATATCATAGGTATGATATATGTTTCATATTTTAATACAGCTCAGGTTATAAACCTAGATCATGTATTTGGGCATTATGACCCGTCCGGCAGTAAACCGCCAGGACCCTTTAAATTTTGACTTATGCAGAAATAGGTTGAGTAAAGGTGTTCAGCGTAATAAGCAGAAATACTATGAAAATTCCGGATTAAGCAATATTATGCAGAAGGAATACGCATGATCACATGATAGACCAAATGTTTCAACTAGCCTATTACAAGGCGTTTTGCAGCCCAAAAGAATATCCGTTCCTCGCCCAGTATTGCGACATATTAAAAGTTAAACCGGCACCGGTTCATGACTCTTCATCAGCATGGCCAGACGGTTGTGGATCACCCTGCGCCGTCTCTTCCTCGTTTCCATCCAGCAGCTGGAAGTAAGTGGTTGCCCAATTGATCTTAGTCAGAGCATGGAAAATAGCTTCATCGCTTATAAGCTCAGACGGATCAACATCAGGGGCGTAAGTGTGCTTACGAACGGGCGGGATGAGATCCTCCGCATCATGGATAGGCGAGTTAACGCGACGATTGTCAGCATCATAACCCGCCTGATAATGGGACAGATCAGCTTCATTGGCTAGTTTGTTGGCCAAGGGCCGCATTTCTCTTGTCAAAGCTCGCATGTCCTCGTTGGTGAATTCTGATCCATCTTCTTTCATGCTTGGATAGCCGTTTATTACGTCCGCCGGATCAAGATCAGGGACCCATGCCTTTGCCCGAGTTAATGCAGTTAAAGCGCCCGCCCTCACAGCCGATTTCTTTAGCTCTTCAAGCCGGGCGGGAAGCACTGACAGTTTCTCCAAGATCTCTTTGATCAATGTTGGGGCCGGTTTGTTATGAGAGGCCGTACAGATGATCCTTTGTGCGCCGGTATAAAGCTGCTCTATAAGAGTATAGGCAGCCTTCAGCCTCTTCTGCATATCAGCGCCAAGATGAGCAGTATGTTTTCCTACATCAATGGAACCAGTGTTAAACCGGAAGATTGTAGAGATATCATATTCAGAATTATGATAAGGATGCATACCAAAGACAACAGTGGCCATAGCGGTTATTTGGCGCTTTAGGCCAGATAGCTCTTCTGACACCGGATTAAGGGTGGCCTCTGAGTCAACTGCCCTTTTCTCCAAAGCGGCTCTTTCTGTCTCCCAATCCGCCCGTTCCTTATGGAAGTCTTTCTTCAATTTTTCCATGCTTGCTAAAGCGCTGGTCAGTTCATCCTTGGCTTTGGAAGCGTCTGTCTGCTGGAATTTCAGGTTTTCTTGAAGGTCAGCTACTTGAGATTCTTTTTGGTTTAGATCAGCATGCAAAGAGATGCACACATCATACATTGGTAAAGCATATTGGAAGTCCCAAGCACATAACAAGTTATACACTTGGCACTTGGGGGCTAATGCATTATTGTTCAAAAGAAGGGTTACAAAATAAAAGTCTTGGTTCATCATGCAGCAATAAACCGACCCTTGGGGACTACACAGGAGAAAAGCTACATATTCGGTATTCTAAAGTCCCGGTTCATCCTGAAGCAACAAATCGGCCCTTGGGGGCTACGGCGGAGTCGAGACAAGTTATTGGGCTTAGGCAGGTATAATATGGCAGAAATTAAGCATAAGGTTACCTCTTATCGTTCCTTCATAAGGTTCACTAAACCGGCTTCATAATCACGGCTTGTATATAGTCGGTTCAGATAGCCGGAATGAAGGTCCTAGGCGCTGAGTTGAGCATAGCTTGACAAATCGGCATTCCATTTGCCTTTGTCCTTACCAGAGACTTCTTCTTTAGTGGTATGCTTTGATAAAGCAACGGGTTCACCAGGAGTGGTGTGACCAAAACCGGTAATTGTAACATCATCCGTTGCAACATCATCGGCTTTAGCAAGGCTCGCCGGATTATTACTAGCCCGTACTGGGCTAGTTTGATTATCACCAAGGTCCATTGGCACCGCTTCTTGTTCAGTAAAAGTTTCATGATCCGGTGGAGGGGGATCATTATGCAAGGCATCAGCATTTTCTTCTGCTGGCTCTGGAGTCTTTTCCGGTTTAGGGTTTATATCATCACCTGCCGGTTTACTCAATTTAGCCTTCTTACTAGGCTTTGGCATACTGCAAAAGATGAAAGTAAAGATAGTCAGTGGAGTAAAAGAGAAGGATTAACAGGAAAATAAAAACACATCCATGAACAGTTTTGAGAGGAGGAAACTGTGTGGCTGTTGACTCGCCAGATGACGAACGAGGAGTGTCCTGATAATTTGAATCAGACGGATTAAGAGGCTGGCGGAAATGACCCGCTTTGGGATAAAGAGCATCTAGAATATACAAGACCTCTGATCGACGTTTCCGGGCTGGAGTATGAGGTAAACCGGTGGATGTGATTACTTGACCGTTGTGCAGTGTTGTGCGGAGAGCTTCATGTTGCTGTTTCTTCAAAATAAAGTTTGGGTCCAAGTAAGCTAAAGGGTGAGAAAATCGTACTTTCCAGCTTGCTTGACGAATTTTCGGTGTTGGCAGAGGATCTAAACCGGAGGAAAGGGTAATTACCTCAACATCATCAGCCTGGCTGCCTTCAGCGTTTTCCTGAGTATAATCATTGTCAATAAGATGCAAGAAAAGGGAGCCAAGGGAGTCAAGTGATACCTCTGAGGCCGGTTCATCATCATCATCAAGGTTTAAATCGGATGCCTCGGTGGTTTTCCGTTTTGCAGTTTTCTTAGCAGTCTTGGTCTTAAGACGAGCTACCTTCGCCGGTTTATCTTGGGGTTTTCTCTTCCAGAACGGATCATTACCCTGATAAAGGTTGAGAGGTCATTCAGAAAAGATACTTAGACAGATTGAAATAAAGCAAATAATATAAGAAGACTTACCGACGGCGGTTTATTGAATTCACAGAAAGGGGCTAGCCCAGTTTTGCTGCAGGCGTCCACCGGTTCATTCAATATTTTCTTAACAGACTCATTGATTTCACTCTCTCACAACACAGCTTCAGAATGGC
Source organism: Secale cereale (assembly GCA_902687465.1). Classification (NCBI taxonomy): domain Eukaryota; kingdom Viridiplantae; phylum Streptophyta; class Magnoliopsida; order Poales; family Poaceae; genus Secale; species Secale cereale. The sequence continues at coordinate 650,759,196 of LR738711.1, read as the reverse complement.
GTAGAGGATCTTTGGGATCTCTGGTGTATTCACACATCAAATCGGAATGCCGGCTTAGCGGTAGAATACTCCAAGAAATCCAACAACGAACAAAATCAATGCATGTTAAGCCATTTGTGGTAAAGGCCCAGAGCTTTGAAAGATGCGGTGCATATTGGGATCACTCCTGAGAACTTAGCCATTGAGGGAAAGGATGGTTATCGGGAAGCTGATGAGGACGATAACCCGGCAGAGGATTTTCATCGGCTGGAGATGTGTCTAAACAATAAAACCAAGTCTGGTTCCAATCTTTAGGATGACTGTGGTGTTTGGCGTGAGGAAAGCTGACATCCTTCCTTTTTTGGATGGACATTCCGCCAAGTTCAGTGTTGGGCCCGTCCGTAAACTCTGTGCAGCAGTTTAAGTGGAAGAAATCCCTAAATAGTTCAACTGAAGGTTCTTCTTGCAAATAAGCTTCGCAGAATACTTGAAAATTGTAAATATTGGACACAGAGTTTGGCCCAATGTCTTGAGGGTGGAGTTGGAAGTTAGTCAGTACATCACGAAAGAATTTTGATCCCGGGGGGCTAAACCCTCGTGTTAAATGATCAACAAATACAATCACTTCTCCATCTTTGGGCTTCGGAGGACATTCCATACCTGGGACCCTCCAATGGATGACGTCCTTCTTGCCTAAAGCGCCAGATTCAACCCAATCGTTCAGTTCCTCTTCAGTAACCCGAGATGGAACCCAGTTGCAGGAAGTGAATTGCTTGGCTTGCTTTGCCATTTCAAGGGAAAAGCAGAAATTATAGTGAAGGGCCGGTTTATGATCGATGACTGGCAAAGTATTGAGAAATATGCAATAATAAACCAGAATTAACTATCAGAAGTATTACGAGGGCAACTGCAACGGCGGTTTAAGCGTGGCCTAATGATATCTACCGGTTTATGATTTTTCTGCAAGTTAAACCGCCGGTGAGAATATGAAAGGTGCAGATCTAAAGTTATGGAAAAACAAGTTTCGCAAGTCAGCAACAGAAGCACGGATCTGCAGCATGACAAAAAAGTTCAAAAATATTTAGGATCAAAACTGAACGGACACTGCAGCAGTTCAAATGAACCTAGATTGGGGATTATTTTAAAGAAAGGATAAGCATGTTAATGAGCGGAGTTATCGTTAGAGTCGCGGGCAAAGGCATCAGATCTATACTAACCGTTGAAGCTATGAAGAAGAAGGGGGAAGAACAGCGAAGAACAATGCCCTAGCTTTGACGAACTCGCGGGAGAAACCCTAATGAGATCTATATGAAAAATTAAGGAAGGACTTACCGGAGTTGTTGGATGCGGAGGCGCGCCGGCAAAGTTCTGGTCCGAACAGGGTGATGCAGCGGCCTGGGCTGAAGCAGAGGCGAAGGTCGACGGCGGCGGCGGTGCTTAGGCACTGACGGGCGCGAGGAAGAAGAAGGAGCGAAGAGATGAGGGGGAAAAAGAAAGGACCCCTCGCCCTATTTATAACCTGAAAGGATAAACGGCAGGCGCGGGAATCGAGGAGCCCGAAAAAATGGATATGGGATGGCACTGTCGCCTCGATTTTTGGAGGATCGATAAATAAAGATTAAAATAGGTACATGCATTAAATGGACTGGTGACATAATGGCGGTTTAACATAATCCAGGAAGTTGACATTGTGGCGATTTGCAAGATATTTGAGCCACTGAGGACCAAACTTTTCCAAGATGTTGAAGATTGACATGAACAGGTTCAAATCAATCCGGGGCCTAATGTCAGGGATATAACAATTATGTATAAACTGCCTAGGAGGGGTCGGTTTATGCCCATAAGGAGTTACTTCTACTAAAGCCCAGCAAGACAGAGTATGGCACGTTACTACAGAAGATTAAAGATCCAGGGCCTAAAGAGTGTTAGGGCCCGTTAATTTAAACCGCCATACGGCGTGTAACTTGTATTGTAAGATAGGAAAGATACAGACCGAGCGGGGCACGTTTATGAGCCAGCCTCAGGATTCTGTAAACCGGAACGGGCATCATTCTGTGTATATAAAGGGACGACACGGCGACGGTTCAAGGACATACAACAAGAACTCGAGACACGGGCAATGCAGATTCGCTCCCTGGTCATCGAAACCCTAGCAATACCACACCAAACTATACATAGGCTTTTACCTTCATCGAAGGGGCCGAACTAGTATAAAATCCCTTGCGTCCTTGTCCGCTTTAACCCCTTTAAGCTAACTCGTAGCGATGGCTCCACAACTAAGTCCTTATGCTAGGACATCTGACGTGACAAAACCACGACAGGAAGGGTTGGTAGGAGTTAACCATCGCGCGTTCCCGACCTCCACACAAAGGAAGACAATCAAAGAAATACCTCATGCTTCAAATTTGTTACACAACGGTTACCATACGTGCATGCTATGGGACTTGTAAACCTCAACACAAGTATTTCTCAAATTCACAACTACTCTACTAGCATGACTCTAATATCACCATCCTCATATCTCAAAACAATTATCAAGCATCAAACTTCTCATAGTATTCAATGGGCTTTATATGAAAGTTTTTATTATACTCATCTTGGATGCCTATCATATTAGGACTAATTTTATAGCCAAATCAAATTACCATGCTGTTCTAAAGGACTCCCAAAATAATATAAGTGAAGCATGAGAGTTCATCTATTTCTTCAAAATAAAACCACCATCGTGCTCTAAAAGATATAAGTGAAGCACTAGAGCAAATGACAAACTACTCCGAAAGATATAAGTGAAGATCAATGAGTAGTCGAATAATTATGTAACTATGTGAAGACTCTCTAACATTTAAGAATTTCAGATCTTGGGATATTATTCAAACAGCAAGCAAAACAAAATAAATTGGTGCTCCAAGCAAAACACATATCATGTGGTTAATAAAAATATAGTCTCAAGTAAAGTTACTGATAGACGAAGACGAAAGAGGGGATGCATTCCGGGGCATCCCCAAGCTTAGGCTCTTGGTTGTCCTTGAATATTACCTTGGGGTGCCTTGGCCATCCCCAATCTTAGGCTCTTGCCACTCCTTATTCCATAGCCCATCGAATCTTTACCCAAAACTTCAAAACTTCACAACACAAAACTCAATAGAAAACTCGTAAGCTCCGTTAGTATAAGAAAATAAAACCACCAGTTAGGTACTGTTGTGAACTCATTCTAAATTCATATTGGTGTAATATCTACTATATTCCAACTTCTCTATGGTTCACACCCTCCGATACTACTCATAGATTCATCAAAATAAGCAAACAACACATAGAAAACAAAATCTCTAAAAAACAGAACAGTCTGTAGTAATCTGATACTTTAGAATATTTTTGTAACTCAAACAATTCTGAAATAAATTGGTGGACATGAGGAATTTGTCTATTAATCTTCTGCAAAAATAATCAACTCAAAATCACTCTTCTGTAAAAAATGGCAGCTAATCTCGTGAGCGCAAAGTTTCTGTTTTTTTACAGCAAGATCACATTAACTTTAACCCAAGTCTTCCCAAAGGTTCTACTTGGCACTTTATTAAAACAAAAGCTATAAAACATGATTACTACATTAGCTTAATCATGTGGACACACAAAAACAGTAACGGTAAATATTGGGTTGTCTCCCAACAAGCGCATTTCTTTAATGCCTTTTAGCTAGGCATGATGATTACAATGATGCTCACATAAAAGATAAGAATTGAAACATAAAGAGAGCATCATGAAGAATATAACTAGCACATTTAAGTCTAACCCACTTCCTATGAATAGGGATTTTATGAGCAAACAACTTATGTGAACAAGAATCAACTAGCATATGAAAGCAAAAGAAGCATAGCTTCAAGAGTTTCAACACATAGAGAGGAAACTTGATATTATTGCAATTCCTACAAGCATATATTCGTCCCTCCTAATAATTTTCAGTAGCATCATGAATAAATTCAACAATATAACCATCACATAAATCATTCTTTTCATGATCTACAAGCATAGAAAATTTACTACTCTCGACATAAGCAAAATTCTTCTCATTCGGAATAGTGGACATATCATAAGAAACTCAAATACTATAAATTGTTTCCACATTAAAAGAGTAATGTTCAGAAAAAGGGTAATCATAATCATGACAAGTTTTGTAAATATAATCATCACTACTTTTTATAGCATAAGTATCATCACAATAATCATCATGAATAGCAACTTTGTTCTCATCATAATCAATTGAAACCTCTTCCAAGATAGTGGAATCATTACTAAATAAAGTCATGACCTCTCCAAATCCACTTTTATAATTATCACAATAAGATTCAACATCCTCCAAAATGGTGGGATCATTACTTCCTAAAGTTGACCCACTTTCATCAATATAATCATCATAAATAGGAGGCATGCTTTCATCATAATAAATTTTCTCATCAAAACTTGGGGGACTAAAAATATCATCTTCATCAAGCATAGCTTCCCCAAGCTTCTGGCTTTGCATATCATTAACATCATGGATATTCAAAGAATTCACACTAACAACATTGCAATCATGCTCATCATTCAAGTATTTAGTGCCAAACATTTTAATGCATTCTTCTTCTAGTACTTGGGCACAATTTTCCTTTCCTTCATTTTCACGAAAGACACTAAAAAGATGAAGCATATGAGGCAACCTCAATTCCATTTTTTGTAGTTTTCTTTTACAAACTAAACTAGTGATAAAACAAGAAACTAAAAGATTCGATTGCAAGATCTAAAGATATACCTTCAAGCACTGACCTCCCCGGCAACGACGCCAGAAATTAGCTTGATGTCTACTACGCAACCTTCTTCTTGTAGACGTTATTGAGCCTCCAAGTGCAGAGGTTTGTAGGACAGTAGCAAATTCCCCTCAAGTGGATGACCTAAGGTTTATCAATCCGTGGGAGGTGTAGGATGAATATGGTCTCTCTCAAACAACCCTGCAACCAAATAACAAAGAGTCTCTTGTGTCCCCAACACACCCAATACAATGGCAAATTGTATAGGTGCACTAGCTCGGCGAAGAGATGGTGATACAAGTGCAATATGGATGGTAGATATAGGTTATTTTAATATGAAAATATAAAAACAGCAAGGTAATTAATGATAAAAGTGAGCACGAACGGTATTGCAATGCTTTGAAACAAGGCCTAAGGTTCATACTTTCACTAGTGCAAGTTCTCTCAACAATAACAACATAACTGGATCATATAACTATCCCTCAACATGCAACAAAGAGTCACTCCAAAGTCACTAATAGCGGAGAACAAACGAAGAGAATATTGTAGGGTACAAAACCACCTCAAGGTTATCCTTTCTGATCGATCTATTCAAGAGTCTGTAGTAAAATAACACGAAGCTATTCTTTCTGTTCGACCTATCCTAGAGTTCATACTAGAATAACAGCTTAAGACACAAATCAACCGAAACAATAATGTCACCTATATACTCCATTGTCACCTCAAGTAACCGTGGGCATGATTATATGATATGCATCACACAATCTCAGAAACATCTATTCAACCAACACATAGAACTTCAAAGAGTGCCCCAAAGCTTCTATCAGCGAGTCAAGACGAAAACGTGTGCCAACCCCTATGCATAGATTCCCAAGGTCACGGAACCCGCAAGTTGATCACGAAAACATACATCAAGTGAATCAATAGAATACCCCATTGTCACCATGGGTATCCCACGCAAGACATACATCAAGTGTTCTCAAATCCTTAATGACTATATCCGATGAGATAACTTCAAAGGGAAAATTCAATCCATTACAAGAAGGTAGAGGGGGGGAACCATCATAAGATCCAACTATAATAGCAAAGCTCGCAATACATCAAGATCATGCCATCTCAAGAACACGAGAGAGAGAGAGAAAGAGAGAGAGAGAGAGAGAGAGAGAGAGAGAGAGAGAGAGAGAGAGAGAGAGAGAGAGAGAGATCAAACACATAGTTACTAGTACATACCCTGAGCCCCGAGGGTGAACTACTCCCTCCTCGTCATGGAGAGCACCAAGATGATGAAGATGGCCACCGGAGAGGGATTCCCCCCTCCGGCAGGGTGCTGGAACGGGTCTAGATTGGTTTTCGGTGGCTAGAGAGGCTTGCGGAGGCGGAACTCCTGATCTAGGTTATGTTCTGGAAGTTTGGCTATAGATAAGAGCTGTTGGAGTCGGGTACAAGTAAGGGGGGTCACCGAGGTGGCCACGAGATAGGGGGCGCGCCCAGGGGGGTAGGGCGCGCCACCCACCCTTGTGGTGGCATCGGGACTCTTCTGGTCCATCTTCGGTACTCCGTGGGCTTCTTCTGGTCCAAAAACAAACTCCGTGCAATTTCAGGTCAATTGGACTCCGTTTGGTATTCCTTTTCTGCGATACTCAAAAACAAGGAAAAAATAGAAACTGGCACTAGGCTCTGGTTTAATAGGTTAGTCCCAAAAATCATACAAAAGTGTATATTAAAGCCCATTAAACATCCAAAATAGATAATATAATAGCATGGAACAATAAAAAAATATAGATACGTTGGAGACGTATCAGTGAACACGTTCGAAATATGCCCTAAAGGCAATAATATTGAATTATTATATTTCCACGTTCATAATTAAGAGTTTATATTGCATGCTATAACTCCTATGATTCCGGAATATGTGATTAAGTGGAAAACTGATATGCACGTGTGGAATGATAAACGATAAAGTATGGGTTCGCGGTCTTGCCTCTGAGATTGGATGAAGTGTTGTTGGTGATCATGTTTACCGGATCTCAGGATGTCATTAAGTGTAACGATATTCCCGAAACAACATTGAGAGTATGACGTTAGAGGAACGATCATACTGAATCGACCCAATCTTGTTTGTTATACTTTCAGATAATATCGTCTGAAATCAATTGCTATAACACAATGTTAGCATGTGCTTTTAGTTCCTCGGACCATGGGATTATCGTAGTCACTTACTACCATAAGGTGGACTTCGGGGTTGCTACGCCATCTGTAACAAGGTGCTCATAACAACAACTTATGGGTTTATCGGAAAGTTTAACAAGCAACTAGATAGCTCAAGAGTGGGATTTGATCCTCCAATGATGGAGATATATTCTTAGGGCCCTCTCGGTGCGACAACATCCATCATCGTCTGGCCAGACATAGGTGACTATGTGACGGGGATGCCGGAACACATCCACGAGAAAGAAGAACAAAACTAGCAATGAGGGTGATGGTATTGTCATCATGTGCATGACTAAGGAAGATACCGACACTTCCCGGGTTTTGTAAAGTATTACGATGCAAAGGGATAAACACATGATAACCAAAGGTTCACTAGAATGTCATTCGTGTAATCTTAGGGATCGATATGGACGTCCATAGTTCCGCTATCGGTCATTGAACGAAGGGGTTTCGTTCATGTCTATAATTTACCAAACCTACAGGGTCACTAGCTTAATGTAATCACGATCTGTTGAGTGCTATTAGGATGAGATTATCGAGTATTTACTTGTGGAATTGTTTCATTAATATTTGAAATATTTCCGAGAGGAACCAAAAGCATTTCGGGGTCACTGGAGGGGTTTCTGGGTTTATCGGGCAATACTGGGTATTACTGATAAATAATATATATGTGGAAAATGTTTTCAAAGATGTTAAATTAATAATAAAAGGATCTAATATTAGTTAGGAGGCTTTTATATTTAATTTAATATCAACAGAACTTTATATGCCAAGGGGTGGAAATCAATTAGGCCCAAGAAGGGTGGCGCCCCCTTCTCGCCATGGAAAGGGGAGAGGGAGGCTGAATTGGAAGGGGGGTTCCTCCTCCTCCTTGTCCGACTAAGGGAGGGCACTTTCCCTCCCCTTTGTGGCATCCCCTCCTCTCCACCTAACCTACATATACTTGAGGTATTGGCCCTTTTTCTACACACAAGTTTTGGAGGCTCCTCTAGTTCATCTAGTTGTAGTTCTAGTTGGTCCTAGTTAACTAATTAGAGCTAGACCTAGTTCCTATAATCCCCATAATTATATGCCCGGTGTGGTTCTAATATCCTTCGTCTAATTATCCGGCGACGATTAGCTCTAGACGATGAAGTGATACGTCTCCAACGTATCTATAATTTTTTATTGTTTCATGCCATTATATTATCAATCTTGGATGCTTTATATGCATTTATATGCTATTTCATATAATTTTCTGGGTCTAACCTATTAAACCAGTTCCTAGTGCGAGTTCCTATTTTTTGCTTGTTTTTGGCCTTTTAGAAAATCAGTACCAAAGGAAGTCCAAACACGATGAATCTGTACGCTAATTTTTTTCTAGACCATAAGGGATCCTAGAAGGTTCGGGAGGAGGCCAGAAGCGGGAGAGCCACGAGCTCACAGGGCGCAATCTCATGGGCCCCATGTACCTCTGTTTGACCTAATTCTACCACTATAAATTTACATATATTCCCAAACCAACGGAGAGCGACCCGAATCACTTTTTCTGCCGCCGCAAGCTTCCGTGCTTCCGCGACCCCATATGGAGGCCTTTTCTGGTACTATGACGGAGGGGGAATCGATCATGGAGGGCTTCTACATCATCCTTGCCACCTTCCGATGATGCGTGAGTAGTTCACCACACACCCGCGGGTCCGTAGCTAGTAGCTACATGGCTTCTTCTCTCTCTTTGATCTTCAATACAATGTTCTGCTCGATTTTCTTAGAGTTCCATCCGATGGAATCTTCTTTTGCAGTGTGTTTGTTGGGATCCGATGAATTGTGGATTTTTGATCAGATTATTCATTGAAAGTATTTTAGTATTTTCTGAATTTTATCATGTATGGTTGGTATAGCTTTGTATTTCTCTCCGATCTATTTGTTTGGTTTGGCCAACTAGAATGATTTATCTTCAGTGAGAGAGGTGCTTTGTGATGGGTTCATTCCTGCGGTGTCCTCAACCAGTGACAGAAGGGGTAGCGAGGCAAGTATTTTATTGTTGCCATTAAGGGTAAAGCCACGGGGTTTAGTCAGATTGCTTAAGTTTACTTTGTCTATGTCATGTCATCTTGCTTAAGGCGTTACTCTGTTTGTCATGAACTTAATACCATAGATGCATGCTGGATAGCGGTCGATTGGTGGAGTAATAGTAGTAGATGCAGGCAGGTGGTGTTCTACTTGTCACGGACATGATACCTATACACATGATCATTTCCATGAATATGTCATAACAATGCGCTTTTCTATCAATTGCCCAATAGTAATTGTTTACCCATCGTATCCTATTGTTTTGAGAGAGAAGCATCTAGCGAAAACAGTGGCCCCGGGGTCTACTTTAATCATATTATAAAACCCAAAATACCTTGCTGTAATTTATTTACTTTTATTTTGTTTAGTAATTTACCTATCTACCTATACAAGATTTGATCCTTGCATGTAGCGAGTACACGGGGATTGACAACCCTCCTGCCCGCGTTGGGTGCAAGTATTTGCTTTTGTGTGTGCATGTGATGTTCACTAGGATTTGGTTGCTACTCCTGCTTGTTTGATAAACCTTGGTTCTCAAGTGAGGGAAATACTTATCGCTACTACATTGCTTTACCCTTCCTCTCTGAGGAAAATCCCAACGCAGCTCACAAGTAGCAAAAAGAATTTCTAGCGCCGTTGCTGGAGAGTTATCATTAAATCACTACAAGTACCTTCAATAAAACTATCATCTACTGCCTTCACTGAAACTATCATCTACTGGTTCTACTTTTTATTTGCCTCTCTTTTTCATCTCCCTCCACGTCTCTAAAAAAATGAAAACACAAAAATATTTTGCTTTGTTAGTTTGCTTGTTTACTTGCTTGGTCACTATGTCTCAAGAAAACACAAAGCTGTGTGATTTATCAAATACTAATACTAATGATTTTATTAGTACTCCAATTTATTCTCCCGCCGCTAGGGCGGAGTCATATGATATTAATGCTGCATTGCTAAATCTTGTTATGAAAGAACATTTTTCTGGAAATCCTAATGAAGATGTTGCATTCCATCTTAATACCTTCGTAGAATTGTGTTATATGCAAAATAAAAAAGATGTGGATAATGATATTATTAAGTTGAAATTATTTCCTTTCTCGCTAAGAGATCGTGCTAAAACTTGGTTTCCATTCTTGCCTCGCAATAGTATTGATTCATGGGATAAGTGTAAGGATGCTTTCAGAGCCAAGTATTTCCGCCCCGCTAATATTATTTCTCTTAGAAATCAAATTATGAATTTTAAGCAACTAGAGCAAGAACATGTTGCATTATCTTGGGTGAGAGTGAAATTAATGATTAGAAATTGCCCACTCATTGTTTAAGATTATGGATGATAATACAAAATTTCTATGTGGGACTAAACTTTGTTTCTAGAAATCTTCTACACTTTGCTGCAGGTGGTACGACAATGTTTTCTGAAATTGGTGCCACGACAACATTTTCTTAAATTGGTGCCACGATAATGTTTTTGAAATGGTCGTCACGACAACGTTTTTTGAAATTGCCACCACGACAACGTTTTTGAAACGACTGTGTCAGTCCAGTGGATACCATGGTACCACGCCCGTGTGCCTACTAGCAAGGAGGGGGCCCTCATTGGCCCAAGAAGATTGGCCCAAGTCTACCCCCGGGAAGCAAGCAACCTCATGAGGCGCCAGCCGCACTAGGCTCCCCCGGCGCCAAGCGGGGCAGAGAAGATTTCACCAAGTCCTCCGCAGCCTCACGAGGCCAACTCGCAGGGCCATCTCGGGAGGACAGCCTCAGGGCTCCAGACGTGAAGCCCGCGCTTGTCACATGGGTGACGCCCTACTGTCAGGATAAAGATGGCAGGGTATGTTGGATGTCAGTTTCCACTTTGGTGCTAAGGGAGCAGTGGCGCCTGCCTCCCTCCAAAGCAAGTCATAAGGCTTTCCACTTTGGTGAATGAAGGCTGGGTCGACTCGGCATCCAGGACATGTGTCACCGCCGAGCCCACGCTTACAACACGATAATGACTTTAGCAAGAGAAGACCACCTTTGGCCAGGACAAGCCCGCGCCCTTGTCCCCCTTCAAACGTGCCACCCTCTAGAAGCCCTTTCACGCTCAAATTTTCAGGGAAGAGGCTCAAGGCACTGTAAGAAGGGAGGACAACCATTGTAGTGGGGGATCAGCTCTCCTCCAAGCTCATCTCACCTTGTAGCTTCAAGCACACTGTTGCCCACAAGCAATCCATCCAAGCAAATTAGGGTTTCACACCACCACGGTGGCCAGAACCTACGTAATTCGTGTGTCCTTGTCGTGCTCTATGCTTGTGTGTGTCTCCCGAGCCCTCGCTGTCGGTACAACGAACCCTGTGTGCGTTGACCCAGACTGTGCACAGACCTAGGAGCAAGTTTACCACACCAGCACCAGATCAAGACTCGAAGGGATCAATCCCTCGAAGAACCAGAAAGCAGGTCGAAGGGATCAAGACAACCAAGACCACCTGACAAGACAAGATACCACTAGAAGAAGAGCCCTCCTTGCCGGGCATGCGAGCCTGGCAGGGTGGGATCACCCCGGAAACAAGCCTCCAACAACGCCCCGGCAGCCCTGCCGGCGGCTCACGGAGGCAAGCCACCACCTCACATTGACGCCCGTCGTCAATCAATGCGGTGTCGAGCTCGTAAGTGGCTCGATGGTACCCCCTACCACATGGAGGCCACTTCCTATAGAAAGAACCTGCAAATGGCACCCATACTGTGATGTGTCAAGCAAGCAGGCGCGAAGCTGGTGAAACAGTCCGGCAAGGTCTGTCGGGCGAGCTATGATGTGATGTTAAGCGGTGCATTTAATGCGCCCTGTCAGCCTGTAAAGTTAGGTATAACGGCACTGTTTGCTATCTAATCATCCTAGAAATACTGATTTGCCTTGAGGCAACCCTGCCGGGCAACCATAGAAAGAATTTGGCCATTCGAACCCCCACACTCATACGCGCGTGACCGCTCTTGCCCTGAGGCAACCCTGTCGGGCAAGAGCGTCGTGCTCATTTTCCACCATCTACCATCAATCCACCAAAGCAAGAGTAGGGTTTTACGCCTCGCGGCGGCCCAAACCTGGGTAAAAACTGCTCGTGTGATCTTTGCCGTGTTGCGCCATGCTCTTCGCTCTTTGTGCAACGTGTCCATCCCCCCACCGAACAAAAAAGGGACCCTTGTCCCATAGGTGGCCGTGGTATTCCCACAACATCTTTGGCACGCCAGGTAGGGGGATCACTTGCGCGAACCCGGGAGCTTGAGTAGCGCGTCATCTTCATCACCAGCTTCACCTTCTTCGGCTCCATCAACCATGGCGCCCAAGAAGAAGTCTGGTACCGCCGCTCAGCCGTCCACCTCGAGGGCCTCATTGCCCATGATCGCCGATGCCGCGGGGAATGCGGGGGCGCACTGTCACAGCCCTAGATATTGCTTGTAAATAGTTGCATCTGCATCCTTGCACCATGTTCAAATTTTCAATTAATTTTGAAGTGGGGATGATCAAACCCTAGCATCACATGAATCAAACTAGGTTAAAAAATATGCATTCAATGAACCCAAAATACCCCTTATCAATTCTTTGATATTTTTGGCAAGGCTTTTGCAGCTAACCAAAAATAATGAACATTTTTGGGAATATTTTGGGCACTGGATTTAAATCATATTGTATTTGAATTTGCATTTATATTCTTAATATATAGAATACATTTTCAAATGTCTCAGAAATATTTGTGTGCCTTTGGAAAAGTCCATATGAGTCACGTAAATATTTACAAAAAGTTTTGGCACTGGTTTGAAATTTGTTTTGAATTTAAACAATGGTAAAATAAAATAAAACAGAAAAAGAATAAAGAAAAGAGAAACGAATAGAGTTCACTTGGCGTAGTCACCTGGCACACCAGCTGCAGGCCCAGCCCACCATGGGCAGCATTGTCTTCTTCCTCCTGCAAGGAGGAGAAGCAGCTGGGTGCCCCGCACATAGCCGAGCCACACCAGCTCCTCCCTGCGTGCCTCACGCCCCCGAGGCTTTCTCCCAGCGCCACGGAGACAGCCACGACCCCCTCGCTCTCTCCCTGGACCCCCTCCCCCTCCTATGGTCTCTCTCCCGTGGTCAACCATGAGCACCTAAGGACGCCGACGAGCACCACAACGGGCACATCCACTCCCTCGCCCCCTCTCCTGGTCCCGGAGCTCGGTATCATCACCAGCTTCATCCTTGCCGAGCCAAGCATTGCCGGACGCCCTGCAATGTCGGCTCCAACATCTTCTTCGTCAAGGATCGAAGATCACCGTCGTTCATTCGGCTATTCAAGTGCTCCCCAGAGCCCTTTGAGGATCCGTACGTTTTCACTGTGAGCCCCGCCGTTGTTTCCCTCTTGTTCCCATGTCAATCGCTCCCGCTAACTAGCCCCATCGTCCAACCCGAGGACCCATCGCCGCCGGCCATGTCACCGCTGCGCCTAGAGTGCACGTCATGTCCGTGTGCCCCACCGTGCTCAGCGTATCTCCAAGAGCCGAGAAAACCCACATGTTTCTCATGTCGAGCTCCGTGGCGTCGTTTCGGCCGCCCCCACCCCCCCGCGTGCCTCCCCTGGATGTGCGCGAGCATGGGAAACCCTCTGGTGCCCTTGGCTTGACCCAAAACCGCCCGTAGCGCCACTTCGGCAACCCTCCGCCGCGACCTGAGGTCGCCGGTGTCTAACTCTGCTGGCTGGTGACGTGGAAGATTAGGTTAAGTCTAATTACACTTTATAATTAACCAAAGACACTGACAGTGGGCCCCATCCCTTCTAATTACTTTAGTTAGGATTTAACTAAATCTTGTTAGACACTGTGTCACTGACGTGTGGACCCCACAAGTCAGGTTTGACCTGAACTGGGTTAGTTGACCTCAGCCTGACGTTGTGCTGACGTCATATTTTCCTTTCTGGATTTGATTTGGAAATTCCATAAATTGTTGTAAACTTCAAAAAATCATAGAAATTTAACCGTAACTCCAAATGAAATAGTTCATATATGAAAAATTATCAGAAAAATCAAAAGAATTTGTTTATGGCATTTTCATGCATGTTTGAGCAACCTAAAGCTAGTTTATATGACAATTTGAACAAAGGGCATTCAAAATATCGTATGTGGAGTTTGAATTTGAATGTTGTGTTCAAACCAACTCCATTTAAATCGTTGCTAGCTGCATTAGCTCAAATGACAGCATGTTGCCATGTCATGATCATGCATCATATTGTTGCATTGCATTGATTGCATCTCTTCTCTGTTTGCTGGTATTGTCCCCTCTCAGTGGACGTAGTTTCGATGATGAGTTCGATGACACCTATGAAGAGGTTTACTATCTTCAGAACTGCCAAGCAAGCAATACCCCTTTGAGAATTCCGATAAAATCCAACTCTCTCGATCTTGCTCTCCTTTACAGCATTAGGACAACAACCTTTCAACTGCTACTTGCTGCGGTAGCTGAACCCGTTTCCTCTGCATGACCTGTCATTGCCACAGTAAATAGTTGAAACCACTAGCATGAGTAGGAGTTCTTTGATCCATGATGTGCCTACTCATTCATGCTTGCTTGTTATGCCTGCTATGCTTAGAGTTGTGTCGGGTCTGATTAATCTGGGATGGATTGGGATGGTGATGAACATGTCATTCTGATGAGAGCTAAGTGTGTGAACGTGATTTGGTAATGGTAGCAATGAGAGGCCATGTAGGAGTACATGGTGGGTTGTCTCATTGAAGCCGTCCTCAGGAATTGAGTTCTATGTTTGTGATCCAAGACAGTTACTACCACACATTGGGATCCTTAATTGACTCTCTCGACTTATTAGCTACCTTGATCTCTGTCTAGGAGTTGCAACTAGTTTCTGGTGTTTGTAGGGTATGTGTTGGAGGTCATGTGTAGTGCTGACCCTAGGGGTGGGCTATGATGCGGTAGATACATTGTGGCTCGGTGTACCAAGACGCCCATTTGGTGCCTCGGGAACCCTGCACACATCGTTTGGGGCCGTGAGTGAAACCTCAGCCGGACTTCCATGCGGATGGAACCCGAATAGGTGATAAACCTGGACTAGAGACTTGTGTGGTTAGTCAGGTCGTGGCCGACACCCTCGCTGGGCTTCTGCTTGAAGGTTGCCGAGTACATGTTGTGTAAACGGCGATAAGTGGTGAGAGTGTGTGTGAAGAAGTACACCCCTGCAGGATAGTATGATATAGTCGAATAGCCGCGTCCACGGTAATGGACTATTGGGTTGCTTATGCAATTCATAGACAAGTGAAAGTGGATACTCTAAAATGCGCAAGATAAGCGTGAGTGCTATGGATGGCCTTCTTGTAGGGAGACGGGAGCGGATCCATAGTGGTGTATTGATGTGGTGAATATGTGGACTCGTGTGCACCACCTCAAAAGATTTATCAGCAGTCGTAGTATAGAATAGCCATCGAGTCAAAGCTGGCTTGCTGCAGTTAAACTCCACTACCCCCTTTGTTGATACTGATGCATATGTAGATAGTTCTGATGTAAGTCTTGCTTGGTACATTTGTACTCACATTTGCTTAATTTATGTTTTTGCATAGAGACTTCAGTCTCACTAGTAGTTCCACATGGACTTCGATGTTTAACTTGTTACCTCAGCTACAATCTTGTACCCTTGGGAGGGTCTTGTAGATAGTCAGGCTCTAAAGCCTTCTTCCTCTTCAGATGTCTGTACCCAAACATGTTTATACTTCCGTTGCTTGTATGCTCTGTATGTTGGGTCATGTGACCCATGTTTGTAATAAATGCTATGACAGCTCTTCTGGGCTTTATCTATATGAGTTGTTGAGTTATATTGTGATGCCTTGTTGTCTCTACACATATTGTGCTTGTTATGTGTACGTGTAACGTGTATTGGTATGTGTGGGATCCGACACCTAGTTGTTTATTCTTGGTAGCCTTCCTTATGGGGAAATGCCTCCTAGTGCTTCCACTGAGCCTTGGTAGCTTGTTACTGATCCGGAACACATGGATTGACCGGCAATGTGTCCTTTATTTCTCTTGTGCCTGTCCCTTCGGGGAAATGTCACGCGGTGTTTACCGGAGTCCTGGTAGCTTGCTATAGCCCGGTTACACTCGCTACTGACCGACACGTGCATTGTTGGGTCATGTATGCTTGTCCCTGTAAGTTTGTGCCACCCTGGGTTTATGATTAGTCAAGTCAGCCCAGGTTCTCTGTCATATGGATGCTAGCGACACTATCATATACGTGTGTGAAAAGGCGTAAACGGTCCCGGGCCAGGTAAGGTGCCACCCGTGGGGATACTGTGCGTGAGGTCGCAAAGTGATATGATGTGTTACATGCTAGACCAGTGTGACTTAGGATCGGGGTCCCGACAGCTTTGGTATCAGAGCCCGACCGCCTCTTGGATTACCAAGCCAAACTGGTCGAAGTTGAGTCTAGAAACTCTTTAGTTATATAAGGAAATTGATTGTGGAAGGGAACGTAAGGCTCTTTTTACTTATGTACCTTATGTCCTTCAGATCTAAGTCACCCTCTTCTTCTACGGGGATTAAGAACTAGGCTTCTCATCAATCTATCAGGATCATGTTGATGGTGGATTCAACTCTCAATTCAGTTTCAGTACTTCGGTTTGTTAAATAGTTGGTCTCATAACCTTAACATTATGATGTTGAGTGGTTATGCTATCATTTGCATGAGTCTCAAAATCCTTTTGAGAATTTACATCCGTTATGCTCTCCGAGTTATCCAAGGTTACTAAATAGTCTGATGCATTTGCAAATTATTCCTTCCTGTTCCCGATATCCTTTTAGGCCAGATTAACCACACTAATCGGTGTGTTGAGGTACTCCGTTACCTCGACATATATGTTGGAGCTATTATTATGACCCTAGGTGTCTTAGAGAATCACCCAGTAATCTAGCAATGCTTTATATTCCCAGTGTGATGATTCTGGCCATTATTCTCAAAAGCATCTCGTGATGCCATTTAGTTAGCAGGCATTCTATTTCTCGGTTCTTGAACCCAAGATTCACTCTACTTACCTCGTGTCGATAGTGTTGCTCATTCCTTTAGGATATTAGTAAACCTTGTGATAGTTCTCGAGGTCCATGGTTTATCATTCTTTCAATACCATGAACCATCCTTGGTAGAAGTTCGTCTGAACCAAAAGATCACAACAAGAGTGCCCGTGATGAGTGCTCCATTCCATAATTGTGACTCTGCCAGACCTACCTTTCTGCATGGGTTATCCGGAAGAAATATGTTGAACTTGTTCGACATGCGAATCTATGCGCCCACAACTCAGAAATTCATATGTGCTTTTGAGTTGTCCCTCTTCGGTCGTAATTCTGACCATCGTCTATCGACTGATAGTCAGGAGTAGTTGTGCATTCGTGCATAAATGCCTTTTACTCTTGTGGTCCGTCAAGCCATTCTATTTTAGAATACCTAGGAGAGACAAACTCAGCACCTCATCCATATCTAGGATTGGTTCAAAGCAGTTGTATTCCACAGATTAGAATGCCAATCCCGCTTCTAATCTGTTCTACCTTGGAGTGTTAACCTCTTGCATGTAATGTGTGTCATGGGAATTGCACAACCTCCTATGAATTCTTGATATAGTGATACTTCTCGCCATCATCATTTATTTCTCGGTCTGTGTGTTGTCGTATCCGGAATGCTGACAAGTGAACCGTGATGTGTGAAATCAATACTCCTAGCAACCCTATTGCTTCGTAGTTAATGTACAATAAACTCATTCCTAGCATGTTAGTTATTGAATCCTCATTATAATATTGATCGTGCTACCTGGTCCATCTTTTCTGGTGCACCCTTCGATCAATGAGTTAGGATTGTGTCAATCCCTCAATATTTTGATCATATTGTCTTGCCATGAAAGGCAAGATTGTTCCCGAGCTTAATAACATATCGGTGGTTCGCGATTTTCCGAATATCTTCTCGAAAGTATTACTGGGTTGTTCCCTGACCGCTATGTTGAGCTCGTGATCGAGTTGGTTTTCCTATAAACCGCCCCTTCTCTAAGAATCTGTGTTGGATACCCTAGAGCTAGTTGGTTAAGCTAAATAGCAACTTGGAGAGTTGGAAGATAAGAGCTTACCTGACTTAGTTCATTCAAGGGATATCTGTGTGCATGTATTGAAGAAAGATGGTATTTTCATCGATTTATCCTCGTGATCAATTGTTAGAGCTATTTTTTATCCAATCCTTGATTTTAGTGTGGACTATCAGCAAATCAAATTAGAACCAACAATGTTCGTAATGTTGTCTTACTCGTGGTTGTCCCTCGAGCATGCACCATTGTATCTTTGGTCTGACTAATGCTATACCCTTGTTCACATGATTTTGGAATTCCATTTTCATGGAAATCTCGATGATTTGTTGTTGAGCCCATCAACATAATTTTATCTTCTCGATGATTCGTGTTGAACATCCGGTTATTGTTGGAAACTTTTTTAAGTGTCATCTTTGTGTTAGCTCGTGAAATAGATGTTTTTATGTAAGAAGTGACTTCCTCTAATTCATGTGCATTGACGTAAGTTGCCGCCATAAATTCGAGAAAGCTTGTTTTGCTTCCTCTGGAATCATCCCAAGTCAGCCATGCATGTGCAAAGTATAATGTGGTATGTTAGACTGATCATCTTCGTACCACATGGATTCCGTAGCACACCAAGCCACTGACTGATTTGTTCAAGGAGAAGAAGTTCCTTCTTAAGAGCTAGACTTACGCAAGGACTTCGATATCCTCGATGATGGTTCCCACCTGAACTCGATAGAATTTTGTTGTAACACTACTATGTGGTCATGCTTGTCTTGGACAGCGTGTTCACAGGTATGTAGCAGAAACAACTCATGTTTTGGAGCTTTCTATCCTAGTTCATTTCCCGAGAATCTCGCAATGACATCTCAATTACCAATTGGATCTGAATCTCAGACAAATATGATGGTTGGAACATTCCCAGCATTTGCGTTTTGTTCCCATGTTGCACCTGCCTTTGTGCCATTTTACTATGGTCCGCCTTCTCAGTAATTGTCATCTGGGAACATATTCAAAAGTGGTCCTACCATGGGTCCCATCCATTTCCGATGATAAGCAAAAGTCACTCATTACATTATCGTCAACAAGATAGTCCACATCGTCCATTCTAGTCCGAGTATGTCATTTTTTTGAACTCCTTCAAATAATCGATTGTGATTTTTGTTAGGCTGGTATAGAGAGTTTCTTTGATCTCTATATCAAAACTAATTCTTTTTGCCACTTAAGGGAATAATTCTATGAGTCACCTTCCCTAAGGTGCCCCGCTATGGAATCATGGCAATTAACCCCTCGCTACCTTGAAATCTAAGCACCATCTTACTTAAGCGTAGAATTATTGCCTACCAATTTGAACCTTCGTCATTTGTTAGTTTTCCATCCCTCTCGATGTATGTTGTGTCTCAGCTCGGGAGATGTTCTTACATCTTACTCCATGAGTTGATCTTGAGTTGCGATCTTCGAGAAGATCGATTCCTGTAGAGTTTGTTTCTATCATCATCATGTTGGATGAATATCTCAAAAGCAAGGACATCAAGATCAATATGAAGCAATGAATCAACATCTTCGAGAAGGGTACTTGCATCGTGAAGATTGTGTTAGCTTCGTGTCCCCTCTGTCTTCTTACCTCACGTCTTGAATCTCGGGACGAGATTCTTGTTTAGTGGGGGTGAGTTGTCACAGCTCTAGATCTTGCTTTTAAATAGTTGCATCTGCATCCTTGAACTATGTTCAAAATTTCATTTAATTTTGAAGTGGGGGTGATCAAACCCTAGCATCACTTGAATCAAACTAGGTTAAAAAATGTGCATTCAATGAACCCAAAATACTCCTTATCAATTTTTTGATATTTTTGGCAAGTCTTCTCCAACAAACCAAAAATAATGAACATTTTTTAGGAATATTTTGGGCACTGAATTTAAATCATATTGTATTTGAATTTGGATTATATTCTTAATATATAGAATATATTTTCAAACGTCTCAAAAATATTTGTGTGCCTTTGGAAAAGTCCATATCAATCACATAAATATTTACAGAAAGTTTTGGCACTGGTTTGAATTTTCTTTTGAATTTAAACAGTGGCAAAATAAAATAAAACAGAAAGAATAAAGAAAAGAGAAAAGAAGAGAGCTCACCTAGCGTAGTCACCTATCAAACCCGCTGCAGGCCTAGCCCACCAGGGGCAGCACTGTCTTCTTCCTCCTGCTAGGAGGAGAAGCAGCTGCGTGCCCGGCGCAGAGCCGAGCGGCGCCATCTCCTTCCTGCCTGCCTCACGCCCCCGAGGCTTTCACCCAGCGCCACGGAGACAGCCACGACCCCCTCGCTCTCTCCCTGGACCCCCTCCCCCTCCTCTGCTCTCTCTCCCGTGGTCAACCACGAGCACCCGCGGACGCAGATGAGCACCAACGCGGGCACAACCACTCCCTCGCCCCTTTCCGCGTCCCCGAGCTCCGTATCGTCGCCAACTTCATCCTTGTCGAGCCATGCATCGTCGGACGCCCTGCAATGCTAGCTCCATCATATTCTTATTCGTTAGTGCCCGAAGATCGCCGTCATCGATTCGGCTGTTCAAGTGCTCCTCCGAGCCCTCTGAGCATCCCTGCGTTTTCACTGTGAGCCCCGCCGTCATTTCCCTCTTCTTCCCATGTCGCACGCTCTCGCTAACTAGCCCCACCGTACAACCCGTGGACCCATCGCCACCAGCCATGTCGCCACCGCGCCTAGAGCTCACAGACGTCACGTCCGAGCGCACCATCGTGCTCAGCGCATCTCCAGGAGCACAGAAAACCCACCCGTTTGTCATGCGGAGCTCCGTGGCATCGTTTCGATCACCGTACGAACTCCGGCCGCTGCCACGAGCTAGTTTCCGGTGAGCTCCAGCCACCCCGTGCCCCTCGTGTGTCTCCCCTAGATGCGCGCGAGCAAGGGGAACCCTCTCGCGCCCTTGGCTTGACCCAAAACCGCCCGTAGCACCGGTTCGGCGACCCTCCGCTGCGACCTGTGGTCGCCGGCGTCTAACTCTGGTGGCTGGTGACGTGGCAGATTAGGTTAAGTCTAATTACACTGCCTAATTAACCCTAGACACTGACAATGGGCCCCAGCCCTTCTAATTACTTTAGTTAGGATTTAACTAAATCATGTTAGACACTATGTCACTGACGTGTGGACCCCACAAGTCATGTTTGACCTGAACTGGGTCTATTGACCTCATCTTGACGTACTGCTGACATCATATTTCCTTTCTGGTTTTTCTTATTTCAGAAATGATTTGGAAATTCCATAAATTGTTGCAAACTTCAAAAAATCATAGAAATTCAACCGTAACTCGAAATGAAATAATTCATATATGAAAAATTATCAGAAAAATCCGAAGAATCAGTTTATGACATTTTCATGCATGTTCGAACAACCTAAAGCTAATGTATATGACAATTTGAATAAAGGGCATTTAAAATGTCGTATGTGGAGTTTGACTTTGAATCTTGTGTTCAAACCAACTCCAGTCAAATTGTTGTTAGCTGCATTAGCTCAAATCATAGCATGTTGCCATGTCATGATCATGCATCATATTGTTGCATTGCGTTGATTGTGTTCCTTCTCTGTTTGCCATTATTGTCCCCTCTCAGTGGACGTAGTTTCGATAATGAGTTCGTTGACACCTATGAAGAGTTTTACTATCTTCAGAACTGCCAGGCATGCAATTCCCCTTTGAGCATTCTGATAAAATCTGACTCTCTCACTCTTGCTCTCCTTTACTGCATTATGACAACAACGTTTCAACTGCTACTTGTTACGGTAGATGAACCCTTTTCCTCTACATGACTTGTCATTGCCACAGTAAATAGTTCAAACCACTAGCATGAGTAGGATTTGTTTGATCCATGATGTGCCTACTCATTCATGCTTTCTTGTTATGCCTATTATGCTTAGAGTTGCGCCAGGTCTGATTCATCTGGGATGGATTGGGATTGGGATGAACATGTCCTTCTGACGAGAGCTAAGTGTGTGAACACGATTTGGTAAAGGTAGCGATGAGAGGCCGTGTAGGAGTACATGGTGGATTTGTGATCCAAGGTAGTTAGTACCACACATTGGGATCCTTAATTGACTCTCTCGACTTATTAGCTGCCTTGATCTCTGTCCAGGAGTTGCAACTAGTTTCTGGTGTTTGTAGGATATGTTTTGGAGGCCGTGTGTAGCGCTGACCCTAGGGGTGGGCAATGATGTGGTAGATACATCATGGCCTGGTGTACCGAGACGCCTGTTTGGTACCTCGGGAACCGTGCACACACCGTTTGGGGTCGTGAGTGAAACCTCGGCCGGACTTCCTTGCGGATGGAACCCGAATAGGCTATAAACCTAGACTAGAGACTTGTGTGGTTAGTCAGGTCGTGGCCGACACCCTCGCTGGGCTTCCGCTTGAAGGTTGCCGATTACATGTCATGTAAACGGCGATAAGTGGTGAGAGCATGTGTGAGGAAGTACACCCCTGCAGGATAATATGATCTATTCGAATAGCCGTGTTCGCGGTAATGGACTATTGGGTTGCTTATGCAGTTCATAGACAAGTGAAACTGGATAC
The DNA here is from genome assembly GCA_902687465.1 of Secale cereale. Lineage (NCBI taxonomy): Eukaryota > Viridiplantae > Streptophyta > Magnoliopsida > Poales > Poaceae > Secale > Secale cereale. The sequence goes on along the minus strand of LR738711.1, from coordinate 650,736,549 downwards.
TCTAAAATGCGCGAGATAAGCGTGAGTGCTATGGATGGCCTTCTCATAGGGAGACTGGAGCGGATCCATAGTGGTGTATTGATATGGTGAATATCTGGACTCGGTTGCGCCACCTCAAAAGAGTTATCAGAAGCCGTAGTACAGAATAGCCACTGAGTCAAAGCTGGCTTGCTATAGTTAAACTCCACTACCCCCTTTGTTGATACTGATGCATATGTAGATAGTTCTAATGTAAGTCTTGTTGGGTACATTTGTACTCACGTTTGCTTAATTTTTTTTTTTTGCAGAGAGACTTCAGTCTCACTAGTAGTTCCGCGTGGACTTCGACGTTTAGCTTGTTACCTCAGCTACGATCTTGTACCCTTGGGAGGGTCTTGTAGATAGTCAGGCTCTAAAGCCTTCTTCCTTTTAAGGTGTCTGTACCCAGACATGTTTATGCTTCCGTTGCCTGTATGCTCTGTATGTTGGGTCATGTGACTCATGTTTGTAATAAATGCTATGACGGTTCTTCTGGGCCTTTATTTATATGAGTTGCTGAGTTATGTTGTGATCCATGTTGTATCTACACATATCGTGCATGTTATATGTACGTGTAACGTGTATTGGTATGTGTGGGATCCGACACCTAGTTGTTTATTCTTGGTAAGCCTTCCTTATGGGGAAATGCCTCCTAGTGCTTCCACTAAGCCTTGTTAGCTTGCTACTGCGCCGGAACACATGGATTGACCGGCACGTGTCTTTCTTTGCTCCTGTGTGTGTCCCTTCGGGGAAATGTCATGCGGTGTTTACCGGAGTCCTGATAGCTTGCTACAGCCCGGTTACACTCGCTGCTGACCGACACATGCATTGCTGGGTCATGTATGCCTGTCCCTGTAAGTTTGTGCCACCTTGGGTTTATGACTAGTCATGTCGGCCCGGGTTCTCTGTCATATGGATGCTAGCGACACTATCATATACGTGAGCCAAAAGGCACAAATGGTCCTGGGCCAGGTAAGGTGGCACCCGTGGGGTTATCATGCATGAGGCCGCAAAGTGATGTGATGTGTTACATGCTAGACCGATGTGACTTAGGGTCGGGGTCCCGACACGCACGAGGATGCGGGCGCTGCGGGAGACGTGGTCGACGCAAGCGGCGCCGTGGCCATGCCCCCCGCGGCCGAAGCAGGAGCGGGAGGTGCCAAAGTAGAGCAACATAAAAAAATCCTAGGGGTCTGGCTCCACGAGGTATGAACAGAGAGATTGTCCCATCCGTACCTCCTCGCCGGCCGAAGATCGGAGTGTTGGTGCTATCGCTCGTTCGGGGGCAAACCGCAACTCTCCGGCCGCTCCCGTCAAGGGCGCGACCGCTGAGCATGCGCCACCCCCGGAAAAGGCTAACTTAACTGCTGTGCTCGAAGGATCCGCTGGCCCTCAAGCGCCCCCACCACATCCCGACGTTGCCCCAGCGGCTGGCTCGCAGTGGCGAGGGCACGGCGTGGTTGTCGGTGTCAAAACCGGCGGATCTCGGGCAGGGGGTCCCGAACTATGCGTCTGAGGATCGATGGTAACAGGAGGCTGGGGACACGATGTTTACCCAGGTTCAGGCCCGCTCGATCTAGGTAATGCCCTACTTCCTGCTATATTAATATGGATGAAAATATTACAAGAGGTAATCTACCTCGAGATCGTAAGGGCTAAACCCTAAAGTCTAGCTTATGAGGATGTTATGATTTTCTAGCCTCTACGAACTAAACCCTCCAGTTTATATATGCACCGGAGGGGCCTAGGGTTTGTACATAGCCATCTTGCAGAGTAAGGAAATATTACACCCGAACCTAAAAACTGCCTTTACATGAATTCAGGAGTCCTATCTGGATACGAGAGATGATCTTCAACAATGATCTTCATGGCCCACCAGTCCGGCCCACCAAGAGTTATTCGACCACCAGAGGACTGCTCAATCCAGGACTCCCTCAGTAGTCCCTGAACCTGTCTTCAATGACGATGAGTTCGGCTTCCGTATTGTCTTCGCATTAAAAGGCGGGTTCCTTCTTCCGAATATATCTTCTGCAAAAAGTGTATTGTGTTCGGCTCTGCATGGTTAGTACAACCCTTAGCCTCGAAGGCAAGGCATTGAAAGAAAATGAATATTGTGTCTTTTACTGACAAGTTTTTGGTGAAGCGTCGCGTCCATCCCATTAACATACCGAACCGTTTTACTTGGCCCTAGTTTCGCGTTTTGAGGTACAACCCCATTGACACGTCTTATCAGAATAGAGATCATGCCCGCTTATTGTGGGATCCTTATCAATGTGATGTGAGAATCCACACCGCGCATTACGCACGACCGCTTTGGGAACCGGCGAAGTTTATGGCTAGAGTGGGGGGACGTTCTGTATTCACAATGTTATTAAAGGATACCAATCCCTTTCGTCAGCCCCACGCTTTCCTCAAGCCCGAGTTCTCCAATCTTCCTAGCCCCAGCACCCTCATCTCCTGCGCCCGCCGTTCTTCGTCCCTCAACCACTACTTCCTTTCCCAACAATGGTTGGATATGGCGCCAGGGGCAAGTGGGAGGCCTCCACGGTCACTGAGAAAACCATGGGGGATCTTCGGAGCGTGGGCTACATTGCTGCCAATATTGCGCACCGAATCCCCGCCAAGGGCCAAGTGATTCCCGACCCAGAGGCGGGTGAGAGAGTCGTGTTTCTCTCACACTTTGTTAGGGGGCTAGGATTCCCGGTCCACCCCTTTGTTCGAGGTTTGTTGTTTTTCTACGTGCTAGATTTCCATGATCTAGACCCGAACACAATCCTCCACATCTCCGCTTTTATAGTAGTGTGTGAAGCTTTCCTCCGCATCCCACCACACTTCGGCCAATGGCTCAAAACCTTCAACGTGAAGCCGAAGGAGGTGGACGAGCAACATGCGGAGTGCGAGGGAGCTATGATAAGCAAGCTCCCGAATGCGATTTGGCCAAAAGGGTCGTTCATGGAGACGGACAAGGTCTGGTAGCAGGAGTGGTTTTATATCACTGAATCCCGCGACGCTAAATGGGCGGCTGAACCTGCTTTTAGATCTGGCCCCCGGAGAGGTTGACCTCCTGGACTGATAAGAGTCCGAACTGGGTGTCTCAAGTTGAGGTGACGGCACTCCAGAGCCATGTGTCCGGCATGATTTCCAAGGGCTATCAGCTCTCGAACGTGGTCCAGGTAATGCTGGCCTGGCTTGTCCTTCCTTGCCAAAGCCAGGACTCCTCCCTATGGGAGTTCGATCCGGCAGGAGATCGGCTTCTGAAGCATCTCTTTGGCTTCACGCACAAAGAGATCTGGAAGCATCCCTTCAAGAGCCAGAAGGAGTGGCCGAAAGAGGCCGATGACGCGGGCTATAGTACCGCGTTCTCCGCCCAGAGGTAATAGAAAATTCCGCTGAACATATATCCCCTTTCTTATTTAATGATAATAGGAATTGGAGTTTTTGCGTTTTATACGGGGCTGGACAAAGAAGGCAATCCGGATGAAGTGTCCGCCGCCTTTGCCTGAAGACCCATAATCGCCTCGACTGACGGCAATGCTGGTCCCGGCGCCGTACAAGGCGCCGGTCAAGAAGCCCAAGAACAAGGGCAAGGAGGCCGAAGACGCCCCCTGCCCCGCAGACGAGAAGTTTGAGAATATCAACATCCTCTCCTCCGAAGAGGAGGAGGAGGACGACGACGACGAAGAAGAAGAAGAAGAAGAGGAAGAAGAAGAAGAGCCCCACGCGCAAGGCAGGGGTGCGAAGAGGGCGGCCGCCACTGACGCGGGCACGCCGCACCTCGGAGGTGGCTGAACCTCTCTACTCGTTCAGACTCATCATCCGAACAGAGCTTTGTGGTGAATCCGAGGGAGAAGCCCCCGACCGAAACGTAAGTTTGTCCGGATATATTAGCTGCTGCACCTTGTTTATCTATCATCTTGATACTTATTTAGTATTTCTCACCCGCTGACCTACAACCCTCCCCGAGGACACCCTGACGTCTCCTTATCAGAGGGAAACTCTCTAGCGCCTGGAGAGACGGAGAGTGACCCGCTGGTCCGAGGTCCATCGCCCGTGATCGGCGGGGACACCGAAGTGTCCTCCCAGCGGGTGTCTTCTGCTCAAGGAGATGGGGGCGGGGCAAGTGACGGGTGACCGAGGGTAACACCTCGGCTGCCGCTGACCGTGAGGAAACAATCCCCATGGAAACTAAAGACGGGGGGCCCAAACAGTCCGGGGCCCCGCCGAAAACTGACCCAGAGCCTAGCGCGGCTCCATGGTCCGAAGACCAGACCCCCAAGGCGGGGGAGGATACGATGGCGCCCAGGGTCAATCCGAAGGCACCGGACCCTCTGGAGGGAGCACTTCAATCCATCGTGGAGGAGCACCGCACCTTGATGGGTGCGGTGATGAAGAAGATCCAGTCGTCTAAGGCGGACTGAATGAAGCTTTCAACATCATGTTAACAGGCTTTGAGGTAAGCAATGTAATGTTCTTTATGGAACCTTTATATACTTTATATGTATATATATAACCAGTAGCTCCTGATGCTTTGTGTGATTCTGAACATAATCGGACGAAGTATCCATAGTATAGCATGCTTATAGAGCTGAACTGTTATGCTTCTGTTATGTGAACATGCTTCACTAGTTATGGCAACTGCTCGAGATGCAGAGGTTGTCGAACTAAATCGGAAGCTCTTGTTGGCCAACGCGGACCTCGACCGCGTCAACCAGCGTTCAGATGAAACACAAGGTATGCAGATTTTAAAAAAATGTCAAGAAGACTAATAAGGTTAATTGAGAATGGGTATAAACTCTTCTATGATATTCTGTAGTACACAGTTGACGCCACTGAGCTTGAGGCCCTCAAGGGCGAGCTCGCGCAGGCCAAGGAGGAGGCCAAAGCGAGCAAGGCAATTGCTGACAAGGCGTTTGCCGAACTAGAGGCTGAAAAGGCCGTGTGCGGGAAGCACTAGGCTCGGGTGTCCGAAGTCGAGGTTGAGCTCAAAGATGCCATTCTCAAATATGAGGCATTGGAAGAGAAGACTTCGAAAAAAGCATCTGAGCTTGCTGCGGCAGTTAAGGCTGCCCAGGATGCGTGAAGCAAGGCGCGCAGCGCCTATGAAGAAATCAAGCAGGCACGACAGATAGCATCTGGCAAGACCTTTCTCTTACAGAGCATCTTCGGAGGGCAGACGTATCTTGGGCTGACACGATTAAGGAGTTCTCCAGGCGTGTATGCAGATCTTCCAAGGAGCAGTGCTAATGACGCCCAATATTTCCGAGCCCAAGAGCAGAACGACACGGAGAAGTTGTTTTGGTCGCAGTTCTATGCGCCTTGGCGCAGTTCTATGCGCCAAAACATCCGGTGCCCCTCAATGACCAGATGAAGCAGCTGGTCGAGCTGCACAATATGGCGGGTTCGGCCATGAAGGACTTGATAGTCTGGCTATGGCCCGTTGATCCAATCCCAAGTAGCTACTTCGGATTGGTGAAGCGGCTTGTCGAGGCGAGTCCGCGGGTCGACGCATTGAAGCGTTCGGCCTGCATAGAAGGTGCTCGGATGGCCTTTGCACGTGTGAAGGTGCACTGGGTGAAGATGAAGGCACGACATATACCTACTGCTGGCCCGCCCACAGGCAAGGAGCACCGCAAGCCGGAGAAATACTTCGAGAACGTCATAGAAGGCGCCCGCCTTGGAGAAGGCCAGTGCTCAAAGGATGTTATCTTTGAGTAATTGTATCCGGTTGTAAAGATTTAAGCTTATGAACCGAGGTATATAACTTTCGCGCTATTATGTGGTGAGCGACTTTTATCTACAGTGTGGCTATTTTATATAAATATGAAAGTTTCAAGTCGTCCGCTTCAGCCCCCATGTACATAGTACTGGGGTGTTCGGTCATATGCGTATACACTCTTCATCTAGCGTCTTGGTCCGTGTAGGAGGTGTATGTGGAGCGAACAAGGCAATCATACTATGCGGCATTATTGCTTTCACTTAGCCATAGGAATTTGACAAGTGGGGCTAGGTACTAGCCCCTGGTGCGGATATGATATTTCCAAATTAAGGTATCCAATTGCACCTGGCTGGGCGAGAAACCAACCCTTCATATAACACGGGGTAGGTCTCTATCGATTATAGTATAAAACCAAGTCACCGGATTACGGACCAGGTTCTCGCCTATCATGATAATCAGTTTTCGGCTTTCTCTACTGAGGTACTTGACCGGACGAGCCAGAAGTACAATCACAGTAGTTCTCCCTTTACACCCTAGCCGAACAATCGGGGACGTAGGGGTAAGCACAGAAGCCAGGCAACCCAACTATTGACCCAAGACATGATTCAGAACTGATGCATATAAGGCAAACATCCAGGACGCCGAACACTCCTTATATATGTTCGGACTTTTTGACATATACTGGGCTGAACACAACCCCTGGTAATGGACCCTGTTGACAAGGCACATGTGGCAGTCTGACGTGGGGAAAGAACATAGATGGTGAGTGAATAAACTCCAAACATAATATGAACCAAGCTGTTCTTATAATATCCTGTTATAGTACGGCGAGCTGTAAGCTTACAGAGAATGGCGATGACTTTCTTGGACATTTTACATGCCAGAAAAGTATAAAACGAAAAAGAGAAAAATGTTTACACCGGGTCTTAAGCTAAAAAGAAACCTTAGTGCGGGTCCCTGCTGCACGTCTGCGTCGTTTCCTCCTCTGTAACGTGTCCTTGAAGGGGGAAGTGTGATGGCCATCTGTAAAAAAGAGAAAGAAAAAACAAGAAACCTGGAAAAGAAAAGCGATCCAGTGTGGCCATAAACAGAAGTGGTTTGTTTAGTGATCCTTGAAAGATAATATTTAGAGTCCGAATAGGGTTGAGCCGAACTATGGACTATTTGTATGCAGTGTGCCCCCAGCGCCGCCCAAGGGATTTTGAGGGCATAATTATGTGCACGAGGCACGTAAGCTATCGCCTTATGGGGCAGTCGATGGGGGCGTAGCTGCTAATCTAGATCAGGTTCATCTGAGATGCCGCACTGAGGCGTATGCCGGACACGTTTAGCTATGTCTACGACCGATATGTGGTCCGGCTTGAATAGGCCATTTTGGACTTCGGCTGCTAAGGCCGCAGTGACCTCTTCCATACGGAGAGAGCGTTCCATATTTTCATTGACCGTGATAACGCCACGTGGTCCAGGCATTTTAAGCTTTAGATAAACATAATGTGGGAGTGCATTAAAGAGGGCGAAGGACGTTCTTCCGAGTAGTGCATGATAGCCGCTTCGGAATGGAGCTATGTCGAAGATTAACTCTTCGCTTCGAAAGTTATCAGGAGAGCCGAATATGACCTCCAATGTTAAAGAGCCTGTGTAGCGGGCTTCTACGCCCGGTATCACTCCTTTAAAAGTTGTGCTGCTTGGCTTTATTCTTGAAGGGTCGATCCTCATCTAGCGGACAGCGTCCTGATATATCAGATTGAGACTGCTGCCGTTGTCCATAAGGACTCGGGTGAGATGGTATCCATCGATTATTGGGTCGAGCACTAGGGCAGCCGAACCCCCATGACGGATACTAGTCGGGTGATCCCTGCGATCGAAAGTGATCGGACATGCCGACCATGGGTTGAATTTGGGGGAAACAGGGTCGGCGGCGTAGACATCTCGGACTGCGCGCTTGCGCTCCCTATTTGGGATATGAGTGTCATATATCATGTTCACTGTTTCGATCTCCGGTGGAAATTTCTTCTGCCCCCTGTGTTCGGCTGGCGAGATTCATCCTCGTCTTCACTCTGAGGTCCCTTTCCCTTTTGTTCGGCAATGCACTTGCCGAACTGCTTGAAAACCCAACAATTACGGTTCGTATGGTTTGCAGGTTTTTCTGGGTGCCATGGATTTGGCAGGGCCTATCTAATATTTTGTCCAGGCTAGATGGACCATCTTCGTTGCCTTTGAATGGATTCTTCTGTTGACCGGGTCTGGAGTCGCTGAATTCGGCGTTTACCGCCGTATCACCTGGGCTTCCAGCATTATTTCGATATTTGTTTTTGTTACGTCGCGGCTTTCCATTGCTGTCCCTGACTTCAGATATTCCAGTGTCGCTGGTGCTGATACGAGCTAACCAGCTATCCTCGCCCGCACAAAAGCGGGTCATGAGTGTAGCCATTGTCCTCGGCTTTTCCTGTCCAAGGTGTCTGGCTAGACATTCGTCCCAGACACTGTACTTGAAAGCCGCTAAGGCTTCGGCGTCCGGACAGTCGACGATTTGGTTCTTGTTAGTGAGAAACCGGTTTCCAAAGCTTGCGGGGTGATTCCCCGGGTCGCTGGATGATGTGACTTAGATCTTCAGCATCCGGGGGCCGGACATAGGTCCCTTGATAATTGGCCCGAAAACAATCCTGAAGTTCTTCCCAACTCTCAATGGAGTTCTCTGGGAGGTTGTTTAGCCAGTGCCGAGCTGGTCCTTTCAGCTTGAGGGGTAAGTATTTAATGGCGTGGAGATCATCTCCGCGAGCCATGTGGATGTGAAGGATGAAGTCTTCTATCCAGACGGCAGGATCCATCGTTCCATCGTACGCCTCGATGTTTACGGGTTTAAACCCTTCTAGAAAATCGTGATCCAACACTTCATCGGTGAAGCACAGGGGGTGTGCGGAGCCCCTATATTTTGCTATATCATGGCGTATGTACGATGATTGTGATGTTCGGTATTGACCCTGAACTGGTATATGACCGACGCGATTGGCTTGATAGCTGTCGTCCCATGCGGGAGCACGGTCCCTAGATCTGTAGATGGATCTGGTCTTGCCAACCTTTTTGTTCAGGTCCTCACGTAGATCGTGTTTCCGGGCCTGAGCCGCATCCTCGTTTCCTTTACGGGGTGGGGGTGCGGGCTTGTGTACGCTGCTGCTAGCCACTCTGTCCCGTCCACGGGGTGGTCGGTCTGGCTTATCGGCGGTGTTATTCTTCGGCGGTATAGGCGCAGTGCCCTCGTCGTCGAATTCGAGTAGCAGTTTACGTTTAGGATAGCCTTTGGTTTGGCGATTGTAGCCATGTTTTTGCTCAGCGTCTAACACTTTGTTCCATCTATCATTGAGTGTGTACTGTGCAACTCGAAGCCGTCTCTGCTGCTTTTTCAGGCTCCTTGCGGTGGCAATAAGCCTCCAATGGAAGCGCTTTTGTTCCGAGGGTTCTTCTAGGACGATGTATTTGTTGTCGCCCAGGCTGACATCCTCTTCGGAGACAGGTTCATAATTACTGTCTACGGCATCGCTGTCATCGGACAACAGTTTCGGACTATGTTTGCCATCATCTCGCTCATCCTGCTCCATCGCTGGGTCTGCGGGGTCTTCGGCATGCTCTGGACTGTCACCGTCGGTGGTGACAGTGTTGCTTCCTTTACGGGATTTAGTTCGGCGCTTTGGACGCCGATGTCTGGGAGGTTCTTCGACATGCTTGTCCTTTGCGGGATTGTTTTCGCCGTCGCCCTCCTTCTCCTTAGGTGTATCCACCATATACACATCGTATGAAGACGTAGTTGTCCATTGCCCGGTTACGGGCCGGTTTTGGTCTAGATCTGCTTCGGCTTCGAGGTCCATCCCTTCGAAGTCTTTGGAAGCGTAGTCATGTAGATCAGTTAGATCTTCAACTGTGGCTACCAAGTGGGTGGTGGGTGGGGAGCAAAATTCTCCATCATCAGCCTCCAGTTCAAACCAGATATAATTCGGTTGTGTGTCCCCAGCTAAGGAGAGATATTTTAATGAATTTAGCACATTGCCAAAAGGTGAGTGTCGGAAGGTGTCTGCATCACTGAATTCGGCGATAGACGCATGATCGAGCTTGAAGGGCGCGGATGCGCATGATTCAGAACCTAAGGCCGGAGATGAGTCCGTAGTTCCGGTAACACATATCCCGCTCGAAGTTGGGTCTGTGTGCAGCTCCAACGCCGTTGGGTCTGCGGCTTCCGGGGCGGGGTTCAGCTGCCCACCCTCGGATGACGCGATCTGTTCCAGATCTAGGGCCAGAACTATTACAGGAGCTATTTCCTGATCTAATGATAGAGTTAGGTCATGTTCATCGTGATGGCAGGGAGAGGTCGCCATGGGCTCGAATCCATCGAAGATCAAGTCTCCATGCATATTAGCAACGTAGTTTAAGCTTCCAAACCTGACTTGATGGCCAGGGGCCTAGCTGTCAACCTGCTCGAGGTGGCCTTCAGTGTTGGCACGAAGCATGAAGCCGCCGAACAAAAAAGCTATCCAGGACGGAAAATTCCCTCGATGTCGCCGTCATGGTTCATGACACGATCCATCAGTCCTCCGGTCGACGACATAGTGGAACCCTCAATGAAAGCACCAATGTCGGTGTCAAAACCGGCGGATCTCGGGTAGGGGGTCCCGAACTATGTGTCTGAGCACGGATGGTAACAGGAGGCTGGGGACACGATGTTTACTTAGGTTCAGGCCCTCTCGATCCAGGTAACACCCTACTTCCTGCTATATTACAAGAGTTGATCTACCTCGAGATCGTAATGGATAAACCCTAAAGTCTAGCTTATCAGGATGTTATGATTCTCTAGCCTCTACGGACTAAACCCTCCAGTTTATATATGCACCGGAGGGACCTAGGGTTTGTACATAGCCATATTGTAGAGGAAGGAAATATTACACCCGAACCTAAAAACTGCCTTTACACGAATACAAGAGTCCTATCTGGATATGAGAGATGATCTTCAACAATGATCTTCATGGCCCACCAGTCCGACCCACCAAGAGTTATCCGGCCACCCGAGGACCCCTCAATCCAGGACTCCCTCGGCGGTCGTCACCGGCACCATCAGGAGCCGGGCAACAATGCGGTCCACATCATCATCAACCATGCCAAGCACCGCCTCGGAGGCTAGGGCCCAACTACTGCTGAGATTCCTGCTAGTGGCTACTCAGATGGATGAGTGGCGAGACACCATCCAAAGTCTGATTGGTTTTGCTAAGGCGGGAGGATCACAGCGAGCTGGCCCATCCTGAGCTCCCTAGGCAACGACAATGGCTCACGTTGCTGGCCGTGCTGAGGGGGCCACCACCACGGTGCAGTCCCCGCTACGGCGGCCGGCGTGTGAGCCACATCATCAGGAGCCAGATAACGTCTTGATGGCCTCGTCAGACCCTCGAGCACATCAAGGCCGGCAGCGAGCCCCGGAGGGTAGGCAGGGGGAGCACGTGCATCACCATCGAGCACCGCCGCAGTGACCACTGCCAGCCCAATGGGCGCGATGGCCTCAACATCGATTAGCCAGCGCTCGACGGGAGCGGGAACCTACCTTTCGAGGCTAGGTGCCCTGCCTTCACCTGTGAGCCGCGGCTAGTCTATTGGCCGTCTGCTCGCACGTTCAAGCCAGAGATTCGAGAGAAGTATGATGGAAGGATGAACCCGGTAGAGTTCTTGAGCATCTACACCATCACTGTTCAAGCTGTCAGGGGAAGAGATGAGAAGGTATTCACCAACTACTTTCCTTTGGAACTCAAGCCAAATGTGAGATCTTAGCTGATGCATCTGTCGAAGAACTCCATTTCAACCTGGGCTGACCAGTGCCATCAGTTCGTGGGCGCCTTCACCAGCGGCCACCAAGAACTAGGGCAGCCTAGCGATTCGCAGTTGCACCCGCAGAAGGAAGGACAGACTCTGCGGAAGTACATGCAAAGGTTCAGTCAAGTTCACAGGAATATTCTAGATATCCACCCAGCTACAGTGATAGCAGCATTCCAGTCCAATGTGCACAATCGACGGATACATTCTAAGATGAACGTTTGATTGCCCAAGACTTTGAAGGAGCTTTACACCTTGGTGGACAAGTGTGCTCGGGTGGAAGAAGGGAGGAACCTCCCTGGAGAAGAAAATGACATCGAGGTTGATTCAGAGGATGACGACGATGCCTCCAGTCACAGGAAAAAGAACAAGAAGCGCAGTAAGAAGCACAAGGATAAGGCAGTGATGACAGTTGAGGGGTCGAGCACGCCTAGTACCGGCAAGAAGGCTAAAGTTGTAGCCCCTGGCAAGGAGGTTGCCGCGTGCAATGACTGCCGGGAAGCTACGGCTACCGAGAAGGCTGGGAAAAGTGATGGCCCTTACTGCAAGATCCACTAGATCAAGGGCCATGACCTCCAAGAATGTCATCAGGTTGAGAAACTTGTCAAGAAGCAGCGAGCTGAATATGAGAAGAAAGATAAGGAAAAGGTCAGAATGGCGCTGGCGGAAAGGGCCGGGGCGGTGAACAAAATCGCTCGGGCAAGGCTCATAGGAACCAAGGAAAACCCACCAGGGGCCACGAGAAGGAGAATTGCAATGAATAGAGTGATGGAGGTGATGAAGAGGAAACTAGTGAGAAGGAGTTCCAAAAGGCTACTGACGCCCTGTGCATCGACGGGGGTGCATCTTTGCAATTCTCTCACCGCAAGCTTAAATAGTGGGCGTGTGAGGTCAATGTCGTAGATCCTGCAGCAGATATTCAGAATCCGCTCAAATGGTCCCGCACGCCAATATTCTTTTACGGAGAGGACCACACTGGCCGTACCACTGCCGTAGAGTGCTTGGCATTGTTGGTCTCACCAACAATCCGCAACCTGAAGGTCACAAAGATGTTGGTTGACGGGGGGGGGGGG
>LR738711.1:650630490-650723793 GCA_902687465.1 Secale cereale | reverse complement strand
TTGAATCTAATTTCCCCAAAGGTTATTAGCAGACTCCCTATAACAGAGGATGAGCTTGAGGTTACCGGCACGTTTCAAAGAGTTAATCCCGGCAGGAGGCGTCCCAAGGGATAGATCACGTTGCCGGTAACATTTGGGGGAGAATTGAACTATCGAACTGAGAAGGTTCTATTTGATGTGGTTGATCTCCCTCTGTCTTACAATGGAATTCTTGGACGCCCAGCTCTGGCCAAGTTCATGACAGCATTCCACTATGCCTACAACACTCTGAAGATGCCAGGACCAATGGGAGTCCTTTCTATTCCATCAAACGAGAAGGACAAAATCATTTGCGTGGATAAGATCTATAGGGATGCAGTTGCGGCAGAGGCTGCAGAGATCACTGGTCCCACCGAGGAGAGTAAGAAAAAGGAGAAAGCTAGTAAGAGCACTGGTAAGGAGCCTGGGAAGCGTACCTCTCCGGAGTGCGCTGCGCCTATTGCTGACTTGCAGGAAAGCTCCAACAGCAAAAGGTCCAAGGTTGCCGCACCTGTTGTGAAGAAGGTCTCGGCAGGGCTCGATGGCACCGATGGTACCTTTACTATCAGTGCCACCCTTGATGACAAATAGGAAAGCACGCTCATTGCCTTCCTGTAGGCGAATGTCGATGTGTTTGCCTGGCAAACATCTGACATCCCCGGTGTTCCCAGGGAGTTAATCGAGCTCCACCTTGTTGTCTGCCCACATGATAGGCCCTTCAAGCAAAAGGTCCATAAGCAAGCTTTGGAACGACATCAGTTCATTGCCGAGGAGATCAAGAAGCTTGAAGCTACTGGCTTGGTTAGAGGAGTGATGCATCCAACATGGTTAGCAAACCCAGTGGTCATATGCAAGGCCAACGGAAAATGGAGGTTGTGCATAGACTTCACTGATCTTAGCAAACCGAGTGGTCGTACACAAGGCCAACTGATCCAACATTCGTTGTAGAGAGTCTCCTATTTTGTCACTTTCATATACTAGTGGGAATTTTACATTATAGAATTTGTCTTGTATATTCCAATGATGGGCTTCCTCAAAATGCCATATGTCTTCATGAGCAAGCAAGTTGGATGCACACCCACTTAGTTTCTTTTTGAGCTTTCATACACTTATAGCTCTAGTGCATCCGTTACATGGCAATCCCTACTCACTCACATTGATATCGATTGATGGACATCTCCATAGTCCATTAATTTGCCTAGTTGATGTGAGACTTTCTCCCTATTTTTTTCTACTGCCACCTTCTATTCCACCCATAGTGCTATGTCCATGGCTCACGCTCATGTATTGCGTGAAGAGTTGAAAAAGTGTAAGAATGTAGAAGTATGAATACAATTGCTTGTGCTAAGAAGAGGGAGCAACTAGACTATAAGATTTTGTAGGGATAACTTTCTTTAGCCATGTTATTTTTGAAGCTTCATAATTTTCTTTCTAGTATGCTTGAAGTATTATTGTTTTGATATTAATGAACTTTTGTTTTGAATCATATGGATCTGAACTTTCATGCCAAATAAAGAAGAAATACATTGCTAAATATGTCAGGTAGCATTCCACATCAAAAAAATTGTTTTTATCATTTACCTACTCGAGGATTAGTAGGAATTAAGCTTGGGGATGCTTGATACGTCTCCAACGTATCTATAATTTTTTATTGTTCCATGCTATTATATTATCAACTTTGGATGTTTTATATGCATTAATATGCTATTTTATATTATTTTTGGGACTAACTTATTAACCTAGAGCTTAGTGCCGGTTTATGTGTTTTTCCTTGTTTTTGAGTTTCGCAGAAAAGGAATATCAAACGGAGTCCAAATGAAATCAAACTTTTGCGATGATTCTTGGACCAGATGACACACGTAGGACTTGGAGTCCAAGTCAGAGAATCCTCGAGGCGATGACAAGCCAGTGGGGCGTGCCCTAGGGGGCGCCCCTAGGGCTTGTGTCCCCCTCGGAGACCCCTTGACCCCACTTCTTTGGCCTATAAATACAAAAATATTCCAGAAACCCTAGAGGCATCCACGAAAATACTTTTCCACCGCCGCAGGTCTCTGATCTTGTGATATCCCATCCGGAGGCCATTTTCGGCACTCTGTCAGAGGGGGACTCGTTCACGGAGGGCTTCTACATCAAGCTTGCTGCCCTAAGTGGTTTTGGTGGTTGAATACAATGCTTTTGCGGACTAATTGTGTGTGTTAAGTATTTCAAATATTCATCCTTTGGCACGAGATGATTCCTTCCTCTCGAAGCTTTAAGAAGATGTGTCATCTCCTTCGTTTCTGTTTTGGTGGACTTGAGTCGTAGGAGACACCATACTATCAAGAGGGGGTCCGCATTGGAATGTCTAGGGTGGAATCAACACGTACACTTCATTTTTGCACCCCCATCTCCTCTCCTTTCCTTGGAGTTTACCGTTTTGACGGAAGTGGAGATTGTGAGGTGTTTGCGGTAGTACCGCCGCCAAAGCGGTAGTACCACCTATGGTCCTCAAGCGGCAGTACCGCTGTCCTCAGCGGTAGTACCGCTCGGGGGCATCCACGATAGTACCGTCCTAGTTTGGCGCAGCTACCGCCTTGATTCGAGGGCGTCTTTCCTCATGTTTGGTTGTGCGGTAGTAGTAGCAGCAGTAGAAGCGGTACTACCGCTTACAAGCAGTAGTACCACAGCTACCACCGCTACTAGTACCACTCAAACTCTCTCTCTCTCTCCTCCGTTCTCCCTCTCTTGGCTCTGCCCTCAGTCTACATGGTAGTACCGCTAGAGGTTACGGTAGTACCATGGCCACCAGCGGTAGTACCGCTCCACTGAACGGTAGTACCGCTCTGTGCGGGCTGAAGTGGGGATAACTGTTGGATTTGTTCCCCCACTATAAAAGGAGGTCTTCTTCTCCAAGAAGACCTGCCACTTCTCTCCCAAGCTTCATCTTGGCTCAAAGCTCCATTTTCCCCCGATCTCTCTCCCTAGCCAATCAAACTTGTTGATTTTCTACGGATTGGTTGAGAAGGCCCCGATATAAACTTCCACCAAGAGAAATTTGATTCCCCCACTAATCCCTTGTGGATCTTGTTACTCCTGGGTGTTTGAGCACCCTAGAAGGTTGAGGTCACCTCGGAGCCATATTCCATTGTGGTGAAGCTTCGTGGTGTCATTGGGAGCCTCCAGTTAAGTTGTGGAGATAGCCCCAACCTTGTTTGTAAAGGTTCGGTCGCCGCCTTCAAGGGAACCAATAGTGAAATCATGGAATCTCGCATTGTGTGAGGGCGTGAGCAGAATACAGTGGCCCTAGTGGCTTCTTGGGGTGCATTGTGCCTCCACACCATTCTAACAGAGACGTACTTCCCCTCAAAGGTAAGGAACTTTGTCAACACAACCTCGTCTCCACCGGTTCCACTCTTGGTTATTTCTTACCTTTACTTGTGCAAGCTTATATTGTGTTGTATCACTTGCTTGCTTGTGTGCTTGTTCTTGTTGCATCATATAAGTTGCTCACCTAGTTGCATATCTAGGCAACCTATTTTGATGCTAAGTTTAATTTGGTCAAAAAAGTTAAAAATTGTTAGTTGCCTATTCAAACCCGCCTCTAGTCAACCATATCGATCCTTTCAATTGGTATCCGAGCCTCGTCTCTTTATTAAGGACTTCACCATCCAAAGTGTATGGGTGACACCATAGTCGAGGCGGAGGAGCGCTCCGATGTGAATCCGTCGTCGTCTGCGGCCGACGGGGGATTTGGACACATTGAAAACCTCCATGATGACCGAGGTCAAAGGCATGTTTAAGGAGTTTCTTGATGGGCTTAAACTATCCACCGCACCATTGGAAGTGGCTCGTCCCACTAACAAGGTGGCAGATGCTCACCCCGATAAGGGGAAGCTTGTAATGACCAAGTTCCTTTGCCTAGGAATGGGAGTGGCATCTTTGCCCATGTTGAACCTCCCCTTACCTATGGAGGACCGGTTCCCTCCACTCATATGAGTCATGTTGGTGCTCCTCCTAAGTATGTAAAGAATGTGGATTTTGCCTCTTGGGTTTATTGCATTAAATGTCATTTGAATCATAGTTCTACTAATCTTTGGAGAATTATTGAGCAAGGTTTCTACCGGCATGATCCAAGCAACTTCACTCCTAGAGAAGCCGCGGATCATCAATTCAATGAGTCCGCTCTCTTTATCCTCCAAGAAGCTATTCCTCCCGAAGATATTGCGCATCTCCGACCATTCCCATGGCCAAGGAAGAATGGGAGTATGTTGTTTCCTTGTACATGGGAAGCACAACCATTCAACGCTCAAACTTTGAAGTTGTTCAAGATGAAGCCGATGAGTTTGCCATGATTGAAGATGAAGAACCTCGACAGCTTTATAGAAGATTAACTACTCTCGCGGTCTCACTCCGAGATCATGGGAGCAAGGATATGGATGATAATTGCATAAAGTGCAAGTTTCTCAAGGCTATGATGCCTTACCATAAGGCCATGTCCTCCGTCATTCGTCAAAGGCTGGACTTCCACAACTTGACATCAAGTGAAGTGTTGGATGAGTTTTTTGGAATGAGGATCATGGACAAGACCGCCGACAATGCGGTGTTGCGGGCTCAACGATCAAAGAAGCCCAACCTTGCGTTGAAGGCCAAGGCTAGTGCGGAGGAAGAGGATGAAGAGGAAGAAGAGGAGTTTTGCACCAAAGATACCAAATATGCCTATCATGAGCACATAGCTCTTGATTCATGGCAATTTTGGGGCAACAAGAAGAACTCAAGGCCCAACTTCAACAAGAACAACTCAAGTGGCTCCAAGGGCAAGCGACGAGTGAGGACATGCTACAATTGTGGAAATGTGAGTCATTTTGTTGTAGATTGCCCTTACGAGAAGAGGGAAGACAATGGTGGCAAGCTCATCCGAAAAGACAAGGCGAAGTCTTTCCCAAACAAGAACAACTTCACCAAGAAGACTCCTCCCAAGGGGTTGGTGACACAAGAAGAGTACGATGAGGACGATGTTGATAGTGAAGATGGTGAGATGGTTGCCATGGCCTCCATTGCCATTGTGACAACTCCATGGGTGTCCCTCTTTGATTCACCCAACAAGAACATCACCGCCAGTGCCTCATGGCTAAAGCCACTAAAAAGGTAACCCCCAACATCAAGACTAGCCTCACTACTAATCCTTCGTTGAAGGATTGCATTGATGAAAGTGAGCGGGCGATGGAGGAGGAAAATGAATTTGAATCTTTTATCAGTAAGTACAAAGGTAAATCCAAGAAGCACTTCGTTGCTCTTTCGGAACAACTTGGTGAAGCCAATGACATGATCGAGGCTCACGAAGAGACCATCTCTAAGATGGAAGGGCATAGCCGTGACTATGCCGATGAGATATTGGATCTGTCTAATGCGCTTGAGGAAGAGCGTTGTCATCGTTTGGCTCTTGAGGACTCGCACAAAGATGATCATGCTAAATTAAAGAAAGATCTTGATCATGCTCTTGTTGTCTCTCGTGTGCTCAAATCCGAGAAGGCTAAACTTGGGGTTGACCATGCTAGGCTCAAGGAAGAGTTTGATCTACTTTACGAGGCTCACAAGGTCTTGAAGAGTGTTCATACTAGCCTCAAGGAGTCTCGTGATCAATTCCAAGTATCGCTAACTAAGGAGAAAGCTACTTTTCCTCATATTGTTTTAATTGATAATGCAAATGCTACTAACCCGTGTTGTGAGCATGTTCGTCTTGTGGAGGAGAATGCCAAGTTGAAGGAGCAACTTCAGAAAGGCGTTGTGTCTTGCATACAAGGTGAGAAGAACCTCAACGAACTTTTGAGTAATCAAAAGGAAGTTGTGGACAAGGAGGGAATTGGGTTTGCACCCAAGTCCAAGAAGAAGAAGAATGACAAGACCAAGCAACTTCTTCCTCTTAAGCAAACTTTTGTGAAGGAGTGAGTGGGAAGGGTGGTGGTGCCAAGAAGGGCAATGCCACTCCTTCCAACAAAGCTGCCGACATTAACACGTCTTATGTGTTATGTCATGCTAGTGATGGGCATGTTTATGCCAAGTATGTTGGTTCTTCTTATGAGTACATTGAATGGTCTATTTGGGTTCCTAAGACCCTTGTTGCTAACATCAAAGGACCCATTACAAATTGGGTACCTAAAACCAAGCATTGTTCTCTTGTAGGAGTTTGCTTCCGGTGGGGGGGTCATGGTTGCTCGATAGTGGATCCACAAATCATATGACCGGAAGCAAAGAATTGGTGATGGACATGCACAAAGTCTCATCTATGCCCACCAATGTCAAATGGGGTGATGCATCATCTTCTAAGGTATTGGGTCTTGGCAAGGTTGTCGTTTCTCATGATCTCACGATCAAGAAAGTCATGCTTGTTGAGTCCCTGGCATACAATTTACTTTCCGTTCGTCAACTTGCAATTATGGGCTTTGCTACTTTCTTTGATATTAATTCCGTGGCCCTCTTGTGGAGCAAGACTCTTAAAGTAGCCTTTGTTGGGCATGCCGAGAACGGTCTCTATGTGGTTAACTTCTCGGAGCGACCCACTAAGACCGCGACATGCCTAATGGCTAAAGTTGACGTGGGATGGCTTTGGCATCGCCGTTTAGCCCATGTCAATATGAGATCTTTGCAAAGTCTTCTCAAGGGGGACCATGTCCGTGGACTAACAAATGTTAGTTTTGCCAAAGATTGTGCTTGCAGTGCTTGTATCGAAGGAAAGCTACATGAGAAGGCTCACCCTCCCACTACTATCATCTACTCGACGAGGCCTTTAGAGCTCCTTCACATGGATCTCTTTGGACCTCCATACTTTGATAGTCTTGGGGGCAGAAAGTATTGCTTGGTGATTGTGGATGATTATTCAAGATACACTTGGGTATATTTCTTCAAGAGGAAGTGTGAGACCCAACAAACCATCA
Organism: Secale cereale; assembly: GCA_902687465.1. NCBI lineage: Eukaryota > Viridiplantae > Streptophyta > Magnoliopsida > Poales > Poaceae > Secale > Secale cereale. The sequence goes on along the minus strand of LR738711.1, from coordinate 650,716,864 downwards.
TCAACTTTACAAATGAAGCTCAACGTCAACACAATGCCGAGATTTTGATGATAAGACGTGACAACTGCACCTAGTTAAGGAACTACACCTTGGATGAGTTTCTTAGTGATGAGGGGATCAAGCATCAATATTCTGCACCTTACCTCCCTCAACAGAACGGTGTAGCGGAGAGGAAGAATCGGACCTTGATGGACGCGGTAAGGACCATGATGGCAAAGTTCAAGTCTCCGTACAACTTTTGGGCCGAAGCCATCAACACCGCTTGTCATGCACCAATCGGCACTATCTCCGCAAAGGCTTGAACAAGACTCCATATGAGATACTTACCGGCAACAAGCAAAACTTCAAGTACTTCCGGGTGTTTGGTTGTAAGTGTTTCATACTCAAGAAAGGTGTCTGTTTGTCTAAATTTGAGGCTAGAGGTCATGAGGGCATATTTGTTGGTTATGCTACAAACTCTCATGCTTACCGTGTCCTCACCAAGTCCACATGACTAATTGAGGAGACGTGTGACGTGGAGTTTGATGATAATAACGGCTCCCAAGTGGAGCAAAGTGGTACTTGTGATGTAGGTGACAAAATTGCTCCCCGAGCCATAAGAAGAATGGGTGTTGGTCATATCCTACCCATTGAGGAACCCCTTGTGGCCGAAGGAGAAGGACATTGTTCCGATCAAGTGGAATCATCACCAACCCAAGACCCACATGCTTCCGAAGAACAAAGTGAAGGCCCTCAACCTAATGAACAAGGCCAAGTGCAAGATCAACTGCAAGATGGTGATGATACACCAAGTGATGCACAAGGCCAAGTTACTTCCCCTCGAGCAAGTTCAACATCAAGAGCAAGCTCAAGATCAAGAACAAGCTCAAGTCGACGCTCATGATGATCAAGTTACCACCCCTCAACTCTCTCTTGAGGAGCAATTGGAGCGTCGTGCCGCCAAAGTTACTTCCAAGATCGCTTCTAGAGAGAATCACATGGACAATATTGTTGGAAGCATAACAAAGGGGGTAAGCACTCGTAGACAATTAGCAAACTATTGTGCACATCATGCGTTTGTTTCTTGTGTTGAACCCCAAAAGGTCTATGAGGCGCTCGAAGATCCGGATTGGCTCAATGCCATGCATGAAGAACTCAACAACTTCGAACGCAACAAAGTGTGGCGGTTGGTGCCAAGGCCACAGGAGAACCACAATGTCATTGGAACCAAATGGATCTTCAAGAACAAGCAAGATGCTCACGGGGTTGTCATTCGCAACCAGGCTCATTTGGTGGCACACGGCTACTCCCAAGTAAAGGGTATAGACTATTGCGAAACCTTTGCTCCCGTTGCTTGCCTTGAACCTATTTGTTTGTTGCTTGCCTATGCTTCACATCATAACTTTAAGTTGCAACAAATGGATGTGAAGCGTGCTTTTCTTAATGGTCCTCTTAACGAGTTGGTGTATGTCAAACAACCTCCAGGGTTTGTGGATCCTAAGTTCCCCAATCATGTGTATCAACTCTATAAGGCACTCTATGGCCTTAAAAAATCCCCATGTGCATGGTATGAGCACCTTACCGAGTTGTTGCAAGATCGTGGGTTTGAATTTGGGAAAATCGTCCCCACTCTTTTTACTAAGAAGGTCAAAGGGGAGTTGTTTGTATGCCAACTATATGTTGATGATATTATCTTTGGTTCTCCTAACAAAGCTTTCAATTATGAGTTTGCCGCACTCATGACCGCGGAGTTCGAGATGTCCATGATGGGAGAGTTGAAGTTCTTTCTCGGGTTCGAAGTCAAACAAATAAGAGAAGGAATCTTCATCAACCAAGCCAAATATACTCAAGACATGCTCAAGAGATTCAATCTAAGTGATGTCAAGCCGGCTTCTACTCCAATGCCTACCAAATGCCAACTTGACATTGATCCCAATGGTAAAGCGGTGGATCAAAAGGTATTTCATTCTATGATTGGATACTTGCTTTATCTTTGTCCATCTAGACCGGATATCATGTTGAGTGTGATAATTTGTGCACAATTTCAAGCCTCACCTAAGGAAAGCCACTTTGTGGGGGTCAAGTGAATCTTTCGATATTTGGCTCATACCCCAAACTTTGGCTTATGGTACCCAAGAGGGGAAAACTTCAATCTTATAGGATTCTCGGATTTGGATTGGGAGTGAGACAAGGTGGATAGGAAGTCAACTTCCGGAGGGTACCAATTTCTTGGTTGCTCTTAGGTGAGTTGCACTACAAAAAAAACCACTTCCGTGATAATACGTGTTTGTCATAGTAGGTCACATTTTCTATCTTGCATGTACGTCCATGATGATTTTATGACAGAATCAAGTTAGTCATACATGTGCTGTCGTAGAAGTGTTCCATGACAATACCAAAATTATCATCACGGAAGTGTTCACTTCCGTGACGATAAATGACGTGTCATGGAAGTGCTTTCGTCAAGGGTAACCGACACGCGGCATCCACCGTAACGGGTCACCGTTAAGCTATCGGGTCCGATTTTTGATCCGATAACCCGTTAACAACCCAAATGAATGGGGATTTTCCACGTGTAAAATTCTCATTGGCCGAAGGAAACGTGTGTCAGCTCATCATTGGGTCAGATAGGCGCCTATGATATGCCGACACATGCGACGGCCCAACACTGGCCCATTTAGCTTACAAAGGCCAGTCCATTTGACTTGGCCAAAGTTAGCGGGCTGGCCCATGAAAAGTCTGTTAACGGTTTGTTCGCATATAGCCCATTTTATGGCCCGGTAACTCACGGCCCGTTAGGGCCTTCCCGAAATCGGCCCAACAATGTCATGTGGGTCGTCTAATATAACACCAACCCGTTTCACTTTCGGCCCTTGTATAGCCCACGACGTATTTAGGCCCATATGAGGCATTTTGTATCTTTAGGCCCTTTAGTGGCCCACGGTGGCTCTGGCCATAAAGAAACATGAAATTTCTTTGTACCCATTAATGGCCCATGATTCACATGGGCCGTTTCCAGCCCGTGTTAGCTTTCGGCCTACTGACAGCCCATACGTTCTTGGGGTCCTTTCCAGCCCTCGATTACTTCTGGCCTGTTACTGGCTTGTTCCCCTAATGGGCCAAATTTGGCCTGTGGTTAGAATTGGCCCGTTTGTGGCATGTTAACCCATTGCGCCGTTTCCAGCCCATCCTATATTCTGGCCCATTAACGACATGTTATGCCTGTGACGAGATTAAGCCTTTGCTGTCTTCTGCCCTGTCAACGACCCGTTATGGTGCTAGCCCGATTCCAATTACGCCCGTTTGCGGCCCATGTGCACCTATTACGGCCCGAGGCCCACCGATTCTACGGCCTGTTGGAGGCCCATTTATCCAATGGCCCGTAGGAGGCCCATGGATCCTAGGGCCTGTAGCAGGCTCAAGGTTACCACGGTCCGTATATGGCCCATGGTTGTTGCGGCCACTAGCCGACCAGGGAAAAGGAAGACTAGGAAACTAATGCTAGGCTATTAAGGCGATTGCACAGATTACATCCACCAGGCATCAAAGTTCGCCACCAGTGCAAATATAGGGAACACCCTACACTATACAAAAATGGCTTGCTGTTTTCTTTAGCCGGTGGCTGGACGTTAAGAACAAATTTTGTATCGCAACAAAACAAATTACAACCATAAAACAAAAGGAAGGTTGGCATAAAAGTTAACAGTCTGGCAGATAAATGCGCCACCAGAAGTTCAGAAGCTCAGTTCATTTGACCGACTGTTACGTTTTCATGTTGTATTGTCCGATGGAGCACCATAACCTTCGCCTCCATTTCTCCTAGGCCCGAGGCGGGCCGCGGTTGGGCTCTAGCGGGCCCTGGCGGGAGGAGGGAGAGGTGGCAGCCTCTGGTAGGCTGGGGCGGCTCTTAGGTGGCGGCTGGCCAACGGGGAGGCGCCAAGTGGCGGCGGCGAGGTGGCCAGGAGCTGAAATCAAGGGTGGCGGCGCTGATTTCGAGGTGGAGGTGGCTGGGAGGTAGGAGAGGAGGAGTAGGTGTCCATTTTTGGGATGAGGACGGTCTATATATAGCAAGGGATTAGGTTTAGGGGGCTTTAGCTCCATTTCGAATGCTCGGATCGCAATCTGACGGTCCGGAGCGGAGGAGGAGTTCAGGTGGGCTGCAGGTGAGGTTAGTGGGCTGTGTAGGAGGCCTTAGACTGAGAAGAGACAGATGAAGTGCGGCCCGGCAGTAGTTTCCGGATACCGAAAACGTCCGACGTTTGTCCGGCTATAGTGCCGCTATATGTTTATCGGTTGGGCTATCAAACGAGCTCCGAATGCAACGAAATTTGGCAGGCGCTCTGTCTACACTATAATAGGACCACATGCCAAGTTTCAACCCATTACGAGAACATTTTCTGGCCACTTACAAAATAAATATTCAGACGTGCCGTGGCGCGTGTGAGTGTGTCTGGGCCTAGAACGGACAACGGAGAGGACGTGCGGGCTCGGACGAGTGCAAGTTTTGAAAACATACTGAAGACATGCACATGATGACATGGCAAAATGCAACACACAAGTAGATGACATGGCAATGACGGCGAATAACTGGAAGACACGTGGCGCATCGGTCTCGGGGTGTCACACGGCTTTCCCGAGATACAGTAATATGCTAGCCCACTGACATGAAGCCTTCGGCATGGCAACATAGTCAATGTCTTCGCGGGCTTCCGCGGCGACGTGTTGCTCCGGGATCGACAGGTCGGGGCGAACTGCGGCCACCTCGCCAACGTTCGCCAAAGAGGCCTTGATAAACCTCTTCTTGGCCGAACGCTCGTCGGGATCCTCGGGATATGTGGTTGAGCTTAGGCTGCCACATTCTAGAGCAGGGGATGTGGATCTGGCGGAGAGGAACGCCGCAGGCCTCATCTAAAAACTCAGGGGAGTGGGGCGACGGTATGGGAATCGCTGGGTAAGCTGAACTTTATTATCTAAGCTAGGCGGAACGGGCAGATCGACAGGGTTGGCGGCCGCGCCGGCGGCAGCCGTGAGCTAGGGTTCGATGGGGGGAGGGGCGGGTGGGGGATTGTGGAAGGGGGGAGTGGTGTTTGAGGATACGCCGCGGCTACTGAAAATTTTAGTAATGGTGGTGGGTGGAGATGGTTGTGGACGAGGGAGGGCGACGGTTCAAATGCCTCGGCTACTGCGATTTTACTATAATGTCGGTGCTGGAGGAGTGTGGGCGATGGTTGAATTACGACAGCTACTAATATTTGGGTAAAGGAATTGATGCGGGGCGGGAGTGCCCAAGATCGCGCACGGTCTAATAACAATATGCGTTTATGATAATAAGGAAAAGTGGCGCGGATCCGCCGATTTTTGCAACGCTCAAGCCGGGTAGTTTGTTTTTTATATTTCTAGCTAGCTGGTCTGTCGCACACGGTTCATCCTAATTTCCAAATAAACTTACCCGCCTTTAGCTTGCACAGGTGGTGGTTTTACAGCACACTTGCATCGCACACGGTTAATCCGGTACCTCCACCCTTCGCTCGCGCTTGCGCGATCGTCGTGATTTCGGCGCACTTGCATCGCACACGGTTGAGCCAGTACCTCCACCCATTGCTCGCGCTTGCACTGTTGTGGTGATTTCAGCGCACTTGCATCGCACACGGTTGAGCCAGTACCTCCACCTTAATTTGCTCGCGCTTGCACGGCCGTCGTGATTCACATCGCACTTGTATCACACACGGTTAAGATATTATACCCCGTGTCCGTTGAGGGTCATCAGAGTCTTTGCAGCAAAAAATAACATTAGAGAGGGTCAAAAGACAGCCACACCAGCATGTGGCCGAAATATATATGAGTGAGAAGGGTGGTTTGTGATGTTCAAAATTCCAATGCACAACTTTCACCCCGCGGGCCCACGGTTGGGCGCGTCGTTGAAGATCGATGAGAGGGGCCAGAAGTCAAGAACCACCTGGAAGTGGCCAAATATATGTACGAATATTGGGGATGTTTAAAACTTCAAATTCACAATGCATAACTTTGGTGGTACCTGCCTCGCAAACTCGAAACCACCCTAACAACCACCTAGCTAGGATATATATAATGACACAATGTCGTACCTAGCAAGGATGCTTGGCCCACCACCTCCCAGTTTGTGTCAGTGGGGCGGATGCACGTAATGATCGATACTTTGGTCATACATGCTGAGGGAGTCCTGGATTGGGGGGGGGGGGTCCTCATGTAGCCGGACCCACTCCTGGTGGGCCGGACTGGTGGGCCGTGAAGATTATTACAGAAGATCGTCTCTCGTATCCGGATAGGAGTCATGTATTCATGTAATGGCAAGTTTTAGGTTCGGATGTATATTTTCCTTCCTCTGCAAGATGACATGTACAAACCCTAGGCCCCTCTGGTGTGTATATAAACTGGAGGGTTTAGTCTGTAGAGGCTAGATCATCATTACAATATCCTCATAGGCTAGACTTAGGGTTTAGCCATTACGATCTCGAGGTAGATCAACTCTTGTATTCATACATATTAATATAGCAGGAAGTAGGGTATTACCTCGATCAAGAGGGCCCGAACCTAGGTAAACATTGTGTCCCCAGCCTCCTGTTACCATCGATCCTGAGACGCATAGTTCGGGACCCCCTACCCGAGATCCGCCGGTTTTGACACCGACATTGGTGCTTTCATTGAGAGTTCCACTATGTCGTCGACGGAAGGACTGATGGATCACATCATCAACTACAACGGTGACACCGAGGGAATTTTCCCTCCCGGCCAACTCTTTGTGTTCGGCGGCTTTGCGCTTCGTGCCAACACTGAAGTCCACCTTGAGCAGATCAAGAGCTACGCCCCTGGCCATAACGTCAGATTCGGGAGCTTGAACTATGTTGCTGATATCCGCGGAGACTTGATCTTTGCCGGATTCGAGCCAGCGGCAACCTCTCTCTGCCACCATGATGATCATGACCTAACTCTGTCATCGGATCAGGAAATAGCACCTGCAATAGTTCTGGACCTAGATCCAGAATAGATCACGTCACCCGAAGACGGGAAGCTCAACCCCACCATGGGAGCCGCAGAGTCTACGGTGTTGGAGCCGCACACGGACCGAACTATGGGCGGAGTCTATGTTGTCGGAACCCCAGACACAACTCCGGTCTCTGATTCCGAATTGCACATAACCGCGCCCTTCAAATCCGATCAGGCGCCTATCGCCGAATTCAGTGCTGCGGATATCTTCCAGCACTAGCCCTTTGGTGACATGTTAAAGTCGTTAAGACACCTGTCCCTATAAGAGGACGCACAGCCGCATTGTATCCAGCTCGAACTGGAGGCTGATGGCGAATTTTGCTCCCCACCCACCACCCACTTGATAGCCACGGTCGAAGATCTAACTGATCTACTTGACTATGCTTCCGAAGACTTTGAATGGATGTACCTCGAAACCGAAGCGGATCCGGATCAAGGCCGGCCCGTTACCGAGCGGTGGACAGCCACGTCTTCGTACGACGTGTACACGATGGATACACCCAAAGAGGTGGGGGCGACGGCAAAAACAATCCCGTAGAGGATAGGCCCGCCGAATAACCTCCCAAGCGTTGGCGTCCAAAACACTGAACTAAATTCGGTAAAGGAAAGGATAGCAACACTGTGACCAATGACGGTGACATTCCGGAACAAGCCGAAGACCCCACAGACCCAGCGATAGAGCAGGGGAGCAAGGGGACGGTGAACAGAGTCCAAAGCCGCAGTCCGATGACAGCGATGGCGAAGACGATAGTTATGAACCGGTCTCCGAATAAGAGGATAGCCTAGGCGATGATGAATTCACCATCCCAGAAGAACCCTCAGAACAAGAACGCTTCCACCGGAGGCTTATTACTACCGCAAGGATCTTGAAAAAGCAGCAAAGACGGCTTCGAGCCGCACAGGACACGCTTAATGATAGATGGAACGAGGTGCTAGACGCCGAACAGAAACATGGTTTTACCGGCCAAACCAAAGGCTATCATAAGCGTAAGCTGCTGCCCGAATTCAACGACGAGGCCGCTGCGCCCGTCCCACCGAAGAACAACACCGCCGACAAGCCGAACCAACCACCTCGCAGATGGGACAGAGTCGGTAGCAATGGCGTACACAAGCCTGCACCACCACTCCGTAAAGAAAAGGAAGGTGTGGCCCAAGAACGAAAACACGATTTACGTGAGGACCTAAACAAAAAAGCTAGCAAGACCAGGTCTATATACGGACCTAGACACCGGGCTCCCGCACGGGACGACGACTATCAAGCCAATCACGCCGGTCAATACCAAACACCACAACCATCAGACATACGCCATGATATAGCAAGATACAAAGGAGCTGCACCCCCTCTGTGCTTCACCGATGATGTGATGGGTCATGATTTCCTAGAAGGGTTTAAACCCGTGAACATCAAAGCGTACGATGGAACAACGGATCCCACCGTCTGGATATAAGACTTTATTCTTCACATACACATGGCATGAGGAGGCGATCTCCACGCCATAAAATACTTATCCCTCAAGCTGAAAGGACCAACTCGGCACTGGCTAAACTACCTCCCAGAGAACTCCATTGGGAGTTGGGAAGAACTTGAGGATGCCTTTCGGGCCAATTTTCAAGGGACTTATGTCCGCCCCCCAGACGCTGACGATCTAAGTCACATCATCCAACAACCAAGGGAGTCTGCCTGCAAGCTTTGGAATCGGTTTCTTACTAAGAAGAACCAAATCGTGGACTGTCGGGATGCTGAAGCCTTAGCGGCATTCAAGCACGGTATCCGGGACGAATGGCTAGCCAGACACCTTGGTCAGGAAAAGCCGAGGACAATGGCAGCCCTAACCACACTCATGACTCGCTTTTGTGTGGGTGATGATAACTGGTTAGCTCGCAGCAGTACCAGCAACCCTCGAACATCTGAAGTCAGGGATGGCAATGGAAAGCCACGACATCACAAATACAAGCATCGAAATAACTCTGGAAGCCCAGATGATACAGCGGTAAACGCCGAATTCAGCGGCTCCAGACCCGGTCAACGGAAGAAGCCATTTAAAGGCAACAAATATGGTCCATCAAGTTTGGACAGAATATTAGATAGGCCCTGCCAAATTCATGGCACTCCAGAGAAACCTGCCAACCATACCAACCGCAATTGTTGGGTTTTCAAACAAGCCGGCATGATAAACGCCGAACACAAGGGGAAGGAGCCTCGAAGCAAAGGCGAGGATGAACCTCGCCAGCCGAATATAGGGGGACAGAAGAAATTTCCACCGAAGGTCAAAAAGTGAACATGATATATGCCACTCATATCCCAAAGAGGGAGCAAAAGCGCGCACTCCGAGACGTCTACGCCGTTGAGCCTGTCGCCCCCAAATTCAACCCATGGTCAGCCTCTCCGATCACTTTTGATCGCAGGGATCATCCGACTAGTATTCGGCATGGGGGTTCGGCTGCCCTAGTGCTCGACCCAATAATAGATGGACACCATCTAACCCGAGTCCTTATGGATGGCGACAGTAGTCTCAATCTGATATACCAGGACATTGTCCGCAAGACGGGGATTGACCCTTCAAGAATCAAGCCAAGCAGCACGACCTTTAATGGAGTGATACCAGGCATTGAAGCCCGCTGCACAAGCTCTTTAATATTGGAAGTTGTATTCGGTTCTCCCGACAACTTTTGAAGTGAAGAACTAATCTTCGACATAGCTCCATTCCGAAGTGGCTATCACGCACTACTCGGAAGAACGGCCTTCACCCGCTTTAATGCAGTCCCGCATTATGCCTATTTAAAGCTCAAGATGCCTGGACCACATGGCGTTATCACGTTCAATGGAAATATGGAGCGCTCTCTCCGTACGGAGGAGGACACTGCGGCCTTAGCAGCCGAAGTCCAAAACGGCATATTCAAGCCGGATAATCTATCAATAGCGGACACAACTAAACGTGTCCGACAAACGCCTTAGTGCGGTAGCTCAGATGAACCTGAGCAAGATTGACAGCTACGCCCCCGTCGACTGCCCCATAAGGTAATAACATATGTGCCTCGAGTACATAATTATGCCTTAAAAATTCCTAGGACGAAAACCGGGGGCAGCTGCATATAGTCCATAGTTTGGCTAGACCCTACTCGGACTCTAAACTTATCTTCTTTAGGTTCATTAAATGAACCAGACTGGTTATGGCCACATTGGATGAATTTTTCTTTCGAAGGTTTATTTTCCTTTCTTTTTCATACAAATGGCCATCATACTCACACCTTCAAGGACACATTATAGAGGAGGAAACGGCGCAGACGTGCAACAGGGACCCGCACTAAGATTTCCTTTTTAGATTAAGACCATGTGTAAACCTTTTTTCTCTTTCCTGTTATATACCTTCTTGGCATGTAAAATGTCCAAAAAAGGTCCTCGACATTATCTGTAAGTTTGCGGCTCACCGCACAATAGAGGGATATTAATAGAGCAGCTTTTTTCGTATTATGTTCGGAGTTTTATTCACTCACCATAAATGTTCTCTCCCCGTATCAGATTGCCATATGTGCCTTGTCAATATGGGCTTATTACCAGGGGCTGTATTCAGCTCGGGTATATGTCGAAAAGACCGAATACCTATAGGGAGTGTTCGGCGTCCTGGATGTTTACCTTATATGCATCAGATCCGAATCATGTCTTGGGTCAATAATTGGGTTGCTCGGCTCCTGTGGTTACCCCTACGTTCTCGATTGTTCGGCTAGGGTGTAAAGGGAGTACTACTGCGATAGTACTTCTGGCTAGTCCGGTGACATAGTTTTGTACTACGATCGATGGAGATCTACCCCGTGTTATACGAAGGGCTAGTTCTTCGCCCAGCCAGGTGCAATTGAATGCCTTAAGTAAGGAATATTATATCCGCACCAGGGGCTAGTACCTAGCCCCACATGTCAAACTCCTACGACTAAGTGAAAGCAATAACGCCGCATAGCCTGATTGCCTGGTTCGCTCCGCATACACCTCCTATACGGACCAAGACGTTGGATAAATAGTGTATATGCATATGACCGAACACCCCAGTACTATGTACTTGGGGGCTGAAGCCGACGACTGGAAAATTTCAGATTGAGATAAACAGTCACACATGAGGTAAAAGACGCTGATATTATAATAGCGCAAAAGTTATATACACTGGATTCATAAGCATAGTCTTTACATCTGGATACAATTAGTCGAAAACAACATCCTTCGAACACTGGCCTTCTAGAAGGCGGGCGCCCTCGATGACGTCCTCGAAGTACTTATACGGCTAGCCGTGCTCCTTGCATGCAGGTGGGCCAACAGTAGCTATATGCACTGCATTCATCTTCGCCCAATGCACTTTGACAGGAACGAAGGCCATCCGAGCACCTTCTATGTAGGCCGAACGCGTTAACGCATCGACCCGCGGACTCGCCTCGACGAGCCGCTTCACCAATCCGAAGTAAATACTTGGGATTGGCTCAACGGGCTATAGCCGGACTATTAAGTCCTTCATGGTCGAACCCGCCATGTTGTGCAGCTCGACTAGCTGCTTCATCTGGTCGTTGAGGCGCACTGGATGTTGTGGTACATAGAACTTTGACCAGAACAATTTCTCCGTGTCATTCCCCTCCTGGGCTCCGAAGTATTGAGCGGCATCTGCGCTGCTCCTTGGAAGATCAACAAACACGCCTGGAGAACTCCACAATCGTGTCAGCCCAATATACTTCCTCCCTGCGAAGATGCTATGTAAGAGAAATATCTTACCAGATGCTACCTGTCGTGCCTGCTTGATTTCCTCACAAGCGCTGCGCGCCTCGCCTCACGCATCCTGGGCAGCTTTCATTGCCGCAGACAGGTCGATTGCTTGTGCCGAAGTCTTCTTCTCCAATGCCTCACACTTTAGGATGGCGTCGTTAAGTTCAATCTCGACTTCGGACACCCGAGATTTGTGCTTTTCGCACTCGGCCTTTTAGGCCTCCAATTCGGCAGCTACCTTGTCAGCGTCTACCTTGTTCGCCTTGGCCTCCTTCTTGGCCTTGGCAACCTCGCCCTTGAGGGCCTTGAGCTCAGCGTGCCAACTGTGTAATACAGAATATCATATAAGAGTTTATAAACATACTCAATTAATTAAGTCTTATTCACATTTAAAGGCCACATACCATGCGTTTCATCCGAACGCCGATTGACGCGGTTGATGTCCGCGTTGGCCAAAAGGAGCTTCCGATTTAGCTTGGCAACTTCTGCGTCTCGCGCAGTCACCGTAACTAAGGAAGCGTGCACAACAGTTTAGCTCTGTAAGTATGCTATTCTATGGATACTTCATCCGATTCTTTTCAGAATCACACAAAGCATCAGGGGCTACTAGTTATGTATGTGCATTAACAATAATAAATTCTATAAAAGGCATTACATTTCTTACCTCAAAGCCTGTTAACAGGTTGTTGAAGACTTCGTTCAGTCCTCCCTTGATGGACTGAATCTTTTTCATCACCGCACCCATCACGGTGTGGTGCTCCTCCACGATGGAAGCACTTTGTAGTGCTCCCATCATAGAGTTCGACGCCTCCGGATTGACTTCGAGCGCCGCCGTATCCTCCTCCGCTTGAGGAGTCGGGTCTTCGGACCCCGGAGCCGCACTAGGCTCCGGATAGTATTCGGTGGGACCCTAGATTGATCGGGCCCCACGTCTTCGGTCTCCATGGGGGTCGTCTCCCCATGGTCAGCGGCCGACGAGGTATTATCCCCGGCTGCCTTCTCTCCTGCCCCGCCCTCATCTCCTTGGGCGGAGGATACCCGCTGGAACGACACTTCAGTGTCCCCGCCGATCACAGGTGATGGAGCCCGGACTAGCGGGTCGCTCTCCGACTCTCCTGGCGCCAGAGAGTTCCCCTCCGATAAGGAAGCATCGGGGAGTCCTCCGGGAGGCTGTAGGTCAGCAGGAGAAAAATATTAATTAGAGTATCAAAAAAACTGAATAAACAAAGGTGCAACACTTGAATCCAGATTGACTTACGATTCGGGCAGGAGTTTCTCCCTGGGCTTCACCATAAATCTATGTTCGGACGAATCCAAACTAGCTTCGAGTTTTAGTTTCCTCCGGGGCGCAGCTGTGCCCGTGTCAGCAACGGCCCTCCTCTTCCTCCCCCTGCCTTGCGCAGGGGGCACTTATTCTTCCTCCTCTTCCTCCTCATCATCTTCCTCCACCTCGTCAGAGGAGAGGATATGGAGGTCCTTGGGCTTCTTTCCCGCGAGGCGGGGGTTATCCCCGATCCCCTTGCCCTTCGTCTTCTTGGGCTTCTTGGTCGGCGCCTTATACGGCGCCGGAACCAGCATCGCCATCAATAGAGGCAATGCTGGGTCTTCGGGCAGAGGTGCTGGACACTTGATCCGACTCGTCTTCTTTGTCCATCCCTGTATATCATGCAAAAATTCCAATTCCTATTATCATCAAATAAGGGAAAGGGTAAGTGTTCGGCAAGGATTACTATTACCTCTGGGGTGGAAACCTCGGTGCTGAATCCCGCATCCTCAATCTCTTTGGGCCAATCCTTCTGGCTCTTGAAGAGATGCTTCCATATATCCTTGTGCATAGAGCCGAAGAGATGCTTCAGCGGCTTGTCTCCTGCCGGATCGAACTCCCATAGGGAGGAGTCATGGCTTTGGCAAGGGAGAACAAGCCGGGTCAGAATCACCTGGACCATGGAGGAGAGCAGGTGCCCCTTGGAGATCACGCAGGACACACGGCTCACGAGAGTCATCACATCAGTATGTGACCCCCCAGTCCAGACCCTTTTTGGTCCAGGAGGTCAGCCTCTCTGGGGTCCGTATCTAAAAGCAGGCTCCGCCGCCCAGTTGGTATCGCGGGGTTCTGTGATGTAAAACCACTCCTGCTGCCAGACCTTGTTCGTCTCCACAAACGAGCCCTTGGGCCAAGTTGCATTCGGGAGCTTGCTAATCATGGCGCCCCCGCACTCCGCGTGTTCCCCATCCACCACCTTCGGCTTCACGTTGTAGGTCTTAAGCCACAGGCCGAAGTGTGGGGGGGGGGGATGCGGAGAAAGGCTTCACATACCACTATAAAAGCGAATATGTGGAGGATCGAGTTCAGGGCTAGATCATGGAAATCTAGCCCGTATAAAAACAAAAGACCCCGAACAAATGGGTGGAGTGGAAACCCTAGCCCCCTAACAAAGTGAGAGGTGAAAACTACCCTCTCGCCCGCCTTAGGGACGGGAATCACCTGGCCCTTAGGAGGGACTCGGTGTGCGATGTTGCCTGCGAGATATCCCGCACTCCGTAGTTCCTCCACGGTCTCTTCGGTGACCGTGGAAGCCTCCCACTCGCCTCTGGCGCCGGATCCAGCCATAGCTGGGAAGGAGAGTGGAGGTTAAGGGACGAAGGGCGAAGGACGCAGGAGGTGAGAATACCGGGGCTAGGGAGATTGGAGAGCTCGAGCTTGAGGAAGGAGTGGGGCTGATGAAAGGGATCGATGTCCTTTTATAACGCTGTGAATACAGGACGTCCCAAAGCCATAAACCTCGCCGGTTCCCAAAGCGGTCGTGAGTAATGCACGGCATGGGTGCTCACGTCATATTGATAAGGATGCAACAATAAGCGGGCACGATCTCTGTTCTGATGGGACGCGTTAATGAGGATTTACCTCGAAACGCGAAACTAGGACCGAATAAGACGGTTCGATGTGTTAGTGGGTTGGACGCGACGCTTCACCCAAACGTTTTCAGTAGAGACACACTATTCATTTTCTTTTAAAAGCCTTGCCTTCGAGGCTAAGGGTTGTACTAATCTTGCAGAGCCGAACATAATACACCTTTTTGCAGAAGATATATTCAGAAGAAGGAACCCGCCTTGCAATGCCGAAGACAATACGAAAGCCAAACTCATCATCATCGAAGACAGGTTCAGGGGCTACTGAGAGAGTCCTGGATCGGGGGGTCCTCATGTGGCCGGACCAACTCCTGGTGGGCCGAACTGGTGGGCCGTGAAGATTATTACAGAAGATCATCTCTTGTATCCGGATAGGACTCCTGTATTCATGTAATGGCATGTTTTAGGTCCGGGTGTAGATTTTCTTTCCTCTGTAAGATGACATGTACAAACCCTAGGCCCCTCCGGTGTGTATATAAACTGGAGGGTTTAGTTCGTAGAGGCTAGATCATCATTACAATATCCTCATAGGCTAGACTTATGGTTTAGCCATTACGATCTCGAGGTAGATCAATTATTGTATTCATATTCCTCCATATTAATATAGCAGGAAGTAGGGTATTACCTCGATCGAGAGGGCCCGAACTTGGGTAAACATCGTGTCCCCAACCTCTCGTTACCATTGATCCTCAGACGCATAGTTCGGGACACCCTACCCGAGATCCACCGGTTTTGACACCGACACATGTATGTCGCCATGACCTACCATAAGACGGACAAATGAATCTTTCGTTTGGTCAAATGACCGTTGTTGTTGTCGATAAACCGCTTGGGCCAATAGATTGAACCATCATAAAAATTGCACGACAGGGACCACAAAACCAGCACATCTTGCATGCGGCCCAAAATGATGTACGTTTGGAAGGGGTGACGTGTGTTTTCAGTATAGAATAATGTACAATTTAGATGTGGTGCCTACCTCTCGCTAGAAAAAACAACCATGAAAGCAAGGTAGTTAAGGACAAGATACGTACGTAGGGTTTGATGTAGCCCGAACCCAGCAATCCGAGCATATGGGAGGGAATCAACGCATGAGCTCGAGCTTTGGTTGACCGACATTTGACGGTGACCGGACCTAACACTAACTAGGAGGAATCCATTCATGGCCAACACATACCCCTCATTATCGGTCAAAGGGATGATATATATACACTCGGGGAGACCACAGATATCCGCGTCATCACAAGAAACCGCACAAGGGAGACGTGGTCGATTAGAAGACCCTGTATACACTGCATGCAGCCCGAAAATATGTATGGGTACGATGGTGTATGATGTGTTTAAATCCCAGATGCACAACTTCTATGGGCCACGACAACTACATTACAAACCGAACACCGTACCCCACTCCAAGCCTGGTTCAATACCTACGATGTCAGTTTCCCTACTTCGAGGCGGCGACGGCGGGGGGAGGGGGGTGGGGGGTCGTCCCACGCATGCGCTCAAACTTTAGTTTGTCTAGCATGGTACACATCTATATATATCTATACATCTATACACCTATATAGTGTGCGAATAACTTTGAATGTTGCTCGTTGGATGAAGCCAATCTAACGGTACAGAGATGGAAAATCCGAGCACTATTGGTCATTGGATATCATCTACATTCCACCCGATTCTGCCACATGTACAATCTAGAAGACTCCATGGTTGAACTTAAGCATAATGCAGAAACCTCAAAACACAAGCACTTCTCCTTTGTTCTCTAGAATCTTCCATATCTTAATTGCCCAAACCTTTTTGTAACATCCCAAATTTTCAATTTGGAATGTTATACATAGATCATATTTGCATTTCATGATTTTTGCATTTTGTTTGTGGCGTTCCTCAAAATTCTAAGCAACTCAAGGACCTACGGAGAGAGTTGGGAATTTTACCGTTTTCGTATTTGAGTTCGCTCGAATACCGGTACGAGGACAGTGTGATTCTAATTATTTTTCTCTCCTAAAAATATTTCTAAATACAAAATATGAGCGGAGATAATATGACTTCTTCAAAATAACAGAAATATTGGAGGAAAAAATGTTAAAATCACTTTTGGTAATTTTCTTGATTTATTTGCGATTTTATTTGCATAGGAAAAATGCGCGTTTTTCAAAATTTTATTTAGGTCCGGGAAAAATGTTCACTTTGTCCTAAATATTACTAGAGGACGGTGAAAATTTATTTCGGAATTTTTGGAGTCCGTTTGATATTTCTTTCGTTAGTTTTTCTGCGCCAGGACTCTATTTAAAAAAAAAGGAAACCGACTTAGACTCGTATAGGATCGGCACTCTGGGCTTTATAAGCCGGCCCGTCAGCCCCCAAGCGTCGACAGCCCAGCCGCCCCGCGCCCCTGCCCTAGCGCCCGCACCGCCGCCGCCGTGTGCCGCCGCCGCCGCCGCTGCTGCCACACCGCCGCCGCCCTCCGCCGCCCCGCCGCCCGTCGCCGGACCGCCGCCGCCGTCGAATCCCGGCGGAGTTCGTCGTAAGGTAGTTACGGTTTTTTCTAAAAAGAACCGGTCAGTTTTAGTAAAAACCGTAGATCTGTTTTTTTAGGTTAGATCGGTTCGGTTTTTCGTCGGTTTAGTTATTTAGCGGACGTTCGTCCGTACGTTCATTTTAACGAACGGTTTTCGTCCGTTAGCCACAGACAGCGAACGTTCGTTCGTTAGCCAGTTCGTCCGTTTTCTTTTTCGGGGTATTTATCCGTGATTATTTCGATCGCGATTTCTGCCCTGATCTTGTTTTTCGTTTTTCTTTTCGCTCGAGAGTCGGAATCAGGTGATTCAAAATCCCAGATCTTCATCTCGATGCCCTCTTTACGTTTAACCAAGTTGAACAAACTTTTGGCTACTGTAAAAATTTGACTTTAGGCCAAATAGTAAACCGGAGCTCGTTTCTTTCGCAGTTTGAGTTTCGTTGCTTCTTTCGAGTTGATTCTTTTTGCAAACCGGAGTTCTTAAGTTGAACTTTCTGGTTAGATCTCTTATTTGAGTTTTACCCGTGCATTAGTTAAGTACTTATTGTGTGCTTGTTTGTTTGCGATAGAGTAC
Source organism: Secale cereale (assembly GCA_902687465.1). Lineage (NCBI taxonomy): Eukaryota > Viridiplantae > Streptophyta > Magnoliopsida > Poales > Poaceae > Secale > Secale cereale. The sequence continues at coordinate 650,699,116 of LR738711.1, read as the reverse complement.
CCGGAGTGCGCCGCTTGCTACTTTGAGTCTCTAGGTTTTGCGGATCATCAGCAAGGCAAGTAACACTTTGATCATACTTTCCAATTGCCCAGTTTTCATTGCATTAGTCCAACCCTCACACATTGCATGAGTAGGATCAATTAACTTGTGGGACTGGGAAGTAGATTGAGGTAGTACCTATTACCTACATTACATTCAAACCTTTGGGAGTTACTTCTACGTTTGCTGTTAGGACATGCTATGCTCGTAGACGTGGATTGGGTGAGTGTATCCATGACAGATGTGAGTTTTCTAATTAATGGTTTAACTTAAGGTGGCAACTTTAACACACCTCTGGGTGGATTGAGGCATCTGGGTATTCCAGTGATTGCCTGTTTTTCTTTTGGACCGCCACCCAGGCTCAAAGGGATCATGAGGTTTTTCATACTAGAAACTTCCGTGTGCAGCCACATGCTAATATGGGCTCTGGCATAGTTGAGTAAGTTATGGGAAACCTTTCCATGATGGGCTAGCAAATGTAGAGGGTTTTGTAGGTGTACCGGCCTATCTATCTGGATAAGGGGACCTCTTCGGAAAGACTGTGTCTTGGTCATCCGTTTCTCAAACACCATGCAGTGCGAGAAAAGTGCACAAACCTCTGCAGAGTGTACAAACTGATCATGATTAGCCGTGTCCCCGGTTACGGACGTCTTGAGTACCTAGTACTTGGATTATCATGTGAATCTCATCATGTTACTTTAATTAATTTTGTTGGGTTAATGATTATTTTTAATTGGGGTTGAGAGGATGTCTATCTTCTCAACGATGTTTCAACTACCATGATAGTTAATAAAAATCTATTCCTTTGAAGTAGGGAAAAATTGGCTTTACGCAAAAACTTAACCATAGAGCTTTGCACTAGCCATATTGCATATAGTATAGCCATTATTCTATTACTTGCATTCTCTTGTGTTACCTTGCCAGCATATTCCATGTGCTGACCCATTTTCGGGCTGCAACGTTTCATGGTGTAGACTTTTCAGACGACGAGTAAGGTGCCTTTTAGGTCGTGGTTCTATACTCAGTGATGCCGTTGGAGTTGATGGACTCACTTATCTTCCAAGCCTTCCGCTGTTATCGTGTTAGATGGCCTTCAGCCATATTTATTGTAATAAGTTCATCGTTGGAACTATCGATGTAAGAAGTGTGTGATTGCTACTCTGTTATAAATCCTTCAAGTACTGTGCGTGTCAGCATTACTGATCCAGGGATGACACTGATGCACAGAGATCAGACTGTTTGAGGTCTAGTCGCTACACTTTTTTTCTAAATGAATTGTCACATTTTTGTTTACCTTTACAATGCACGATTTCATGAATCTTAAAATAGTTTTTTATGAAACTAATTGATTTTGGATGAGATGAACTATAAGAATTAAACGAACATCTACATCATGCATATCTGGGAGAAGAGCGGGAAACCGATGAGAGGAGTGGCAAGAAATGGTAGCCGGTTTTGAATGAAAACCTAGTAGAGAAGGAAGAGTGAGCTACACGACGCATGCGCACAGTGCTTACCCATGTACTGCATGTGATGTCGAAAGGGCTCAGGGTTGCCGTTCGATCTGGAAGCATCCAACGGTGCACACGTATGATCCGTGGGGTTTGGGTTCTTGCCATTCAGAAGGCACGACTCAGATCGCGAGCGCACTGGGGGGAACATCATACGAAAACCAACATTCGGTGGAAACCGGTGAAAACCACAAGAAAATGATGTTTTCAAGTTTAAAAAAAATCAAAAAAAATGTGGGATATTAAGACGATGATATTTTATTGCCACACAAAATTTCAAGTTGAAACAAATTACGAGATGTGAGCTATGAAAAAGAAAAAAAATCAGTGTTGAATAGTGACGAATAGTAATGTCACTATTCTGGGCGGAATTTGTCTTTTTCATAGCTCGCATCTCATAATGTTTTTCAACTTGAAATCTTGTGTCACAATAAAACATCACCTTCTTAACATCCCGCATTTATTTCCAGATTTCTATGAAACTTTAAAATATGGTTTCCACGAAGTTTTCATTGAATATCGGCTTTCGTGAGTGAACCGTGTGCTATTTGCAAACATTTCGTGAGAAGAATCTCGGTTTTTAAATCCCCGGAAATCCAAAACTAAGCTGAAAATCGTGAAACTTGCCATGGTGTCACGACATGGCACTTATATGTCGAGGAATTTTTTCGTCCATTGTGGCGCAAGTTTTATTACAAGCCTATTACAAACCAGACCTTCTCTCAAAGAAGCCTCGTGGTTCCGATAGGGAAACGTGTCCCCCTTGTGGGCAAAACGTAATCACTACCTCTTTTCGCCTTGTATTTTTTTCTACGGGCAACATGGAACGACATGACATCCGTGCTGAAATATAATCTTATTCAGGGTTCGTTTGGCCATTTTATACACTAATTGAGTTTCCTTGCCATTTAATGTCCATAATTCAAATCTAAACTAAAAATACATGATCCAGTTCACCAAAATGTCTAGAAAAATTATACATGTGTCCTTGGGTGCATGGTTAGGTCCCATGCCAGGAATGGGAACGAATTACAACCGTACCGGTATCATGGCTCGTCCTCAAATATTACAAATCTCGGTTTTTAAGTCCCCAAACTCACCAGAAAGTCACCAAAGGTGGCATGGTGTCACGTCATGGCACATATATGTCGTGGTAAAAACGTTGTCAATTTGGGCCAAACTTTATTACAAACCTCTCACAAAATCTGGAGCTTCTCTCAAAGAAGCCTCGTGGTTTTGATAGGGAAACATGTTCCCCTTGTGGGCGAAATGTAATCACTGCCTCTTTTCGCCTTGTATTTTCTTCCATGGGCAACATGGAACGACAGGATATCCGTGCTGAAATTTAAACTTATTCAGGGTTCGTTTGGCCTTTTTATACACAAATTGAGTTTCCTGGGCATTTAATGTCCATAATTCAAATCTGAACTGCAAATACATGCTTCAGTTCACCAAAATGGCTAGAAAAAATTATACATGTGTCCTTGGGTGCATGTTTAGGTCTCATGCTAGGAATGCCAAGGAATTACAATCGTACATGTGTCCTGGCTCATCATCAAACATTTCGAATCTCAGTTTTTAAGTCCCCATAAATCCTAAACTCACCAGAAAGTCATCAAAGGTGGCATGGTGTCACGTCATGGTGCATATATGTCATGGTAAAAACATTGCCAATTTGGGCCAAGCTTTATTACAAACCTCTTACAAACCGAAGCCTGTCGCAAGAACCCTCGTGGTTTCGATAGGGAAATGTGTCCCCTTGTGGGCCAAACGATAATCACTCCCTCTTCTAGCCTCGTATTTTGTTCTACACGCGACACGGAACAACTTGAGATTCACGCTAAACTTTGAAATTATCCAGGGTTTGTTTGAACTTTTTATTCATTAATTCAGTTGTGTAGGCATTTAATGCCATCATTCAAATCTGAACTACAAATACATGCTCCAGTGCACCAAAATGGCTAGAAAAAACGTACATGTTTCCTTGGGGTGCATGTTTAGGTCCCATGGAATGAATGGGAACGAATTCAACCATCTCGTCGTCCTGGCTTGGCCACAAACATTGCGAATCTCGGTTTTTAAATGTCTGTAAATCCAACACTCACCAGGAAGTCATGAAACTTGGCATGGTGTCACTACATGGTACATATAATTGAATTTGGGCGAAGCTATATTACAAGCCTTTTACAAAACAGAGCCTGTCGCAACCCTCGTGGTTCCGGTAGGGATATATGCCCCTCTTGTGGGTGAAACGATAATCGATGCCTCTTCTCACCTTGAACTTTGTTTTCTACAGGCAACATAGAATAACAGTAGTGTCGGGCTGAAATTTGAAACTGTTTAGGGTTCGTTTGGCCATTGTATATATATTACTAATTACTAAGTTTTCTATGCATTTAATGTAGTCCATAATTCAAATTTGAACTACAACCACATGCTCCAGTGAAGCAAAATGGGTGGGAAATCGTACATGTGTCATTGGGTGCATGTTTAGGTCTCGTATAAGGAATGAGAATGAATTACAAACTTGTCGTCATCCTGAAACAATGAGAATCTCGGTTTTTAAATCCCAGTAAATCAAAAATTCACCCAAAAAACATGAAACTTGGCATGATTTCATGACATGGCACATATATGTCGTGGGAAAAAAACCGTCCAGTTTGAGAAGAGGCGCATACATTAGTAGCCAACGAAGTCCTTTTTGAAACAAAAATCTAGCACATTAATATCGCAAACGGTTGTATTATATTTACTGTGTCGAAATTTAATCATACTCGGTGGCGTGCGTGCAGCTGTTTGATTAGACGGGACGAGTGCGAGAAGTCTGCCGTCCAGTATCGACGGGACACATGCGAGCAGTCCGCCGCAAATGCTCGACGGGACGAGTGCATCCTGTCCGCCTCGCAGGCTCGACGGGACACTGCGAGTAGCAAGACCTCCCATGCTCACCGAGAAGCGAGCTCTTTGACCTCCATGCACCAGCCGCCGCCCGCCTCGCTCACAACTTCTCAATTAATGGGTTCATTAAAGCAACTGGACGGAGGGTGTTTTCTTGTGATCCCATGGCATCATTTGCTTTGTTCGTGTTTTCAACTCGTATTCCGCCCTAATTTAAATTGCCACATAGGGCAACGGATAATACAGCCACAAATAAAATGGCAACGGATAATACGATGACAAATTTATAATGGTACAGATAATAATTGTCTTACATATTTCGGATAATTTAAAATTCCACATGCGGCAAAGCCCGGAAGACACGGGGGCAAGAGAAGAAGGAAATTGCACACAACGGTCTGGGTCGCTACTGTCTCTACTCACTGATGGATCGCCGGGCGACGAAATCCTCCAGCTCCTTCTTCAATTCCTCACGACTTTGCTTGAAAGTAGCCATGGATTCCTCCACCTCCTGCTCGCTCTCGATCCGGAGCTTCCTCAAGCCACCCATCAGTTCCTGGACGATTGCTTTAAGCGTCATCTCTGAGGCACTGCTCTGCTCATGCAGCGTCTTCCAGCCGGCGGCCTCCTCCTCCTACTCAGCGACCAACTTGAGGAGCCTCACATTATCACCCATGAGTTGCTCGACGAGGCCGGTCGCCTTGTCAACCGAGGCATCGCTGATCTTGAGCAGCTTCATCAAGCCGTTGACCAACTCCTGTTGCGTAGTGACGCCAGTGAGAATGTCGTCGTCGCCGGCGAAGAACTTCAGGAACGCCGACTTGTCATGATGGCCGACGCCACGGATGCGCTTGTGAGAGCCCTCGCGTGACCGTGAGAGCTCGTTCGAGGACTTCGCGACGCGCATGGACAACTCTGCTGCGGCTGCGGCTTTGCGGCGGGACCTCTCTAGTGCTTCTGCGGCCTTGGTCTTTGTTGTCCTGTTATATGTCCATCCTAAACTCCTCGTACCGGTCATGGTGGAACGACTTGACAGAAAAAACGAGTTTTGTGGGTGATGAGGAGAGGAACTGTGAAGTAATTTTTGAGTGGGTAGTTTTTATAGCCCGGTGCTAAGTGTGAACACATATTAGTTTGATAGGTGTGAATAGATTTGCAATTACTTATTGCGTTGTAATCAGCAATGTGATGCGAAACAAGGTCAAAAAAATTTGATGCCAGAAGGTTGACCACGTGGTTGCTCGCCGTTGAGGCGGTCGCGGCGCGCTCCGCTCTGGCGTCCCTGCGCGCGCTCTGCTCGCCGTTGAGGCAAAGTTACAATGGCAACGGTTAATAATTCTTAATAATTGTCCTACATATTCAGGATAATTTAAAATGCCAAATGCGGCAAGACCAAGAACACTCACGACTACATATGCATACAACTATAATAAAATATAAGCTAAACGGCTGAGCTCGCGGCCTTCCGACGATGGTCTTCTCGGACTCCATGATCAGCATAGCACCCTTGCGGCCGCTCACTCCGAGTGTCCCGACCCGCCTCCGCCTACGGAGCTTCTGGCGCTGGGAGGCTCTTGGGGCTGCTGGGCCTCTTCCAGAAGAGCTTGCCAGCGTGCAATCGCGCGCATGACAACTCCGTGGGACCACACCATTTCCAAGTCTCTGGCCTGGTAGAAAATTCCATCGATCACATGCATCCTAAAGATATCATGTTGGCGATGTCTACTTTGTCAGGGATGTTAACTCCGCCAAGGATGCGCTCGAGCCTGGCCACCACATCATCGGGATCGAGGTTGACACGACCGCCGCGGGCAATGAAAGCCGCAGGCTGCCTTTGTCTTGACTGAATCGTAGAGGTCCTCTGCCCATTCCTTGCGGGGCATCAGGCTCTCCCTGAGCACTGGTGACGGTGGTTCTTTGGGTGGGTCGTCGATCATACCGTCGAGCAGCTCTGGATATTTGGCACAGTGGATGGCAAACTGCTCATCACACCTCCTCTACAATATGTTGATTGTGCTCCCAAGGACTGTGATGCCGATATCGCTGCCGATGGGCCATGGTGCCTGCACCGGCCGATGAAGCTCTTGTTCCCCGACCTACTCCGGCTCGTTCTCCTCGCCGAAGTTGTAATGCAGGTAGGCGTCGACGTCGAAGCTTTAGTCTTTGACTGGCATGCTTGGAATAACTAATGGTAGATGGGTGAGGACTAGATCTTCGCATAGTGTCGCGGTGGTGAGTTGCCGCCTGAGTTATATCTGGCAAGCCTTTAGCTGGTCGTGGGAAACCGGTGAGGGAATATGCGTGGATTTTACAATTCAGCCACGTGGAGCGCGGGAAGACTAAGTGGAGCACACACACAACCTGAATACCGTATCCGGTGCCATGTGTTATTTATCACACAAGTGTTAACATAAGGAAATGCATGTGTAACTTACTAATCATCACACACGAGTAGTCGCAGACGCATCGTGTGCGATACTCCTAGCCACCGCAAGCAACTAGTTTGCATTTTTTAAAGTTTTTGTACACACAGAATCACACACGAACTAACTGTATTACCCGTTTGTGTTGTAAATTCTCATCGCAAACAGTTCATCCGAGTCGGTTGTTTGCCACGTATCACACACATCTTGTTATGTTGAACCATTTCTATTTCGTTCGCTAATCGAAAACAGTTTTTCCGAGTGAACCGTATGCCCTATATCACACACACCCTGATCTGGCTAACCGTTTATGTTCCGCTCCCTAATAGCAAACGGTTCATCGGAGCGAACTGTATGCCGTATATCGCACACACATTGATATGGATGCCCATTTCTGTTGTTCTTCCTCATCGCAAAAACTTCGAGCGGGGTAACCGTGTGCCCTGCATCGCACACGCAACTAAAATCTAAACCGTGTTTGATGAATCCTCCATCGCAAACGTTTTGCACCTTTTTTTGATGGGTTTTTTACATCCCCTTTTGTGATTAATGCATCGCACATAGTTTCGTCAAAGGGTCTCTAATCATAGGGTCGCATTAGCAGCAACCTGCAGTTGCTAGCAGAGTTACCGAACTAGTAACTCGTGGAGCTGGTGGTACTGTGGAAGGTGTTGCAACAACTAGGATTGTCTCTGCTTGTTTGGTGGCAGCTATCAGTTTCTGTTTGCCTTGTTTTGCAGCTCGTGTAGCACGGAATACCGCCATTGTACAATTTTCTGCTGGATTTTGACCTTCTATTGCACCATCAGTACCGGCAGAATCTGCATAATTGTTCTGCACCCGTTTCCATGTGTCCTTAGTACTAACACCATCCCCTGTCTTTTTGTGTTCCTTCCTCTTTCTCTGTTCCATGTTAAGTCAAGCCGACAAGAAAAAGGAATAAAAATTAAGTTCTTTAGAACAAATTGATGCGTGATACTGATGAACTGAACTTTGATGTTAGACAACCACATGATAGAAGGATGTAATATGTACGAAAAACAGGACGTCATGAGATAATCAGAACTATGATGTGTAATATCCACTACCTTGCTAATTTCCTTCTGCTTTATTGATTTTGCATTGTCAAGTAAAACCGACAAGAAAAATCAATAAAATTCACTCTTCAGAACTCATTCATGCATGATACTGATAAACACTACCTTGATGTAAGGCAAACACATGATACGAGGATGGAATATGTATGAAAAACAGGACGACATGGCATATTCATAAGTATTCATGTAAACTAAGAAGAAGTAACTTAATCAAATTACAAGCAGTACAAGTGAGACACCGTATGCAACATGCAAGACAATATAACACTGCCAAGCTAGAGAAAGCACCTTGGATGCTGGTTTCGCTGGAAGACCACCATCAGTCCCTGCCTTATTTTTTCCATTCCTATTTCTTAATTGTATTGCCTTTTCAAGTCAAACCAACAAAAAAATGAATCAAAATTTGCTTTTCAGAACTCATTGATGTAGGATGCTGACAAGCACTACTTTAATGTAAGGCGACCACATGATAGTACGATTTTATGTGTAAGAAAAAAGGACAACATTGCATATTCACAGCTATGATGCGTAAACTAAGCAGAAGGCATTTCAGTAAATTAGAAGCCATGAAAGCTATACATCATATGAAAGATGCAACAAATATCACTCTACCAAGTTAAAGATGTCTTGTCATAAGTGCTATTTCAACAAATTAGAAGTAGTACAAGCTATAAAAGAATGTGAGATGTAACCTATATCACACTCCCAAGTCAAACATGTCATGTGATAAGTGATTGTTGCAGGTTACACAGCATTAGTACTTGGATGTAAGAACATGGTGTGATAGACATATATTGTTTGTTCTAGAAATAGGAACATGTGTCTTATTCACAAGTATAATGTCTAAAGTAAGCAGATGGAGTTCAACAAAATTAGAAGCAATACAAGCTAGACATCATACATAACATGCAACCACATATAACAGTGCCAAGTTAGAGGGATCACCTGTGATGGTGCACTAGGGGAGACGTGCTAATCATCAATATAACTACGTTGAGTGTCTATGCATGTGTTGTGTTGCAAATCTTCTTGGGGGTGGCGGAGTAGAATTTGTAGAGGCCCTATTTTTGGAATGAGCACATTTCTCCATAGCCTTCATATTTTCCTTCCGCTTTATTGGTTCTGAATTGTCAAGTAAAACCAATAAGAAAAAGCAATAAAATTCACTCTTCAGAACTCATTCGTGCATGATACTCACAATCACTACTTTCATGTAAGTCAAACACATGATACCAGGATGAAATATGTACGAAAAATAGGACGACATTGCATATTCACAACTATTTGTGTAAACTAAACATAAGCCATTTCAAAAAATAAGAAGCAATGCAAGCTAGGCACCACATGAAAGATGCAACCAATATGACTCTGCCAAGTTAAAAGCGTCCCATCATAAATGATGTTTCAATAAATTAGAAGCAGCGCATGCTACAAATCATAAGAAAGATGCAACCAATATCACTCTGCATATACTAAAGGTATCTCGTCATAATTGATTGACGCGGGATACAAAAAACAGTAGTTTTATGTAAGGAGATGCTTAATAGAAAGATGTACTATGTACCAAAAAAAGGAAGGATGTCACATTCACATGTATAATGTATAAACTAAGAAGAATAGCACATGCAATTTAATCATATTGGAAGAATTACAATCTAGACACTATATCCAACATGCAACCACATATCACGCTACCAAGTTACAACAAGCACATGTGATGGTGGTGTAGGGGAAATGCGGACTGATAACCCACAAGTATAGGGGATCGCAACAGCTTTCGAGGGTAGAGTATTCAACCCAAGGTTATGGATTCGACACAAGGGGAGCCAAATAATATTTGTAAGTATTGGCAGCTGAGTTGTCAATTCAACCATACCTGGAGATTAATTATCTGCAATAAAGTGATCAGTAGCACAGTAATATGATAGTTTCGATAGTAGTGGTAGCAGCAATGTACGGTAACAGTGATAGCAATAGTTTTGTAGCAAGTGCAGTAGTAATGATAGCAGTAGTAACTTGGAAAGATCAATATAAGATAAATTCGTAGGCACTGGATCGGCAATTTGTTGGATGATATTCATCATGTGACAGTCATAACCTAGGGTGATACGGAACTAGCTCCACTTCATAAATATAATGTAGGCATGTATTCCGTAAATAGTCATATGTGCTTATGTGAAGAACTTGCATGACATCTTTTGTCCTACCCTCCCATGGAAGCACGGTCCATATTGGAAACTAAGGGATATTAAGGCCTCCTTTTAATAGAGAACCGGAACAAAGCATTAACAAACGGTGAATACATGAACTCCTCAAACTACGGTCATCACCGGGAGTGGTTCCGGCTACTATCACTCCGGAGTTGCCGGGTCATAACACGTTGTAGGTGACTATAACTTGCAAGATCGGATCTAAAACATGAATTTAATGGTAATATCATAAATGTTTCAAATCTGAAGTCATGGCACCCAGGCCCAAAGTGACAAGCATTAAGCATGGCAAAGTCATATCAATATCAATCTCAGAACATAGTGGATACTAGGGATCGGCCCTAACAAAACTAACTAGATTACATGATGAATCTCATCCAACTCCTCACCGACCAGCGAGCCTATGAAGGAATTACTCACTCCCGGTGGGGAGCATTATGGAATTGGCGATGGAGAAGGGTTGGTGACGACGAAGGACGAAGATCCCCCTCTCCGGAGCCCCAAACGGACTCCAGATTGGGCCTCCCGAGGAAGAACAAGAGGTGGCGGCTGCTTCGTCTCGTAGATCGTGATAATTCTTTCTCCCTGTTTTTTCTCCGCAAATGAGAATTTATAGTATGAGGTTCGACGTCTGTGAGGCCACCAGGTGGGTACAACCCACCTAAGTGCCAGGAGGGGGCGCGCCCTAATGAGTTGTGCCCACCCAGGTGCCCCCTCCGGTGATTCTTGGCTCTAGTATTTTTCTTTTATTATATAAAAAATCCTTGCAAAGTTTCATTCCGTTCCGAGAACTTCTATTTCTGCACAAAATAAACACCATGGTAGTTCTGCTGAAAACAACGTCAGTCCGGGTTTAGTTTCATTCAAATCATGCAAATTAGAGTCCAAAACAAGAGGAAAAGCATTAGGAAATCATGCAAATTAGAGTCCAAAACAAGAGGAAAAGCGTTAGGAAAATTACATACGTTGGAGATGTATCACGGACATCAACTACAGAGGTACATTGACTATCTTCATCTAGAATAGTTGTTTCTTGATAATCATGTGGAGAGGCTGACACTACATTCTTTAAAAGAGGATGTTTTCTTACAGTAGTCCACGAGCCTGACTGTCTCATCATAAGTGATTGATGAGGGATACACAAGAACATTAGTTTGATGTAAGAGCATGGTTAATAGAAAGATGTACTAGTATGTACCAAAAACATGAAGGCATGTCATATTCGAAGGTATAATGTGTAAGCTAAGCAGATGCAATTTAACCAAATAGGAAGCAATACAAGCTAGACATCCGGCTGGAGTGGTGAGCATTTTCATCAAGGACCTGAGAGCCTGGTGGGAGGCGTGCTGCTTTGCCACAATCGTGGCTTTTTAGTTGGCTTCAAGGTGATGCATGTCTGTGTTGGGCTTGTCACTGGCTCAGCCAGTGCCCTGACTAGCTATTTGTATTCGGGTGCTCCCGGGATGGTGGTTCATGTGAAACATATCTTTCCTTATCTTAATAAAGACCGACGTCGGCCTTTCGAATACAAGCTAGACACCATATGCAACATGAAACCACATATGACACCGCATCGTTAAAGCAAGCACTGTTGGGGAACGTTGCATGGGAAACAAAAATTTTCCTACGCTCACCAAGATCAATCTAGTAGATGCATCTACGAGGGAAGAGTCGGATCCACATACCCTTGTAGATCGCGATGCGGAAGCGTTGCAAGAACACGGATGAAGGAGTCGTACTCGCTGCGATTCAGATCGCGGTTGATTCCGATCTAAGCGCCGAACAACGGCGCCTCCGCGTTCAACACACGTGCAGCCCGGTGACGTCTCCCACGCCTTGATCCAGCAAGGAGAGAGGGAGAGGTTGGGGAAGACTCCATCCAACAGCAGCACGACGGCGTGGTGGTGGTGGAGGAGCGCGGGACTCCAGCAGGGCTTCGCCAAGCGCTGCAAGAGACGAGGAGGGAGAGGGGTAGGGCTGCGCCAAGAGGGAGACGTTCTCATGTGTCTAGCAGCCCCAAAACCTCATATATATATAGGGGGGAGGGGGGGCTGCGCCCCCTTTAGGGTTTCCCACCCCTAGGGGTGCGGCAGCCCCCAAAAACCCATCTAGGGTGCGGCCAAGGGGGGGAGAGAGAGGGGGCGCCCTAGGGTGGGCCTTAAGGCCCATCTGGACCTAGGGTTTGCCCCCCTTCACTCTCCATGCGCCTAGGGACTTGGTGGGGGGGCGCACCAGCCCCCTTGGGGCTGGTCCCCTCCCACACTTAGCCCACGCAGCCTTCTGGGGCTGGTGGCCCCACCTGGTGGACCCCCGGGACCCTCCCGGTGGTCCCGGTACATTACCGTTATCGCCCGAAACTTTTCCGGTGACCAAAACAGGACTTCCCATATATGAATCTTTACCTTCGGACCATTCCGGAACTCCTCGTGACGTCCGAGATCTCATCCGGGACTCCGAACAACATTCGGTAACCGCGTACATACTTTCCCTATAACCCTAGCGTCATCGAACCTTAAGTGTGTAGACCCTACGGGCTCGGGAACCATGTAGACATGACCGAGACAACTCTCCGACCAATAACCAACAGCGGGATCTGGATACCCATGTTGGCTCCCACATGTTCCACGATGATCTCATCGGATGAACCACGATGTCAAGGATTCAATCAATCCCGTATACGATTCCCTTTGTCTATCGGTATAGCACTTGCCCGAGATTCGATCGTCGGTATACCGATACCTTGCTCAATCTCGTTACCGGCAAGTCTCTTTACTCGTTCCGTAACACATCATACCGTGATCAACTCCTTGATCACATATTGTGCACATTATGATGATGTCCTACCGAGTGGGCCCAGAGATACCTCTCCGTCATACGGAGTGACAAATCCCAGTCTCGATTCGTGCCAACCCAATAGACACTTTCGGAGATACCTGTAGTGCACCTTTATAGCCACCCAGTTACGTTGTGACGTTTGGTACACCCAAAGCATTCCTACGGTATCCGGGAGTTGCACAATCTCATGGTCTAAGGAAAAGATACTTGACATATAGAAAAGCTTTAGCATACGAACTACACGATCTGTGCTAGGCTTAGGATTGGGTCTTGTCCATCACATCATTCTCCTAATGATGTGATCCCGTTATCAACGACATCCAATGTCCATGGTTAGGAAACCGTAACCATCTATTGATCAACGAGCTAGTCGTCTAGAGGCTTACTAGGGACATGGTGTTTGTCTATGTATCCACACATGTATCTGAGTTTCCTTTCAATACAATTCTAGCATGGATAATAAACGATTATCGTGAACAAGGAAATATAATAATAACCAATTTATTATTGCCTCTAGGGCATATTTCCAACAGTCTCCCACTTGCACTAGAGTCAATAATCTAGTTCACATCGCCATGTGATTAACACTCACAGGTCACATCATCATGTGACCAACATCTAAAGAGTTTACTAGAGTCAGTAATCTAGTTCACATCAATATGTGATTAACACTCAATGAGTTCTGGGTTTGATCATGTTATGCTCGTGAGAGAGGTTGTAGTCAACGGGTCTGCAATATTCAGATCCCTATGTACTTCGCAAAACTTTATGTCATATCGTAGATGCTGCTACCACGTTCCACTTGGAGCTATTCCAAACTGTTGCTCCATTATACGTATCCGGTATCTCCACTTAGAGTTATCCGGATAGGTGTTAAGCTTGCATCGACGTAACTCTTTACGTCGAACTCTTTATCACCTCCATAACCGAGAAACATTTCCTTATTCCTCTAAGGATAATTTTGACCACTATCTAGTGATCCACTCCTAGATCACCTTTGTACCCTCTTGCCAGACATGTGGCAAGGCACACATTAGGTGCGGTACTTAGCATGGCATACCGTATAGAGCCTATGACAAAAGCATAGGGGACGACCTTGTCCTTCCTCTTTCTTCTGCCGTGGTCAAGCTTTGAGTCTTACTCAACTTCACACCTTACAACTCAGGTAAGAACTCCTTCTTTGACTGATCTATTTTGAACTCCTTCAAAAACATGCCAAGGTGTGTGTTCTTTTGAAAGTATCATCAGGCGTCTTGATCTATCTGTATAGATCTTGATGCCCAATATGTAAGCAGCTTTATCTAGGTCTTCCTTTGAAAAACTCATTTCAAACAACCCTTTATGCTTTCCAGAAATTCTACATCATTTCGGATCAATCATATGTCATTCACATACTCTTATCAGAAATGTTGTAGTGCTCCCACTCACTTTATTGTAAATACAAGTTTCTAACAAACTTTGTATACCCAAAAACTTTGATCACTCCATCAAAGCATATATTCCGACTCCGAGATGCTTGCTCTAGTCCATGGAAGGATCGCTGGAGCTAGCATACCTTTTAGCATCCTTAGGATCGACAAAACCTTTCTGATTTTATCATATACAACCTTTCCTTACTAAAACTGGTAAGGAAACTTGTTTTGTCATCCATCTGCCAGATTTCATAAATGCAGCTAATGCTAATCATGATTCCGACGGACTTAAGCATCGCTACGGGCGAGAAAATCTCATCGTAGTCAACTCCTTGAACTTGTGGAAAACTCTTCGCCACAAGTCGAGCTTCATAGACGGTGACATTACCGTCCACGTCCGTCTTAGTCTTAAAGATCCATTTGTCTCAATGGCTTGCCGATCATAGGGCAAGTCCACCAAAGTCCATACTTTGTTTTGATACATGGATCCTATCTCGGATTTATCGGCTTCTAACCATTTGTCGGAATATGGGCCCACCATCGCTTCTCCATAGTTCGTAGGTTCATCGTTGTCCAACAACATGACCTCTAAGACAGGATCACCGTACCACTCAGGAGTAGTACACATCCTTGTCGACCCACGAGGTTCGATAGCAACTTGATCTGGAGCTTCATGATCACTATCATTAGTATCCTCTTCAACTGTCGTAGGTTCCACAGAAACATCTTTCTGTGTTGCACTACTCTCCGGTTGAAGTGAGGGTTCGACAACCTCATCAAGTTCTATCTTCCTCCCACTCAATTCTTTCGAGAGAAACTCCTTCTCGAGAAAGGACCCATTCTTAGCGACAAACAGTTTGTCCTTGGATCTGAGATAGAAGGTATACCCAACCGTTACCAGTGGGTATTCCATGAAGATGTATTTGTCCGCTTTGGGTTCGAGCTTTTCCTGGCTGAAGCCATAAGCATCGCAGCCCCAAACATTTAAGAAAACGACAACTTTGGTTTCTTGCCAAACCATACGACGTCGTCTCAACGGACTTAGATGGTGCCCTATATAAAGTGAATGCAACTGTCTCCAATGCATAACCTCAAAATAATAGCGGTAGATCGGTAAGACACACCATAGATCGCACCATATCTCATAAGGTTCGATTACGATGTCCGGACACACCATTACTGTGGTGTTCCAGGGGACTTCAACTGCGAAACAATTCCACAATGTCTTAAGTGATTGCCAAACTCATAATTCAGATAATATCCCCTTGATCAGATCGTAGGAACATGATCTTCTTGTTATGATGATTCTTAATCTTCACTCTGAAATTTTTGAACCTTTCAAACGTTTCAGACTTTTGCTTCATTAAGTAAATATACCATATCTACTCAAATCGTCAGTGAAGATGAGAAAATAACGATATCCACCACACGCCTTAATTCTCATTGGATCACATACATCAGCATGTATGATTTCCAATAAGTCACTTACCCGTTTCATTGTACCTGAAAACGAGATCTCAGTCATCCTGCCCATGAGGCATGGCTCGCATGTGTCAAGCGATTCAAAATCAAGTGACTCCAAACGTCCATCAGCATGGAGTTTCTTCATGCATTTTATGCCAAAATGACCTAAGCGGCAGTGCCACAAGAAAGTGATACTATCATTATTAACTCTACATCTTTTGGCATTAATGTTATCATTATGTGTATCATCATGATCGAGATTCAACGAACCATTGGGTGCATGACCATAAAGGTATTATTCATGTAAACAGAATAACCATTATTCTCTAACTTAAATGAATAACCGTATTGCGATGAACATGATCTAATCATTTTCATGCTCAACGTAGACACCTGATAACATTTATCTAGGTTCAACACTAATCTCGAAAATAGAGGAAGTGTGCGATGGTGATCTCATCAACCTTAGAAACACTTCCAACACACATCGTCACCTCGCCCTTAGCTAGTCTCTGTTCAGTCCGTAGCTTTTGCTTCAAGTCACTAATAATAGCAACTGAACCGGTATCCAATACCCAGGTGCTACAAGGAGTACTACTAAGGTACACATCAATAACACGTATATCAAATATACTTTGTTGAAGTTGCCAGCTATCATATCTACCATGTATTTGGGGTGGTTCCGCTACCATGTGACCGTTCCCCTTACAATAGAAGCACTTAGTCTCGAGGTTTGGGTTCAACCATGGGTTCCTTCATCAGAGCGACAATAGGTTTGCCATTCATGAAGTTTCCCTTCTAGCCCTTACCCTTTTGAAACCAGTGGTCTTGTTAAACCATCAACACTTGATGCTCCTTCTTGATCTCTACTTTTGCGGTACTAAGAACCGCTGACAGCACCGGGATTATCACCATCCTTTGCATGTCATAGTTCATCACGAAGTTCTAGTAGCTTGGTGATAGTGTTTAGAGAATTCCGTCAACCACTATCTCACCTGGAAGATTAACTCCCACTTGGTTCAAGTGATTTCAGCACCCAGACATTCTGAGCACATGCTCATTAGTTGAGCCATTCTCCTCCATCTTTTTGGCAAAAGAACTTGTCAGAGGTCTCATACCTCTCAACACGGGCATGAGCCTGAAATCCCAATTTCAGCTCTTAGAACATCTCATATGTTCTATGGCGTTCAAAACGTCATTGGAATCCCGATTCTAAGCCGTAAAGTATGGTGCACTAAACTATCAAGTAGTCATCAGGACGTCTCTGTCAGGTGTTCACAACATCCACAGACAACGTTGTAGGGGTTTGCACATCGAGCGGTGCATCAAAGACGTAAGCTTTCTGTGCAGCAGTGAGGACACTCCTCGGACTACGGACCCAGTCCGCATCATTGCTTACAATATCTTTCAACTTAGTCTTTCTCTAGGATCGTATTAAACAGGGAGCTACAACGCAGTTATTGGTCTACTACATAATTTGCAAAGACAACTTAGACTATTGTTCATGACAGGTGAGTTTTAATTAATCAAATTACTTATAACTCCCACTCAAATTGACATCCCTCTGGTCATCCGAGCGTGACATGATCCAAATCCACCAACCCAAGTCTGATCATCACGTGAGATGAGGTGGTGTCAATGGTGAACATCTTCATGTTGATCATATCTACTATATGACTCATGCTCGACCTTTCGGTCTTCCGTGTTCCGAGGCCATGTCTGTACATGCTAGGCCCGTCAAGTCTAACCCGAGTGTTCTGCATGTGCAAAACTGGCTTGCACCCGTTGTATGCGAACGTAGAGTCTATCACACCCGATCATCACGTGGTGCTTCGAAACGACGAACCTTCGCAACGGCGCACACTCGGGGGGAACACAATTTTATCTTGAAATTTTAGTGAGGGATCATCTTATAATGCTACCGTCGTCCTAAGCAAAATAAGATGCATAAAAGGATTAACATCACATGCAAATCATAAGTGACATGATATGGCCATCAACTCGTGCTTTTGATCTCCATCTCCAAAGCACCGGCATGATCTCCATCGTCACCGGCGTAACACCATGATCCCCATCATCATGATGTCCATCATCGTGTCGCCATCGGGGTTGTCGCGCGCCCACCATGCTCTTACTACTATTGCTACCGTTTAGCGATAAAGTAAAGCATTACATAGCGCTTAATGATTGACACGCAGGTCATACAAAAATTAAAGACAACCCTATGGCTCCTGCCGGTTGCCGTATACATCGACATGCAAGTCGATATTAACTATTACAACATGATCATCTCATACATCAAATATATCTCATCATGTCTTTGGCCATATCATATCACATACATACACTGCAAAAACAAGTTAGACGTCCTCTAATTTGTTGTTGCATGTTTTACGTGGCTGCTATGGGTATCTAGCAAGAACGCTTCTTACCTACGCAAAGCCACAACGGTGATATTTAAGTTGCTATTTAACCTTCTACAAGGACCGCCTTCGTCGAATCCGATTCAACTAAGATAGGAGAGACAGACACCCGCCAGCCATCTTATGCAACAAAAGTCGCATGTCTGTCGATGGAACCGGTCTCATGTACGTGGACATGTAAAGTTGGTCCGGGCCGCTTCATCCCATAATGCCGCTGAATCAAGAAAGACCAAAGAGGGAAGCAATCTAAACATCAACGCCCACAAACCCCTTTGTGTTCTACTCGTGAAAACATCTACGCAAGATCCTAGCTCATGATGCCACTGTTGGGGAACGTTGCATGGGAAACAAAAATTTTCCTACGCTCACCAAGATCAATCTAGTAGATGCATCTACGAGGGAAGAGTCGGATCCACATACCCTTGTAGATCGTGATGCGGAAGCGTTGCAAGAACGCGGATGAAGGAGTCGTACTCGCTGCGATTCAGATCGCGGTTGATTCCGATCTAAGCGCCGAACAACGGCGCCTCCGCGTTCAACACACGTGCAGCCCGGTGACGTCTCCCACGCCTTGATCCAGCAAGGAGAGAGGGAGAGGTTGGGGAAGACTCCATCCAACAGCAGCACGACGGCGTGGTGGTGGTGGAGGAGCGCGGGACTCCAGCAGGGCTTCGCCAAGCGCTGCAAGAGACGAGGAGGGAGAGGGGTAGGGCTGCGCCAAGAGGGAGACATTCTCATGTGTCTAGCAGCCCCAAAACCTCATATATATAGGGGGAAGGGGGGCTGCGCCCCCTTTAGGGTTTCCCACCCCTAGGGGTGCGGCAGCCCCCAAAAACCCATCTAGGGTGCGGCCAAGGGGGGGGGGGAGAGAGAGGGGGCGCCCTAGGGTGGGCCTTAAGGCCCATCTGGACCTAGGGTTTGCCCCCCTCCACTCTCCATGCGCCTAGGGACTTGGTGGGGGGGCGCACTAGCCCCCTTGGGGCTGGTCCCCTCCCACACTTAGCCCATGCAGCCTTCTGGGGCTGGTGGCCCCACCTGGTGGACCCCCGGGACCCTCCCGGTGGTCCCGGTACATTACCGATATCGCCCGAAACTTTTCCGGTGACCAAAACAGGACTTCCCATATATGAATCTTTACCTCCGGACCATTCCGGAACTCCTCGTGACGTCCGGGATCTCATCCGGGACTCCGAACAACATTCGGTAACCGCGTACATACTTTCCCTATAACCCTAGCATCATCGAACCTTAAGTGTGTAGACCCTACGGGCTCGGGAACCATGTAGACATGACCGAGACAACTCTCCGACCAATAACCAACAGCGGGATCTGGATACCCATGTTGGCTCCCACATGTTCCACGATGATCTCATCGGATGAACCACGATGTCAAGGATTCAATCAATCCCGTATACGATTCCCTTTGTCTATCGGTATAGCACTTGCCCGAGATTCGATCGTCGGTATACCGATACCTTGCTCAATCTCGTTACCGGCAAGTTTCTTTACTCGTTCCGTAACACATCATCCCGTGATCAACTCCTTGATCACATATTGTGCACATTATGATGATGTCCTACCGAGTGGGCCCAGAGATACCTCTCCGTCATACGGAGTGACAAATCCCAGTCTCGATTCGTGCCAACCCAACAGACACTTTCGGAGATACCTGTAGTGCACCTTTATAGCCACCCAGTTACGTTGTGACGTTTGGTACACCCAAAGAATTCCTACGGTATCCGGGAGTTGCACAATCTCATGGTCTAAGGAAAAGATACTTGACATATAGAAAAGCTTTAGCATACGAACTACACGATCTGTGCTAGGCTTAGGATTGGGTCTTGTCCATCACATCATTCTCCTAATGATGTGATCCCGTTATCAACGACATCCAATGTCCATGGTTAGGAAACCGTAACCATCTATTGATCAACGAGCTAGTCGTCTAGAGGCTTACTAGGGACATGGTGTTTGTCTATGTATCCACACATGTATCTGAGTTTCCTTTCAATACAATTCTAGCATGGATAATAAACGATTATCGTGAACAAGGAAATATAATAATAACCAATTTATTATTGCCTCTAGGGCATATTTCCAACAAGCACCTGGGATGGTGGTTCATGGCGAGCAAGGTCATCAACTCCAGAGCTACGTTTACCGTCTCCATCTGCTGACACGGCACCCTTTATAATGTTGAGACGTGTCTTGCCCGCCAGAGAAGAAAACATGAGCGACCTATCTCTTTTGAGTCGTGCTTCTGTCAAGGCAGAGTCTGAATTACCCATGCATAAAAACACAATAGTGACAGTATGGGTGAAGTGTGTGTAGAACTAGTGTTGTAAAAGTAGCAGATAGCGGGTGGCTGAAATATAGATGACTGGAAACATATGATAGCTCTACAACATTGCATGGCAAACAAAATTAGATTCTACTCTGTATGATTTTGTAATATATGAGCACAGGGATGGATGGGAAATGCAGGTACTCCTCCAGCACACCACAGCATGTGATCCTATCAAAATAACAGTCGACTAAAAATAAATAGGTCAGTCGATTTTTTTATGAACCGTCTGATCTATAAGGAACGGGCAGATGGGCTTCGTCTACCTCCCGCTAGTCACTATTGACGATCTTTCTCGAACCGCCAGCGACCAGCGGCCCAGACCCCTCCCTTCGCCTTCCGCCCTCCCCTCAACCTCACACCACTGCCGTGCTTGGCAGTGCCCCCGTCCATCCGTTTAATCTCGGCCGACCTCCAGATCGGGCGCCAGCAGCTCCTAGGCCCCACACACTCCTAAGAGAAACAACGAGGCGCTGCGTCCCCCACGTAATAGGCAGACTAGTGCTTGTTACGCCAAGGAATGCTTCCTTTAATTTGGAATCAACTGACCGGGAATTGAAATCCAGGAGGGCGATGGACCTCTAGCTAAGGTGAAATAGTATATGAGGAGAAATCTTGTGCATCGCGAGTTACTAGGAACATCTAGTATCACGAAGAAGCGGTCAACTAGTGTCTTCTATGGGATGAATACTGTGCACGCAGACATGTAAGATTTGCACGAATAAGGGAAGAGGAGTACCATTTCCGGGTGCCAGTGTTGTGTCCTCCAGATGTCGCGATGATCTAGTTTTTTTAATGGGGAACCGATGTTCTGGAGGAGGGTGGAACCTTGGACGAACCAATGGCCAAATTGTTGACTGTGTTGCGGTGGCCGTCTGTCGGCGGAGGGGAAGTAGATCCGAGGCGGTGAAGGACGGCATAGAGGGAACAGCTCGGGTGCGGTGGACGGTGGCAAAGTTGGAGCCGCAGCGGTGAGGCGCAAGACATAATCAGCTAGTGTACGGGTACGGCACACATCGGCGTCCTGGAGGCAGCTCGACCTCGGCTTGAACTACTTCCCATGGAGGGCGTTGCGGTTGCGATTGCGGTGAACGACGACGTCGGGGTATCGTCTTCGGCGTGATGGAGGAGAGCGGTGGTTGATGGGTGGGATGGGGTGGCGGACGGAGGACGCCAGAGTTTCGCGCTTGGTGGAGAAGTAGTTTTGGCACCCACAGAGTACGAATGGGGAATCGGACGGGGGGGAGCTAAGGGGGGACCAAGTTTCGGTCTGGGACTCGCTTGTTTTTGTTTTTTGTTTTTTTGCATAGATGGAACGCGCTTGTTTGATGATGACGAAGGACGAAGATCCCCTCTTCGGAGCCCCAAACGGGCTCCAGATCTGGCCTCTCGAGGAAGAACGGGAGGTGGCGGCTGCTCCGTCTCGTAGATCGTGCTAATTCTTTCTCTCTTGTTTTTTCTCCGCAAATGTGAATTTATAGTATTAGGGTTGACGTCTGTGGGGCCACCAGGTGGGTGCCACCTAGGTGCCCCCCTCCGGTGGTTCTTGGCTCAAATATTTTTCCTTTATTACATAAAAATCCTTGCAAAGTTTCGTTCCATTCCGAGAACTTTTATTTCTGCACAAAACAACACCATGGTAGTTCTGCTGAAAACAATGTCAGTCCAGGGTTAGTTTCACTCAAATCATGCAAATTAGAGTCCAAAACAAGAGGAAAAGCATTAGGAAAAGTAGATACGTTGGAGAAGTATCAACTCCCCCAAGCTTAAACCTTTGCTTGTCCTCAAGCAATTCAGTTGATAAACTGAAACTGAGAAAGAAAAACTTTTACGAACTCTTTTACTCTTGTTTGCATAAATAAGCTTAAACGGACCCAGGTTTTCAACCAACATTATAACCAACCATGTCGACAATAACTCTTAAAAATAATAATGACTCATATCAATGACATAATCAGCTAGCGAGCGATAATAAGATATCTCAAACAACAACACGTTTGCAAAACAACCATGATATAATATGACAATAGTGTTATCTCGCTAGCCCTTTCTGAGACTGTAAAACATAAATGCAGAGCACCTCCAAAGTCCGAGCAGCGACTAAACATTGTAAATCATGGTCGAAAAGATCCAGTCACGATAACACCCAACATTCACTACACACAATGCATAGGCATGACAACAGTGCTCTCAGATCTGGTGCTTATTAGAGAAGGTGATGACACAACATAAAAGTACATAGATAGTCCCTTCGCAGAGGGAACCAGTGATTTGCAGAGGTGCCAGAGCTCAAGTTTTTAAAACAGAGGTAAATGCTATTTTGAGAGATGCACCCTTCTCATTTACTTCACGACTATCAGTTATCAATATCTCCCATGCTAAACACGCTAGTGGCGGTTCCCAAGTAGAAAAGTAAAGGTTTGGACTCCATTGGGAGTTTTTGTTTGTTTATTTATAAGCTTTTTATTTTTGCAATTTGGGACTGAGAATCCCTACCGCCCTTTTCTCGTGCGATGGCGAGTGAATAAACACTCATCCTGAGAATAACCCACTTAGCATGGGAGATACCGACCACCTCTTGTCGTTCCATGAACGATCCAGGCACACAAAAAGGATATTTATTTGAAGCTTTTAGAGGTGGCACATGCAAATTTACTTAGGACTGTAAGGTAATACTGCATATAGGTAGGTATGGTGGACTCATCTGGAATAACTTGGGTTTTTGAACTTGATGCACAAGCAGTATTCCCGCTTAGTACATGCGAAGGCTAGCAAATAGGCTGGGAAGCGGCCAGCTAGAGAGCAACAATGGTCATGAACATGCATCATGCATATTAAACATTGGACACCCTCATGAGTAGGATATGGACACCATGAACATAAATATCATAGAATCTATGTTGGTTTTGATTCAACTACATGCATAAACATGTGCCAAGTCGGGCCACTAAAACATTCAGAGGAGGATACCATATCATCATACTACATCACAATCATTTTAATGCAATGTTATTATCCAAGATAAATCATTATCACTCCTAGCTACTTATGCATGACATGTGAAACTATAATCTCTAATTGTCATTGCAAACACGTTTAATCATAAGGGGCTGAATCATGGACACTAGGTTAAACTTATTTACAAAAATAGAACAAGTCAAGTTCATACCAGTTTCTCTCTGCCACTACCAGTTCACCGAATATCGTCATTATTGCCTTTCACTTGCACGACCAAATGATGTGGAATAATAATAATGGTGCAAGAGTGCCATGGACTAAGCTGGAATCTGAAAACATTTTATTCAACAAGAGAAGACAAGGTAAAATGGGCTCTTTATTAGATCAACAATTATGCATAAGAGAGCCACTCAACATTTTCATCGTGGTCTTCTTCTTTGTACGACTCGGAAATAAAAAGAGAGAAATTCAGAGAAACATACTGAAATATTTTTGGAGGTTTTTGTTTTCCAGAACAAGCAAACGAAAGAGGAAAGCAAAGACGAGAAAAACTATTTACACTGTAAAACTCCCAACAAGCAAAAGAAGAACAAGGAAATCTTTTTGGGTTTTCTTCTTAATATTACAACTAGACAAGCATAGCAAGTAAACTAACTACAGCTAGACATTTTTTTCGTTTTTCTAAGGTTTACCAAACACTAAAGAAGAAAGCGAGAAAATAAATTAAGCATGGATAAAACAATGAAGAAGTGTGAACATCGACGATTGAAATGATCTGTGTGAACATGAATGTAAAGTAGGTGAGAAACAAACTCCCCCAAGCTTAGCCTTTTGGCCTAACTTGATAAGCACTCAGTAGCATGGATAGTAGTCGGGTTACTAAGGAGCAGGCATCCACTCATACCACTGTTGAGGCTCGTCCACTCCTGCAGCCTAGGCGTTCCGATAGGCAATGATATCCGCACGCATAATCATGTATCCGCCCCTAAAGATAGGATCAAACAAAGGAGGTGCAGGCAATGTAATGATATCACTAGTAGGCACACTAAAAACCTGGTTATAAGGAATAGGAATGTTAGGATAATCGACATCAGTAAACTGGTGGTGATCCATAGCAGCGCGATCTAGGTAAACCTTGGGTAAAGGAAAATCATGGAGGCGTATATGAACATTAAAGCGAGTCGCCAAACAAGTGGCGTAAATACCTCCATGTATTTTACCATTATACTTATTGTTGTTGAGGCGACGTGCCACATCCCAGGCTATAAGTGTTGTCGCCCTCTAGTGCACGACGCAAAACGGCAAGGTCTAGTGAACTGAGTGCACCAACCTTCTCTGTAGCTAGCAAGCATTTTGTAATGAAAAGAGCAATATAACGAACAGCAGGAAAATGCAAGCCAGCGGCAGTGATACCCGACACCCCTCTCTCATCACCCACTGTCAGAGTACGGTAAAAGCTTCCAAACTATGCGGGTCTAGGCTCTGCCAAACTACTATCAGTAGGAAGCGAGCATATTTCGCAAAATTCAGTAAGCGGTATCTGATGGGGTTCAACATATAATTTAAACTGTACCTTAGGGGGATTATTCCTAGGAAGAAAATTAAAATTTTGAACAAAGGTATTTGTGAGGAGATGATACTATTCACATTCATCCATAATGAAGTCGGTGAGTCTGGCATTAGCAGCATACTGTGCAAACTCTTGAAGGATTCCGTCATCTTCCGTGAACGGAATATGCGGCCACTCGCATGGTCGTATCTCCGCCAATCTCTGGATGTGGAGATCACTATCAGATGACTCTCCAATCACTCCTTTGGAGTTCTTCTTGGAAGCAAACTTCATAAAGACACTGAAGTTTTTCCTATAAACAACATTTTGAAATTTTTAGTCCACAAAATTTTTCTCAACAAAATTGATAGCAACTACGCATAGGGGTATATAGAAGCCATAGCAAGCATTCAAACTACTTAGAACTCTAAGAATTCAACATGCAAGCTCATCTACAACAGCACCAAGAGTATATAATTATTCAAAATATAAACCACTAAAACAAAAACTGATTGTACAAAAGATTGCTACTTCTCGAGATTGCGTTGTATTCCCTCGAAGAGGAAAGGGTGATGCAGCACAGTAGCGTAAGTATTTCCCTCAGTTGTTTGAGAACCAAGGTATCAATCCAGTAGGAGACCACGTGCGAGTCCCTCACACCTACACAAACAAATAAGAACTTCGCAGCCAACGCGATAAGGGGTTGTCAATCCCTTTACGGTCACTTATGAAAGTGAGATCTGATAGATAGGATAGTTTGATATTTTTGGTATTTTTTGGATATAAGAACAGAAAGTAAAAGCGGAAAAGTAAAGTAGATTGCAGATTGATATGTTGAGAATAGACCTGGGGCCCATAGTTTTCTCTAGTGGCTTCTCTCATGATAGCGGTAATCTACGGCGGGTAACAAATTACTGTCAAGCAATTGATGGAAAAGTGAATATTTATGATACTATCTAGGCATGATCATTATATATAGGCATCACGTCCGAAACAAGTAGACCGAAACGATTTTGCATCTACTACTATTACTCCACACATCGACCGCTATCCAGCATGCATCTAGAGTATTAAGTTCATAAGAACAGAGTAACGCCTTAAGCAAGATGACATGATGTAGAGGCATAAACTCAAATAACATGATATAAACCCCATCTTTTTATCCTCGATGGCAACAATACAATACGTGCCTTGTTTTCCCTACTGTCACTGGGAAAGGACACCGCAAGATTGAACCCAAAGCCAAGCACTTCTCCCATTGCAAGAACTATAGATCTAGTAGGCCAAACCAAACCAATAATTCGAAGAGACTTGCAGGGATATTATAATCACACATAAAGTGTTTAGAAAAGAACCAAATATTTCTCATAGATAATCTTGATCATAAACCCACAATTCATCGGATCTCGACAGACAACCGCAAAAAGAGATTACATCGAATAGATCACCTCGAAGACCAAGGAGAACTTGGTATTGAGATCCAAAGAGAGAGAAGAAGCCATCTAGATACTAGCTATGGACCTGAAGGTCTGTGGTAAACTACTCACAACTCATGGTGAGGCGATAATGATGATGTAGAAGCACTCCGTGGTAGACCCCCCTCCGGCGGAGCTCTGGAACAGGCCCCAAGATGGGATCTCACGGGAACAGAAGGTTGCGGCGGTGGAACTAAGGTTTTCTCTGTTGTTCTGATGGTTTCGGGGTACGTAGGTATATATAGGAGGAAGGAGGGCATCGGGGGCCAAACTTGGGGCCCACGAGGCAGGGGGCGCGCCCCCACCCTCGTGGACACCACGTGTGCCCTATTATGTTGTTCTCAAGTCTCCCATGGTTATTTTTCTCCAAAAACATCTCTCCCAAAGTTTCATTCTGTTTGGACTCCGTTTGATATTCCTTTTCTGTTAAACCCTGAAATAGGCAAAAAAAACAGCAATCTGGACTGGGCCTTTGGGTTAATAGGTTAGTCCCAAAAATAATATAAAAGTTTATAACAAAGCCCATTAAACATCCAAAACATCATAAATAATAGCATGGAACAATAAAAAATTATAGATACATTGGAGACGTATCAAGCATCCCCAAGCTTAATTCTTGCTCATCCTCGAGTAGGTAAATGATAAAAACAGAATTTTTGATGTGGAATTCTAACCAACATAGTTTTCAATGTAATTCTCTTAATTGTGGCACGAATGTTCAGATCTGAAAGATTCAAGACAAATGTCTATGTTGACATAAGAAATAATAATGCTTCAAGCATACTAACAAAGCAATCATGTCTTCTCAAAATACTATGGCTAAAGAACATGGTGCTACTTTGAAGCACAGGTGTGGAAAAAGATAGTAGCAATTGTCCCTTTTTCCTTCATTTTTTTGGAGGGGCCTTTTCTTTTGTTCGGCCTTTCCTCACATGGGACAATGCTCTAATAGTGATGATCATCACACTTATATTGAATCACAACTCGATATTACAACTCGATACTAGAACAAAGTATGACCCTATATGAATGCCTCCGGCGGTGTACCGAGATGTGCAATGAATCAAGAGTGACATGTATGAAAAGTTATGCATGGTGGCTTTGCCACAAATACGATGTCAACTACATGATCATGCATGGCAATATGACAATATGAAGCGTGTCATATGAACGGAACGGTGGAAAGTTGCATGGCAATATATCTCGGAATAGTTATGGAAATGCCATGATAGGTAGGTATGGTGGCTGTTTTGAGGAAGATATATGGTGGTTGTTTTGAGGAAGGTATATGGTGGGTGTATGGTACCGGCGAAAGTTGTGTGGTACAAGAAAGGCTAGCGATGGTGGAAGGGTGAGAGTGCGTATAATCCATGGACTCAACATTAGTCATAAGAACTCATATACTTATTGCAAAAAATTTCAAGTCATCAAAACAAAGCAATCAACGCATGCTCCTAGGGGGGAGGTTGGTAGGATTTAACCATCGTGCGCCCCCGACCTCCACACAAAGGATGACACTCTACAAATACCTCATGCTCTAACTTCGTCACATAGCGGTTCACCATACGTGCAGGCTACGGGAATCACTAACTTTAACACAAGTATTTCTCAATTTCATAATAACTCCACTAGCATGACTCTAATATCACTATCCTCATATCTCAAAACAATTATCAAGCATCCAACTTCTCATCATATTCAATGCACTTAGTATGAACGTTTTTACTACATCGATCTTGGATGCCTATCATGTGAAGGCTAGTTTTATAGCCAAAGCACATTACCATGATGTTGTAATAGACTCTCAAAAGGATATAAGTGAAGCATGATAGATCAACAATTTCTACTAAATATAATTACCACAGTGCTCTAGAAGATATAAGTGAAGCACTAGAGCAAAAACGATTCAACTCAGAAGATATAAGTGAAGCACATAGAGTGTTCTAACAATTCCTAGGCCATATTTATCTCTCTCAAAAAGGTGTGTACATCAAGGATAATTGTGGCAAACTAACAAGAAAAGACTCAAATGATACATGATGCTCCAAGTAAAACACATATCATGTGGTCAATAAAAATATAGCTCCGAGTATAGTTACCGATAGATGAAGACGAAAGAGGGGATGCCTTCCCGGGGCATCCCCAAGCTTCGGCTTTTGGTTGTCCATGAGTTTTACCTTGGGGTGACTTGGGCATCCCCAAGCTTAGGCTCTTTCCACTCTTTGTTCCATGGTCCATCAAAGCAATACTCAAAACTTGAAAACTTCACAACACAAAACTTAGACAAAAATCTCGTGAGCTCCGTTAGTATAAGAAAACAAACCACCACTCAAAGGTACTGTAATGAAATCATTCTTTGTTTATATTGGTGTTAAACCTACTGTATTACAACTTCTCTATGATTCATACTCCCCAATACTACTCATAGATTCATCAAAATAAGCAAACAACACACGAAAAACAGAATCTGTCAAAAACATATAATCTCTAACTTTCACATACTTCTGTAACTCCAAAAAATTTGAAAGAAATTGGTAAACAGGAGGAATTTGTCTGTTAATCATCTGCAATAAGAATCAACTAAATAGCACACTCCAGCAAAATCTGGTGACCATTCTAGCGAGCGCTAACGATTATGTTTTTCACAGCAAGATCATATAAACTTCACACAAGTCTTCCCAAAGGTTCTACTTGGCACAAACACTAATTAAAACACAAAACTACATCCAAACGGAAGCTAGATGCAATATTTATTCCAAAACAGAAGCAAAAACAAAAAAAATATAAAATTGGGTTGCCTCCCAACAAGCGCTATCGTTTTACGCCCCTAGCTAGGCACGATACATGGATAGATATAGGTATTGCCATCTTTGGAAGGCAATCCATAAGTGGCTCTCATAATAGATTCATAGGGTAATTTAATTTTCTTTCTAGGAAAGTTTTCCATGCCTTTCCTTAATGGAAATTGGAATCTACTATTTCCTTCCTTCATATCAATAATTGCACCAATCGTTCTAAGGAAAGGTCTACCAAGAATAATAGGACATGAAGGATTGCAATCTATATCAAGAACAATGAAATCTACGGGCACATAATTCCTAGTGTCAACAATAAGAACATCATTAATCCTTCCCATAGGTTTCTTAATGGTAGAATCCACAAGATGCAAATTTAAAGAACAATCATCAAGCTCATGGAAACCTAACAAATCACACAAAGTTTTTGGGATAGTGGAGACACTTGCACCCAAATCACACAAAGCAAAGCATTCATGATCTTTAATTTTTATTTTAATAGTAGGTTCCCACTCATCATAAAGCTTTCTAGGGATAGAAACTTCTAATTCAAGTTTTTCTTCATAAGATTGCATCAAAGCATCAATTATGTGTTTGGTAAAAGCTTTATTTTGACTATAAGCATGCGGAGAGTTTAGTAAGGATTGCAACAAGGAAATACAATAAATCAAAGAGCAATTATCATAATTGAATCCCTTGAAATACAAAGTAGTGGGTTCATCACTATGCAAAGTTTTAATCTCTTCCCTCTCACTTTTAACAATTTTAGCATCAAGATCTAAAAACTCCGATTCATTGGGATACATTTTAATTAAAGTAGACTCATCTCCAATCCCATATTTATCAAGATTCATAATAGAAAACAAGGATCTAATAGGAGACACATCAATAAATTTCAGATCTTCATCTTTATTTTCATGATAACTAGAAGAACACGCTTTTATATAATTCTCTCTTTTAGCACGCATCCTAGCGGTTCTTTCTTTGCATTCATCAATGGAAATTCTCATGGATTTCAGAGACTCATTGATATCATGCTTAGCTGGGATAGATCTAAGTTTCAATGAATCAACATCAAGAGTAATTCTATCCACACTTCTAGCCAATTCATCAATCTTAAGCATTTTTTCTTCAAGTAAAGCATTGAAATTCTTTTGCGAATTCATAAACTCCTTAACACTAGTTTCAAATTCAGAAGGCATTTTTTCATAAGAGTTATTGTAGGAATTTCCATAATTATTAGAGGAATTACTAGGAAAAGTCCTGGGATTAAAGTTTCCTCTATAAACATTGTTACCAAAATTATTCCTACCAACAAAATTCACATCCAAAGATTCATTATTATTTTCAATCAACGTGGATAAAGGCATATCATTAGGATCAGAAGAAGCACTCTTAGCAGCAAATAATTTCATAAGTTCATCCATCTTTCCACTCAAAACACTAATCTCTTCAAAAGCATGCACTTTTTTACTAGTAGATCTTTCGGTGTGCCATTGAAAATAATTAACCATAATATTATCTAGGAGTTTGGTAGCTTCTCCTAAGGTAGTTTCCATGAAGGTGCCTCCTGTGGCCGAATCTAAAAGATTTCTAGAAGCAAAATTCAAGCCAGCATAAAACTTTTGAATAATCATCCATAAGTTCAAAATATGTGTAGGGCAATTACATATCATTAATTTCGTTCTCTCCCAAGCTTGTGCAACATGCTCATGATCTAGTTTCTTAAAATTCATAATATCGTTTCTAAGAGAGATGATCTTAGCAGGAGGGAAATACTTAGAGATAAAAGCATATTTGCACTTATTCCACGAATCAATACTATTTCTAGGCAAAGAAGAAAACCAAGTTTTAGCACGATCTCTAAGTGAAAACGAAAATAACTTCAATTTAAAAATATCGTTATCCGTATCCCTTTTCTTTTGCATATCACACAAATCAAAAAAGTTGTTTAGATGGGTAGCGACATCTTCACTAGGAAGGCCGGAAAATTGATCTTGTATGACATGATTCAACAGAGCAGCATTAACCTCACAAGATTCAGCATTGGTAATAGGAGCAACTAGAGTGCTAATAAAATCATTATTGTTGGTATTGGAGAAGTCACACAATTTGGTAATGTTCTGAGCCATAGTGACAAGCAAGCAATCTGACACACAAGCAAACAAGAAGCAAGCGAACGATAAACACACGGCAAAAAGAAGGGCAAATGAAACGGCAAGGGTGAAGTGGGGGAGAGGAAAACGAGAGGCAAATAAATGTAATGCGAAGGATAAGGGTCTGTGATAGGTACTTGGTATATGACTTTTGCGTAAACCTCCCCGGCAACGGAGCCAGAAATTCTTCTTGCTACTTCTCGAACTTGCGTTGTTGTAACACCCCATATGTGATACTTTCCTATAATGGCAATAAAGCATTCTCATATTGATCCTCGTCCTTATCCATGGGGGTTCTTGTCATTGGAGCTCATTTTATTTTTGCATTGCCATGTCATTTATTTTATTTTCCATCCATGCATTGCTTTCATCATCATGGCATCTTAGTTACTTCTTGTTGATGTGTGTGTGAAGCCTTGTGATGTATGTGAGTCTGGTTCTAGCCTTGGCTTGCTAAACCCTAGACCCCCTCCTTTGTTTCCCTCTTGTTATTCTTCCTTTTTCTTTTCTTTCCTTTATTTACTCTCTTTTGCAAGTCACCGAGCCAAGTACTTTAATGTTCTTTCTTTCCAAAAAATCTTGCACCATGTCTACACCCTCTCTGCCAAATATCACCCTATTTGGAATTGAATTGGTTGGGTTCAAAAATGACAAGAGTTTGAAGCATATTCAAACTCCTTTTATTTTTCTACCTCCAAAAATGCCCAAACCAATTTTAAATAGGGCATAAATCAAGGAGCATGGGGATATTTTCTTTTTCCCCTAACTCTTTTCCTTTAAGCCTGTGCTTTTCTTTTCTTTTCTGTGTGAAGATAAATGAAAAAGGAAAGACGATAGCAGCTACAGCTGTGGCCTGGGGCTCCTCCTCCCCCAGGCCCAGTCTCCCTCGTGGCCCAGCTAGCACCCGCAGGCCCGACTAAGCCGCTCGCAGTCGCGCCGTCTCTCCCCTCGCCCCGGGCCCGCATTTCATCCCCCTCCTCCTTCGCGCCTACCTGCCACGTTGCGTCGCCGTCTCTGCTCCAGAGACAGAGTGCTCGCGCTCGCGCCGTGAACTTCACGGACGCCGAGGTCACGCCGTCTCCTCTATCCCCTTTTAAGCCCGCAGCCGCGCCCTAGGGTTGCTCCTCCTTCCCCTTTCTCCTCCGCCGCCGCTAGCAGCTCCACCCACTCCTCTCCTCTCTGCAGTCGCCATGGCCGCCCCGAGCAAGGTCCCGTCGCCGGCATAGGAGCATCGCCGGCTTCCTCTCTGTCGACCCCGAGCAACCCGGCGTCTTCCCCGAGCCCGCTCCGACGCCGATCCGAGCCCGAGGACAAGTCCCACGACGTCTTCTTCTGCCTCTTTTTCTTGGGACAGAACCGCGTCAAGTTCAGAGCTCCTTCGCGGCGTCTCCAGCTCGTCTCCGCCTGCTCTGTCCTGTCAAAGGGTAAGGAGGTATACCCAGCTCCTCCCCATCTCCTCCTTGTCGCCGTTAGTCCTCTGTGCTCGTCGCTGTAGCCTTGCCTCAGTCATGCTCCCGGTGCTCCGACGTTTGTCTGTAGTTTCGTCTGTCAGTAGTGCTTGCAGCCGCACTCGCGCGTCCGCGCGCTCTGGTTTCTCCTAGTAGTGCTCCGCTCGCTCGCTTGCTTGCTCGCGTGCCCGCCCGCCGCTCGTCGCCGACCCTGCCTAGGCCTTGCTGTCACGTAGAGCTCCGCCGCCGCAGCTCTGTCATGTGCTCGCCGCCGGCGATGTAGTGTTTGTTAGGTGTTGCAAATGCCTTGAGTGGATGCGGCACTCCCCCAGGAGCGCACCGCACCACTCCGTCGTCCCTCTAGGTCGCCGGAGCAACTCCGACGAGTAGCTCCGACGAGCCTCCGTTTTTCTTCAGCCACTAGCTTCTTCAGTTAAGTCATCAGGCATCGCACCTGTATTCTGTCAAGAATCGAACGCTAGAGCAGTGGCTTGTGTCTCCGTCAGATATGCATCAAGTTGTGGGTTCGAATCCGTGCGGGACAGTGGTCATTCGCCCCCCTTTTATTTTTTCTTGAGTGAGTGACAGGTAGGCCCCACCTGCCAGCCACTCAGGTGCCTCCAGCCCCCTCGCCACCCGCTGGTGCCACCTCAGCACAGCTGGCCCCCCTTGTTGATATGTCCAAAACGTATCTATAATTTCTGCTTGCTCCATGCCTCTTTTGTGTGATATTGCTATGATATTTATGCACTTCCATACACTTTTGATCATATTTGGACTAACCTATTAACTCAGTGCACCATAGTGCCAGTTCCTGTTTTCTGCTATTTTTCTATTTCAGGTTTTCCCCATATTAAAAGTGCCCTAAAAATCCGGGAAAAATACAGGAAAAATCAGCGTATCAGGAGCTTCCGGAAAAACCAAGGCAGGGCCAGAGGGGAGCCAGGGGCAGCCCAGGCGGCCTGCCCACGCGGCCCCCCTCCTGGCCGCGCAAGGGGGGCGCCTGGGCCCCCCCTCTCCGCCTCTGGTGACCCCCTTTGGCATATATTTAGCACGTGTCCCGAAACCCTCGAGGACGGAACCCTTTTTTCGCGATCTCATCTCTGTTCCGCCGCCGCCGCGCTTCCAAGATCGGGAGCACCAGGAGAACTCTTCCCGGTACCCTGCCGGAGGGGAGAACCACCACCGGGAGCTTCTCCACCACCATGGACGCCTCCCGGATGAGTTGTGAGTAGTCTCCCTTGGACCATGGGCCCATGACCAGTAGCTATGTGATGTTCTCCTCCCCTCTTTATTCTTCACCGATTAGACCTTGTGAGCTGCCCTACATGATCGAGGCACATATGTAATCGTTATGCTGTTGCTCTGCTGAGTTTGCTGGGATCCGATGGATTATGAGATGATGTTCAGATTGTGTGTGAGTAATATATTTGATTCACCTCTTTTATATTTATGTTCTTGAGTAATTCTTGCATGTTCTCCGTTGCTATTTATTGCTTTGGCCGAGTAGTAGGTAGTAACTCCAAGAGGGAACGTTATGCTTGATTGTGGGTTCATGCCCCTCGATGACTAGTTTGAGTGACAGAAACATGAGTCTAGGGGATGTGCTGTTGCCACAAGGGGGAAAACAACGGTGCTTGTACTTGCGGGTGCAAGGATTGTTTACTTTACGCAAAGTTCTTTTAATGCAGTTGTCTGTTGCTTTGAGTTTACACTATGGGTGGGACTCGCAACTTAATACCAGCGAGATGTTCTGGATAGATATCTCAAGGTGGATGATTAGTAGTAGATGCAGATGGATTTTGGTCTACTTGCCTTGGCGTACCGCCCATGCTTTTGAGCCTCTACCTTTCTTTGCAGCATAGTTAGCATTGGTTTGCGCACATAATCCTGTCAATTGCCCAGCTGTAATTTGTTTACCTCGCTTAGCTGTTTTATCGTCTTTTGGGAGAGAGACATCACTAGTGAACATCATGGGACCCCGGTCCATATTACCATCACTGATCACACCCGCTATTTACTTCCTGTTCTTATTTCCTAGTTGCAGTCACACCTATCACTATTATCTCTTGCGTTTGATCCTTTGTAAACGACAAGGCCGGAGGGATTGACAACCTCTCTGTACTCGTTGGGAGCAAAGTTATTTGTATCTGTGTGCAGGTCCTGTCAAGCAAAAGTCTCTGGCGCTATTGACACCTTCTTGTCGACCATCAGAGTCTCACGGGATTCGATCCTTGGTATCTTTGCCAAGGGAAAACTTGTCGTTACGCTACATCTCAAAACTTCCACTTGGGGTAACCAACGAGGGGCGAGAAGCCATCAAGCAAAGTTTTCTTGCGCCGTTGCCGGGGACTCCACTCTTCAAGATAGGGGAGTTGCACGCTATCTTTTATCTTTGCTTTTAGTCTTGTTAGTTTACCTTTCAGTTTTTGCGTTAGTTTCCTTTACAAAAAATCACAAAAATAGTTATCTTGCTTGCTGCTGCTATGGGTTCCACCGAGAACACCAAGTTGTGTGACTTCACTAGTCATAACAACGATGACTTTATCTGCACGCCTATTACTACACCTGCCACTTCAGCACCTTATGAAATTAAACCTGCTTTACTGAACCTAGTTATGAACGATCAATTCTCCGGTGCTGGAGATGATGCTGCTTTGCACTTAAATAATTTTGTTGAACTCTGTGATATGCAAAAGTACCAAGAAATAGATGGTGATATTGTTAAGCTTATAGTTTTTCCTTTCTCCTTGAGAGGAGGAGCTAAAATTTGGTTTCAATCCTTGCCTAGGAATAGCATAGATTCTTGGGACAAGTGCAAGGATGCCTTTATTGGGAAGTATTATCCCCCTGCTAAAACTATCCAACTAAGGAGTAACATAATGAATTTTAAACAATTGGATAATGAACACGTTGCCCAAGCTTGGGAACGCATGAAATCTCTTATCAAGAACTGCCCTACTCATGGTTTGACTACTTGGATGGTTATCCAAACTTTTTATGCAGGCTTGAACTTTACCTCGCGGAACTTGTTAGATTCGGCCGCGGGAGGAACCTTTATGTCAACTACACTTGGTGCTGTCACGAAGCTTCTCGATGAGATGATGACCAACTATTCCCAATGGCACACCGAACGCGCTCCAACAGGTAGGAAGGTAAACTCTATCGAGGAGATTTCCTCCCTAAATGAAAAAGTTGACTTGATCATGTCTCTACTTTCGAAGCAATCTTCTGTTGATCCTCGTGATGTTCCTTTAAATTCTTTGATTGCTCAAGATCAAGTAGATGTGAACTTTATCTCTAGAAACAATTTCAATAACAATGCTTATAGGAGTAATTTTGGTAGCAACCCTAGACCGTTCCCCTCTAATTCCTATGGGAACAACAATACTTATCCTAGCACCAAGAAATCCACTTCTGAACTAGAGATTATGCTTAAAGACTTTATCACTACCCAAAAAGCCTTCAATACGAGTGTAGAAGAAAAACTAAACAAACTAGATAATCTCTCTTCGAAGGTAGACAATTTAGCCCATGAGGTAGAATTGCTTAAAATTAGAACTTCCCCTCTTGAGGAGAGGAAGACCACTCCTATGAATGCTATTCAAGTGCAAATTAATGAAAACATTAGGATGATGGCTAAACTTAAAGAGAGATGGGCTAGAGAAAAGGAGGAAGAAGATAGAATTAAGAGCCTTCCTACCCACCACACTGTTGCTACTATCCAAGTTGTTGAGGATATCCAAACTCTTAGCACCCAATGCACTCCTGGTCCCATTGGACCTATTAATGGTGATGCTATGACCTCAACCGTAGAAACTCCTATAACCATAGAAGCTACCAAACTAGTGAGCCTAAATAACACCACTACCACTTTACTTGATAGTAGTGACCTTGATTTTGATAATTGTACCCTTTCTGAAGTTATTGATTTTCTTCATCAGATGTCTAGAGATCCCCACACTAGCACACTTAATCTTGCCTTCACAGAGCATATCACTAATTCTCTCATCAAAGCTAGGGAGGAGAAGCTTAGGGTAGAAGCCTCCATACCTAGAAAGCTAGAAGATGGTTGGGATCCCATGATTAAAATTAAGTTGGATAACTTCTCTTGCTATGATTTATGTGATGTTGGAGCTAGTACCTCCGTTATGCCCAAAAAATATATGATATGCTTAAATTGAAATCTTTTGATCCTTGTTCTTTTGGTGTTCGTCTTGTTGATTCTTCCATAAAGAAACCTTTGGGGAGGATCGACGATGTTCTTATCATTGTCAATGACAATTATTTTCCCGTTGATTTTACTATTATGGATATTGAATGTGAACCTTCTTGTCCAATTATTTTGGGACGTCCTTTTCTTCGCACCGTTGGTGCTATCATTGACATTAAAGAGGGGAATATAAAATTCCAATTCCCTCTCAAGAAAGGAATGGAACACTTCCCTGGAAAGAAGATTAAGTTACCTTTTGAGTCCGTTATATGGGCTAGCTATTCTTTTACTCTTGATAAAACTTGATTTTCTCTCTTTGCATTATGCCTAGCTTAAAGGCATACAAGAAAGCGCTTTTGGGAGGCAGCCCACAACCAATAAATTTGTTATTTTGCTTTTGTTGAGTCTTGATGTTTGTTACTACAGTAGCATCATCATTGTATCTTTTCTTTTCAGCTTTGTGCCAAGTTTAGCCTCCGATTGCAAGAAAGTTCAAAAGTTGTGACGTGCTGTCCAGGAAACAGATTCTGTCCTTGGACAGAAAAATTCGTATAAAACCACCAGATCATCTTTTTGGTCTGAATTTTTTTGACAGCGTACTCTAGACAATTGTCTTTGGGGCATCTGTTCTGAGTTTTTTGATTTGAGTTGCAGAAGTGCCCCGAAAAAATTATTTACTACCTGCTGGTCTGTTTTTCACAGATTCTGTCCTGTTTTGCCTTTTCTTAGTTTTGCAAACCTTGAGCTTGCTTTTTCTTTGCAAAAACCTTTTGGCAATCTTGAGAAACAGTAGATCTTCAAGATTATCTTTATTTCCAGCAGGGAAAAGTTTTTTTATTCTGGGTACTAACCTCGCTAATCAGATTATGATGAGTAATGTATGAAGGGAGTTTTCAAGTGTGCGAGGGAAGATGATAAAAAGATTCAGGAGTGTCAAACGCTCAAGCTTGGGGATGCCCCCATGCACCCCCAAGAAATATTCAAGAAGACTCAAGCGTCTAAGCTTGGGGATGCCCCCGTGCATCCCCTTCTCCATCAACAATTATCAGTTTGTCTTTCGTTCCACTATATTTTAATCACTTCATGCGTTATGTGCTATGCTTGGAGCGTCTTGCTTTTAGTTTCCTTTTTAGTTTTCTTTAGCTTTGCTTGCTGTTCATAACGAGTTAGAACCCAGCTTTCTTTGAGTGGGAGAGAAACACGCTCCACTTCAACCTAGAACACAACATAGGATTTTCATGCTTATCTTTGCTGTGTGTGTTCTTTGTCTTTCCATAGCTACTGTCATGTTTAGCTCTTAGTTTTCATGCTTTTCTTTTTAAAGAGCTTTTGTTTAGTTGGTTGCTGAGCTCTCTTGAGTTTT
The DNA here is from genome assembly GCA_902687465.1 of Secale cereale. Lineage (NCBI taxonomy): Eukaryota > Viridiplantae > Streptophyta > Magnoliopsida > Poales > Poaceae > Secale > Secale cereale. The sequence goes on along the minus strand of LR738711.1, from coordinate 650,660,503 downwards.
CATGTTTATCTTGTTAAGAGAGTTTCTATGTTGCACTGAGTTGTGTGTCTTAACCTAAAGTAGGTAATTGAGGTTGCTATTTAATTTTGGTAGTAACTTGCAATAGTTTTGAGGTATTGCCATGAGTAATGTCTGAACTTTTGGTGTCAAGAGCTTTAGCCTATTAGTGATAGATGTCGTATTTTGGGCAATCCGTGTTTATTTTCGAAAACCTAAAAAATAGTTGAGAACTTTAGCTACTAAATGGATCACTAATCTTTGGAGGGATCGAATATTAGTGTACACTCACGTACCATGGTTCGAGGATGCGCAAGGGTAACCAAACCCCCATACACACCTCCTCGGGGTACTTGTCTCTTTGAGAACCTCCTAATTAGATTGAGAGTTACCGATAATAAGTGCATGAGTTCTTCGGACTAATGTGAGTATTCGAAGGTTGACACTTCCACCTAACCATATTTTTCTAGCCTCTTCGGTACTGTGCATTGCCCTTTCTCACCTCGAGAGTTGGCGCATACTTCGCTGGTGCATCCAAATCCTTGGCACGATACGCTCTGTCATCATAAGCCTCATTATATCCTTCCTCAAAACAGCCACCATACCTACCTATCAAGGCATTTCCATAGCCTTTCCGAGATACATTGCCATGCAACATCCATCTTCTCATGACTTGATCTTGATGTCATACATGTTTTTTGCTTGATCGATGAGCTGCATGCTAGTTGGGCCTTGCCCTAATCATTGCTACATGACGCGCTAGTATCATTGCATATCCTGCTACACTGGCAGAGGCATACATTTGTATACATCATGATAGTTTCATTTTCTTTATGTTGAGTACTTTTGTAAAGTGTGAAAGATCTTCTATACTTCTTGTAATACATAGAGTGTTGCCCCTAAAGTGAGGAAAAGATCCCAAAGAGGACAAATCAAAAGATCCCAAAGAGGACAAAATCAAAAGATCCCAAAGAGGACAAATGAGAGATAAATAGAAAGAGCCATTGAGGCCACAAAAAAATAAAATAAAAAGAGAAAAAAGAGAAAAAGAAATAAAAAGAGAGAAGGGGGCACACTACTATTTCTTTTGAGAGATCCACACTCGTACTCCATCTTATACCTTGTGCTCCATAGAGATTATCATTCATGCATATAGCTATGTGGGGACCTTTACACTATAGAACTTGGCTTGTATATTCCAATGATGAGCCTCATCAAAAAGCTCTAGGTCTTCTTGAGCAAGCAAGTTGGATGCACCCCCACTAGTTCCATTGGAGAGCTTACCTTAGCTCATATGTTCATCCGTTGCATGGCAATCCCTACTCCTCGCATCATATCTATCATTTGGCTTTCTCTCGCCGATGATTGTCCTCATTGATGTGAGTCTTTCACACCTTTTTTGTCTTCCCCCTCTATCATTTCTCTCTTTGCCATCCTAAGTGTCGACTTTCTTGCTTACGCTCATCCATTGCATGAGTGCTCAAAATATCGAAAGGGAGTGGATCATTTTGACTTGTACCTGGCTGACGGTCTGGGGATGAGTCAAGATAAGATACCAAGTGTGAAACTTTAGTAGATTAGGTTCTCAAAAATACAAAAACTATGTTTTACTCTCTCATATATCCATATCCCCTTTCTTGCACGCAAACACCATTTGGAGACATTCGAGTCACGGACAGCGAGAGCTCTTGCACCTTTATGTTCTTATGTTACTTGTTACAATGCTAATATATACTCTTGCCTGTTATGACTTGAATTGGATTACATGCCTTGATTGCTTTACTTAAAAGTTCTTATATGGTTAATAGCATGTCACCACAGAAATTATGCTTGTTATCATTTACCTACTCGAGGACGAGCAGGAATTAAGCTTGGGGATGTAGATACGTCCAAAACGTATCTATAATTTCTGCTTGCTCCATGCCTCTTTTGTGTGATATTGCTATGATATTTATGCACTTCCATACACTTTTGATCATATTTGGACTAACATATTAACTCAGTGCACCACAGTGCCAGTTCCTGTTTTCTGCTGTTTTTCTATTTCAGGTTTTCCCCATATTAAAAGTGCCCTAAAAATTCCGGGAAAAATACAGGAAAAATCAGCGTATCGGGAGCTTCCGGAAAAACCAAGGCAGGGCCAGAGGGGAGCCAGGGCAGCCCAGGCGGCCTGCCCACGCGACCCCCCTCCTGGCCGCGCCGGGGGGGCGCCTGGGCCCCCCTCTCCGCCTCTGGTGACCCCCTTTGGCATATATTTAGCACGCGTCCCGGAACCCTCAAGGACGGAACCCTTTTTTCGCGATCTCATCTCTGTTCCGCCGCCGCCGCGCTTCCAAGATCGGGAGCACCAGGAGAACTCTTCCCGGCACCCTGCCGGAGGGGAGAACCACCACCGGGAGCTTCTCCACCACCATGGACGCCTCCCGGATGAGTTGTGAGTAGTCTCCCTTGGACCATGGGCCCACGACCAGTAGCTATGTGATGTTCTCCTCCCCTCTTTGTTCTTCACCGATTAGACCTCGTGAGCTTCCCTACATGATCGAGGCACATATGTAATCTTTATGCTGTTGCTCTGCTGAGTTTGCTGGGATCCGATGGATTATGAGATTATGTTCAGATTGTGTGTGAGTAATATATTTGATTCACCTCTTTTATATTTATGTTCTTGAGTAATTCTTGCATGTTCTCCGTTGCTATTTATTGCTTTGGCCGAGTAGTAGGTAGTAACTCCAAGAGGGAACGTTATGCTTGATTGTGGGTTCATGCCCCTCGATGACTAGTTTGAGTGACAGAAACATGAGTCTAGGGGATGTGTTGTTGCCACAAGGGGGAAAACAACGGTGCTTGTACTTACGGGTGCAAGGATTGTTTACTTTACGCAAAGTTCTTTAAATGCAGTTGTCTGTTGCTTTGAGTTTACACTATGGGTGGGACTCGCAACTTAATACCAGCGAGATGTTCTGGATAGATATCTCAAGGTGGATGATTAGTAGTAGATGCAGATGGATTTCGGTCTACTTGCCTTGGCGTACCGCCCATGCTTTTGAGCCTCTACCTTTCTTTACAACATAGTTAGCATTGGTTTGCGCACATAATCCTATCAATTGCCCAGCTGTAATTTGTTTACCTCGCTTAGCTGTTTTATCGTCTTTTGGGAGAGAGACATCACTAGTGAACATCATGGGACCCCGGTCCATATTACCATCACTGATCACACCCGCTATTTACTTCTTGTTCTTATTTCCTAGTTGCAGTCACACCTATCACTATTATCTCTTGCGTTTGATCCTTTGTAAACGACAAGGCTGGAGGGATTGACAACCTCTCTGTACTCGTTGGGAGCAAAGTTATTTGTATCTGTGTGCAGGTCCTGTCAAGCAAAAGTCTCTGGCGCTATTGACACCTTCTTGTCGACCCTCGGAGTCTCACGGGATTCGATCCTTGGTATCTTTGCCAAGGGAAAACTTGCCGTTACGCTACATCTCAAACCTTCCACTTGGGGTAACCAACGAGGGAAAGAAGCCGTCACTTGTCAGTGGCTCTGGCTAGAGTAGGCGTGGGTCAACTTTGACCCCTGCGCTTGTTTTTCTTTTCTGTTTGTTTTTCTTTTTCTTTTTCTGTTTTTTCTTTCTTTAATTAATATTTGTTGATATATTCATCTGATGGAAATAAGTTGTATATGAAAAGTGCTTTGAATTTCATGCAGATTATGAATATGCTGTTTGTTGCCATGTTTAAAAACATTTAAAATGGTGTTTGAATTTATTCTTGTTTTAAATATGATAAAACTTGGAAAAATCATAACTAAATATTTACAACTCCAAATTTAACAAACTTTATATGCATTTGGGGTGGAAAATGTGTAGATAATTATGGTGCTGCTGTTTTGCATGTTTAATAACTTTATACAAGAAGTTTTTCAGATCTGTCCCAAATGCATTTATATATTTATGGGAGTTTCTGGAAAATGTTGTTTGTTATTTCCAGCCCATTTAAATGTGCTAGCATGTTGAAGTAATATTAGTTGCACCCTTCCCATGTTAACCAACCCCTTTAAATTTGTTGGGTGCTTGTATGAATAACCTACATAAACTTGTTAGTTGTTCTTTTGATTGTTTCCTTTCATGTGAGTGATCTTGTTTGGCTATGATGTTATTGCACTCTTGTGACCCTAGGCCATGCATCATGTCTACTCTTGTCCTTGGTCATCATGTCCATGCATCATGTGTTTGAGCATTGCATTATGATTGATTGTGTTCCGGTGTTGCATTGTTGTGTTTGGTTAGAGCCCGGTGATGATACGGAGTACGAGGTTACTACCGACGCTGAGTTTGAGGAGCAAGGTTACGATCCCTCCGTGGAATCAACAGGCAAGATGACCATACCCAAATATCACTACTATCTTTGCCTACGCTAGATGTCTCGCTCTTTAGATATTGCCTCGATGCCTATGTCTGTTTCCCAGCCCTCCTATTGTTGCCATGAAACTCTCTAACCACCCACCTAGCAAACCGTTGATTGGCTACGTAAGCATCGCTCAGCCCCTCTTATAGCGTTGTTAGTTGCAGGTGAAGATTTGAAGATTCTTGCTTCATGATGAAGTTATTGTTGGGATATCACAATATATAATTTGTTAAACTAAATCATCTATATATTGGTAATGGGTGGAAGGATAAGCCTCTTGCTTGGTGTTTTGTTCCACTCATGCCACCCTAGGAACCGTTAAACCGGTGTTATGTTCCTTGATTTTGCATCCCTAACACGGTTGGGGTTTACGGGGCCCCCTCGATAACTCGTTTAGTGCTAAAGCTTTTCCAGCAAGGCCCAACATTGGTTTTACATTTACCTAATAACTAAAACTTGCATAGGGCGTTGCAAACCCGAGTTCTTAATTAACAACCCTGGGCCAGTGCTCCTCACGAGTGTTGGTCCAAACTGGGGGTCCTGCAGGGCCACCTTGGGGAAACCCAAGGGCTGGTAAGAACCTGTAGCATCACCCAAACGGTCGTGGCCTGAGACGAGATACGCGCGGCTACTATCAGGGTGTCAGCACGCCGGGAGGCCTTGCTGGATTAGTTTTACCTATGTCGGAATATCTTGAGCACGGGATTCCGAGAATACTCGGGTCTTCCCACCTTGGAGTTGCGACTCCGCGGATCGTGAGCTTGTGATGGGCTAAGTTGGGACGCCCCTGCAAGGTTTGATCTTTCGAAAGCCGTGCCCGCGGTTATGTGGATGGGAATTTGTTAATATCCGGTTGTAGATAACTTGACACCATGTTCATAATACACTACCTTCGTGAGTAACCGTGATGGTCTCTTTCCGAAGGGGTTCGGGAAGTGAACACGATGGGGTTATGTTTGATCGTGAGTAGTTAGGATCACTTCTTGATCAACTTTGACGATCGTTGGCACTTGTTCTCTTCTCGCTCCAAACTCGCAAACTAGTGCTAGTGCTGCTGCAACCTTGTTTTAAGCCTTTTCCACACCTAAGGCTTTGATAGTATTGCTACCCGGGAACGGGATTGCTGAGTCCTCCGTGGCTCACAGATAACAACACCAGATGCAGGTACCGTAGAGAACTATACAGGTGGTGGTTCAGAGCTGTATTGGGAGTTCGATGAAGAGCGTCGACATTACTACGTGTCTTACCCCGAGGATCAGTAGGGCTCTTACTAGGATGATCGGGACCTTGTTTTGCTTTATTTATGGTATCTTTCATTTGGCTTTTCGTCCGTAGTCGGACTCTGATGTTATTTGGATGATGTATGTTAATATATTACATTGTGTGACGTGGCGAGTGTAAGCCAACTACTCTTTTACACTTTCATCCCCTCTTTTACATGAGTCGTGCAAAGATACCATACTTGAGATCATTCTAGTATGTGATTATGTCTTTAAGTCGTGCTTCGACACGTGGGAGACATAGTCACATACTGGGCATTACAAGTTGGTATTCAGAGCCTTCTCCGACCTAGGAGCCCCCTGATTGATCGAATCATTGACGGCTGAGTCTAGGCACACACATAAAAATGTTTTGAGTCCTATATATATATTGGAGAGTAGGATTTCTTTTTACTCCTCATCCCTTTATTGCTCTGGTGAGGACTCCTGACGTTGTTCTATCTCTTCTACTCTCAAAAAGTCACTAATTTTTTTTAGGATCACGCTAGTATTGTTTGGATTGTTCCGATATCTTTGTGACGAGAACATTGTTCTTGATGCCTCCTGTCATTTAGGGGTTGTGGCAGTGTCCCGGGGAGTTGAGCTCCGAGGTGTTGTCGTCACAAATGTATCGCAGTGATTCTAGAATACTTAAGATGGCCGACATCGAAAACTCTTCTATGCGGTTAGTGGTGAGATAACCCCGACGTCACCCAGTACTGGTGGGATAGTTCGGGAGTATTGCCACAGCTTGTATAGCAGATGCGTTTCGAAGGTTCGAGGTAAACAGTTTCCGAGGATGACTGGTTATGTGTTGAAGGATGGATACAGTTGGATGTAGGATTAGAGTTGAGTGCGCGGTGCTTCCCCTGTATCCCCAATACACGATTGCATAACCGGAAACCTTCGGAAATTAATAGGTGGGTTCTTCTAGTAGCTCGTAGGCATTCTTCCAACGAGTGCATGGTATGAGTTCGGGGTTCAACATCGAGTGAAGAGGTTTTATGGGCGTTGTTCCAATTGGGAGTTGCATCTTAAAGGGTCCTTGGCTTTGCTGATCCGGGGATTGCAACACCCTTTTGTAACACGTTCCACGAGCTTTCAGCACGAACATGTGGAACGAAGCTTCTATCTTGTATATGTTCAATCTGCTCATTTTTGTTTTTATTTCTTTTGTTCTCCCAAGTGGCTTCTCGAGAAGATTGTTGTATCATTAAACTGTGGAATACATTCGTTCAATTTGTTCAAATGTTCTTGTCAAGACTTATGTTGCAATTTCTAGCCGTTGATTCAGCTTATATATTTTCCATCAATGGCTAATAGTTGTAAATCTCATTCAGGATGGCTCCTAAGAAGGTTCCCAACGCTAACCCAGAGGGTGAAGAAGAGCGTGTTCTTGAACGTCCTCCTTCCCATCCTCCTCCGTCTAAGGCATGGAGAGCAATTATGCAAGCGACCAACCAGAACACCCAGATGCTTATGCAAATGATGCAGAACTTTCAAGCCAACCAAGCAAATCAAGGCAATCATGGGAACCAAGGCCAAGGCAATCTGTTCAATCAACCTCACTTTGCGACTCTCAACCAACTCCTGGCAAACCAACTGAAGTCGTTCTGTTACTGTGTGGATCCGCTAGATGCTGAAGACTGGATCACAGACATCAAAAAGCACTTTGAATGCAGTAACGTGAGACCTGAGGATTATGTCAAGTTTGCCACTTTCCAACTCAAAGACCAAGCTGCTGATTGCTGGCAACAGTACGAAGATTCCAGAGGTGGACGTGAGATCTCGTGGACTGACTTCTGCAAGGATTTCCGCTCTCACCACATTCCAACCAGTCTCATTGAAGGCATGCGTGAGCAATTCCGCAACCTGAAGCAAGGCACCATGTCCGTCTATCAATACAATGTCAAGTTCCAGAATCTTGCCCGCTATGCCAAGCAAGACATCCCAGATGCCAAGAGCAAGATTTATCAGTTCCGTGGTGGTCTGAAGGATGAACTCCAACTAGCTCTCACCTTGTTCGAGCCGGATGAATTTGACCGATTCTACAATATGGCTCTTAAGCAAGAGGCAGCCCAGCTCAAGATTGAAGCATCCAAAAAGAGGATCAAAGATGCTGTTCACTCCTCCTCTTCTTCCCAAGTGGTTGCCAAGCAGCAGAAGTTTTAGCTACCGCGTCCTCTAGTGCTCCGTCCTCCAAACAACAACAAGCACTCAGGTGGCCGTGATTTCTCCCACCCACCCAACCCAAGCAATCAGTCTAAGCCTCAGTTTCAAGCTTCAAGATCAAGTGGTCCTTATCACCGGCCTCTCTCAGAAGTGATTTGCAACAAGTGTACCCAGAAGGGTCACTATGCTAACAAGTGTCCCAACCCAAGGCGCCTTCCGCCTCCTCCACCTGTCAGCACTGCTATTGTCAAGCACAATCCCAAGACAACAAGAGTGAATCTGATGAATGCAGCTCAAGCGGAGAATTCTTCAGATGTGATACTTGGTAATCTTCCAGTTAACTCTATTCCTGCAAAAGTCTTGTTTGATTCGGGTGCATCATGTTCTTTCATGTCTCAACCTTTTGCATCCAAGTACAATGTTGACATCAAAAGTTTACCAAGGGAGTTATCAATTATTTCTCCGGGAAAACAAATGCATTCTAGTGTGTTTGCTCCGGATATATCCATTCATATGGGTGATTATAGTTTTCTGGTTTCTCCGGTTATTCTCGGCAACTCCAACAATGATCTTATCCTTGGGATGGATTGGCTTTCCAAGCATGATGCAAACATTAATTGTGCAAATAAGGAAGTCAAGCTTACTCATCCTGACGATGACGTGATTATCTTCGCCTCTCGAGATAACACAATCAGGCTATTCTCTCTCAATGACAAGGGCGAGATTAATGCCATTTCTCAGATTCCGGTGGTCAATGAATATGAAGATGTTTTCCCTGAAGAGCTTCCAGGCATGCCTCCCCATTGTCAAGTTGAATTCGTCATTGAACTCGAGCTAGGTACCGAGCCAGCATGTCGGTGTTCGTACAAGCTTTCCCCTGATGAGTTGAAGGAGCTGAAGAAACAACTCGATGAGCAAGAACGTATGGGTCAAATCAGGCCTAGTACTTCTCCTTGGGGCTGTGGTGTTCTATTTGTCAAGAAGAAGGATGTCACGGAACGCCTTTGCGTTGATTACCGTCCATTGAACAAGAAGACAATAAAGAACAAGTATCCGCTCCCAGATATCAATGAATTGTTCGAGCAGCTCAAAGGAGCAAAGGTGTTCTCGAAACTCGATCTCCGGATGGGTTACCACCAGATCCGTATCCCTGAAGAAGATATTCCCAAGACCGCATTCAGAACGAGTTTTGGCTCTTATGAATACACGGTCATGTCTTTCGGTCTTGCAAATGCTCCACCCACCTTGTCAAGGATGATGCACTTCATATTCAACCCCTACACCAATGAATTTGTTCTCGTCTATCTGGATGATATCTTGGTATTCTCCAAGAATGAAGAAGACCATGCCAAGCACCTCCGTTTGGTCCTTGACAGGCTCCATGAACATAAGTTCTATGTGAAGTTCTCCAAATGTGAATTCTGGCTGGATAAAGTCTTATATCTTGGCCATATTATCTCTACCGAGGGCATTTCTGTGAACCCCGAGAAAGTTGAAGCTATTGTCAACTGGGAACTACCGCATAATGTCAAGCAACTCCGAAGCTTCCTTGGTCTCGCTAGCTATTGCAGAAGGTTCGTTGAGAACTTCTCCAAGATTGCCAAGGCTCTTTCCAACCTGTTGCAGAAGAATGTCAAGTACTCCTGGACTCCTGATTGTGATGTGGCATTCAAAATACTCAAAGGGAAGCTCATTTCTGCTCCGGTTCTTACTCCTCCGGATGAGTCCAAGCCCTATGAAGTCTTTTGTGATGCTTCTTTGCAAGGTCTTGGCGGTGTTCTCATGCAAGACAAGAAGATTGTGGCATACACTTCTCGTCAGTTGAAACCAAATGAGAAAAATTACCCCACACATGATCTCGAGCTAGCAGCAGTTGTACATGCCTTGATCATGTGGAGACACCTTCTGTTGGGCAGAAAAGTGGACATCTTCACCGATCACAAGAGCTTGAAGTACATCTTCACATAGCCAAACCTTAACCTTCGCCAGACTCGTTGGGTCGAGATGATCCAAGAGTATGATCCAAGCATTGAGTACACACCTGGCAAGGCCAATGTCATTGCAGATGCCTTGAGCAGAAAGGCATATTGCAACAGTCTCCTTCTCAAACCGTTCCAGCCTGAACTTTGTGAATCATTCAGGAAGCTCAACCTCCAAGTTGTTCCGCAAGGCTTTCTTGCATACCTTCAAGTTGCTCCTACCTTGGAAGATCAGATCCGTGAGGCCCAACTCAGTGATTCTATGGTGCAGAAAGTGAAACATGGTATTGCTAAGGGTACTCCCAAATACAAGTGCTATCGCGTTGATCAGAAAGACACCTTGTTCTTTGAGGACAGAATTGTGGTTCCCAAGGGTGATCTCAGGAAGCTCATAATGAACGAAGCACATGACTCCCTCCTCTCGATTCATCCCGGAAGTTCTAAGATGTACCAAGACCTCAAGCAATCATATTGGTGGACCCGCATGAAAAGGGAGATTGCCCATTTCGTGAATGAATGTGATGTCTGCAGAAGAGTGAAGGCAGAGCATCAATGTCCAACCGGTCTCCTTCAACCTCTACCTATTCTCGAGTGGAAATTTGATCACATTGAAATGGATTTCGTCACTAGGTTTCCTAAGTCCAAGAAGGGGAATGATGCTATCTTTGTAATGATTGATAAGCTAACTAAAGTAGCTCATTTCCTTCCCGTCAAAGAATCCATCAACGCAGCTCAGCTGGCAGAGCTGTACACTTCCAGAATTGTTTCTTTGCATGGCATTCCTCAAGTCATCTCCTCAGATCGTGGAAGTTTGTTCACATCCAAGTTCTGGGACTCCTTTCAGTCAGCCATGGGCACAAAAATTCGCTTCAGCACCGCGTTTCACCCTTAGAGTAGTGGTCAAGTCGAAAGAGTGAACCAGATCCTCGAAGACATGTTGAGAGCTTGTGTCATCTCTTTCGGTATGAAGTGGGAAGATTGTCTCCAGTTTGCCGAATTCTCATACAACAAAAGTTTCCAAGCAAGTGCCGGAAAAGCTCCTTTTGAAATCCTCTATGGCAGAAAGTGTCGTACCCCTCTCAACTGGTCCGAGACTGGTGAACGCCAACTTCTTGGTAATGATTTGATCTTAGAAGCCGAAGAAATGTGCAAAATCATACGTGAGAATCTCAAAGCTGCTCAATCGCATCAGAAGAGTTACTATGACGGCAAGCATCATGATTTGGCTTTCGACATTGGAGACCATGTCTATCTCCGTGTTTCTCCTATGAAGGGCACTCAGAGGTTCGGTATCAAAGGGAAGCTTGCTCCTAGATACATGGGCCCTTTCAAGATTCTTGGCAAAAGAGGCGATCTAGCCTACCAACTCGAGCTTCCCTCCAACTTTGCAAATGTTCATGATGTGGTTCATGTGTCTCAACTCCACAAGTGCTTCAAGACACATGAACGCACCATTCCGTTTGAGGAGACTAATCTTCAACAAGACTTGTCTTATCGTGAGCACCTTGTTGCTATTCTTGAAGAAAATGAGCGCAAAACCCACAACAAGTCCATCAAGTTCTTGAAAGTAAAGTGGTCGCACCATACCGACCAAGAAGCTACGTGGGAACGAGAAGATCACCTTCGTTCCGAGTATCCTTCCTTCTTCTAGTCTTAGATCTCGGGACGAGATCTTTTTGTAGTGTAGGAGAGTTTGTAACACCCCATATGTGATACTTTCCTATAATGGCAATAAAGCATTCTCATTTTGATCCTTGTCCTTATCCTTGGGGGTTCTTATCATTGGAGCTCATTTTATTTTTGCATTGCCATGTCATTTATTTTATTTTCCATCCATGCATTGCTTTCATCATCATGGCATCTTAGTTTACTTGTTGTTGATGTGTGTGTGAGGCCTTGTGATGTATGTGAGTGTGGTTCTAGCCTTGCCTTGCTAAACCCTAGACCCCCTCCTTTGTTTTCCTCTTCTTCTTCTTCCTTTTTCTTTTCTTTCCTTTCTTTACTCTATTTTGCAAGTCACCTAGCCAAGTCCTTTAATGTTCGTTCTTTTCCTAAAAATCTTGCACCATGTCTACACCCTCTCTGCCAAATATCACCCTATTTGGAATTGAATTGGTTAGGTACAAAAATGACAAGAGTCTGAAGCATATTCAAACTCCTTTTATTTTTCTACCTCAAAAAATGCCCAAACCAATCTATAATACCTAAATAGTTCATCCGCACTAAACTATTTCTCTTAACATGCAAGCTATCCACATCAGCAACCATGCCATCTAAGCAAAAACCAATTCCATTTGCAGCCACGTCATCAGTACCCCTGCAGCGCTGGCGCTTACACCACTCCGTCAACAAAGCATGCGACTTGGTTTTCCTTTAGTACGCAACGATCCTGCTTACCGAAACGACCCGTCGTTTGCATATGATTAACTTTTTCTTAGCACGCAGCCAACCTGTTCACTGAACCGATCCGTCGTATCCTTCAGATTCAGTTTTTTATTCATGCGTTGCAGTCTTGGCCACCGAAGCGACCCATCGTTTCCTATCTCATAACGGACGATGCATCCTTTTATAACTAGAAGAAGAGCCCAGATGCATCATCTCTTACTTCCCAATGCATCTCATCTTCCCTTCTACAGTATTTGGTAATGAGTTGCGGCACTCGGAACCGACCTCTGGCGCGAGCTACCATGATGCCAAGATGGGGTTCGATGTTGCGCCAGTGCACAGTCCATGGATTGAACCGTCGCACGCCCATAGTGCCTCGCTTGCTCCCACATGGGCGCACTCGGCACTCCTAGGCGACGCGGTCGTGCCTCCGTTGTCAGCTCCATCCGGGCGGCTGTACGCACGGCTCGCCGGCATGGCTCCAAATAAGCACGTTGCTTCTCTGCTCCTTGCGTTTTGCATTCTTTACTCCATGAATCAGTGGGCAGACCGTGGAGAAGAAAGCGAAACCAATCAATTGAGTACTGCGAAACCAATCAATTGAGTAAGGGGTCGGTTGCATCAGTATTTAGTACACATGTACATCCGTTGCATCTACAGTCCAGCTGAACCGGCGCAAGAGAACTGCTGGCCGGGGCGGTCGAAGCTACGCACAAGGGTGGGCAGAGCAGGATGAAGGGCTTGACGCTCGATTCCTCGCACCCCGAGCTCCCTGCCCTCTCCCTCCTTCTCAAGCGCTCCCCTCCTCAATCTCAGGAGAAGCCATCGCCGGCTAACTCAATTTCAGGCCTCGAGGGTGGGCGACCGGAGCAGGGGGTTGCTTGAGGGGCGGTGGGATGGGAAGGGCTGGAGGCTCAAGGCCTGGAGGGGCATCGGGGTGGTGGTTGCGCTGCTGCACCATGCCCATAGTACGTCGTTGGCCCCCATATGTTTTTCGCTCAGTCAACCACCACCGACCGTCTGCGTGGGCTTCACCCGCCCCCGGCTGCCTGCCACCAAGATTCTTGCCAATGCCTGCCGCCCTGCCGTACAACCCTCAATACCTCCTCCTTTTCCTTCGGCCTGGAGCACGGCGAGCCGGTCGGCATGGTGTGCGGTGCCGCGGTGGAAGTGGAAGAAGAGGGCCTACATGGACCTGTTAAGCACGTGGACCTTTGCACTAGGGACCTGTTCGCATGTCTCTTCTATTTTCTCAACATCACTTGCGCCAGCTTAAGCACGTGGGATTTTATTTGAGTGTGCAAACTGAACTTCTCCGTATCGTTGGCACATTGTTTCTGTGCGCAAGGTAAATGGAAATGCATGACTCTTTACCTAATTTATTTTTCATTATTGAATCTAAAGGTCAATTATGTTATTATTGAAATATATTGCACTTGATCTTTTTTGGCAGGGTATATTCCATTTGAACTTGAATTGGTAACCAATTAACCATCACATATAAGGATTGAAGGTTGATCTCTGATTGATAACTCTATTTTTGTGCAGTGCACTTTGTCATAGATGACAACTCCTCTATAACCAAGATAACCTCTTGGTAATCAAGCATTGAAAATCAAACAAGATAAAAAGTTGATATATACTGTCCATGTCACATTGTTCTTGGAATGGTCAATGTCAATTTAGTGTTATTTTCCTCTTTTACAACAAGACCCTTAATGTCAGCTATGAATACCACAACAATACATGGTGTACCATCGTATCCTATATAGCCAAATAGATTATTCCACTAATATATTTCTCTCAACTTGTATATACACAACCTTAATAAACAAATAAAATAAATCATATTTATTTTTTATTTTTCCTTCTCAGATTAGTTATCAAATATTCTTCTTTAAAAAAATCAAATCTCATCAAAAAATATTACAACCAATTCCCGCAGTAACGCGCGGGGTATTATCTAGTTTTATTAAATAGGGCATAAATCAAGGAGCATGGGGATATTTCATTTCCCCCCTAACTCTTTTCCTTTAAGCATGTGTTTTTCTTTTCTTTTCTGTCGAAAGATAAATGAAAAAGGAAAGAAGATAGCAGCTACAGCAGTGGCCTGGGTCTCCTCCTCCCCCAGGCCCAGTCTCTCCCGCGGCCCAGCTAGCACCCGCACGCCCGACCGAGCCGCTCGCAGTCGCGCCGTCTCTCCCCTCGCCCCGGGCCCGCATGTCATCCCTCTCCTCCTTCGCGCCTACCTGCCCCATTGCGTCGCCGTCTCTACTCCAGAGATAGAGTGCTCGCGCTTGCGTCGTGAACTTCATGGACGCTGAGGTCGCGCCGTCTCCTTTCCCCCCTTTTAAGCCCGCAGTCGCGCCCTAGGGTTGCTCCTCCTTCCCCTTTCTCCTCCGACGCCGCCAGCAGCTCCACCCACTCCTCTCCTCTCTGCAGTCGCCATGGCCGCCCCATCGCCGGCTTCCTCTCCCTCGACCCCGAGCACCCCGGCGTCTTCCCCGAGCCCGCTCCGACGCCGATCCGAGCCCGAGGACAAGTCCCACAACGTCTTCTTCTTCCTCTTCTTCTCGGGACAGAACCGCGTTAAGTTCAGAGCTCCTTCGCGGTGTCTCCAGCTCGTCTCTGTCGGCTCCGTCCTGTCCAAGGCTAAGGAGGTATACCCAGCTCCTCCCCATCTCCTCCTTGTCGCCGTTAGTCCTCTGTGCTCGTCGCCGTAGCCTTGCCGCAGCCGTGCTCCCGGTGCTCCGACGTTTGTCTATAGTTTCGTCTGTCAGTAGTGCTTGCAGCCGCACTAGCGCGTCCGCGCGCTCTGGTTTCTCCTAGTAGTGATCCACTCGATCGCTTGCTTGCTCGCGTGCCCGCTCGCCGCTCGTCGCCAACTCTGCCTAGGCCTTGCTGTCGCGTAGAGCTCCGCCGCCGCAGATCTGTCATGTGCTCGTCGCCGGTGATGTAGTGTTTGTTAGGTGCTGCGAATGCCTCGAGTGGATGCGGCACTCCCCCAGGAGCGCACCGCACCACTCCGCCGTCCCTCTAAGTCGCCGGAGCAACTCCAACGAGCAGCGCCGACGAGCCTCCGTTTTTCTTCAGCCGCTAGCTTCTTCAGTTAAGTCATCAGGCATCGCACTTGTATTCGAACGCTAGCGCAGTGGCTTGTGTCTCCATCAGATATGCATCAGGTCGTGGGTTCGAATCCGTGCGGGGCAGTGGTTATTCACCCTCCTTTTAATTTTTCTTGAGTGAGTGACAGGCAGGCCCCACCTGCCAGCCACTCCGTTGCCTCCAGCCCCCTCGCGCACCCACTGGTGCCACCTCAGCGCAGTTGGGCCCCCTTGTCAGTGGCTCTGGCTAGCATAGGCGTGGGTCAACTTTGATCCCTACGCTTGTTTTTCTTTTTTGTTTGTTTTTCTTTTTCTTTTTCTGTTTTTTCTATCTTTAATTAATATATGTTGATATATTCATCTGATGGAAATAAGTTGTATATGAAAAGTGCTTAGAATTTCATGTAGATTATGAATATATTTTTTGTTGCCATGTTTAAAAACATTTAAAATGTTGTTTGAATTTATTCCTGTTTTAAATATGCTAAAACTTGGAAAAATCATAACTAAATATCTACAACTCCAAATTTAACAAACTTTATATGCATTTGCGATGGAAAAAAGTGTAGATAATTATGGTGATGTTGTTTTGTATGTTTAACAACTTTATACCAGAAGTTTTTCAGATCTGTCCCAAATGCATTTATTTATTTATGGGTGTTTCTGGAAAATATTGTTTGTTATTTCCAGCCCATTTAAATGTGCTAGCATGTTGCTGTAATATTAGTTGCACCCTTGCCATGTTAATCAAACCCTTTAAACTTGTTGGGTGCTTGTATGAATAACCTACATAAGCTTGTTAGTTGTTCTTTTGCTTGTTTCCTTTCATGCGAGTGATCTTGTTTGGCTATGATGTTATTGCACTCTTGTGACCCTAGGTCATGCATCATGTATACTCTTGTCCTTGTTCATCATGTCCATGCATCATGTGTTTGAGCATTGCATTATGATTGATTGTGTTCCGGTGTTGCATTGTTGTGTTTGGTTAGAGCCCGGTGACGATACGGAGTACGAGGTTCCTACCGAGGCTGAGTTTGAGGAGCAAGGTTACGATCCCTCCGCAGAATCAACAGGCAAGATGACCATACCCAGATATCACTACTATCTTTGCCTATGCTAGATGTCTCGTTCTTTAGATATTGCCTCGATGCCTATGTCTGTTTGTCGGCCCTCCTATTGTTGCCATGAAACTCTCTAAGCACCCACCTAGCAAACCGTTGATTGGCTACGTAAGCATCGCTCAGCCCCTCTTATAGTGTCGTTAGTTGCAGGTGAAGATTTGAAGATTCTTGCTTCATGATGAAGTTATTGTTGGGATATCACAATATATAATCTGGTAAACTAAATCATTTATATATTGGTAATGGATGGAAGGATAAGCCTCTTGCTTGGTGATTTGTCCCACTCATGCCACCCTAGGAACCGTTAAACCGGTGTTATGTTCCTTGATTTTGCGTCCCTAACACGGTTGGGGTTATGGCCCCCCTCGATAACTCGCTTAGTGCTAAAGAATTTCCAGCAAGGCCCAACATTGGTTTTACATTTGCCTAATAACTAAAAGTTTCATAGGGCATTGCAAACCCGAGTTCTTAATTAACAACCCTGGGCCAGTGCTCCTCACGAGTGTTGGTCCAAACTGGGGGTCCTGCAGGGCCACCTTGGGCAAACCCGAGGGCTGGTAAAAACCTGTAGCATCACCTATCCGGTCGTGGCCTGAGACGAGATACGTGCGGCTACTATCAGGGTGTCGGCACGCCGGGAGGTCTTGCTGGATTAGTTTTACCTATGTCGGAATATCTTGAGCACGGGATTACGAGAATACTCGGGTCTCCACCTTGGAGTTGCGACTCCGCAGATCGTGAGCTTGTGATGGGCTAAGTTGGGACACCCCTGCAGGGTCTGATCTTTCGAAAGCCGTGCCCGCGGTTATGTGGCAGATGGGAAATTGTTAATATCCGGTTGTAGATAACTTGACACCATGTTCATAATACACTACCTGGGTGAGTAACCGTTATGGTCTCTTTCCGAAGGGGTTCGGGAAGTGAACACGGTGGGGTTATGTGTGATCGTGAGTAGTTAGGATCACTTCTTGATCAACTTTGACGATCGTTGGCACTTGTTCTCTTCTCGCTCCAAACTCGTAAGCTAGTGCTAGTGCTGCTGCAACCTTGTTTTAAGCCTTTTCCACACCTAAGGGTTTGATAGTATTGCTAACCAGGAACGGGATTGCTGAGTCCTCCGCGGCTCACATATTCTACACAACACCAGATGCAGGTACCGTAGAGAACTACACGGGTGGTGGTTCAGAGCTGTATTGGGAGTTCGATGAAGAACGTGGACGTTACTATGTGTCTTACCCCGAGGATCAGTAGGGCTCTTACTAGGATGATCGGGACCTTGTGTTGCTTTATTTATGGTATCTTTCATTTGGCTTTTCGTCCGTAGTCGGACTCTGGTGTTATTTGGATGATGTATGTTAATGTATTACATTGTGTGACGTGGCGAGTGTAAGCCAACTACTCTTTTACACTTTCATCCCCTCTTTTACATGAGTCGTGCAAAGATACCATACTTGAGATCATTCTAGCATGTGATTATGTCTTTAAGTCGTGCCTCGACACGTGGGAGACATAGTTAAAGTTGTATTCCCTCGAAGAGGAAAGGGTGATGCAGCACAGTAGCGTAAGTATTTCCCTCAGTTTTTGAGAACCAAGGTATCAATCCAGTAGGAGACCACGCGCAAGCCCCTCGCACCTGCACAAACAAATAAGAACTTCGCAGCCAACGCGATAAGGGGTTGTCAATCCCTTTATGGTCACTTACGAAAGTGAGATATGATAGATAGGATAGTTTAATATTTTGGTATTTTTGGATATAAGAACAGAAAGTACAAGCGGAAAAGTAAAGTAGATTGTAGATTGATATGTTGAGAATAGACCCGGGGGCCATAGGTTTCTCTAGTGGCTTCTCTCGTGATAGCAGAATTCTACGGCGGGTAAACAAATTACTGTCGAACAATTGATAGAAAAGCGAATACTTATGAGAATATCTAGGCATGATCATTATATATAGGCATCACGTCCGAAACAAGTAGTCCGAAACGATTCTGCATCTACTACTATTACTCCACACATCGACCGCTATCCAGAATGCATCTAGAGTATTAAGTTCATAAGAACAGAGTAACGCCTTAAGCAAGATGATATGATGTAGAGGGATAAACTCAAATAACATGATATAAACCCCATCTTTTTATCCTCGATGGCAACAATACAATACGTCCTTGGTGCCCCTACTGTCACTGGGAAAGGACATCGCAAGATTGAACCCAAAGCCAAGCACTGCTCCCATTGCAAGAACTATAGATCTAGTAGGCCAAACCAAACCAATAATTCGAAGGGACTTGCAAGGATATTATAATCATACATAAAGAGTTTAGAAAAGAACCAAATATTTCTCATAGATAATCTTGATCATAAACCCACAATTCATCGGATCTCGACAAACACACCGCAAAAAGAGATTACATCGAATAGATCTCCTCGAAGACCGAGGAGAACTTGGTATTGAGATCCAAAGAGAGAGAAGAAGCCATCTAGATACAAGCTATGGACCCGGAGGTCTATGGTAAACTACTCACAACTCATGGTGAGGCGATGATGATGATGTAGAAGCACTCCATGGTAGATCCCCCCTCCGGCGGAGCTCCAGAATAGGCCCCAAGATGGGATCTCACGGGAACAGAAGGTTGCAGCGGTGGAACTAGGGTTTTCGCTGTTGTTCTGATGGTTTCGGGGTACGTAGGCATATATAGGAGGAAGGAGGGCACCGGGGGCCAAACGTGGGGCCCACGAGGCAGGGGGGCGTGCCCCCACCCTCGTGGATGACACGTGTGCCCTACTCCGTGGTTCTCAAGTCTCCCGCGCATATTTTGCTCCAAAAATATCTCTCCCGAAGTTTCATTCTGGCTGGACTCCATTTGATATTCCTTTTCTGTAAAACCCTGAAATAGGCAAAAAAACAGCAATCTGGACTGGGCCTTTGGGTTAATAGGTTAGTCCCAAAAATAATATAAAAGTGTATAACAAAGCCCATTAAACATCCAAAACATTATAAATAATAGCATGGAACAATAAAAAATTATAGATACATTGGAGACGTATCAACGATGGAGTTACATACCAAGCAACAATCCCCTGAAATAGTTTCGGAAATGGAGGTTCGAGCAAAGAGATTGAAATCCACGGGTTTGAGAGCAAGAACACAAGAGAAAGAGCAATGGTGATTTTTTTATGGAGGTAGGTGATGTAGTGGTATAAAGAGATAAGGGAGGGGCCCCACGTGGGGATCAAAACACACCAGGGCATGACAGGGGGTCCTGACGCGCCCAGGTGGGTTGTGCCCACCTGGTGCACCTCCCTCTGATATTATTTGCACCAGAAATTCTTAAATATTCGGAAAAAAATCGTGTTAAATTTTCAGGGCATTCTGAGAACTTTTGTTTTTGAGCCATTTTTTTATTGCACTGGAAATTCAGAAAACAGACAAAACATGACATTTTATTTATTTAACTAATAAAAGCAGGATACTAAAGATAGGGACAGAAGGTAGTGCCTACTAAGTTCATCAACTTCATACCCCTAAAAATGATCCATTAATAAGGTTGATCAAGTCTTATTAACAACCACTTTAGATTAGCATGAAACCGAAGAACTTTCATAAATCACTAAGTTACCTCAACGGGGATATGAAAATCCCCAACAATAAGCATTTCTTATTTATTTTTGACAGTAGGTAGAGGTAGCTGAAATATTCCAATAGCAATTGCCGGAGATTTTTCAATAACATTGATACCATTCACTTGGAATTGTTTCTTCGAAAAAAGAATTGTATGCTCATTACCATTGATATGAAAAGTGACCTTGATTTTATTGCAATCAATAACAACCCCTTCAGTATTCAAGAAGGATCTACCAAGGATAATCGACATGTTGTCGTCCTCGGGCATCTCAAGTATAACAAAGTCATTCAAAATAGTAACATTAGCAACAACAATGGGCACATCCTCACAGATACCGATAGGGATGGCAGTTGATTTATCAGCCATTTGCAAAGATATTTCAGTAGGTGTGAGTTTATTCAAATCAAGTCTTTCATATAAGGTGAAAGGCATATCACTAACACCAGCTCCTAAATCACATAAAGCAATTTTCACATAATTCTTTTTGATGGAGCAAGGTATAGTTGGTATTCCTGGGTCTCCAAGTTTTTTAGGTACTCCATCCTTAAAAGTATAATTAGCAAGCATGGTGGAGATTTCAGCTTCTGGTATTTTTATCTTATTGGTGATGATGTCTTTCATGTACTTTGCATAAGGAGGCATTTTCAAGAGATTGGTCAAACGAGTACGCAAAAAGACTGGCCTCAGCATTTCAGCAAAGCATTCAAATTCTTCATCATTTTTCTTTTTAGTTGACTTGAGTGGAAAAGGCATAGGTTTTTGAACTTACGGCTCTCTTTCTTTACCATGTTTCCTAGCAACAAAGTCTTGTTTGTCATATCATTTATTCTTAGGTTGTGGGTTATCAAGATCAACTAGTGGTTCTATCTCAACATCATTATTTGGTTCTCTTTCGTTATTTAATTGAATATATTCATGAACATCAGCATTGTCTTTTTTCATTGTCACTAGGTGGATGTTCATTATCAGATTGAGTTTCAGCATCGGATATAGAAAGATCATTATCGTTGTCAGGAGGTTTTTCTACTCCAGGTTCACTAGTGGCATGCAAATGCAAAGTCCTATCCATTATCTTTTTATTTTTACTTTTAATGGGACTAGGTGTAGTGATGTTGTTTCTTTGTGAATCATGTTCAATTCTTTTTGGGTGTCCCTCATGATAAAGTGGTTCCTGAGTCATTTTTCCTCCTCTAGTTTTAACTCTAACAACAAAGTCATGTATGTTGCTATTCATTTCATCAAGTAAATCTCTTTGTGATTTAGCAACTTGCTCTAGCTGGGTTTGGACCATAGAAGCATGTTTTGCTACACCTCTAACATCATTTGAAATTATAAATAACAAGTCACTCAAGCGAACAATCATATCGGAATTATGTTTCAATTGTTTCACAACATTTGCATTGAAGTGATCTTGTTTCCTAATGTAATTTTCAAATTCATAAAGGCATTGGCTAGGGTGCATATTGTGAAGATTGTATTGTCATTGAATTTCATTAGAGAATTTACCTCCACCACCTTAGGCAGAGGTGGTGCATCAAGCCCATGTATTTCTTCAATAGGAGGTAAATTTTTAACATCCTCAGCTTTAATACCTTTTTCCTTCATAGATTTCTTTGCGTCTTGCATATCTTCAGGACCAAGATATAATATACCCCTCTTCTTCGGAGTAGTCTTAGGCAGTGGTTCAGGAAGAGTCCAATCATCATAATTTTTCAGTATGTTCTGCAATAGTTCTTTAGCTTGTCCAATAGTTCATTCCCGAAAAACACAACCAACATAATTATCTAGGAAGTCCCTAGAAGCATCGGTTAGTCTATTATAGAAGATATCGAGTATTTCATTTTTCTTAAGAGGATGGTCATGCAAAGAATTAAGTAACTGGCAAAGCCTCCCCCAAGCTTGTGGAAGACTCTCTTCTTTAATTTGCACAAAGTTAAATATTTCATGTAAGGCGGCTTGTTTCTTATAAGCAGGAAAATATTTTTTAGAGAAGTAATAAATCATATCCTGGGGACTACACACATAACCAGGAGTAAGAGTATTGTACCAAGCTTTAGCATCTCCCTTTAATGAGAACGGGAATAATTTCAGAATATAGTAATAACGGGTTTTCCCATCATGAGTAAAAAGGGTTGCTATGTCATTTAACTTAGTGAGATGTGCCACAACAGTTTAAGTTTCATAAGAATGAAAAGGATCAGATTCAACCAAAGTGATTAACTCTAGATCGACAGAGAATTCATAATCCTTATCATTAATAAAGATAGGTGAGGTAGCAAACTTAGGATCATATTTCATTCTAGCATTCAGAGACTTTTCTTTATACTTGCATAATAATTTCTCTAGATCATCTCTATCGTTACAAGCAAGAATATCTCTAGTTGTTTCCTCACTCATAACATAACCTTCGGGTACCTTAGGCAATTCTTAACTACGCAGGCTAGTTCTAGCAGGTGTTCCAAAATTTTCAGTTTCAAGCTCATCAATAGATTCAACAACATCATGTTGTCTTACTCTAGTAATCTGTTCATCAAGAAAGTCACCAAGTGTCACATCATCATCATGCAAGGTACTGGCATCATCATAATTATCATGCATAGCATAAGTAGGATCATCAATAACTTGCAACATATCAGGATTAATAGCATGTGGTGGTGTTGCAAGTTTACTTATAACTGAAGGTGAATCTAAAGCAGAACTGGATGGCAGTTCCTTACCTCCCCTCGTCTTGGAGGGAAAAATCTTAGTCTTAGCATCCTTCAGAGTCTTCATAGTGATAGATTGATAATAATCCCAAGTGACCCAACAAATATAGCTATGCTCCCCGGCAACGGTGCCAGAAAAAGGTCTTGATAACCCACAAGTATAGGGGATCGCAATAACTTTTGAGGGTAGAGTATTCATCCCAAATTTATAGATTCGACACAAGGGGAGCCAAAGAATATTTGTAAGTATTAGCAGCTGAGTTGTCAATTCAACCACACCTGGAGATTAATTATCTGCAACAAAGTGATCAGTAGCACAGTAATATGATAGTTCTGATAGTAGTGGTAGCAGCAATGGTAATAGTAACAGTGACAGCAATAGGTTTGTAGCAAGTGAAGTAGTAATGATAGCAGTAGTAACATGGCAAGATCAATATAAGATAAATTCATAGGCTTTGGATCGGCAATTTGTTGGATGATATTCATCATGTGACAGTCCTAACCTAGGGCGATATAGCACTAGCTCCAGTTCAAAAATATAATGTAGGCATGTATTCCGTAAATAGTCATACGTGCTTATGTAAAGAACTTGCATGCCATCTTTTGTCCTACCCTCCCATGGTAGCGGAGTACATATTGGAAACTAAGGGATATTAAGGCCTCCTTTTAATAGAGAACCGGAACAAAGCATTAACACATGGTGAATACATGAACTCCTCAAACTACGGTCATCATCGAGAGTGGTTCCCGCTACTGTTATTCCGGGGTTGCTCGGTCATAACACGTAGTAGGTGACTATAACTTGTAATGTCGGATTTAAAACATGAATATAATGGTAATATCATAAACGGTTCAGATCTGAAATCATGGCAGCCCAGCCCAAGGTGACAAGCAGTAAGCATGGCAAAGTCGTAGCAACATCAATCTCAGAACATAGTGGATACTAGGGATCGGCCCTAACAAAACTAACTAGATTACATGATGAATCTCATCCAACTCCTCATCGACCAGCAAGCCTACAAAGGAATTACTCACTCCCAGTGGGGAGCATCAATGGATTGGCGATGGAGAAGGGTTGGTGATGACTAAGGATGAAGACCCCCATCTCTGGAGCCCCAAATGGACTCCAGATCTGGCCTCCCGAGGAAGAACAGGAGGTGGCGGCCGCTCTGTCTCGTAGATCGCAATAATTCTTTCTCCCTGTGTTTTTTTCTCCGCAAATGTGAATTTATAGTATCAGGGCTGACGTCTGCGGGGCCACCAGGTGGTTACAACCCACCTGGGCGCGCCCTGGTGGTTTGCGCCCACCCAGGTGCCCCCCTTCGGTGGTTCTTGGTTCCAGTATTTTTCTTGTATTATATAAAAAATCCTCTCAAAGTTTCGTTCCATTCCGAGAACTTTTATTTCTGCACAAAAACAACACCATGGTAGTTCCATGAAAACAACATCAGTCCGGGGTTAGTTTCATTCAAATCATGCAAATTAGAGTAAAAAACAAGAGGCAAAGCATTAGGAAAAGTAGATACGTTGGAGACGTATCACAGACATCAACTACAGAGGCACGTTGCCTATCTTCATCTAGCATTGTTGTTTCTTAAGAATCATGTGGGGAGGCTGACACTGCATTTTTTAAAAGAGGATGTTTTCTTACAGTACTTCACGAGCCTGACTGTCTCATCATAAGTGATTGATGAGGGATACACAAGAACATTAGTTTGATGTAAGAACATGGTTATTAGACAGATGTACTAGTATGTACCAAAAACAGGAACACGTGTCATATTCAAAGGTATAATGTGTAAGCTAAGCAGATGCAATTTAACCAAATAGTAAGCAATACAAGCTAGACATCTGGCTAGAGTGGTGAGCATGATCAACGAGGACCTGAGAGCCTGGTGGGAGGTGGGCTGCTTCGCCACCATCGTTGATTTTTAGTTGGCTTCCAGGTGATGCATGTCTGTGTTGGGCTTGTCACTCGCCCGGCCAGTGCCCTGACTAGCTATTTGTCTTCTGGTGCTCCCGGGATGGTGCTTCATGTAAAAAAAATCCATATCTTAATAAACACCGACTTCGTCCTTTCGAATACAAGCTAGACACCATATGCAACATGCAACCACATATGATACCGCAGAGTTAAAGCAAGCACCTGGGATGGTGGTTCATGGCAAGCGAGGTCATCAACTCCAGAGCTACGTTAACCGTCTCCATCTGCTAACAGTGCACCCTTTATAACGCTGAGACGTGTCTAGCCTGCCAAAGAAGAAAACAGGAGCGACCTCTCTCTTTTATGTCGTGCTTCTGTCAAGGCAGAGTCTGAAATACCCATGCATAAAACACAATAGTGAGAGTATGGGTGAAGTGTGTGGAGAACGAGTGCACTGTAAAAGTAGCAGATAGCAGGTGGCTGAAATATAAATGACAGGAAACATATGATAGCTCTACAACATTGCATGGCAAACAAAATTAGATTCTACTCCGTATGATTTTGTAATATATGAGCACGAGGATGGCTGGGAAATGTAGGTACTCCTCCAGCACACCACCACATGTGGTCCTATCAAAATAAAAGTCAACTGAAAATAAATAGGTCAGTCGATTTTTTTTATGAACCGTCTAATCTATAAGGAACGGGCAGACGGCCTTCGTCTACCTCCCGCCAGTCACTGTTAACGATTTGTCTCGAACCGCCAGCAACCACTGGCCTAGACCCATGTGCTTGGCAGCGCCCCCGGCCATCCCTTTAATCCCGGTCAGCCTCCAGATCGGGCACCAGCAGCTCCTAGGCCCCACACACCCCTAAGATAAACACCGAGGCACTGCTTCCCGCCGTAATAGGTGGACTAGCGCCTGTTACGACGGGGAATGCTTCCTCTAAATGGGAATCAACTAACTAGGAATTGAAATCCAGGGGGCGACGGACCTCTAGCTTAGGTGAAATGGTATATGAGAGAAACCATGTGCATCGCGAGTTACTAGGAACACCTAGTATCAGGAACAAGCGGTCAACTAGTGTCTTCTGTGGGATGAATACCGTGCAAGCAGAAATTGTAAGATTTGCACGAATAAGGGAAGAGGAGTACCATTTCCGATTGCCAGTGCTGTGTCCTCCAGATGTCACGGCGATCTTCTTCTTTTTTACCGGGGAACAGATGTTTTGGAGGAGGGTGGAGCCTTGGACGAACCTGATACGTCTCCAATGTATCTATAATTTTTTATTGTTCCATGCTATTATATATCTCGTGCTAAGACGTAAGTCGTTGGTTCGAATCTGATAGAGTACTTTTCTACTAAATTGATTCACTTTTTTTCTTTGTTTTTGAAACTTTCTCTATATTTTTAGAGAATTTTATGACTTAGCGTGGGATGGATGCATTTTTGGTCTGAACACTAAATGAAGCACGGAGAACTAATATATAACGATCAACTCAAAAAAATCCTAGATGAAAACATAACATTATCATTCTTGAATGATTTACAATCATTTTACGGTCATTTTATATCATTTTTTGGTACTAACCTATTGACATAGAGCCAAGTGCCAGTTGTTGTTTTCTGCATGTTTTTTCATCGCAGGAAATCAATATCAAACGAAGCCCAAACACCGCGAAACTTTTTTGAGATTTTATTGGGCCAGAAGGAACACTATGGGCCCTGGTGGCACCTGGGGGAGTCCCGAGGAGGGGACAACCCACCAGGGCGCGCCAGGAGGCCCAGGCGCGCCCAGGTGGGTTGTGCCCACCTTGGGTGCCCCCGGACCGCCTCTTTGCTCTATAAATACCCCAATATTACAGAAACCCTAGGGGAGTTGACGAAATATTCATCCAGACACCACAGAGACCCGAAACACCAGATCCAATCTAGACACCATCACAGAGGGGTTCACCACTTCCATTGGTGCCTCTCCGATGATGCGTGAGTAGTTCTTTGTAGACCTACCGGTCCGTAGTAAGTAGCTAGATGGCTTCCTCTCTCTCTTTTGATTCTCAATACAATGGTCTCTTGGAGATCCATATGATGTAACTCTTTTTGCACTGTGTTTGTTGGGATCCGATGAACTTTGAGTTTATGATCAGATCTATCTTTTTATATCCATGAAAGTTATTTGAGTTTCTTTGATCTCTTATATGCATGATTGCTTATAGCCTCGTATTTCTTCTCCGATATTTGGGTTTTGTTTGTCCAACTTGATCTATTTATCTTGCAATGGGAAGAGGTGCCCGGTAGTGGGTTCGATCTTACGGTGCTTGATCCTAGTGACAGAAAGGGAACCGACACGTTTGTATTGTTGCCACTAAGGATAAAATGACGAGATTCATATCTAACGCCATAGATATATGGATCTTGTCTACATAATGTCATCGTATTACTCCATTTTTCCATGAACTTAATACACTAGATGCATGTTGGATAGCGGTCGATGTGTGGAGTAATAGTAGTAGATGCAGGCAGGAGTCGTTCTACTAATCTTGGACGTGATGCCTATGTAATGATCATTGCATGGATATCGTCATAATTATTTAAGGTTCTATCAATTGCCCAACAGTAATTCGTTATCCACCGTTTGCTATTTTTCTCGAGAGAAGCCACTAGTGAAACCTACGGCCCCCGGGTCTTCTTGCTCATATATTTGCCTTTGCGATCTATTTGCCTTTGCATTTATTTTCAGATCTACTAAAACAAAAACCCAAAAATACCTTGCTGCAATTTATCTTATTTATCAACCAATCTACCAATATTTATATCTCTCTCACATTCGTTACCCGGAAGGGATTGACAACCCCTTTGAGACGTCGGGTTGCAAGGTGCTGTTATTTGTGTGCAGGTGTTGTTTATGTTGTGTTGCTTGGTTCTCCTACTGGTTCGATAACCTTGGTTTCACATCTGAGGGAAATACCTATCGCCGCTGTGCTGCATCTTCCCTTCCTCTTTGGGGAAAAACTGACGTAGCTTTAAGCGACATCGGAATCCATGGACAAATTGTTGACTGTGTTGTAGTGGCCGTCCATCGGTGGAGGGGAATCAGATCCGAGGCGGCGAAAGACGGCGTAGAGGGAACAACTCAGGTGCGCTGGGCGGTGGCAAAGTTGGATAAGCAGCGGTGAGGCACAGGACGGCGTGGTTGAACTGGCCCGGGTACGGCACACTTCGGTGTCCTGGAGGTAGCTCGGCCTCGGCTTCAACTACTACTCTTGGAGGCGTTGCGGTTGCGGTTGCGATGGATGATGACATCGGGGTATCGGCTCCGGCATGATGGATGAGGGCGGTGGTTGATGGGTGGGATGGGGTGGCGGACGGAGGACGCCGGGGTTTCGCGGATGGTGGAGAGGTAGTCTTGGCGCCCACAGAGTACGAATGGGGAATCAGACGAGGGGCGGGGGGAGCTAAGGGGGAACCATGTTTCGGTCTAGGACGTGCTTGTTTTTTTTTTGCACAGATGGGACGCGCTTATTTGAAATTTGGGGAAATTACAAACTTTCCCCCCTCTTAAATTTTGGACCTACTGCGGGTCAGGGGTAGGACGGTAATCCAGGTGTCCCAATTAGTGGGCGGGAGCAATTTCGGCCGAGCGCATGTGTGCTTAGGCGGCCACGGTGTTTGAATGTTTCTCGGAGGCAGTTGCATGGCGTCTAGATGAAGTTGCAAACCTACCCCAGTTTAGACCTTTGGACGTCGGACCGGTAGGTTTCACGGGTCGAAGTTAGAAAAGTAATTTCCTTCAACCATACATTGGTCTCACGCGGTTTCGGGCAAGTAGAGGATCTTTTGGCGCTTCGTTTGAAATTTCAAAACAGAAGCATTCACGTTTAGAGTAGTCTTGAACTTCGAGGATTGACCTAAATGGACAACGTTAAATTTAACCTTGTATGTTCGAAAACCTCATTAAATTAGACACTTCTTTTTAAAATTTTGACACTTGAAAATCCTATAACTACGATTATTTTGGAATGGAGGAGGTAGATTTGAATCTATTTGGTACACGACTATATATTGTATTATGTACAAAAGCAGAACAAAGATTGGTGCCTCTATATTTTAGGTATGATTTACAAATGCCATGATCTCGAATTCAAATAATTGAATGGACTTCATATTGAATTCAAAAAAAAATTAAACCACCTTAAGTTGAATTCAAATGTATGTTAGTTCCTAGCTAGCTATTTGTAATGTTTATTGTGTAACTTTTGTATGTATAATATACTTTACACACACAACATGAACTATACTCACTTTTATATTCAAATTGCTAAAGCGATGCATTGTCTGGAGTTCAAAATATTGACTCTATGGATCAACTATGTCGAATAATAACATAGACATGCTAAAGTTCTATAGAATATAGATGTTCAATGGATCAATGATCGTTCCTTATGCGAATTACAAATATCATGATCTCATCCTAATATTTGGATACAATTTATATTTTTAATCAATGTGTACATCTGTCTTTTACGTGCAGTTTCACTCTCCATAGGCCCCTCCTCAAACATGCGATAACTTTCTCTTGCACACATACGCGCACACGGTGTATATCCATCGGTGGTCTCTCACACATGCTCACACACTCTCTCCCGAGGCGTCTTTCTCGCCAACATGCTCTCGATATCACCCTCCCTCCCTCTCGCAACCATTTACGACTGTTTTCACTAACCTTTATCAGAAGCACTCTTCCTCTCTCATGCATACGCACACACAATCCCCATCGACCCTTTCTCTATACATAGACATGCCTACATGTATCCCGCACGCACATTATCTTTAGGCATGTCTCGCATGCATTGTCTCCACCTCTCTTCCTAATTGACGAATATGATTCCAGCAGAGCATTCTATAAGATGCCCCTTAAAGTTAGGTTGGATGAATGCTAATATCAGAGACAAGGGGTTACCTTAGTCTGAGGACCCAGGGTAACAAATCCTAGCCAGATTTGTTAGTGGACACAGAGTCCTTCACGACTCTGGTATATTTGTCTTGTACGACGAGTCCTTCGTGGATATCACTGAATGTGTCATGGGCCGACCAATGTGGCACATGACGGAACCGACCCAAGGGCCTCACCTCGGCCCACGGGACCGCATGCAGTGACACACCATCTGCCCCTAGGTCTAGTTATCTTCTCACACACACATACCAACATAGACACAAGAACAAAAAAATCTCCTCATTCCTCTATATATCCCCTCCCCCTTGCATGTACACAATCAAGGGCATCTCTCGCCGTGACATCCTATCTGTCTCTCTAGACCTCTCTCATTTCTCATGTTATTTC
>LR738711.1:650590086-650622606 GCA_902687465.1 Secale cereale | reverse complement strand
CCCCCCCCCCCCCCCCAATCTCCAATCAACAGCTCACACATTTCACATTACGTTAATTATGTAACTGGGATTACGTAGGTGTAGCATTACTCGTCCTTAAAAACCAACCTCCCAGCATATCGCGCGGTAAAAGACCCGTCCGCATCATTTTAGTCGGGATTACCGGATTACTAGTAGTAGTATTGATGGATCGCGCGAAGCACCAAGTTTTTTTTGAGGGGGTGAACCACCAATTTTCAAAGGAAGAAAGGTGGTACACTCACAGCACACCTGTAGCAGTCACATTGCACCACACATGGTCGGTCCTGCACACGGCTCATGCAAATGGAATGCGCTTCGGCTTGCCTCTTCACTGACACGTCGGACTGCACTTAGAGAAACCGACCATGCACCAAACTTCCATGCCCACCATGCGAAGCCCCCTCCTAAAAAACAATTCCGCCCAAATCCCAAATTCAACCGCCCTTTGGTCAATTAGAAAATAATATTCCCCAACCCCCCCGGCCCCCTCCACTCCATTCGCTCCGCCAAAGCCACCCTCCCCGCCGCGCCGATATGTCGGTGCCGCGGTTCATCAAGGGGACGCACGACGATCCTCTCGCTCCCACAGTACGCTCTCGTAGATTGTCGTCCTCTAGCCGCACCGCCACTGCTAGAGACGTTCTTGCGGAGACGCACGACGGTCTGCTTCTCCCACGGTTCGCGCATTCTAGACTTAGGCCCCGTGCATGTCAGAGTAGCATTGAATGCTAGCTGATAGGCGTTGTTAATCTCACTGTTTGCCGAAGTAGTTTACATCAATATGCTCTACTTAAGAAACTCCTTGCCCTATTCTACACTCAATCTTCTTAGCTGAGATGGCATGCCACGCCCGATTAGTTGCTAAAATATCCTGTCATATATTTATTGTGACGTAGATTGCCATGGTCTAGTAGCCAATCTGTTAGGTGAAATAGCTCTACACCATTTTATACTCGATCTTTGTTGCTGAGATGGCCTTCGATGGTTGTGTGCTCGGTCTCATTGACTGCTGAAACAGTCTACCATAATTTAGCACTCAAACTTGTTTGCCGAATTAGCTATACATATATTTTGTTACTTAGATCTGCTTGTCACAATATCTTGCCATAGCTTTAGACATCGACCTAGCTATTTTTTTCGGACTTCATAAAAGAACATATATGTTTTTCCTGTAATATCTAGTAGAAGAACTAATTTGTATGTCTAACAGATGGATAGGACCTGGATAACTTCTGCTCAAAGATTCTCCGCTGCACATGTCGAGGTGGTTGAAAACGTTATGAACTTTATCAGAGCTGAGTATGGTGGTCCGAAATCAGATGTGCTCTGTCCATGTAGCAGTTATATGAATTCAGTTACAAGACCCCAGTCAAATGTGATAAATAATCTACACTTGTATGGGATGTCGGTCACATATACTAGGTGGGTTCATCATGGTGAAGGTGTGAACGTCAATGTTACTCACTATGTGGAAGCAGCAGATCACCATCTTGATCTGCCTGATGCTCAGGTGGAAGAGGAGGACGAGGTGGTGGTGGCGGAGACAGTGAGTTTGACCAACATTGAAACAATGCTACAAAATTCTCGTGCATTTTGTGAACTTTCACCTACACTAGAAAAATGGTGGGCCCGCATGTTGGAACAATGCAACGTGGCTGTCACCCCAGGAAATAAGTTGTCGGTATTCTCAGCTATAGTCACCTTTCTTCAGGTGAAGAGATCTGAGCGGATGACCAACAAATCATTCGATAAGATGTTGGCTGCTTTCCGCAAATCTTTCCCAGCTGCGTCTGAGTTGCCACACACCTATAGTAAAATAGAGAATTTCCTTCATGCAGTTGGAATTGGATATGATATGATCCATATTTGTAAGAATAATTGTGCTCTGTTCGGGAAGGATTATGCCAACTTAATTGAATGCCCAAAATGATAATCATCAAGATGGAAAGATGGCGATGCTGCGAAGAAGATTCCTCATAGTATTCTGAGATATTTTCCAATTATACCAAAATTGCAGAGGTTGTTTCATGATGCTGAAACAACAGAGGATGTACCATGGCATTCTAGGAACCAGGAGTACAGAGATCAGAATGTAATGAGCCATCCATCTCATTGTAGTGACTGGAAAAGCTTCAATCAGAAACACAAAGAGTTTGATGTTGACCCGAGAAACATGAGACTTGGCTTTGCTACAGATGGGTTTAACCCATTTGGCCACCAAAGCGCCACATATAGCATGTTGCCAATGCTTGTTATCCCTTACAACATGCCACCAAATGTCTACACCAAAGAATCAAACTACATGATGGCCTTGCTCATCCCAGGTCCAAAAAGTCCAGGCAAGGATTTTGATTTAGTCATGGAGCCTCTTGTGGAGGAACTTCAATAGCTATGGAGGGGTGTTCTCACTCGAGATCTATATAGCAGCCCACCAGCTCATATCTTTCTATGTGTTGTTATAATTTGGTGCATCCATGATTATCTGGCTTTGGGCACTATGTCAGGGCGAACGACACATGGTTACAATGCATGTTTTCGCTGCGACGGGAATCCGCTGTCATACGCAATACTTAGCAAGATCTGTTACATTTGACACCGTCGTTTCCTTGCCAAGGACAGGCCATGTCCTACAAAATACCAAAGATATGTGTTCAATGCAAAGCATGAAAACCGTGCTACGCCAAAGAAACTCACCGCCAATGAGTTGCAAGTGGAATTAGAGAAGGTGAGGCATATTACACCAGGCAACCATCCTGATAATGGTAGGGGGAAAAGGAAGTGTGGTATGGCAGAAGAGAGATTATTGTTTGCCCGTAGGTCCACTTTGTAGGACTTGGATTATTGGAAAGATTTGGATCCGCGGCATAATCTTGATGTGATGCACATCGAGAAAAAAATATGTGACATCATTATCGGCACACTTCTTAATATTGAAGGCAAGACGAAAGATACCTTAAAATCTAGGATTGATTTGACACACCTGGATATCAGAAGGGATTTGCAGGTGGAAGATGAAGGTAAACCACGGGATATGGCACCAGCTGTGTACGTCTTGGACAAGGTAAAAAGAAAAGAATTCTGCGAGGTCCTGTCACGTGTGAGATTCCCACACGGATATGCTTCCAACCCTGAAAGGATAGTCAGTGCAAATGGAAACAAGGTACAAGGGTAGAAAACTCATGACTGTCTCGTCCTACTTCAAAGGGTTTTAACTATTATTCTTAGAGGATTGGGCCGCCCTGAGTTATACAGAGCAGTTGCAGAGTTTGGACAATTCTACAGGGAACTATGCAGTAGAAATATCAGGATAGATGCTTTGGGCCGTCTTAGAGACAAGATACCAACTATCCTATGCGGCCTTGAGAAGTTATATCCTCCAACCTTCTTTGATGTGATGGTGCATTTGGTTGTTCATCTACCTGCCGAAGCACTACTTAAAGGTCTAGTACAGTATGGCTGGTTGTACCCTATTGAAAGGCGGTTGGGCACTTTCAAGGGCTATGTTAGGAACAGAGCTAGACCCGAGGGTTCCATTGCAGAGGCCTACATTGCTAAAAAAAGCGTTGACATTCTGCTCAAAATACATTGAAACAACTAATCAGCTTAACAAAGAGGTGGGTGAAGACAGTCCCGAGCTCAATATTTTTGATTGTTCTGATCGAGTTACATGGAAGAGTCAACAAGGCGACAAACCTAAAGATTTGGATAAAATGTTTGGTATGTGTTGAATAATTGTCCTGAGATTCTACCTTATATCGAGTAAGTGTTAAGTATTGCAGATCACTGTTCAAGATATCTTCTGATATACCGATAAATCGGCCGATTTATCGCTTACCGTTGTCTGACCGATAAGATAAATCGGCCGATAAATCAGCCGATATGGCGATAAATCGGCCGATATGCCGATAAACTGGCCGATTTACCCCTTATCGTGGGTCGACCGATAAGTTCCCGATAAGCGATATCCCCAACATTGTTGCAGATTATGCATTGCAATCTACTAAACTTGCAGCACATTCTTATATATTTAGATGTTTGCCGCGATCACTATGTTGTGTAGCATCTACATAAAGGAGTTACTGCCGCAAAATCCAAGAAACATTGACAAACTGGTTATGGCAGGATTTGCTAAATGGTTCAAGAGCCATGTAAGCTTTTGAATTGCACTGTCATTTTTTTAATATATTGAGTACATATGATGATCAACTTGTCTATTTTCTAACCATAGGTTAAGAAGATGCGGGAGGATGGACAGGCAGTTAATGATTCCCTTTACGCACTAGCAATGGGTCCTGATACTTGGGTAAGACATTATGAATCTTGCGTTGTTGGAGATGTGCGCTACAACACCCTTGCACGCGACAAAGGAAGGAAGACACAAAACAGTGCTATCATGAGCACAAATATGTACAGCAAAGAGACAACTGAAATGTATGCGAACATAACAGACATTGTTCAGTTGCAGTATATCTCCAGTTTCGAGGTTCATCGGTGTGCGAGGTTCATCGGTGTGTGGTTTTGTTGCACTATTGTTGGTATAACCTGTTTTCCAGGATCGCAAAACCCAGAGCTGATGATTATTTCAAATCCATCAATGTCAAGGCGGCGTACAAGACCGACGAGCCTTTTCTTTTGGCAAATCAAGCAACACAAATATTTTTCCTGGAAGACACATTTGCACGTAGGGATGAATGGAGAGTAGTGCAAAGGTTTGAGCAGAGGAATTCGTTTAATGAAGTTGCACAACAAGATGATGCTTACACTGCTCCTGATGTAGAAGATTACACAGATGTTCCTAATATCTTTGAGAACCATCACGTCAATGACGCTAGCGAAAAGATTACATGTTGGGCTGTGGACATATGAGAGTTGATCAATAAGAAGCCAACGTTCAAGGACATTGAGGATGAAGAAGAAGATGACACTGGGGGGAATTACGATTCAGACTGATACACATGGCGAAGATGTTGACGCTGTTGCTGTGGATGATGATTAGATTGCTTTTGTCGTATTTGCCTGTCAGAAGACGTTTTTTATCTACTATGTGAAACTGTGTTTGCTATGACAACTAAAACCTGATGAAGTTGTTGTTTAGTATTTTTTGCGAGAACATCACTTATTATGTATGTTGATTTGTGTGGTTATTGTATGACGACTAAAATATGATGACACTGTTGTTTAGTTGTACTCATATTTGGTTGTGAAACTTTTATTTCATGACATAGTTTATTGTTGGACTGCAATTTTCTCAACGTCTTCGAATGGGAACAAAGCTGACCCGACAGGGCATCTGCTAATTTATTTATTTAATAGCAAAAAGGGTCTCTGCTATTTATTTATTTATTTATAAGCAAAAGGGGATACCCCTAGATTTCCGTTAATAGAAATCATTTGATATTCACAACACTATGCCCAGCCTGCTAAACATGTTTCGTTCATTACTAATTTCAGCACAGTGCTCATGTCATAGCCACTGAATACATCACGAGTGCTACATACACTGCAAATAAAGAGACAGTCATCCTACAGAGCACATCGATTTTGCCCATTATCTTCACAAGCTGTTTCATCTCCTCATTGCTATAAAGGTTCTTCAGCAGCTGTTGCTTGGCCATGATCAGAGGAACTGCATCTTTAACCTTCTGCTCTGCATCTTCCTCTTCTGCCGTTCCTTCAGTTACTTGTCCAAGACCCCAACGTGCTAGTATTAGGATTCCTCGGCTAACCAAATAATCAGCGTAGTTGCATTCCCCCACATCAACAACTTCCGAGAAATACAAATCACACGAATCTCCCCTTTTCTGCACGAATCAAATTGGAAGATCATCAACCAAACTATTAAAAAAATCAACAACTGAAAGCAGCGGAACAACACTTAAACATATTATTACCCCATGATTCGGGCATTTATACAAGACTCGGCCAGGGTTGAGGATCGTGGTTGAGACACGACGAATGACTCTGCGTGATTTGCAGCAGTGGCACCACACCAATGACAGCGGGTTGCGATGAGCAACTAGCTGCGGTGCGTGTGCCGGCGGGGGTGTGATGAGACCCACAGGCGATGGTATGGGTGGCGACTTGGCGCATATCTGGTTGTTGCCTGGTTGCTGCGGTGAGATCTTCTGATGCTAGGCAGAGTATGTAGAGAAGAGGAGAAGCGAACGTTCGATATGTTAGTTTCATTACTTGCAGAGTAGCATAGCACCATATATAGTCATAGTCTAGGTTTCGATTCGAACTAGCTACAGGAGCACGTCTCTCTTTTTTCTAAAACTCAACAACGTCTCTTTACTGGTACACTAGCTTGTTCTGTACGCCTTCTCAAGTCTTTCATTTTCTTTCTCTCTTTTTTTGCAAGGAAGGAAGGAGGACAAAATTGAGGGTTCTTGGGACTCGAACCCAAGACCTCTCGGTTGAAAACCAAGGGTGCTAGTCACTTATGTGGCGAACGTTCCCTAGGAGGAGGACGGCAGACAAACGCATTTTCCTCGTAGTTTTAGTTGCAACGCAAGATCGAATGGTCGCAGTTTTGGGAATGTTATCAAGCGAACGAGCCCAGTTGTTCTTTTCTTCCTATATATAAAAAAGTATGCTAGGTGTCAGCTTAGTCAACAAACGATTGTGCCAACCTTGATGGTTGGATTGACATTCAACGTCTGTCGTGTTTCTTTAGTCTCTTCTTCCTCCAGCCGCCAAAGCAAAACCAGCGCCGGTGGGACCACCTGCTCCCACCTCCCCGGCTGGTTGTGCTGCCGCGCACGCATCATGGCCACATCGCACCCTAAAACTCTACGCATCTTCACCGGCTCCTGTTCATTCCCGTCCGAAGCCTCACCATCGTCCTCCGCCTTGGTTCGCTCACTGCTGCACCGCCCTTTGGTGCTGTCAACATGGTCAACAACCGAGAGGAATAAGGAGTTTACTCTACATGGTGAGGATGACAATAGAGACCCACCAGGATCATGGCAGTAGGCAAGCAAGTCCCTCCTTTATTACAATAAAAAAAGGGTTCCTCCTGATGGTTACCTGACATCTGGGTCACACGCCACTGTCAACGTAGTCAATAAGCGAGATAACTGCACAAGGAGGGGCAGACACCCGGGACCCAGCAACGCGCGTAGTAAAAATTTTTTGGGACGGAGAAGGGTATCAACTGGGTTGTGCGAGAGCTGTGGCCCGTCTAGCCTAGGCTTTTATTTCATATGTTTATCACATGACCAGCCTAGTTTTTTTCCTTTCTAAAAATGGCTAGCCCAACTATTTTGTTTTTTTTTCAAAATAACCAACGTAGGCCTACTTGCTTTAATACGCCCTGCTGGGCCAGAAATCTTTCAAGACGAGGAGGGACGTATTCGGGCTTGCCCAAAAAATGGGCTATAAGTAATAATAAATGGGCTATAAGTAATAATAAATGGGCTATAAAATGAAAAAAATACAACAAACAGGCAATTAGTTCCAAAAAACTTTCTTCTTTCGGATTTTGATATTTTAAATTTCTTTGGTTTTGTGCGGGTAAAATTTCATTGGATTTAAATTAAGGTATGTTTAGTTTTTAAATTAATTTGAATCTGGCTAGAAATTTTGGGTAGTATGCTGTTTGGGACAGATTTGGAGACTGACTTGTGGGTCTACTAGGTTGACGCGTACGCAAGGCTTTGTCAACTTATAGTCAACACACGATTCTATTAGCGGTGGCCATTGGATGTCCATCTAACGGCTGTGGTGCTTCTTTAATGTCTGATCTTCTTGCTCCAGCCGCCCAAACAAGCGCCGGTGGGACTGCCTGCTACCGCCTCCCATGGCTGGTTGTACTGTCGCACAGGCCGCTGATACGTCCAAAACGTATCTATAATTTTTGCTTGCTCCATGCCTCTTTTGTGTGATATTGCTATGATATTTATGCACTTCCATACACTTTTGATCATATTTGGACTAACCTACTAACTCAGTGCACCCCAGTGCCAGTTTCTGTTTTCTGCTGTTTTTGTATTTCAGGTTTTCCCATTACGTAAACTGCGAGAAAAATTCCGGGAAAATATATAAAAAATCAGCGTTCCGGAAGCTTCGCCGCGCCGGGGGGGCGCCTGGGCCCCCCAGGTCTTCACTTATGCCCCCCTTTGGCATATATTTACACCGCGTCCCGAAACCCTCGAGGACGGAACCTTTTTCGCGATCTCATCTCTGTTCCGCCGCCGCCGCGCTTCCACGATCGGGAGCACCAGGAGAACTCTTCCCGGCACCCTACCGGAGGGGAGGATCACCACCAGGAGCCTCTCCACCTCCATGGACGCCTCCCGAATGAGTTGTGAGTAGTCTCCCATGGACCATGGGTCCATGACCAGTAGCTATGTGATGTTCTCCTCCCCTTTTTGTTCTTCACTAATTAGACCTCGTGAGCTGCCCTACATGATCGAGGCACATATGTAATCCTTATGCTGTTGCTATGATGAGTTTGCTGGGATCCGATGGATTGTGAGATTATGTTCAGATTGAGTTTAAGTAATATATTTGATTTACCTCTTTTATATTTATGTTCATGAGTAATTCTTGCATGTTCTCCGTTGCTGTTTATTGCTTTGGCCAAGTAGTAGGTAGTAACTCCAAGAGGGAACGCTATGCTTGATTGTGGGTTCATGCCCCTCTGACTAGCTTGAGTGACAGAAACATGAGTCTAGGGGATGTGCTGTTGCCACAAGGGGGAAAACAACGGTGCTTGTACTCGCGGGTGCAAGGATTGTTTACTTTACGCAAAGTTCTTTTAATGCAGTTGTGTGTTGCTTTGAGTTTACACTATGGGTGGGACTCCCAACTTAATACCAGCGAGATGTTCTGGATAGATATCTCAAGGTGGATGATTAGTAGTAGATGCAGATGGATTTCGGTCTACTTACCTTGGCGTACCGCCCATGCTTTGAACCTCTACCTTTCTTGCAACATAGTTAGCATTGGTTTGCGCACATAATCCTGTCAATTGCCCAGCTGTAATTCGTTCACCTCACATAGCTGTTTTATCGTCTTTTGGGAGAGAGACATCACTAGTGAACATCATGGGACCCCGGTCCATATTACCATTACTGATCACATCCGCTATTTACTTTCAGTTCTTACTTACTAGTTGCAGTTATACCTATCACTATTATCTCTTGCGTTTGATCCTTTGTAAACGACAAGGCCGGAGGGATCGACAACCTCTCTATACTCGTTGGGAGCAAAGTTATTGGTATCTATGTGCAGCTCCAGTCGATTGCTAAATATCTGGCGCCGTTAGCAGTTGACACCTTCTTGTTGAACCTTGGAGTCTCAGGGGAATTCGATCCTTGGTATCTTTGCCAAGGGAAAACTACCGCTACACTGCATCTCAAACCTTCCACTTGGGGTAACCAACGAGGGGCGAGAAGCCATCAAGCAAAGTTTTCTGGCGCCGTTGCCGGGGACTCCACTCTTCAAGATAGGGGAGTTGCACGCCATCTTTTACCTTTGCTTTTTAGTCTTGTTAGTTTACCTTTCAGTTTTTGCTTTAGTGTCTTCTATCAAAAATCACAAAAATAGTTATCTTGCTTGCTTGCTGCTATGGGTTCCACCGAGAACACCAAGTTGTGTGACTTCACTAGTCATAACAACGATGACTTTATCTGCACACCTATCACTACACCTGCCACTTCAGCACCTTCTTATGAAATTAAACCTGCTTTACTGAACTTAGTTATGAAAGATCAATTCTCCGGTGCTGGAGATGATGCTGCTTTACACTTAAACAATTTTGTTGAACTCTGTGATATGCAAAAGTACCAAGAAATAGATGGTAATATTGTTAAGCTTAAGATTTTTCCTTTCTCCTTGAGAGGAGGAGCTAAAATTTGGTTTCAATCTTTGCCTAGGAATAGCATAGATTCTTGGGACAAGTGCAAAGATGTTTTTATTGGAAAGTACTATCCACCTGCTAAAATTATCCAACTAAGGAGTAACATAATGAATTTGAAACAATTGGATGATGAAGACGTTGCCCAAGCTTGGGAACACATGAAATCTCTTGTCAAGAACTGCCCTACTCATGGTTTGACTACTTGGATGGTTATCCAAACTTTTTATGCAGGCTTGAACTTTACCTCGCGGAACTTGTTAGATTCGGCCGCGGGAGGAACCTTTATGTCAATTACACTTGGTGCTGCCACGAAGCTTCTCGATGAGATGATGACCAATTATTCCCAATGGCACACCGAACGCGCTCCAACAGGTAGGAAGGTAAACTCTGTCGAGGAGATTTCCTCCCTAAATGAAAAAGTTGACTTGATCATGTCTCTACTTTCCAAGCAATCTTCTATTGATCCTCGTAATGTTCCTTTAAATTCTTTGATTGCTCAAGATCAAGTAGATGTGAACTTTATCTCTAGAAACAATTTCAATAACAATGCTTATAGGAGTAATTTTGGTAGCAATCCTAGACCGTTCCCCTCTAATTCCTATGGGAACAACAATGCTTATCCTAGCACCAAGAACTCCACTTCTGAACTAGAGATTATGCTTAAAGATTTCATCACTACCCAAAAAGCCTTCAATAAGAGTGTAGAAGAAAAACTAGCCAAACTAGATGATCTCTCTTCGAAGGTAGACAATTTAGCCCATGAGGTAGAATTGCTTAAAATTAGAACTTCTCCTCTTGAGGAGAGGAAGGTCACTCCTATGAATGCTATTCAAGTGCAAATTAATGAAAACATTAGGATGTTGGCTAAACTTAATGAGAGATGGGCTAGAGAAAAGGAGGAAGAAGATAGAATTAAGAACCTTCCTACCCACCACACTGTTGCTACTATCCAAGTTGTTGAGGATGTCCTAACTCTTAGCACCCAATGCACTCCTGGTCCCATTGGACCTATTAATGGTGATGCTATGACCATAGAAACTACCAAACAAGTGAGCTTAAAGAACACCACTACCACCTTACTTGATAGTAGTGACCTTGATTTTGATAATTGCACCCTTAACGAAGTTATTGATTTCCTTCACAAGATGTCTAGAGATCCCCGCACTAGCACACTTAACCTTGCCTTCACAGAGCATATCACTAATGCTCTCATCAAAGCTAGGGAGGAGAAACTTAGGGTAGAAGCCTCCATACCTAGAAAGCTAGAAGATGGTTGGGATCCTATGATTAAAATTAAGTTGAATAACTTCTCTTGCTATGCTTTATGTGATGTTGGAGCTAGTACCTCTGTTAAGCCCAAAAGAATATATGATATGCTTAAACTGAAACCTTTTGATTCTTGTTCTTTTGGTGTTCGTCTTGTTGATTCTTCCATAAAAAAACCTTTGGGGAGGATCGACGATGTTCTTATCATTGTCAATGACAATTATGTTCCCGTTGATTTTACTATTATGGATATTGAATGTGAACCTTCTTGTCCAATTATTTTGGGACGTCCTTTTCTTCGCACCGTTGGTGCCATCATTGACATGAAAGAGGGGAATATAAAATTCCAATTTCCTCTCAAGAAAGGGATGGAACACTTCCCTAGAAAGAAGATTAAGTTACCTTTTGAGTCCGTTATACGGGCTAGCTATTCTTTTACTCTTGATAAGACTTGATCTCTTTGCATTATTCCTAGCTTAAAGGCATAAAAGAAAGCGCTTTTGGGAGGTAGCCCATAATGAATAAAGTTTTATTTTGGTTTTGTTGTGTCTTGATGTTGTTACTACAGTAGCATCATCATTGTATCTTTACTTTTCAGCTTTGTGCCAAGTGTAGCCTCTGATTGCTAGAAAGTTCAAAAGTTGTGACGTGCTGTCCAGGAAACAGATTCTGTCCTTGGATAGAAAAATTCGTATAAAATCACCAGATCACATTTTTGGTCTGAATTGTTTCGACAGCGTGCTCTATACAATTGGCTTTCGGACGACTGTTCTGAGTTTTTTGATTTGAGTTGCATAAGTGCCCCGAAAAAATCATTTACTACCTGCTGGTCTGTTTTTCACAGATTCTGCCCTGTTTTGCCTTTTCTTCGTTTTGCAAACCTTGAGCTTGCTTTTTCTTTGCAAAAACCTTTTCGCAATCTTGAGAAACAGTAGACCTTCAAGAATATCCTTATTTCCAGCAAGGAACAATTATTTTATTATGGGTACTAACCTCGCTAATCAGATTATGATGAGTTATGTATGAAGGGAGTTTTCAAGTGTGCGAGGGAAGATGATAAAAAGATTCAGGAGTGTCAAACGCTCAAGCTTGGGGATGCCCCCATGCACCCCCAAGAAATATTCAAGAAGACTCAAGCGTCTAAGCTTGGGGATGCCCCCGTGCATCCCCTTCTCCATCAACAATTATCAGTTCGTCTTTCGTTCCACTATATTTTTATCACTTCTTGTGTTATGTGCTATGCTTGGAGCGTCTTGCTTTTAGTTTCCTTTTTAGTTTTCTTTAGCTTTGCTTGCTGTTCATAACGAGTAGGAACTCAGCTTTCTTTGTGTGGGAGAGAAACACGCTCCACTTCAACCTAGAACATAACATAGAATTTTCATGTCTATCTTTGTTGTGTGTGTTCTTTGTCTTTCAATAGCTACTATCATGTTCAGCTCTTAGTTTTCATGCTTATCTTTTTAAAGAGCTTTTGTTTAGTTGGTCGCTGGAACTCTCTTTAGTTATCATGCTTATCTTATTAAGAGAGTTGGCTTCTGTTGCACTGGTCGATATGTCTATGATAAAAATGCTATGTGCATAACGATGCTTAGTAGTTCATGTTTTCTTATGGTTAGTCTAAAATAGCTGGGGGGTTCTCAATGTGTTAATGGAGTACTGATACGTCCAAAACGTATCTATAATTTCTGCTTGCTCCATGCCTCTTTTGGGTGATATTGCTATGATATTTATACACTTCCATACACTTTTGATCATATTTGGACTAACCTATTAACTCAGTGCACCCCAGTGCCAGTTTCTGTTTTCGGTTGTTTTTGTATTTTAGGTTTTCCCATTACGAGAACTGCCAGAAAAATCCCGGAAAAATTATATAAAAATTCAGAGTTCCAGAAGCTTCTCGACACCCGAAGTACAGCCGGAGGGGGGCCACCAGGGCTCCAGGCGCCCTGGTGGCGCGCCCCCCCTGGCCGCGCCGGGGGAGCGCCTGGGCCCCCCAGGCCTCGTCTGATGCCCCCTTTGGCATATATTTATATCGTCTCCCGAAACCCTCGAGATGGGAACCCTTTTTCACGATCTCATCTCTGTTCCGCCGCCGCCGCGCTTCCAAGATCGGGAGCACTAGGAGAAATCTTCCTGGCACCCTGCCGGAGGGGAGGATCACCACGGGGAGCTTCTCCACCACCATGGACGCCTCCCGGATGAGTTGTGAGTAGTCTCCCTTGGACCATGGGTCCATGACCAGTAGCTATGTGATGTTCTCCTCCCGTTCTTGTGCTTCACTAATTAGTCCTCGTGAGCTGCCCTACATGATCGAGGCACATATGTAATCCTTATGCTGTTGCTATGATGAGTTTGCTGGGATCCGATGGATTGTGAGATTATGTTCAGATTGTGTTTGAGTAATATATTTGATTCACCTCTTTTATATTTATGTTCGTAAGTAATTCTTGCATGTTCTCCGTTGTTATTTATTGCTTTGGCCAAGTAGTAGGTAGTGACTCCAAGAGGGAACGTTATGCTTGATTGTGGGTTCATGCCCCTCGATGACTAGCTTGAGTGACAGAAACATGAGTCTAGGGGATGTGATGTTGCCACAAGGGGGAAAACAACGGTGCTTGTGCCCGCAGGTGCAAGAATTGTTTACTTTACGCAAAGTTCTTTTAATGCAGTTGTATGTTGCTTTGAGTTTACACTATGGGTGGGACTCGCAACTTAATACCAGCGAGATGTTCTGGATAGATATCTCAAGGTGGATGATTAGTAGTAGATGCAGATGGATTTCAGTCTACTTGCCTTGGCGTACCGCCAATGCTTTGAACCTCTACCTTTCTTGCAACTTAGTCGGCATTGGTTTGCGCACATGGTCCTGTCAATTGCCTAGCTGTAATTCGTTTACCTCACATAGCTGTTTTATCGTCTTTTGGGAGAGAGACATCACTAGTGAACATCATGAGACTCCGGTCCATATTACCATCATTGATCACATCCGCTATTTACTTTCCGCTTTTTACTTACTATTGCAGCAATACCTATCACTATTATCACTTGCGTTTAATCCTTTGTAAACGACAAGGCCGGAGGGATTGACAACCTCTCTGTACTCGTTGGGACCAAAGTTATTTGTATCTGTGTGCAGGTCCACATTGATTGCTAATATCTGGCGCCGTTAGCAGTTGACACCTTCTTGTTTAAACTGGGAGTCTCAGGGAAATCGATCCTTGGTATCTTTGCCAAGGGAAAACTACCGCTACACTGCATCTCAAACCTTCCACTTGGGGTAACCAACGAGGGGCGAGAAGCCATCAAGCAAAGTTTTCTGGCGCCGTTGCCGGGGACTCCACTCTTCAGGATAGGGGAGTTGCACGCTATCTTTTACCTTTGCTTTTTAGTCTTGTTAGTTTACCTTTTAGTTTTGCTTTAGTATCTTTTATCGAAAATCACAAAAATAGTTATCTTGCTTGCTTGCTGCTATGGGTTCCACCGAGAACACCAAGTTGTGTGACTTTACTAATCACAACAATGATGACTTTATCTGCACACTTA
Source organism: Secale cereale (assembly GCA_902687465.1). Taxonomy (NCBI): domain Eukaryota; kingdom Viridiplantae; phylum Streptophyta; class Magnoliopsida; order Poales; family Poaceae; genus Secale; species Secale cereale. The sequence continues at coordinate 650,607,911 of LR738711.1, read as the reverse complement.
TCACTACACCTGCCACTTCAGCACCTTCGTATGAAATTAAACCTGCTTTACTGAACTTAGTCATGAAAGATCAATTCTCCGGTGCTGGAGATGATGCTGCTTTACACTTAAACAATTTTGTTGAACTTTGTGATATGCAAAAGTACCAAGAAATAGATGGTAATATTGTTAAGCTTAAGCTTTTTCCTTTCTCCTTGAGAGGAGGAGCTAAAGTTTGGTTTCAGTCTTTGCCTAGAAATAGCATAGATTCATGGGACAAGTGCAAAGATGCTTTTATTGGAAAATACTATCCACCAGCTAAAATTATCGAACTAAGGAGTAAGATAATGTATTTTAAACAATTGGATAATGAACACGTTGCCCAAGCTTGGGAACGTATGAAATCGATTGTCAAGAACTGCCCTACTCATGGTTTGACTACTTGGATGGTTATCCAAACTTTTTATGCAGGCTTGAACTTTACCTCGCGGAACTTGTTAGATTCGGCCGCGGGAGGAACCTTTATGTCAACTACACTTGGTGCTGCCACGAAGCTTCTCGATGAGATGATGACCAACTATTCCCAATGGCACACCGAACGCGCTCGAACAGGTAGGAAGGTAAACTCTGCCGAGGAGATTTCCTCCCTAAATGAAAAAGTTGACTTGATCATGTCTCTACTTTCGAAGCAATCTTCTGTTGATCCTCGTGATGTTCCTTTAAATTCTTTGATTGCTCAAGAACAAGTAGATGTGAACCTCTAGAAACAATTTTAATAACAATGCTTATAGGAGTAATTTTGGTAGCAATCCTAGACCGTTCCCCTCTAATTCCTATGGGAACAACAATGCTTATCCTAGCACCAAGAACTCCACTTCTGAACTAGAGATTATGCTTAAAGATTTCATCACTACCCAAAAAGCTTTTAATAAGAGTGTAGAAGAAAAACTAAACAAACTAGATGATCTCTCTTTGAAGGTAGACAATTTAGCCAATGAGGTAGAATTGCTTAAAATTAGAACTTCTCCTCTTGAGGAGAGGAAGGTCACTCCTATGAATGATATCCAAGTGCAAATTAATGAAAATATTAGGATGATGGCTAAACTTAAAGAGAGATGGGCTAGAGAAAGGGAGGAAGAAGATAGAATTAAGAGCCTTCCTACCCACCACACTGTTGCTACTATCCAAGTTGTTGAGGATATCCAAACTCTTAGCACCCAATGCACTCCTGGTCCCATTGGACCTATTAATGGTGATGCTATGAATATAGAAACTATCAAACAAGTGAACCTAAAGGACACCACTACCACCTTACTTGATATTAGTGACCTTGATTTTGATAATTGCACTCTTACCGAAGTTATTGATTTCCTTCACAAGATGTCTAGAGATCCCCGCACTAGCACGATTAACCTTGCCTTCACAGAGCATATCACTAATGCTCTTATCAAATCTAGGGAGGAGAAACTTAGAGTAGAAGCCTCCATACCTAGAAAGCTAGAAGATGGTTGGGATCCTATGATTAAAATTAAGTTGAATAACTTCTCTTGCTATGCTTTATGTGATGTTGGTGCTAGTACCTCCATTATGCCCAAAAGACTATATGATATGCTTAAATTGAAACCTTTTGATTCTCGTTCTTTTGGTGTTCATCTCCTTGATTCTTACATAAAGAAACCTTTGGGGAGGATCGACGATGTTCTTATCATTGTCAATGACAATTATATTCCCGTTGATTTTACTATTATGGATATTGAATGTGAACCTTCTTGTCCAATTATTTTGGGACGTCCTTTTCTACGCACCGTTGGTGTTATCATTGACATGAAAGAGGGGAATATAAAATTCCAGTTTCCTCTCAAGAAAGGGATGGAACACTTCCCTCAAAAGAAGATTAAGTTACCTTTTGAGTCCGTTATACGGGCTAGCTATTCTTTTACTCTTGATAAAACTTGATCTCTATGCATTATGCCTAGCTTAAAGGCATAAAAGAAAGAGCTTTTGGGAGGCAGCCCACATGAATAAAATTTTATTTTTCTTTTGTTATGTCTTGATGTTGTTACTACAGTAGCATCATCATTGTATCTTTGCTTTTCAATTTTGTGCCAAGTGTAGCCTCTGATTGCAAGAAAGTTCAAAAGTTGTGACGTGCTGTCCAGGAAACAGATTCTGTCCTTGGATAGAAAAATTCGTATAAAATCAGAAGATCATCTTTTTGGTCTGAATTTTTTCGACAGAGTGCTCTATATAATTGTCTTTCGTGCGTCTGTTTTGAGTTTTTTGATTAGAGTTGCAGACGTGCCCCGAAAAAATCATTTACTACCTGCTGTTCTGTTTTTCACAGATTCTAACCTGTTTTGCCTTTCCTTCATTTTGCAAACCTAGAGCTTGCTTTTTCTTTGCAAAAACCTTTTGGCAATCTTGAGAAACAGTAGACCTTCAAGAATATCTTTATTTCCAGCAAGGAACAATTATTTTATTAAGGGTACTAACCTCGCTAATCAGATTATGATGAGTTATGTATGAAGGGAGTTTTCAAGTGTGCGAGGGAAGATGATAAAAAGATCCAGGAGTGTCAAACGCTCAAGCTTGGGGATGCCCCCATGCACCTCCAAGAAATATTCAAGGAGACTCAAGCGTCTAAGCTTGGGGATGCCCCCGTGCATCCCCTTCTCCATCAACATTATCAGTTCGTCTTTCGTTCCACTATATTTTTACCACTTCATGTGTTATGTGCTACGCTTGGAGCGTCTTGCTTTTAGTTTTCCTTTTCAGTTTTCTTTAGCTTTTCATAACGAGTCAGAACTCAGCTTTCTTTATGTGGGAGAGAAACACGCTCCACTTCTACCTAGAACATAACATAGAATTTTCATGTCTATCTTTGCTGTGTGTGTTCTTTGTCTTTCAATAGCTACTATCATGCTTAGCTCTTAGTTTTCATGCTTATCTTTTTAAAGAGCTTTTGTTTAGTTGGTTGCTTGAACTCTCTTTAGTTATCATGCTTATCTTATTAAGAGAGTTTGCTTCCGTTGCATTGGTTGGTATGTCTATGACAAAGATGCTACGTGCATAATGGTGCTTAGTAGTTCATGTTTTCTTATGGTTAGTCTCGAATAGCTGGGGGGTTCCCAATGTGTTATTGGAGTACCAACATGATTTGTTTGCCTATGATGTGGTATGGTTTAGTAATATCTTCCTTCAAAGAATTTATTTTGATTGATTTGGCGTATGCTCACGCATATTTAAGACAGTAAAGAAAGTCTGTCAAGCCTTGATAATCTTTTGTTTCTGAGTAGCGATATAACTTCCATGCCTGATTCAATGTTGCTTTGTCGCTCTGCATGATTATGACCGTCATTGCTCTCTTAGTTGGTCGCTCCCAGTCTTTTGCTAACCTCCACCTGTACTAAGAGGACTGACTGCTTGTGCATCCAAATTCTTGTATACCAGTTATGCCATATGAGTCCACCATACCTTCCTACATGGTATTTACCTGCCATTCCTAACGGAGACTTGCATGTACCAAATCGAAATTATTCAAAGAAAAAGCATTCCTATTTTGTGCCTCTGTTTTAAGTTCATGAGGAAGTAGTAGTTAATTCATGATCTTTTTAAGTTGGACAAGCTTCACCCTGGGATTGCATGTATAATGTGCAAACCCATAATACGAGAAGGAACTAGCATTGAGTGCTCCCGGCTCAAAAATAATATAACAAACAAACCCTCCTTCACGCTTTGTTCATGAGAAATCAGAAAACTTTGGCAGTGATAAACAAAGGAGATTAAGAGGATGTGATCGTCCTCATTCGGGAGCCGTTCCTCGAAACTTGTCCATCTCAAGAAGTGATTGAGTTGTCTGCTAGCATTCGTTGACGAAACATGCATAATCAAAAAAATAATTATTACCTCTGTTTTTAAAACCAAGAGCTCTGGTACTTGTTTTGTCTTTGTTTCCGACTACGGGTTTTCAACCTTGCCAACAAAAGCCACGGTTCGAGAGTCTCCACCTTCTTTTTAAAGCACCAACTTCTGAGAGCATGATTGTCATTCTGAGTGTAATGTGCATTGTCCCAAAGTAGCATTGTCTTTTGCATGATTGTGATATCGTTTATTTTGAAATCATTGTATCTAGTCATCACTTAAACCTTGGAGGTGCCCCTGCATTTATGTTTTGCTTCACTAAAGGGGGCAAGCGAGATATCACTTTATCATATTTGCACACCATGTTCATTACAAATCTATTTGTTGTTTCAGTATCATATTGTAAAACTTTCAGTTCTTTGTGATTTTCTCATGAGGCAACTTAATTACTACAGATTCATTGTCTCAGTAAGCTTTTGTCATGTGACTATGAAAAAGTCCGATATGGTTAATAGCATGTCACCACAGAAATTATTCTTGTTATCATTTACCTACTCGAGGACGAGCAGGAATTAAGCTTGGGGATGTTGATACGTCCAAAACGTATCTATAATTTCTGCTTGCTCCATGCCTCTTTTGGGTGATACTGCTATGATATTTATACACTTCCATACATTTTTGATCATATTTGGACTAACCTATTAACTCAGTGCACCCCAGTGCCAGTTTCTGTTTTCGGCTGTTTTTGTATTTCAGGTTTTCCCATTACGAGAACTGCCAGAAAAATCCCGGAAAAATTATATAAAAAATCAGCGTTCCAGAAGCTTCCCGGCACCCGAAGTACAGCCGGAGGGGGGCCACCAGGGCTCCAGGCGCCCTGGTGGCGCGGCCCCCCTGGCCACGCCGGGGGGGGCGCCTGGGCCCCCCAGGCCTCGTCTGGTGCCCCCCTTTGGCATATATTTATATCGTCTCCCGAAACCCTCGAGACGGGAACCCTTTTTCGCGATCTCATCTCTGTTCCGCAGCCGCCGCGATTCCAAGATCGGGAGCACCAGGAGAACTCTTCCCGGCACCCTGCCGGAGGGGAGGATCACCACCGGGAGCTTCTCCACCACCATGGACGCCTCCCGGATGAGTTGTGAGTAGTCTCCCTTGGACCATGGGTCCATGACCAGTAGCTATGTGATGTTCTCCTTCCGTTCTTGTGCTTCACTAATTAGTCCTCGTGAGCTGCCCTACATGATCGAGGCACATATGTAATCCTTATGCTGTTGCTATGATGAGTTTGCTGGGATCCGATGGATTGTGAGATTATGTTCAGATTGTGTTTGAGTAATATATTTGATTCACCTCTTTTATATTTATGTTCGTAAGTAATTCTTGCATGTTCTCCGTTGTTATTTATTGCTTTGGCCAAGTAGTAGGTAGTGACTCCAAGAGGGAACGTTATGCTTGATTGTGGGTTCATGCCCCTCGATGACTAGCTTGAGTGACAGAAACATGAGTCTAGGGGATGTGCTGTTGCCACAAGGGGGAAAACAACGGTGCTTGTGCCTGCGGGTGCAAGGATTGTTTACTTTACGCAAAGTTCTTTTAATGCAGTTGTCTGTTGCTTTGAGTTTACACTATGGGTGGGACTCGCAACTTAATACCAGCGAGATGTTCTGGATAGATATCTCAAGGTGGATGATTAGTAGTAGATGCAGATGGATTTCGGTCTACTTGCCTTGGCGTATGATACGTCCAAAACGTATCTATAATTTCTGCTTGCTCCATGCCACTTTTGGGTGATATTGCTATGATATTCATACACTTCCATACACTTTTGATCATATTTGGACTAACTTACTAATCCAGTGCACCCCAGTGCCAGTTTCTGTTTTCGGCTGTTTTTGTATTTCAGGTTTTCACGTTACGAGAACTGCCAGGAAAAATCCAGAAAAAATATATAAAAAATCAGCGTTCCGGAAACAACCTTGCGTCCGAAGGGCAGCCGGGGGGGGGGCACCAGGGATCCAGGCGCCCTGGCGGCACGCCCACCCTGGGCCGCGCCGGGGGGCGCCTGGGCCCCCCGAAGCTTCCCCGATGCTCCCCTTTGGCATATATTTAAAGCGTCCTCCGAAACCCTCAGAACAGGAACTCTTTTCGCGATCCCATCTCTGTTCCGCCGCCGCCGCCGCTTCCAAGATCGGGAGCACCAGGAGAACTCTTCCCGGCACCCTGCCGGAGGGGAGGATCACCACCGGGAGCTTCTCCACCACCATGGACGCCTCCCGGATGACTCGTGAGTAGTCTCCCTTGGACCATGAGTCCATGACCAGTAGCTATGTGATGTTCTCCTCCCGTTCTTGTGCTTCACTAATTAGTCCTCGTGAGCTGCCCTACATGATCGAGGCACATATGTAATCCTTATGCTGTTGCTATGTTGAGTTTGCTGGGATCCGATGGATTATGAGATTATGTTCAGATTGTTCTTGAGTAATATATTTGATTCACCTCTCTTATATTTATGTTCGTAAGTAATTCTTGCATGTTCTCCGTTGTTATTTATTGCTTTGGCCAAGTAGTAGGTAGTGACTCCAAGAGGGAACGTTATGCTTGATTGTGGGTTCATGCCCCTCGATGACTAGCTTGAGTGACAGAAACATGAGTCTAGGGGATGTGCTGTTGCCACAAGGGGGAAAACAACGGTGCTTGTGCCCGCGGGTGCAAGGATTGTTTACTTTACGCAAAGTTCTTTTAATGCAGTTGTCTGTTGCTTTGAGTTTACACTATGGGTGGGACTCGCAACTTAATACCAGCGAGATGTTCTGGATAGATATCTCAAGGTGGATGATTAGTAGTAGATGCAGATGGATTTCGGTCTACTTGCCTTGGCGTACCGCCCATGCTTTGAACCTCTACCTTTCTTGCAACTTAGTCAGCATTGGTTTGCGCACATGGTCCTGTCAATTGCCCAGCAGTAATTCGTTTACCTCACATAGCTGTTTTATCGTCTTTTGGGAGAGAGACATCACTAGTGAACATCATGAGACTCCGGTCCATATTACCATCATTGATCACATCCGCTATTTACTTTCCGTTTTTTACTTACTATTGCAGCAATACCTATCACTATTATCACTTGCGTTTAATCCTTTGTAAACGACAAGGCCGGAGGGATTGACAACCTCTCTGTACTCGTTGGGAGCAAAGTTATTTGTATCTGTGTGCAGGTCCATGTTGATTGCTAATATCTGGCGCCGTTAGCAGTTGACACCTTCTTGTTGAAACTGGGAGTCTCAGGGAAATCGATCCTTGGTATCTTTGCCAAGGGAAAACTACCGCTACACTGCATCTCAAACCTTCCACTTGGGGTAACCAACGAGGGGCGAGAAGCCATCAAGTACCAACATGATTTGTTTGCCTATGATGTGGTATGGTTTAATGGTATCTTCCTCCAGGAATTTATTTTGATTGACTTGGCGTATGCTCACGCATATTTAAGACTGTAAAGAAAGTCTGTCAAGCCTTGATGATCTTTAATTTCTGAGTAGCGATATAACTTCCATGCCCGATTCAGTGTTGCTTTGTCGCTCTGCATGATTATGACCGTCATTGCTCTTTTAGTTGGTCGCTCCCAGTCTTTTGTTAACCTTCACCTGTACTAAGCGGACTAACTGCTTGTGCATCCAAAATCCTTTAAACCAGTTATGCCATATGAGTCCACCATACCTTCCTATACATGGTATTTACCTGCCATTCCTAATGAAGACTTTCATGTACCATCTCGAAATTATTCAAAAAAAAGCATTTCTCTTTTGTGCCTCTGTTTTGGCTTATGACGAAGTAGTAGTTAATTCGTGATCTTTTTAAGTTGGACAAGCTTCACCCCGGGATTGCATGTCTAATGTGCAAACCCATAATACGAGAAGGAACTGGCATAGAGTGCGCCCGGCTCATTAAAAAATTATACAACAAACAAACCCTCCTTCACGCTTTGTTTATGAGAAATCAGAAAACTTTGCCAGTGATAAACAAAGGAGATTAACAGGATGTGATCGTCCTCATTCGGGAGCCGTTCCTCGAAACTTGTCCAGCTCAAGAAGTAATTGAGTTATCTGCTAGCATTCGTTGACGAAACATGCATATCCAAAAAAATAATTTTTACATCCGTTTTTAAAACCAAGAGCTCTGGTACATGTTTAGTTTTTGTTTCCGACCACGGGTTTTCAACCTTGCCATCAAAAGCCACGGTTCGAGAGTCTCCACCTTCTTTAAAGCACCAACTATTGAGAGCATGATTGTCATTGTGAGTGTAATGTGCATTGTCCCATAGTACCATTGTCTTTTGCATGATTATTATATTGTTTATTCTGAAATCATTGTATCTAGTCGTCACTTAAACCTTGGAGGTGCCCCTATATTTATGTTTTGCATCACTAAAGGGGGCAAGCGAGGTACCACTTTATCATATTTGCACACCATGCTCACTACAAATCTATTTAATGTTTCAGTATCATATTGTAAAACTTTCAGTTCTTTGTGTTTTTCTCGTGAGGCAACTAAATTACTAAAGATTCATTGTCTCGGTAAGCTTTTGTCATGTGACTGTGAAAAGTCCTTATATGGTTAATAGCATGTCACGACAGAAATTATGCTTGTTATCATTTACCTACTCGAGGACGAGCAGGAATTAAGCTTGGGGATGTTGATACGTCCAAAACGTATCTATAATTTCTGCTTGCTCCATGCCTCTTTTGTATGATATTGCTATGATATTTATGCACTTCCAAACACTTTTGATCATATTTGGACTAACCTACTAACTCCGTGCACCCCAGTGCCAGTTTCTGTTTTCTGCTGTTTTTGTATTTCAGGTTTTCCCATTACGTAAACTGCAAGAAAAATTCCGGGAAAAATATAGAAAAAATCAGCGTTCCAGGAGCTTCCATACGGCCAAAGTAGGGCCGGAGGGGGGCCACCAGGGCTCCAGGCGCCCTGGGGGCGCGGCCCCCCTCCTGGCCGCGGCGGGGGGCGCCTGGGCCCCCTAGGTCTCCGCTGATGCCCCCCTTTGGCATATATTTACACCGCGTCCCGAAACCCTCGAGGACGGAACCCTTTTTCGCGATCTCATCTCTGTTCCGCCGCCGCCGCGCTTCCAAGATCGGGAGCACCAGGAGAACTCTTCCCGCCACCCTGCCGGAGGGGAGGATCACCACCGGGAGCCTCTCCACCACCATGGACGCCTCCCAGATGAGTTGTGAGTAGTCTCCCTTGGATCATGGGTCCATGACCAGTTGCTATATGATGTTCTCCTCCCCTTTTTGTTCTTCACTAATTAGACCTCGTGACCTACCCTACATGATCGAGGCACATATGTAATCCTTATGCTATTGCTATGATGAGTTTGTTGGGATCCGATGGATTGTGAGATTATGTTCAGATTGTGTTTGAGTAATATATTTGATTTACCTCTTTTATATTTATGTTCTTGAGTAATTCTTGCATGTTCTCCGTTGCTATTTATTGCTTTGGCCAAGTAGTAGGTAGTAACTCCAAGAGGGAACGTTATGCTTGATTGTGGGTTCATGCCCCTCGATGACTAGCTTGAGTGACAGAAACATGAGTCTAGGGGATGTGTTGTTGCCACAAGGGGGAAAACAACGGTGCTTGTACTCGCGGGTGCAAGGATTGTTTACTTTACGCAAAGTTCTTTTAATGCAGTTGTCTGTTGCTTTGAGTTTACACTATGGGTGGGACTCGCAACTTAATACCAGCGAGATGTTTTGGATAGATATCTCAAGGTGGATGATTAGTAGTAGATGCAGATGGATTTCGGTCTACTTACCTTGGCGTACCGCCCATGCTTTGAACCTCTACCTTTCTTGCAACATAGTTAGCATTGGTTTGCGCACATAATCCCGTCAATTGCCCAGCTGTAATTCGTTCACCTCACATAGCTGTTTTATCGTAGTTTGGGAGAGAGACATCACTAGTGAACATCATGGGACCCCGGTCCATATTACCATCACTGATCACATCCGCTATTTACTTTCAGTTCTTACTTACTAGTTGCAGTTATACCTATCACTATTATCTCTTGCGTTTGATCCTTTGTAAACGACAAGGCCGGAGGGATTGACAACCTCTCTGTACTCGTTGGGAGCAAAGTTATTTGTATCTGTGTGCAGGTCCAGTCGATTGCCAAATATCTGGCACCGTTAGCAGTTGAACCTTGGAGTCTCAGGGGAATTCGATCCTTGGTATCTTTGCCAAGAGAAAACTACCGCTACACTGCATCTCAAACCTTCCACTTGGGGTAACCAACGAGGGGCGAGAAGCCATCGCCGCACCTCCCCACCCTACCCCATCGTTGGCCAGGCCATTCCTCTCATCACCCACACCTCCTGTTATTTTCAGGCGATAGCAGCCGAACTAGTAAACCCTCGCACACCCCACCGTGTGGGCAACCACTACCGAGTGTTCCCCAGCTCCGGTTCGTTCCCTTCCTAGGCCTCGATGTCGTCCATCGCCCTGGTGCTCTCGGCGCGGTGTGGTCAATGTGGTCAACGGACGACATCCATCGGAAGAGGAATGTATGTGGAGAGGCTGGCAGCCAGGTCCACGGTCGCACGCAAGGAAGAGCCCCCTTATTATGCGCAAAATAATAATTCCTCCACGTGACAGTAATGACTCACCGGAAGGGCCTCTGTATTTCGCGGAAAAAATGTTCCTCCCACTGATAGCTCGGACCCACCAACTATATCTTCGCACGGAAGGAAGTGCATCCTTATTACGCACAAAAAAATGAATACCCCTGCTATCTGGGACCCACCATAGTTGGAGGCTGACTTGTGGGCCTACTGACATGGACGGAGGGCTTTGTCAACTTAGTCAATATGAACGATTCTAGCAGCAGTGACCGTATGATGTCCATCCAACGGCCGTAGTGCTTCTTCAACCTCTGGTTTTCTTGCTCCAGCCGCCCAAATCAGCGCCGGTCATGCCGCCTGCTCCTGCCTCCCGTGGCCGGCTGTGCTACCGCGCAGGCCTCGTCGCCCCACCCTACTCCCAGCGGTGGGCAGGTCATACTTAATCACCCACACTTTCTGTTATTCTCTGGCAAAGGCAGCCGAACGAGTCCCTAGTACTCCCCTCCGCCAGGGACTCCAGTGCCCCTTGTCCCACGACTCCAGATCGTTCCCATCTTAGGCCTCACCGTCGTCCATTGCCTTGGTGCTCTCAGCGCGGCGTGGTCAAGGAACGACTTCCATCGAAAGAGGATTGTACGTGGAGAGGCTGACAGCTGGGTCCACGGCCACAGCAAGGAAGTGCCTCCTTATTACGCGCAAACTAATGATTCATCCACCTGACAGCAGGACCTATCGGAGGGGCCTAGAAAAAAACGTTTCCCCTCTAACCGCTGGGACCCACCAGCTACATCTTCGCACGCAAGGAAGTGCATCCATATTATGGGCAAAAAATGATCCCCCCCTGATCGCTGGGACCCACCATCAATAACTTCGCACGTAAGGAAGAGCCTCCTTATCCTCCCTAACAGTCGGGACCCACCTAGTCGAAGTGTACGTAGCGTTGTCATTTAGGTTGCGAACGTGTATGTACATACTGGTCAATCAGTGTCTCTGCAACAATGAACCGTGGGCGAGAAAGCAGCGACACATGTAGTAGTAGAGCCCCCGACGTAGCAGTTCAGGCAGTCCAATCTAAATCGTGTACACGTACGTACAACGAGATGCCAACAAATACGGCCACATACGTACATACAGGCAGGGTCTCGAACGCCTAGCTACTCACGCATACGTACAGCCATGGCACGTGTACATGGAGAGGCAACGGACGTTAGCAACGGCGTCCTATTCATCGGCAACCAAAGCGGTTACGTAGGAATGGAGAAACAGCGTCATGTTTATCGGGAGTGAAGCCACTGGGTCAGAATGCGTCATGTTTCACGAGAGCCAACCGGCTTGGACGGAACAGTCGGAACGGGGTCTGGCGTACCGCAAAACAGAGGAAAACGGTCTTCTTTTCGAGCACGTACGGTCGAAAAGGGGTCCTGTTCATCGGGAAGGGTCTGGCGTACCGCAGAATGTAGGAAACGGACTTGTGTTCGAGCTCCTACAGTCAAAATGGGTCCTGTTGATCGGGAGGGGTGTGGCGTACCGCAAAACGGAGGAATCAGACTTCTCTTCGACCTCCTACGGTCGAAACGGGGGTCTTGTTCATCGGGAGGGGCGTGGCGTACTGCAAAACGGGACTCCACGGGTTACTGTTTATCCACCGTCTACTGCCTCGCTCCAGCCTCCACGGGCTACTATTCATCCACCGTCGACCTCCTCCAGCATCCACCTGTGACTGTTCATCCACGACGTCTCCCTCTTGCATCCACCAGATTCTGTTCATCCAGCCTCCACCGGCTACTGTTCAACTACCCCTCCACCGGCTAGTATTCATCCAGCCCTCCACCGGCTACTGTTCAACCATCCCTCCACGGGTTCCTGCTAATCCACCCTCAACCGGCTAGATCGGGATCCTATTCATCCAGCGGCAACGGCCTCTAGCTACTATACCACGGGGCCCTGTTAATCCACCCCCAACCAGCTAGATCAGGGTCATGTTCATCCAGCGGCAACGGCCTCTAGCTACTATACCACGGGGTCCTCTTCATCCAAACCTCACCGGGAACTGTTCATCCAACCCCCAACAATGCACACTGTTCATCAAGAGGCAGCATGTTCTTCAGTAACGCGTAGCCTGCAGTGCAATCACTCGGGTTCGGTAGGCGAACGCCTCACCCGGGTTCAGTTAGAGCCCAACACCTTCCACACACGTGCGTGCGTGTATAAGAGAAACGCGCAATCCCTCCATGCATCGCTTGGCCTCGACCACCCACCGTAACCGGGAACTCACATATTTTCCTTATCGTCGCTTCTAACACGGTTTTTTTCCGTCATGGACAACCCAAAGAATGTCATGCAGCTGCGTCTCCAGCCCGCCCAGGACGAAAAGCCCATTTTATGTCATGATTTTTTGTCATAGAAGTAGGAGCCCACCACATCTATGATGATACGCGTTTTTGCCACAATTATCGTCACAGAAGTGTCATAAGCATGACAGGAAAAAAATTCGTTCGGCCCAAAATGTCACGGATGTGTCTTTTTTTGTAGTGGGTCTTCCAAGTAGCAAAGTTGTGTATCTCTCTCCTCCACTGAAGCCGAGTATGTGGCCGCCAGTAGTTGTTATTCTCAACTTCTATGGATGAGGAAAACTTTAAAGGATTACGGTGTCATTTGTGACAAAGTGCCTCTTTGGTGTGACAATGAAAGTGTCATCAAGATTTCTCTCAGCCCGGTGCAACACTTCAAGATGAAGCATATTGAGATTCGGTATCACTTCATCCGGGATCACATTAGGCGAGGGGAGATTGATCTTCACTATGTCAACACTCATGATAACCTTGCAGATATTTTCACGAAGCCCTTGGATGAAGCAAGATTTCGTGAGTTAAGGCATGAGCCAAATATCATCGATTTGAGCAATGTGGCTTGAAACATTGTACACCCCACCACACTCATCATGTTGTCTTGCTTTGGTGTAGGCATGGACATAGGGGGAGTGTTGTTCTCTCAATGAACTCTCCCTCCCCCCATTATGCATAAATTGATCAACTCTTTCACATTCACCATTGTTGATGGTACTTGTGCTTCAAAGATGAGTTTTGGTCATGGGCCCAAGGTTAAAATCTTCATGGTGCCATACCACTTGACTCAAACATAGGTGGCCTCGGCCACCGCCCTCTCTTTGAGATTTGAGTGGTTTTTGATCATGTTCTCTCTTTCCTGGTTCGGCCATGTCTTCGTGTTTGTTCCCTTGCCTCTTTGGGTATTCTCCTTGCTTGAGCTAAGCCTCTTTTCTGTTTAGTCTTCGAGTTCTTGGTTGGGCGGTACTACGGCTGGGTGACCACGGTACTACCACTTACTGACATCAAGTGATACTACCGCCCGCCTGAGCGGTACTACCGCTACGGGCTGGGACTGGGGGTTAAGTTGGACAGGGGGAGTTTCATCTACCCCATACCCATTCACTCGACCTTGTTGACTTCTTCGTGCGCTAGCGACGAACTTGCCGCAGGAGGACGCCGGTGGGCCGCCTCCTCCGGGCCGTTTTCACCTTTTCCTCCGGTGGGATCCATCCCCACACCTTTCTCAAGCCATGGATGCTAGTAGTGCCCCCCATCACTTTATCTTTGCTTCTAGGTTTCAGATCTAGGATTTAGGGGCAATAGGCTTTGCATTCTTTGATTTTTGGCCAAATCAAAGCTTGAGTAGGATGGTGAAGGCTACTAAACTGTTAGGATTGATGTTTGGTAGGTTTATTTTTGAATTTGGCATCCCGACAGTACCGGATCTAGCCGCGGCAGTAGGGGAACCGCCGTCCCCCGCCTGAAGCGGTACTACCGCTCCGCTTGGGCGGTACTGCCGCTTACCAATCGTGGTACTACCGCTAGATGCCAACTTCCATCATACTCATACCAAATATTAATTCTTGTTGTTTTTTCTGGTAGCTTATGCTCGTTCTTTCATGGTGTTTCTCGTGTTCGTGTGTTTGGTTCCAGATGATGGCCCTTCGGAGCATCATGTCCGTCGTATCAACCCCGTGCGCTCTATTTCAAAGCGTTATCGCACCTCTGAGGTAGCGGCTTCTTCTTCAAGTGTTCCGCCTAAGATGAAGCCATCCAAGAGTACTGCAAAGAAGCCCAAGTCCGTCACTGAGTTGAATGCCAAGGTGTTCTGGGAGAAGCGTAGGCGCAATCTGTATGAGCATGAGCAAGAGCCCAATCTGGTCAACCGTCCGTTCTGGAACCGTTTTCATTGGGCAATCTACTTTGATGTGATCAAGGCCAAGAAAAATCTCTTTGTTGATGTCCGCTCCATCGGCATTCTTATATGGAGAAGGATCCTAAGTACTTTCGCTCTGCAGATGTGTACTCAGTTGAATATTCTTAACATCATGGAGTTCAACAAGGATTTTCATGCGGACTTGGTGGCTCGGTTTTATGCCATGGTCCATCTTGGCACTAATGAGGAAAGATCCTTGACTTGGATGACAAATGGCAAACTTCTCTCAGTCAAATGGAAGGCATTCATGGAATTACTTGGGATTGAAGATCAAGGGCTTGAGAATCCGGTTGGCTTTCTTCCTCGCCTCAATGCAGCTTCTACTCACAAGCAATCTCTGTGGCCCTACTGCACGTTGAAGGTCAACCCTGAGACGAAGAAGGAGACTTATGAGCTGCCTGCCTTTCTGGACATCCTTCATCGCATCTTCAGGGAGAATCTTTTTCCTCGTATTGGGAACTTGGATATGGTTCACTCATTTCTCGTGGACATGCTACTTTTTTGCCAAAGAGAGAAGGAAGAAAACACTGGAGAATCCCTAGATATTTCTCATGTCATGTGGTCTGAGCTCGTATCGGCCATCTATGAGCACAAGTGTCCCATCTATGCTCCATTTCTCATGTTGTTGATTCAGAAGGCTTGGGAGCACACTTATCCTGGTATTGTGCTAGAGACTAGCGAGTTGATCTCTCACGAGGTTAAGCGTCTGAGGAAGAAGGAGCTCTAGGGCACTCCGATTTCGCAGTCTGGGATTCCGTCAGGTGCTGACGTGGTTGAGGCAGAGGCTGATGCTGACGATGATGAGGACTATGTGCCCTCTGGAGCGGAGCCCTCATGGGCAAAGAAGCTCCAGCGCGAGATGAAGAAGCTCTTCTGCGTGGAGTCTCACGGTCAGTACTTGGCTCATGTGTCTGAGAAGAAGGCTAGGAGCCGCCACAAGGAGCTCATGTGTCAGGTTGGTGCGACTGTTGTCAGCGGGTCTGAGAGCCGGATCACCGATGAGGAGGAGTGGGTTCAGCAGCACTGCCCTTGGACTGACTCTGACCCCGAGCAGCCCCCTGCCGATGACGGAGGAGCGGGAGATCATGCAGGGATGTGATGATGGAGATCGTCTGTTATGCTATCACCTGTGACTGTAGCAGCACTCTTTTCCCTTTTTGGCGTCTCGATGCCAAAGGGGGAGAGAGTTTAGGGAGTTGTCGAGTTATGAGTGTGTGTCTTATTTGCCTTGTCTTTCTCTCTCGCAAACTCCCTTCTCATCAGTTGCTTTGGTTTGGTTTATGATCGTGAGACCTCGTTAACTTTCATATGGTGTGAGACATATGCTACCCTATCCTATTTTATCTATGTATGTCGAGTACTTTGGTAGTATGTGAGTTGCATCCTTATATCCTGTTTCTATACTTTGCTCACTTACTACACTATTGCCTCCTAGCTCATATATGTCTTTTCTTTGAGGCAAATGTTGTCAGACTATAAAATATAGGGGGGGGGGGGTGTTGATCCTAATGTGTGTATTTTGCATTCCAAAGGCACCTCTAATTAAGTGCACACATCTAGGGGGAGCCCGTCTATATTTTGTAGTCTTTAGGGTTTGCTTACTCTCCTATCATTTCCTTGTGCAAATCCCATGTTGTCATCAATCCACCAAAAAGGGGGAGATTGTAAGGGCATGTCTCTTCCTAAGTGGTTTTGGTGATTGATGACAATACTTTTACGGACTAATCTTGTGTGTTAAGTATTTTAGAGATTCATCCTTTGGCACGAGATGATTCCTTCCTCTCGAAGCTTTAAGTGAAGACGTGTCATCTCCTTCGTTTTGGTTTTGGTGGACTTGAGTCGTAGGAGTCACCGTACTATCAAGAGGGGGTGTGCAATAGAAAGGCTGGGGTGGAATCAACACGTACACTTCATTTTTGCACCCCCCCCAGCTCCTTTCCTCTCCTTGGAGTTTACCGTTTAGATGGAAGTGGAGATTGTGAGGTGTTTGCGGTTGTACCGCCTATGGTCCTCAAGCGGCAGTATCACTGTCCTCGGCGGTAGTACTGCTCAGGGGCATCGGTGTCCTGGTTCGGCGCAGCTACCGCCTCGATTTGAGGGCATCTTTCCTTGTGTCGGGTTGTGCGGTAGTAGTAGCGACCGTAGCAGCTGTAGTACCGCTTACAAGCGGTAGTACTGCAGCTACCACCGCTACTAGTACCGCTCAAACTCTCTCTCTCTCTCTCTCTCTCTCTCTTCCGTTCTCCCTCTCTTGGCTCTGCCCTCAATCTACGCGGTAGTACCGCTGGAGGCTACGGTAGTTCCGCGGCTACCAGCGGTAGTACCGCTCTGTGCGGGCTGAAGTGGGGATAACGGTTGGATTTGTTCCCCCACTATAAAAGGAGGTCTTCTTCTCCAAGAAGACCTACCTCTTCTCTCCCCAAGCTCCACTGTTGCTCAAAGCTCCATTTTCGCCCGACCTCACTCCCTAGCCAATCAAACTTGTTGATTTTCTAGGGATTGGTTGAGAAGGCCCCGATCTACACTTCCACCAAGAGAAATTTGATTCACCCCCACTAATCCCTTGCGGATCTTGTTACTCTTGGGTGTTTGAGCACCCTAGACGGTTGAGGTCACCTCGGAGCCATATTCCATTGTGGTGAAGCTTCGTGGTGTCGTTGGGAGCCTCCAATTAAGTTTTGGAGATAGCCACAACCTTGTTTCTAAAGGTTCGGTCGCTGCCTTCAAGGGCACCAATAGTGGAATCACGACATCTCGCATTGTGTGAGGGTGTGAGGAGAATACGGTGGCCCTAGTGGCTTCTTGGGGAGAATGTGCCTCCACACGCTCTAACAGAGATGTACTTCCCCTCAAAGGGAAGGAACTTCGGTAACACATCCTCGTCTCCACCGGTTCCACTCTTGGTTATTTCTTACTTTTACTCGTGCAAGCTTATATTGTGTTGTATCACTTGCTTGCTTGTGTGCTTGTACTTGTTGCATCATATAGGTTGCTCACCTAGTTGCATATCAAGACAACCTATTTTGATGCTAAGTTTAATTTGGTCAAGAAAAGATAAAAAATTGTTAGTTGCCTATTCACCCCCCC
>LR738711.1:650556803-650589967 GCA_902687465.1 Secale cereale | reverse complement strand
CCCCCCCCGCCATCTAGTCAACCATATCGATCCTTTCACCTTTCGATGATGTGTGAGTAGTTTACCTTTCTTGGATATCTATTCGATGTAATCTTCTTTTGTGGTGTGTTTGTCGAGATCCGATGAATTGTGGATTTATGATCAGTTTATCTATGAATATTATTTGAATCTTCTCTGAATTCTTATATGCACGATTTGATATCTTTGTATTTCTTTTCGAATTATTGGTTTGGTTTGGCCAACTAGATTGGTAGTTCTTGCAATGGGAGAGGTGCTTAGTTTTGGGTTCAATCTTGCGGTGTCCTCACCCAATGAAAAAAGGGGTAGCGAGGCACGTATTTCATTGTTGCCATCAAGGATAAAAAGATGGGGTTTATATCATATTGCTTGAGTTTATCCCTCTACATCATGTCATCTTGCTTAAGGTGCTACTCTGTTCTTATGAACTTAATACTCTAGATGCATGCTGGATAGCGGTCGATGTGTAGAGTAATAGTACTAGATGCAGAATCGTTTCGGTCTACTTGTCATGGATGTGATGCCTATATTCATGATCATTGCCTTAGATATCATCATAACTTTGCGCTCTACTATCAATTGCTCGACAGTAATTTTTTTACCCACCGTATGCTTTATTCAAGAGAGAAGCCTCTAGTGAAACCTATGACCCCCGGGTCTATTTTACTTCTATTATTTTCATATCTAGAAAATCAAAAACCCAAAAATAACTTGCTGCAATTATTTCGTGTTTACTTTATTTTGCTTTTTTACTTTAGTTTTAAATCTATCTCTATCATATCTCACTCTTGTTCGTGACGTTGAAGGGATTGACAACCCCTTTTCCATGTTGTGTGCAAGTTTTTGTTAGTTTGTGCAGGTGCATATATTGGGGACTTGCTTGTACCTCCTACTGAATTGATACCTTGGATCTCAAACTGAGGGAAATACTTATCTCTACTTTGCTGCATCACCCTTTCCTCTTCAAGGGAAAAATCAACGCAATCTGAAGAAGTAGCAGCGAACTAGATTGCTTTTTCTTGCAATGGGAGAAGTGCTTTATGGTGGGTTCAATCTTGTGGTGTCCTCTCCCAGTGACAAAAGCGGCAGCGAGGCACATATTGTATTGTTGTCATTAAGTATAAAAAGATGGGGTTTATATCACATTGCTTTAGTTTATCCCACTATATCATGTCATCTTGCTTAAGGCCTTACTCTGTTCTTATGAACTTAATACTCTAGATGCAGGGAGGAGTCGGTCGATGTGTGGAGTAATAGTAGTAGATGCAGAATTGTTTTGGTCTACTTGTCACGAACGTGATGCCTATATTCATGATCATTGCCTTAGATATCGTCATAACTTTGTGCTTTTCTATCAGTTGCTCAACAGTAATTTGTTCACCCACCGTATGCTTTCTTCGAAAGAGAAGCCTCTAGTGAAACATAAGGCCCACGGGTCTAATTTTATCATATTATTTTCAGATCTATAAAATCAAAATTACAAAAATACCTCGCTGAGTTTTATTTACTTTTATTTGTTTTATATCTCTCTATTAGATTTCATTCTTGCAAGTGACCGTGAGGGGATTGCCAACCCCTTTTTCGTGTTGTGTGCAAGTGTTTGTTAGTTTGTGTAGGTGCATATATTGGGGACTTGCTTGTGCCTCCTACTGTATTGATACCTTGGTTAACTGAGGGAAATACTTATATCTACTTTGTTGCATCACCATTTTCTCTTCAAGGGAAAAATCAACGCAAGCTCAAGAAGTAGCAGTCATACACGCAGATGTTGGGGAACGTAGTATTTCAAAATTTTCCTACGATAACGCAAGATCTACCTAGGATAAGCATAGCAACGAGCGGGAGTGTGTGTCCACATACCCTCGTAGACCGAAAGCGGAAGCGTTTAGTAACGCTATTGATGTAGTCAAACGTCTTCACGATCCAACCGATCAAGTACCGAACACACGGCACCTCTGCGATCTGGACACGTTCAGCTCGGTGATATCCCTCGAACTCTTGATCCAGTTGAGGTCGAGGGAGAGTTTCATCAGCACGACGGCGTGGTGACGGTGTTGATGAGGTTACCGACGCAAGGCTTTGCCTAAGCATTGCGACAATATGACCGAGGTGTGTAACAGTGGAGGGGGCACCGTACACGGCTAAAACAATTGTCAACTTGTGTGTTCTAGGGTGTCCCCCTGCCCCATATATAAAGGAGCAAGGGGAGAACGGCCGGCCCTCCTAGGGCGCGCCCCACAAGGGGAGTCCTACTAGGAATAGGAATCCTATATCTAGTAGGAGTCCACCAAGAGGGGGAGAGAGGGGGAGGGAAGGAGAGGGAGAGGGAGAAGGAAAGGGGGCGCCCCCCCCCTTCCCTAGTCCATTTCGGACCCAATGGGGAGGGGGTGCGCGGCCTGCCCTAGCCGCCCCTCTCTCTCTCCACTAAGGCCCTTGTGGCCCATTAGCCCCCCCCCCCCGGGGTTCCGGTAACCCTCCCGCACTCCGGTTTTATCTGAAATTCTCCGGAACACCTCCGGTGTCCGAATATAGTCGTCCAATATATCAATCTTTATGTCTCGGCTGTTTCGAGACTCCTCGTCATGTCCGTGATCTCATCTGGAACTCCGAACAACCTTTGGAACATCAAAACACATAAACTCATAATATCAATCATCATCGAACGTTAAGCGTGCGGACCCTACGGGTTCGAGAACTATGTAGACATGACCGAGAGACATCTCCGGTTAACAACCAATAGCAGAACCTGGATGTTCATATTGGCTCCTACATATTCTACAAAGATCTTTATCGGTCAAACCGCACAACAATATGCGTTATTCCCTTTGTGATCGGTATGTTACTTGCCCGAGATTCGATCGTCGGTATCATCATACCTAGTTCAATCTCGTTACCGGCAAGTCTCTTTACTCGTTTCGTAATACATCATTTCATGACTAACTCATTAGTCGTTTGTTTGCAAGGCTTATTACGGTGTGTATTACCGAGAGGGCCCAGATACCTCTCCGACACTCAGAGTGATAAATCATATTCTCGATCTATGCCAACACCACAAACACCTTCGGAGACACCTGTAGAGTACCTTTATAATCACCCAGTTACGTTGTGACGTTTGATAGCACACAAGGTGTTCCTCCGGTATTCGGGAGTTGCATAATCTCATAGTCAGAGGAACATGTATAAGTCATGAAGAGAGCAATAACAGTAAAACTAAACGATCATAGTGCTAAGCAAACGGATGGGTCTTGTCCATCTCCTCATTCTCATAATGATGTCATCTTGTTGATCAAATGACAACACATGTCTATGGTTAGGAAACATAACCATCTTTAATTAACGAGCTAGTCTAGTAGAGGCATACTAGGGACACTCTGTTTTGTCTATGTATTCACACATGTATCAAGTATCCGATCAATACAATTCTACCATGAATAAAATACATTTATCATGATATACAAGGAAATATAAATAACAACTTTATTATTGCCTCTAGGGCATATTTCCTTCAGTCTCCCACTTGCACTAGAGTCAATAATCTAGATTACATAGTAATGATTCTGACACCCATGGAGTCTTGGTGCTGATCATGTTTTGCTCGTGGAAGAGGCTTAGTCAACGGGTCTGCAAAATTCAGATCCGTATGTATCTTGCAAATTTCTATGTCTCCCTCCTTGACTTGATCGCGGATGGGATTGAAGCGTCTCTTGATGTGCTTGGTTCTCTTGTGAAACCTGGATTCCTTCGCCAAGGCTATTGCTCTAGTGTTGTCACAAAAGATTTTCATTGGACCCGATGCACTAGGTATTACACCTAGATCGGATATGAACTCCTTCATCCATACTCCTTCATTTGTTGCTTCCGAAGCAGCTATGTACTCCGCTTGACACGTAGATCCCGCCATGACGCTCTGCTTGGAACTGCACTAACTAACAGCTCCAATGTTCAACAAAAATACGTATCCGGTTTGTGACTTTGAGTCATCCGGATCAGTGTCAAAGCTTGAATCAACGTAACCGTTTGCGATGAGCTTTTTGTCACCTCCATAAACGAGAAACATATCATTCGTCCTTTTCAGGTACTTCAGGATGTTCTTGACCGTTTTATAGTGATCCACTCCTGGATTAATTTGGTACCTCCCTGCTAAACTTATAGCAAGGCACACATCAGGTCTGGTACACAGTATTGCATACATGATAGATCCTATGGCCGAAGCATAGGGAATGACTTTCATTTTCTCTCTATCTTCTGCAGTGGTCGGGCATTGAGTCTTACTCAACTTCACACCTTGTAACACAGGCAAGAACCCTTTCTTTGACTGATCCATTTTGAACTTCTTCAAAACTTTATCAAGGTATGTGCTTTGTGAAAGTCCAATTAAGCATCTTGATCTATCTCTATAGATCTTGATGCCTAATATATAAGCAGCTTCACCGAGGTCTTTCATTGAAAAAATTCTTATTCAAGTATCCTTTTATGCCATCCAGAAATTCTATATCATTTCGAATCAACAATATGTCATCCACATATAATATTAGAAATGCTACAGAGCTCCCACTCACTTTCTTGTAAATACAGGCTTCTCCAAAAGTCTGTATAAAACCATATGCTTTGATCACCTCAACAAAGCATATATTCGAACTCCAAGATGCTTGCACCAGTCCATAGATGGATCGTTTGAGGTTGCACACTTTGTTAGCACCTTTAGGATCGACAAAACCTTCTGGTTGCATCATATACAACTCTTCTTTGAGATATCCATTAAGGAATGCAGTTTTGACATCCATTTTCCAGATTTCATAATCATAAAATGCGGCAATAGCTAACACGATTCGGATAGACTTAAGCATCGCTACGGGTGAGAAAGTCTCATCGTAGTCAACTCCTTGAACTTTTCGAAAACCTTTTGCAACAAGTCGAGCTTTGTAGACAGTAACATTACCATCGACGTCAGCCTTCCTCTTAAAGATCCATTTATTTTCAATGGCTTGCTGATTATCGGGCAAGTCAACCAAAGTCCACACTTTGTTCTCATACATGGATCCCATATCAGATTTCATGGTCACAAGCCATTTTGCGGAATCTAGGCTCATCATCACTTCCTCGTAGTTAGTAGGCTCATCATGGTCTAGTAACATGATTTCCAGAACAGGGTTACCGTACCACTCTGGCGCAGAACGTACTCTGGTTGACCTACGAGGTTCAGTAGTAACTTGATCTAAAGTTTCATGATCATCATCATTAGCTTTCTCACTGATCGGTGTAGGAATCACTGGAACTAGTTTCTGTGATGAACTACTTTCCAATTCTGGAGAAGGTACAATTACCTCATCAAGTTCTACTTTCCTCCCACTCACTTCTTTTGAGATAAACTCCTTCTCTAGAAAGGATCCATTCTTAGCAACGAATATCTTGCCTTCGGATCTGTGATAGAAGGTGTACCCAACAGTTTCCTTTGGGTATCCTATGAAGACACATTTCTCCGACTTGGGTTCGAGCTTATCAGGTTGAAGATTTTTCACATAAGCATCGCAGCCCCAAACTTTAAGAAATGACAACTTGGGTTTCTTGCAAAACCACAGTTCATAAGGCGTCGTCTCAACGGATTTAGATGGTGCCCTATTTAACGTGAATGCAGCTATCTCTAAAGCATAACCCCAAAACGATAATCGGTAAGAGACATAATAGATCGCACCATATCTAATAAAGTACGGTTACGATGTTCAGACACACCATTACGCTATGGTGTTCCAGGGGGCGTGAGTTGTGAAACTATTCCACATTGTTTGAAATGAAGGCCAAACTCGTAACTATACGCCTCCGCGATCAGAATGTAGAAACTTTATTTTCTTGTTACGATGATTCTCTACTTCACACTGAAATTCTTTGAACTTTTCTTTTCAGACTTGTGTTTCATCAAGTAGATATACCCATATCTTCTCAAATCATCTGTGAAGGTCAGAAAATAACGATACCCGCCGCGAGCCTCAACACTCATTGGTCCGTATACATCAGTATGTATGATTTCCAATAAGTCAGTTGCTCGCTCCATTGTTCCGGAGAACGGAGTTTTAGTCATCTTGCCCATGAGGCATGGTTCGCAAGCACCAAGTGATTCATAATCAAGTGTTTCCAAAAGTCCATCAGTATGGAGTTTCTTCATGCGCTTTACACCAATATTACCTAAATGGCAGTGCCACAAATAAGTTGCACTATCATTATCAACTTTGCATCTTTTGGCTTCAATATTATGAATACTAGATAATGCCACGCGCGTTGCTGCGTGAATTTTGTATGACATGATGTTAAGAATATAACTGTAAAACTATGGAGTTAAATATGATGGTATTGGATGTTTTAGGCACAAAATAAATGGCTAACGTCCAACCCATACTTGCATAAGAATATCTCTATCATGTTTAGAAAGGTTTAGAAAGAACATAAACACTGTGGAACAGATCACTTGTTTTACCGAAACAATGTCCAACACTAAGTAAATCAAGGGAAGACAATAATAAAGTGAAGGCACACATGCTGCTTGAGGATTGAATCACCCCCAATTTGATATGGCACAACTACTACATAAGTGGCATACTGTCTTGTTGTACCTAACATTTGGTATACTATAGTGTAGAAGGTATTAGCTAGTTTCATAGAAATCTTCAATTAGGAACCTTAAAGTATAAACTAAACTATGTTTACGGTTTCATCAGACTGTATGTGTATGCAGATCATGAGATGGTGAAAGTTATTATGCATCTGAGCGTGTGCTAGAATCGTCATAACCATCTTACTTGTTTTCTGTTCAAAGCGTGAAGACATATCATTTGCATACTACTCATAATTGTAGCATGATGGAAAATCAAGACACCTTTTGCATCTTTTGTGCATATTAGGCAGCTCAAATGTGGTGGGAGTCGCCCCTCAGGATGTCTAGAAAAGGTGCAGAAAATCATGTAAGGTAGCCAACCATAGGTGTCTACGCTAATGTTTCCTTTTTTAGAAAAGGATATGCTAAGGTTTCCTAATTGGAGGAAACAAACCGAAAAGAAATATGAGATATTGTGTACAAAGTAGGATGTCAACGGTGCTGACATGAATAATAGAGGAACAAATCCCTTGTACATGAACACCGATGATCTCATAAAACTTGGAAGAAGAGTTTAAGGCTACAAAGAGCATGGATACTAAAGCAGATTGACTACAGTCAATCAAACTATCTAACTAAAACGCTCTATCCCATATCAATGTTTCAAAGTTCACTACCAACCACAATCTCATCTTAGCTTCTGCTTTGTAAACTGTAGGTGTGCACATAATATCAAATCAAACTATAAGGGTCTGATCTGTAAGCGAATTAAGTAGTGATTGTATTTTTTGCCCTGGAAATATAAGTATAAATCATTAAATGAGCACCGTACTGGATTCTTGGTCCTATAAGTCACGGTTACATTTTTTACAATACCAGCTATTTTCTATATATCAATCCTCTGAAATAACAATGAAGGGATGGGGCAAGCCCAATACCTTATCAAATGCCAAATGCTCATGATTCCACATCAGTGAATAAATTTCAGATCAAATCTTGTAATGAAGGAGTAGAATACCAAAACATGAGTTGGAATAATAGGAATAAAAGAAGAAATTCATCAGGAAATATACAATATTATTTTCAATATTCGGTTGAAGGAATTAAAAAGAGAATGAGCTCAAAGATGCATCAGCATTATTTATCTTGATGTGGTCGTGCCAAAAAGCTAGCGACGACTGATTCCA
Organism: Secale cereale; assembly: GCA_902687465.1. Classification (NCBI taxonomy): domain Eukaryota; kingdom Viridiplantae; phylum Streptophyta; class Magnoliopsida; order Poales; family Poaceae; genus Secale; species Secale cereale. Next base: position 650,582,176 of record LR738711.1, on the reverse strand, counting down.
TGGTCAGGTCTAGACAGAATTCCTTGGCAATGCGGACTCAGATCAATGCTCTCCTTGGCATCCTCACAGGCTCGCAATTCATGTCAGGCTATCTCCACCACGCGACCCCATCTTGTCCGGGTGCGTCCTTTTGGGGTAGAACAGACGAATAGTGCGGCCCAACGCGTGGTCCCAAACGGGCAAATGTCCGGATTCCGTCCGTTTTCGCCCCATCCTCGGCCCAAACTTGCGCATTAAACGACAAAGTAAGTTGTCTAGATATTCTACTAAGATGACAACTAAAGGAAATAGGGATAACAACTACACAAGCATGCTACAGGAGTTAAACAAGTAAAGCATGCAAAAGTAAAGGTAAGAAATAACCACAAGTGGAACCGGTGGAGACGAGGATGTGTTGCCGAAGTTCCTTCCCTTTGAGGGGAAGTACGTCTCCGTTGGAGCGGTGTGGAGGCACAATGCTCCCCAAGAAGCCACTAGGGCCACCGTATTCTCCTCACGCCCTCACATGATGCAAGGTGCAGTGATTCCACTAGTGGTGCCCTTGAAGGCGACGACCGAACCTTTACAAACAAGGTTGGGGCTATCTCCACAACTTGGAGGCTCCCAACAAAACCACGAAGCTTCACCACAATGGAATATGCTTCGAGGTGACCTCAACCATCTAGGGTGCTCAAACACCCAAGAGTAACAAGATCCGCAAGGGATTAGTGGGGAGAATCAAATATCTCTTGGTGGAAGTGTAGATCGATGCCTCCTCAAGCAATCTCGAGCAAATCAACAAGTTTGATTGGCTAAGGAGAGAGATCGGGCGGAAATGGAGCTTTTGGAGCAACAATGGAGTAGTGGGGGAAGAGGTAAGTCTTCTTGGAGAAGAAGACCCCCTATATATAGTGGGAGAGCAAATCCTACCGTTATGTGCGTTTTCAGCCCGCAGAGAGCAGTAGTACCGCTGGCTGAGCGGTACTACCGCTCTGAGAGCGGTACTACCGCTAGGCAAAAACACGCGAGATGATTGACAACCACGGATGAAATAAATTACATCCGCGGCTACATCCGCAGAGAAAACGGTAGCAGCAAAACGCGACACGGTACTACCGCTTGGACTAAGCGGTACTATCGCATAGGATGCGGAAGTAAAAAATTACTTCCGCACCTACTTCTGCACTTAGAATCAGTGCCGGGCCAGATACACGGTACTACCGCTCTGGAGCCACGGTACTACCGCTGGTGCGGTACTACCGTGTCTTCAGGCGGTACTACCGTGTGGTTGTGCGGTACTACCGCTCTATGTAGCGGTACTACCGCTTGCCAGGCAGATGATTTAGTTAAGAAGTCATGGTTTGCATATACGATAATAAACGGTTGGAACTCCAGAGAAGCAAGGAAAAGGTGGTGTGAGAGTAAGATGTGTACGTGTTGATTCCACCCAAACGTTTCCGAAGCGGACCCCCTCTTAATAGTACGGCTTTCCTATTACTCAAAGCCACCGACAGGGAGCAAAAACAAAACACCGTCTTCCATCGAATCCGAGGGGCAATCAATCGTCTTGTGCCTAAGTGAGATATACCTGTAGGAGCTTGGAGCACACGATTAGTCTGCAAATGCATTGTCATCAATCACCAAAACTACTTAGGGAGAAATATGCCCTTACAATCTCCCCCTTTTTGGTGGATTGATGACAATACGGGATTTGCACAGGGATAAAATAAGAGAGTATGCAATCCTAAAACTAGAATATAGGTGAGCTCCCCCTGGATGTGTGCCTACACAAGATTGTGCTTTGGACTGCACAACACACATACTAGGTTCAGTGCTCCCCCTATATTCTACACATAATATACACCTTATATTCAACAGAGCACATAAACAATGGAAAGAAAACTAACTGCTCACGATATAATAATAAAGACATAACGACGAGTTTAACGATAGAGAAGCATATGTCTTACACCATACGATAGTCTCACGCACACGACACAAAAGCACGCAAATAAACAGAGTTCAACCAACGAAAAGAAACAACTGGCACAAGACGCAAATCACTTCTCTCCCCCTTTGTCATCGAGACACCACAAAGGGGAAAGAGGACACTAAGACGGGTGACAGCCCCGGAGAAACTCAGACATCGTACTCGTCATCAGACTCCTGCTGCTCCTCCTGAAGCTCCTCGTCAGACTCTGACCACTTGTACCCCTGACGGGCCATCCAAGCTGCCTCAGGGGTGATGTTGTCCTCGGACCCGTTAGACACGTCCTCTCCATAGACCGCCAAGAGCTTCTTGTCACGCTGGCGAGTCTTCTTGTCAGTCACATGAGCCCTGTATTGACCTTGAGCCTGCATGCAGAAAAGGGACTTCATCTTTTCCTTAAGCTTCTTAGCCCAAGAAGGCTCGGAGGAGGAAGGAGCAAATCTTCCAGGGACTTGCTCATCAGCCTCATCCACAGGCTCCTCATCAGTGCCCATCTGAGTTGCAGCAGCTTGCTCATGAGTGGTAGTGTTGGCCCAGCGAGTCTTGATGCGAAGACGAATGGGATCATGACGGATACAGTCGGCCTCAAACTCCTCATCAGGGTACAGCTTCTCCCAAGTCTTGGAGATCAACAGAAACAGGAAGGGACCATAGATGGGTACCTTGCGAGTGTAGATCGCAAAGCGGAGCTCACACCACATGATATGGGATATGTCAAGTGGTGGAGACTGCTCCGTGCGAGCCGCTTCACACATCAGCAGCATATCAACCAGGTATGCATGGACCTTGTCCTTGTCGCCAACGCGAGGAAACAGAGTGTTGCGAAAGATCTGATACATGATGTCCAAAAATGGGTTCAACACCCAAGTCTTCTTGCCACTTGCAAGAGTCTTCTCCACATAGAATGGCAGCAGCTTGTCTTTGTTGGCAGATTCTAGTGGGGCATGAGGCCTAGCTCCAACTGGGTTGTGGAGTCCTTCGTCAGCAATCTGTAGAAGATCCAGGAAATCCTTCCAAGATGCAGTCATCTTGTGACCATTGGTCATCCATGTCATTAGGCGATCATCCTTGGAGTGGAAGTGAACTGACGCATAGAACTGAGCAATAATCTCCGGATCAAAATCATGCTGAAAGGTCATGATGTGCTCAAGTCCAAACTGCTCGACCAGATCCAGAGCCTCGGCAAAGTAGGCCCGGTTGGTGTCCCTCCGCATGTGGGCCACGTCCACCCAGTGAGCATCCACGTACAGGTTGGTCTTGTTCTTGAGCACCTCTGTGTAGATGCGATACTGCTGCTTAGTCCAGAAAAGATCATCTCCAGGAAACTGAGCACGGGGTTCTCCATATGGGTTTTGCTTCCTTCGTGCCATGAACTCATTAACTGGCATTTCTTCCATAGACATTGAGGATTCCTTTCGCTTGTTGGCAGCAGTCTTGAATCTGCGCTGGGGATTGGAGCCCTCTGGCACATCACTGGGGTTGCTCGGTCGCTTGGACCCGGTGTCGCGGACATGATTGGTACGACGAGCATCGAAACCGGAGCCACCACCTAAAACACAAACACAAGAACACGACAAAAGCACGAAGACAATCAATGTAAAAGCCTCAAAAAGCACGAGAAATGAGTAGAAAGGGAGATATGTATATGGTACGAAGGAACTATGACCAAAGCGGTAGTACTGCCTGACTGACGCGGAAGTAAAATATTAGTACCGCTTAGTGAGCGGTAGTACCGCTTGGAGGAAGTGGTAGTCCCGCACACTCTGCGGTAGTAAAAATTTACTTCCGTGAACAGCAGCGGAAGTAAAAAACTAGTACTACTTACGGAGCGGTAGTACCGCGTTGGGGTTGCGATAGTACCGCTCGGTAAGCAGTAGTAAAATTTTACTTCCGCTCCAGAGCGGTAGTACCGCTGAGGACAGCGGTAGTACCGCTCTGGTCAGATCTGAAAACGAATCTGGACCAGATCGGGCGGTAGTACCGCAGTTCACGAGCGGTAGTACCGCACGGAACAGACCTGAAAGGTGCGGATCTAGATGAGGCCATGTAGATCGAACAACGGTACTATGGCTGATCATAGTAACTTGGTAGCAACATACATACTAGCATTTCTAGAGCAAGAACACTCTCCTACATCCTAAACTTCCATGGATAAGAACACGAAGAACACAAGAACACTAAGCATCTCCCCTAACCCTAAAAACAACAACAAGGCAACAAGAACAGGGGGAAAGGGGAGAAACCTTCATCCATGGCAAGAGGGCGAGGTGGGGAGCGATCCCACCGGTCGGAATGCGAGGAGAGTGGCCGAGGGAGGAGATCCAGCGAGGTCCTCCGGCGGCGTTCTTGAGAGGGAGAGAGAGGGACGACGTGGGGGTTAGGAGTGAATGGGTATGGGGGAGTTGGAACTCCCCCTGCCTGCTTATAACCCCCACCCATTCGAATATGTGCGGTAGTACCGCGGTCATCGCGGTAGTTTCGCTTGGGCGGTAGTACCGCTCTCCAAGCGGTAGTACCGCTCTACCAGCGGCAGTAAATAAATACTGCCGTGCTGGACGTGCGGTAGTACCGTAACCCCCTTTGCGGTAGTACCGTAACCATGCACGGTAGTACCGCTCCTCCAAGAGCTTGCACGTTTTGACAAGAGGCTTTTAGCAAAGAAGAGAGAAAAGCAAACGAACGCACAAGCAAGGCAAATAACACAACTCCACAGAGGAGGGCGGTGGCTGAGGCCACCTATGTTTGAGTTCGTTGGTATGGTACCGCGAAGAATTATCCTTGGGCCCATGACCAATACTCGGCTTGAAGCACTTAAACCAACTATTTATGGCAAATGATAAAGACATGATTAGTTTATGCATAATGGGGGAGGAATGGTTCATTGAGAGAACAATACTCCCCCTATGTCTATGCCTGCATCTAGACAAGATAACTATATTGAGTGTGAGGGGTGTGTGCAAAGACTCAAGCCACATTGCTCAAATCGATGATATTTAGCTCATGCCTTAATTCGCGAAATCTTGCTTCATCCAATGGCTTCGTGAAGATATCTGCAAGGTTATCATGAGTGTTGACGTAGTGGAGCTCGATCTCTCCTTGCCTTATGTGATCCCGGATGAAGTGATACCGAATCTCTATATGCTTCGTCTTGAAGTGTTGCACCGGGTTGAGAGAAATCTTGATGGCACTTTCATTGTCACACCAAAAAGGCACTTTGTCACAAGAGACACCGTAATCCTTTAAAGTTTGCCTCATCCATAAGAGTTGAGCACAACAACTGCCAGCAGCCACATACTCTGCTTTGGTGGACGAGAGAGATACACGACTTTGCTTTTTGGAAGACCAACTAACAAGAGAGCAACCAAGAAATTGGCACCCTCCCGAAGTGGACTTCCTATCCACTTTGTCTCCCGCCCAGTCAGAATCAGAGAAACCTACAAGGTTGAAGTTTGCTCCTCTCGGGTACCATAAGCCAAAGTTTGGGGTATGAGCCAAATATCGAAAGATTCGCTTGACAGCCACAAAGTGACTCTCCTTAGGTGAGGCTTGAAACCGTGCACAAATTCCTACACTCAACATAATATCCGGTCTAGATGCACAAAGGTAAAGCAAGGATCCGATCATAGAGCGATATACCTTTTGATCCACCGCTTTACCATTGGGATCAATGTCAAGTTGGCATTTGGTTGGCATTGGAGTAGTAGCCGGCTTGACATCACTTAGATTGAACCTCTTGAGCATGTCTTGAGTATACTTGGATTGCTTGATGAAGATGCCTTCTCCTCTTTGTTTGATCTCAAACCCAAGGAAATACTTCAACTCTCCCATCATGGACATCTCAAAATGTGTGGTCATGAGTGCGGCGAACTCATCATTGAAAGCTTTGTTAGGAGAACCAAAGATAATATCATCAACATATAGTTGGCATACAAACAACTCCCCTTTGACCTTCTTAGTAAAAAGAGTGGGGTCGATTTTCCCAATTTCAAACCCACGATCTTGTAACAACTCGATAAGATGCTCATACCACGCACGTGGGGCTTGCTTAAGGCCATAGAGTGCCTTATCGAGTTGGTACACGTGATTGGGGAGCTTAGGATCCTCAAACCCCGGGGGTTGTTTAACATACACCAACTCATTAATAGGACCATTAAGAAATGCACTTTTCACATCCATTTGTTGCAATTTAAAGTTATGATGGGAAGCATAGGCAAGCAACAAACGGATGGATTCAAGACGAGCAACGGGGGCAAAGGTTTCACTGTAGTCGATACCCTCGACTTGGGAGTAGCCTTGAGCCACCAGACGTGCCTTGTTGCAGATGACAATGCCATGAGCATCTTGCTTGTTCTTAAAGATCCATTTGGTTCCAATGATATTATGGTTCTCCTTTGGCCTTGGCACCAGACGCCACACCTTGTTGCGCTCGAAGTTATGGAGTTCTTCATGCATGGCATTGAGCCAATCAGGGTCTTCGAGCGCCTCATAAACCTTCTGAGGTTCAACACAGGAGTCAAAATCTTGATGAGCACAATAGTTTGCTAATTGTCTACGAGTGCTTACCCCCCTTTTGATGCTTCCTAGAATGTTCTCGATGTGATGTTCGTTGGAAGCAAGCCTGGAGGCAACTTTTGTAGCACGACACTCTAATTGCTCTTCAAGAGTTAACTGAGGAGCACTGAGTTGATCATCTTGAGCGTCGTCAGGAGCTAGATCTTGATCTTGAGCTTCCTCTTGATCTTGATCTTTCTCGGAGGACAGAACTTGGCCTTGTGCATCATTTGGTGGCTCTCCACCATCTTGTGATTGATCTTGCACTTGGCCTAGTTCGTCAGGTTGAGGGCCTTCACTTTGTTCTTCGGAAGCGTGCGGGTCTTGGGTTGATGATGGTTCCACTTGAGTGGAACATTGTCCTTCTCCTTCGGCCACAAGGGGTTCCTCAATGGGTAGGATGTATCCAACACCCATTCATCTTATGGCTTGAGGAGGAATTTCATCACCTACATCACAGGTACCACTTTGCTCCACTTGGGAGCCGTTATTTTCATCAAACTCTACGTTACTCGTCTCCTCAATGAGTCCATTGGACTTGTTGAGGACACGGTAAGCATGAGAGTTTGTAGCATAACCAACAAATATGCCCTCGTGAGCTCTAGATTCAAATTTAGACAAGCGAACACCTTTCTTGAGAATGAAACACTTACACCCGAATACCCGGAAGTACTTGAGATTGGGCTTGTTACCGGTAAGAATCTCATATGGAGTTTTTTTCAAGCCTTTGTGGAGATAGAGGCGATTTGATGCATGGCAAGCGGTGTTGATGGCTTCGGCCCAAAAGTTGTATGGAGATTTGAATTCAGCCATCATGGTTCTTGCCGCATCCATTAGAGTACGGTTCTTTCTCTCCACTACACCATTTTGTTGAGGGGTATATGGGGCTGCATATTGATGTTTGATCCCCTCATCACCAAGAAACTCATCCAAGGTGTAGTTCTTGAACTCGGTGCTATTGTCACTTCTGATCATCAAAATCTTTGCTTCATGTTGTCGTTGAGCTTCATTTGCAAAGTTGATGACGGTTTGTTGGGTCTCACTCTTCTTCTTGAAGAATTATACCCAGGTGTATCTTGAGTAATCATCCACAATCACCAAGCAGTATTTTCTACCCCCAAGGCTATCAAAAGATGGAGGCCCAAAGAGGCCCATGTGGAGGAGCTCTAGGGGTCTCTTTGAATAGATGATAGTCGTGGGAGGGTGAGCCTTCTCATGTAACTTTCCTTCAATGCAAGCCCTGCAAGCACGATCTTTGGCAAAGCTAGCATTTGTTAGTCCACGGACATGGTCCCCCTTGAGAAGACTTTGCAAAGATCTCATATTGACGTGGGCCAAACGGCGATGCCAAAGCCATCCCACATCAACTTTAGCCATTAGGCATGTCGCGACCTTAGTGGGTTGCTTTGAGAAGTTAACCACATAAAGGCCGTTCTCGACATGCCCAACATAGGCTACTTTAAGAGTCTTGCTCCACAAGAGGGCCACGGTATCAATATCAAAGAATGTAGCAAAACCCATGAGTGCAAGTTGGCGAACAGAAAGTAAATTGTATGCAAGGGACTTAACAAGCATGACTTTCTCGATCGTGAGATCATGAGAGACAACAACCTTGCCAAGTCCCAATACCTTAGAAGATGAAGCATCACCCCATTCGACGTTGGTGGCCATAGATGAACCGAGATGCACGTCCACCACCAAGTCTTTGCTTCCGGTCATATGATTTGTGGCTCCGCTATCGAGCAACCATGATCCCCCACCGGAAGCAAACTCCTACAATAGATCAATGCTTGGATTTAGGTACCCATTTGGTAATGGGTCCTTTGAGGTTAGTAACAAGGGTCTTAGGAACCCAAATGGACCATTCAATGTACTCATAAGAAGAACCAACAAATTTAGCAAACACATGACCATCACTAGCACGGCATAAAACATATGAAGGATTAAAGTCGCCGGCCATGTTTGGTGGTATGGTGGAGTTTTCCTTGACACCACCACTTTTCACAGTTTTCTTCTTCTTTGACGTGCCCTCTCCTTCCTTCACAAAAGATTGTCGGAGAGGGGGTGGTTGCTTGGTCTTGTCATTCTTCTTCTTCTTGGGCTTAGGAACAAACCCAATTCCTTCCTTTGCCACAACCTCCTTTTGATTGCTCAAAAGGGTGTTGAGGTTCTTCTCACCTTGTATGCAAGTCACAAGGCCTTTCTCAAGTTTCTTCTTCAACTCGGCATTCTCCTCAACAAGATGCACATGCTCGCAACACGGGTTAGTAGCATTTGCATTATCAATTAAAACCATGCGAGGAAAGATAGCATTTTCCTTGGTTAGCGAAACTTGGAGTTGATCATGAGACTCCTTGAGAGTAGCATGCATACCTTTCAAGACTTTGTGAGCCTTGTCAAGTATGTCAAACTCCTCTTTGAGTTTAGCATGGTCAACCTCAAGTTTTGCCTTCTCGGAATTAAGCACACGAGAGACAACTAAAGCATGATCAAGATCTTTCTTTAATTTAGCATGACCATCGTTGTGTGACTCCTCAAGAGCCAAACGAAGACCACGCTCTTCCTCTAGGGCGTTAGAGAGATCTGATATCTCATCGGCATAGTGTCGACTATGTCCTTCCATTTTAGTAATGGTTTCCCCGTGAGCCTCGATCATGTCATTGGCCTCACCGAGTTGTTCCAAAAGAGCAACAAAATGCTTCTTGGGTTTGCCCTTGAGAATTTTCATGAACAACTCAAATTCATTTTCTCCCTCCTTAGCACCCTCACTCTCATCAATACAATTCGTCAATGAAGGATTAGAAGAGATAGTAGTATTGATGTTTGGGGTTACCTTGTTGGTGGCCTTGGCCATGAGACACTTGGCGGTGATGTTCTCATTTGGTGAGTCGAAGAGAGATGAGTGCGGAGTAGTAGAAATTGCAATTGTGGCCATAGTGGTCACCTCATCGTCTTCATCATTATCATCATCCTCAACATATTCTTCTTGGGCCACCAACACTTTCGGAGGAGTCTTCTTGTTGAAGTTGTTCTTGTTGGGATAGGACTTTGACTTGTCCTTCCGAATAAGCTTGCCTCCAAAGTCTTCTCTCTTCTCATATGGACAATCCACAACGAAGTGACTTACATTTCCACAGCTGAAGCATGTCCTCACTCGTTGCTTCCCCTTGTTCCCACTAGAGTTGTTCCTGTTGAAGTTGGATCTTGTGTTCTTCTTGCCCCAGAATTGCCTTGAAGCAAGAGCCATGTGCTCATGATAGGCATATTTGGTGTCCTCGGGGCTTCACTCATCATCATCTTCCACCTCCCCCTCTTCCACACAAGCCTTGGCCTTCAGGGCAAGATTAGGCTTCTTCGATCGCTGAGCTCTTAAGACCGCATTGTCGGCGGTCACGTCCAAGATCCTCATGGCAACAAACTCATCCAACACTTCGTTTGAGGATAGGTGGTGGAAGTCCGGTCTCTGACGTATGACAGAGGACATGGCCTTATGGTAGGGCATCATGGCCTTGAGGAACTTGCGCTTGATCCAATTGTCATCCGTATCCTTACTGCCATGATCTCGAAGAGAGACCGCAAGGATAGTTAATCTTCGATAAAGTTCACGAGGATTATCATCTTCGATCATAGCAAACTCATCAGCTTCATCTTGCATCACTTCATAGTTGGAGCGTTGAATACTGGTGCTTCCCTTGTACATCGTGCCAACATGCTCCCAAGCTTCCTTGGCCACAGTGAAGGGTCGAAGGTGAGCAATGTCTTCAGGAGGGATGGAATATTGAAGAATGCAAAGAGCGGACTCGTTGAACTGATGATCCGCAGTTTCTCTTGGAGTCATGTTGTCGGGATCATGCGGATAAAAACCTTGCTCAATGATTCTCCAAAGGTTAGTAGAACAATGATTAATATGACGTTTGAAACGAAACAGCCAAGTAGCAAAATCAGAATTTTTGATAAACTTGGGAGGGGGCCCAACGGAATTTAAATGCGGTGTGGGAACAGGTCCTCCATAGTGAGTAGGAGGAGCGGATTGGGCAAATTTCCCACTCCCATTCTTAGTAACAGGGGCATGATCACTACTAGCTTCTCCCTTGTCGGGAGTAGCCTCCGACACGTTGGTAGCAGGACGAGCCACTTCCAACGGTGTGGTGGATAATTTAAGCCCCTCAAGCAAATCTTTAAACATGCCTTTGACCTCGCTCGCTAGTGATTCTTTCAATGTGGTCAAGGCCACATTGAACTCCTCACGAGAGACCGAGGCTCCCCCATCTGACGTAGGCAAGGACGGAGTTCCACCGGAATGGTCCTCCGTCTCGACTACGTTGTCACCCATACTCTTTGGATGGTAAATTCCTTAAAAAGAGATGAGGCTCTGATACCAATTGAATGGATCGATATGGTTGACTAGAGGGGGGGGGGCGAGTAGGCAACTAACAATTTTTAGCTTTTCTTAACCACTTTAAATTAAACGACAAAGTAAGTTGTCTAGATATTCTACTAAGATGACAACTAAAGGAAATAAGGATAACAACTACACAAGCATGATATAGGAGTTAAACAAGTAAAGCATGCAAAAGTAAAGGTAAGAAATAACCACAAGTGGATCCGGTGGAGACGAGGATGTGTTGCCGAAGTTCCTTCCCTTTGAGGGGAAGTACGTCTCCGTTGGAGCGGTGTGGAGGCACAATGCTCCCCAAGAAGCCACTAGGGCCACCGTATTCTCCTCACGCCCTCACATGATGCAAGGTGCCGTGATTCCACTAGTGGTGCCCTTGAAGGCGGCGACCGAACCTTTACAAACAAGGTTGGGGCTATCTCCACAACTTGGAGGCTCCCAACAAAACCACGAAGCTTCACAACAATGGAATATGGCTTCGAGGTGACCTCAACCGTCTACGGTTCTCAAACACCCAAGAGTAACAAGATCCGCAAGGGATTAGTGGGGAGAATCAAATATCTCTTGGTGGAAGTGTAGATCGATGCCTCCTCAAGCAATCCCGAGCAAATCAACAAGTTTGATTGGCTAGGGAGAGAGATCGGGCGGAAATGGAGCTTTTGAAGCAACAATGGAGTAGTGGGGGAAGAGGTAAGTCTTCTTGGAGAAGAAGACCCCATATATATATAGTGGGAGAGCAAATCCAACCGTTATGTGCGTTTTCAGCCCGCAGAGAGCGGTAGTACCGCACGTAAGTTGCGGTACTACCGCTGGCTGAGCGGTACTACCGCTAGGCAAAAACACGCGAGATGATTGACAACCACGGATGAAATAAATTACATCCGCGGCTACATCCACAGAGAAAACGGTAGTAGCAAAACGTGACATGGTACTACCGCTTGGACTAAGCGGTACTACCGCATAGGATGCGGAAGTAAAAAATTACTTCCGCACCTACTTCTACACTTAGAATCAGTGCCGGGCCAGATACACGGTACTACCGCTCTGGAGCCGCGGTACTACCGCTGGTGCGGTACTACCGTGTCTTCAGGCGGTACTACCGTGTGGCTGTGCGGTACTACCGCTCTATGTAGCGGTACTACCGCTTGCCAGGCAGATGATTTAGTTAAGAAGTCATGGTTTGCATATACGATAATAAACGGTTGGAACTCCAGATAAGCAAGGAAAAGGTGGTGTGAGAGTAAGATGTGTACGTGTTGATTCCACCCAAACATTTCCGAAGCGGACCCCCTCTTAATAGTACGGCTTTCCTATTACTCAAAGCCACCGGCAGGGAGCAAAAAGAAAACACCGTCTTCCATCGAATCCGAGGGGCAATCAATCGTCTTGTGCCTAAGTGAGATATACCTGTAGGAGCTTGGAGCACACGATTAGTCCGCAAATGCATTGTCATCAACCACCAAAACTACTTAGGGAGAAATATGCCCTTACAGCCCGCTTGTCGGGGACATCAGCAGTCCCTTCGCTTCCAATGCCTCCACACCCTCTCCCGCCCCGCCCCGCCGCCGGCGCCGCCGCTATTCTCCGACCGCCTCCTCACCGCGCAGCCCCTGGCCATCCATACCAAACCACATCTCGACATGGCCGCCACCATGCCCGCACTTTCGCCGTAGTTTTGGTCGTCGATCGGAGGAGGTTTGGCCGTCGCCGTCGTAGCCGGAGGCAGTGGGGATACGACCACCGGCGACCACGGTAGTTTCCGACGAGTGCTCCAGAGCGGCCAGTAGCCGGCCGCCAACCACCCCTGCTGCATCGAGGTGATCATCGCGGCCTCTTTGCCACCACGACGGCAAGGTGTTCGACACTTTGCCCACAAAGGTATGGACAGTTGAGATGAGTTTTTCTTACACCATTTCAATTGTTCATCGGACGATTCGTCGTCGGATGATGAAGATCTTGTGGTGGCTCCACTTGTAGTTCACGACCACATCCAACGGCAGCTTCCTTGGTACAGGGGGTCACTCCCTGGCCGTGCTCCCAACCTGAACCGCAACAGGGAGAGAGGCCACGCCCTGCTCTATGCCGATTACTTTGCGAACACCCCGCTCTTCAAGCCAGATAAATTCCGTCACCGTTTTCGTATGGCAAGGCATGCGTTCAATCATATCCGAGAGGGAGGGGTTGCTCATTATCCATACTTCGAGTGCAAGACGGATGCCCTTGGCAAGCTTGGATTCTCCTCTTACCAGAATTGCACTGCGGTCATCCGCATGCTTGCATATGGAATTCCAGGCGATCTGGTGGATCAGTATGTGCGCAAGAGTGAGACAACTTGTCTGATGTCAATGTACAAGTTCTGCATGGCTGTGATCAAGGTGTTTGGCCCTGCGTACTAGAGGCAGCCAACTGCCACTGATACAGAGAGATTGTTGGCGACCAACACAGCTAGAAGCTTTCCAGGCATGCTTGGCAGCATAGATTGTATGCATTGGGAGTGGAAGAACTGTCCATTTGCTTGGCAGGGCCAGTACAAGGGGCATGTCAAAGCATGCACAATCATATTAGAAGCGGTGGCTTCGCATGATCTTTGGATATGGCATTCTTTCTTCGACATGGCAGTTTCTCACAATGATATCAACGTGCTGCAGCGTTCTCCAGTCTTCGCAAGGCTTGCAGAAGGCTACTCCCCACCTGTCAACTTTGAGATCAACTGCCACCAGTACAACAAGGGATACTATCTAGCTGATGGTATATATCCTCAGTGGTCAACTTTTGTGAAGACAATCTCGAGGCCCCAAGGTGAGAAGAGAAAGAGATTTTCCCAAATGCATGAGAGTGCTAGAAAGGATATGGAACGTGCTTTTGGTGTGCTTAAATCCCGATGGGGTATCGTTCGAAACCCTGCACTGTCGTGGGACGAAGGGGAGCTTTGGGAGGTGATGACTGCTTGTGTGATCATGCACAACATGATCATCAAGGACGAGCGTGATGACAGTATCTTCAACCAAGGATTTGATTATCAAGGTGAAAATGTTGAGCCCCTGTACCAAGAACCGGCCACGTTTGAACAGTTTGTCCAATTCCACCATGAGCTGCGTGATTGGCAAACTCATTTGGATCTTCAAAATGACTTGGTTGAGCATGTGTGGGATCACATTGGCAACGAATAGTTGTATTGGTTCATTTTATGTTCATTCAAGACAATTTCGATTTGGTTGTAAAACTATTTTATTAGAGACAATTTCGAGTGAGTGGTAAAACTATTTTTATTTTCAAAAAATTAATATTTGGACGTGCAAACTTGTTTTGATATGATAATATGGGCATTTTTAGCCATGGTGGATAGGATGGAGCCAACGGATGCGGCCGCGCGCTGGGCGCACGGCCACCGCATCCCAGGACAAGCCCGGACATGACCTCAGTGCCCTACCCAAACGAACAGAATCCGGGCAAAGCGGACGTCCGTTTGGGGTCGCGTGGTGGAGTTGGCCTCAAGGCGTCCACCTGGATTCATAGAAGAAGGCCAATAGTGGATGGGAGCCATGCCAGGGCCCATGGGACTAGAGTGCCAACACAGGCTGCAATCAACCGAGATGCTACCGCCTGCTGCAGGATAGGGAAGGTGAACCGAGGACGCGGCGGCTCCGAGCAGGGTTCGCCGCCGCCACATGGAGCCTTCTGGGCCTTCTGCCAAGGCACTCGGCGCTCGACCGCAAGGTAATCACCAAGAGTAATGGGGCGATGCTGGCGACAGCATCTTTCGTGAGGCGCTCTTCTTCCATGGTGGGCCTGCGCCGGGAAGGCCGGTGTCAAGGTGGGGATGGACGCTGGGAGACCATGTTACCTACAGGAGCCTTTCTACCCTTCCCCGTCGCTGCTTTCGTACTCGTTGTTGGAAATGTGAGCAATTTACCAAGTGATTTTATTAATAGAAATACTAGATAAAACATGACTAATATAGAAAAGATAAAACATGTCATGCGATCTAATAGAGAGAAGGTAAATAGTATTTGCATATATAAACTAGAACCAAACATATCTAGTGCAGACACTAGTGCTAGAAACTTAAGAAGAAACTAAAACAGAGAGAGTATGAGAACATACGCAGCAGAAGCAGAAGTCCCGGTCTTGGGTGCAGTGTCATCGCCGGCCATGTTGTCGAAGAGGTTGTTGACGTCAGGGAAGAAGTCTTCGTCGGGGAAGTAGTCGTCGGAGTTCGGGGAGTCCGTGACGAAGAAGTCAGTAGTCGCGTGGAGCACTCCGCAAAAACCTTATCACCCTTCTCCCGTACAAGACTCAAAGCAGTGCAATTTCGGAGGCCTACTGTCCCGACCTGCGGTGCACGCCGCAAGCCGGGATGAGGAAGACAACAGCAGCTCACAGATGGAACCGATGGCGAGAGAAAGGAGTAGTTCTGGTGCATCTCGCTGAGAGGAGCGACCTTCCTTTTATAGGCGCAAGAGAAGGAGGCGAGAGGCTGCGCTGGGGGCTGAAGGGAACGAGGGATACGAAACGAACAGACAGGAGCCGAAGGGTGCAACATTCATATCTAGTACCCAGTACAGCAAAAACTTTCCAGCTCCTGAGTGACCTTTCGTATTCCCATAGTGCGTGTCAAAAATTTATACATCGGCTCATTCCCGCAACCCGTGGCGCGTTGTGACGAGGTGTGGCGTGGCGTGGCAAGGCGGGCGGAGGTGGAGCACGCGTGGATTTCCCTCTTGTTCTCATGCCCGTACAAGTGGGGAAAGAACCTCCCTTATAAGGACGTCCAACTCCCTCTAAACTAGTAATGTGGTACTAAACTTTAGTAGTGCCCCTTGCCTTGCACGAATGGGCTAAGTGAGGCCTCTAGGATTTATTAGGAATTTCTGAAATTATTATTGGGCTGGCCCATAAGTAGATAATATTCCAGCAATCCCCCACCAGATCCCAAAGGCACAGAAAATTTGTCGTTGGTTCCAAAACATTTTTTATATATCGGTACTGCAGTGGAGACTGTTAAGTTGAGCTTCCACCTAGAACTCTATGTTACACTAGTAAGCAACTTGAACAGTGGACTGGGCCTTGAACTGCAAGTTTTCTGCGAATCTAGCTTCACACAAAGCCTTGACCGATACTTGGCTACCATGGGTCTTCCCCGTGGGTAGAGCTTATGCGTCATACTCCGTGACCTTACATGAGTTTACTAGATAGAACCCTACTCTCATAGATTGTGACGTTTGACAATCAGACTCATATAGGAGTGTTCTTCAAAAGATGTTCTGCAAGACAACATCTCTACTTACATGAGCTGCTTAGAACACATTAAGATATACATCAACCTGCCATGCAGATTTAGGAGAGTATTGCATCTTCATGGAGTGGTATTGTTAATAATAAGGATACTCTCCTCTCAGTTGACCAACAGCTTGTCTTCCACATCTAATTCACGGGATCTCCGATCATATAGACTAGGTTACCACTGTGAACAACTCATATTGTGGGTCTCATACCCATCTCCCTCGATGCATTATCTATCATATTTCGTGATAGACCCTTATTAAAAGGATCTACCAGATTTTTAGACGTTTGGATATAATACAATGCAATTACTCCAGAGTTTTTCATTTTCAGACAAACTTTAACCTTCTCTGAACATGTCTTGATGACCTCATGTTATCCTTTGAGCTGCTCACTTTCGTGATCACAGTTTGATTGTCGGAGTTCATAAGGATACCCGGTACAGGTTTCTCAACAACTGGCAAGTCATTCAAGAGCCGACGAAGCCAATCCGCTTCGACTGTAGTTGTATCTAGTGTTGTGAGCGCTGCTTCCATTGTTGACCTCGTTAAGATGGTCTGCTAGCAAGACTTACAAGAAACAGCGTCACCTCCATGAGTGAATACATATCCGCTCGTGGCCTTTATCTCATCGGCATCTGAGATCCAGTTTGAGTCACTATACCCTTCAAGCACCTTTGGGTGACCGGTGTAGTGAATTCCATAATTTGCAGTGCCTTTCAAATAACGCAAAACTCTCTCTAGAGCTTTCCAATGCACATCTCCTGGTTTTGAGACAAACCGACTCAGCTTGCTAACAGCAAAAGAGATGTCAGGTCTTGTAGCACTGGCTAAGTACATAAGCGAGCCAATAATCTGAGAATATTTCAACTGGTCTCTAGCAATTCTTCGATTATTTCGAAGTAGGACGATGGCATCGATCATATGGTGTTGGAGAGGGCTTGCAGTCACTATAGCCAAAGCGACTCAAGATCTTTTCCACATAGTGAGATTGAAGCAATGTAATCCCAGCATCATCGTCTCTCAACAACTTGATGTTCAGAATGACATCAACCACTCCTAAACCCTTCATCTCAAGACAACGAGATAGGAAATCCTTGACCTCCTAAATAACATTCAAAATTGTTCCGAAAATCAGTATGTCATCAACATACAAGCAAAGGATAACTCCCCCGCCCCTACCATGGCGATAGTACACACATTTGTCAGCTTCGTTCACAACAAAGCCCGCAGCTGTTAAAGTTCTTTCAAACTTCTCATGCCACTATTTGGGTGCTTGCTTGAGTCCATACAATGACTTCAGCAACTTGCACACTTTCCCTTCCTGACCATCTACTACAAACCCATCTGGTTGCTCCCTAGAAATTTCCTCATCCAACTCTCCATTTAGGAAAGCAGTCTTAACATCCATTTGATGAACGAGAAGACCATGTGAGGCGGCTAGTGAAAGTAGAACTGAAATAGTGGTCAATCACGCCACAGGTGAGTAAGCATCTAAGAAGTCTTCACCTTCCTTTTGGGTATAACCCTTAGCACGAGCCATGCCTTGTACTTTTCGATAGTACCATCAAGCCTAAGCTTCTTCTTGAATACCAATTTGCACCCTATAGTTTTGCACCCATAAGGACAATCGGTTATCTCCCAAGTTTCATTCGCTAAGATGGAATCCATCTCACTATGAACCGCTTCCTTCCAGTAGTCAGCATCTTCATATGCATAGGCCTCTAAAATAGAACTGGGAGTGTCATCTATTAGATAGATAAGAAAATCATCACCAAAGGACTTTGCAGTCCTCTATCTCTTGCAAAGTGTTCCATCGATATGGTAGGTTCAGTAATTGTAACTGATTCTTGATTCAATGAACTAGGCATCTCCTGAGTAGATGAGGTAGCCATATCCTTCATCGGAAAGATATCTTCAAAGAAAGTCGCATCATTCGACTCCATGATTGTACTGACATGCATGTCAGATAGCTCAGATTTTACAACCAAGAATCTATGTCCAATGCTATGAAAAGCATATCTCAAGAAAACACAATCCACAGTTTTTGGTCCAAGTTTGCGCTTCTTTGAGAATGGCACATTGACTTTCGCCAAACAACCCCAGGTTTGTATATAAGAGAGTTTTAACCTTTTCTTCTCCCATTCCTCGAATGGAGTTATCTTTTTGTTCTTTGCGGGAAATCGGTTTAGGACATGACATGCAGTCAATATCGCCTCCCCCCACCATGCCGTGGAGAGACCCGATGTGTCTAACATGGCGTTAACCAAATAAATTAGAGTATGGTTCTTTATTTCGGCCACCCCATTTGACTGAGGTGAATAGGTAGGTGTCCTCTCATGGATTATACCATGTTCCGCACAAAAAGCATCAAACTCATTGGAAAAATACTCTCCACCACGGTCGGACCTAAGCCTCTTGATTTTACGATCAAGTTGGTTTTCCACTTCACAAGTTCAAAGCCTCATCCTTATATTTCAGAAGATACACATGACATTATCTAGTGGAGTCATCAATTAATGTCATGAAATATTTCTTTCCACCTTTTGTCAAAACACCATTCATTTCACATAGATCTGAACGTATGAGCTCTAGTGGTGCAAGATTTCTCGTTTCCGCAGTCGTGTGAGACTTACGAGGTTGCTTAGCTTGCACACAAACTTGACACTTAGATCCCTTGATGGTGGTGAAACTACGGATTATGTTTAATTGGGCTAGTCGTGACATGCAACCAAAGTTAACATGACAGAGACGTGAATGCCACACATTTGATTCACTATTGTTGCAAACATGATTAACAATTTTATTGCAAACATCTGACAAGGATAAACGAAACAGGCCTCCTGACTCATAGCCTTTGCCAACAAAATGTTCCATACTTGGATATTACAAATTTATTCGACTCAAAGACAAGCTTGTAGCCATCTCTACATAACAGAGATCGGCTAACAAGATTCTTATTGACGGAGGGGACATAATGCATGTTCTTTAGCCGCACGATCTTCCCCGAGGTAAACTTCAGATTGACCATGCCAACACCATGAGCAGAAGCACTTGAACCGTTGCCCATCAGCACGGTGGAAGTCCCTGCAGTCTGATAAGACAAAAACATGGAAATATCACCGCATACATGCACATTAGCACATGTGTCAATCAACCAATCAAGAGAATGGCATACTGAAAGAATAGTGGGAAATATACCATACCCATCATCCTTCATGTCACTGTCTCCAATGACAACATTAGTGGTCTTGCCGCCTTTCCCAAGATGATGCTTGTCATAGCGATTAGGGGAACTAGGAGCCCAATGATCAGGATCTCCACACACATGACAAACACCTTTCTTCTTGTCATTCTTCTTCTTGAAGCTCGTGTGTTGTACAGCCTTGTTCTTCCCATCAAACTTTGCTTTACCATCAAACTTGCCCTTGTTCTTGAACTTGTGGGACTGGAAGTTTTTCTTCTGTACCAGATTGGCACTATCCCTCAATACCTCGAGCACGTTTGTCGTTTGCTCTCGCCTTTTCTTCCACATCAAGAGTACCAATGAGATCCGGAACAGAAAATTCATGCCTCTTATGCTTCAGTAAGGTAGCAAAGTTCCTCCACGATAGAGGAAGCTTAGTGATAATACCCCCGGCAATAAACTTGTCCGGTAGCATGCAATTGAAGTGCTCAAGTTCTCTACTAAATGACTGTATCTCATGAGCTTGCTCAACCACGGAGCGCTCTTCAGTCATCCTATAGTCATAGAATTGCTCCATGATGTATAGCTCAGTGCCTGCATCCGAGACCCCAAACTTGGCCTCGAGTGCGTCCCACTTATCTTTTCCATTATCAATTGACGCATAAGCATCAATTATGTTCTCACCAAGAACACTCAAGAGAGCAGCCTTAAACAGGGTATCCATTTTCTGAAAAGCGTGTTCCTGTTGAGCATCATAATCTCCTTCAGGTTTGCTGAGAGTGACGTCATAGCAACTCATGGTTTGAAACCATAAGACCGCTCTCACGCGCCACCTCTTGTAGTGCATACCCCCAAACACAGGTGGTCTCATGGAAGCAGCAAAACCACTTGGGGTAAATTGCATATCATAAGGTTTCTGGATTGTTGGAAATTTGAGCAATTTAGCAAGTGATTTTATTAATAGAAATACTAGATAAAACATGACTAATATAGAAAAGATAAAACATGTCATGCGATCTAATAGAGACAAGGTAAATAGTATCTGCATATATAAACTAGAACCAAACATATCTAGGGCAGACACTAGTGCTAGAAACTCAAGTAGAAACTCAAACAAAGAGAGTATCAGAACATATGCAGCAGAAGCAGAAACCCCGGTCTTGGGTGCAGTGTCGTCGTCGGCCATGTCGTCGAAGGGGTTGTTGTAGTCAGGGAAGAAGTCATCGTCGAGCAAGTAGTCATTGGAGTCCGGGGAGTCCGTGACGAAGAAGTCAGTAGTCCCGTGGAGCGCTCCCCAAAAATCTTATCACCCTTCTCCCGTACAGGACACAAAGCGGTGCGGTTTCGAAGGCCTACTGTCCCGACCTGCGGTGCACACCGCAAGCTGGGATGAGGAAGATAGTAGCAGCTCAGAGATGGAACCGATGTTGAGAGGAAGGAGTAGTTCCGGTGCGTCTCTCTGAGAAGAGCGACCTCCCTTTATAGGCGCAAGAGAAGGAGGTGATAGGCTGCACCAGGAGTTGAAGGGAACGAGGGATACAAAATGAACAGTCAGCAGCCGAATGGTGCGGCATTCGTATTCAGTACCCACTACAGCATTGGCTCGGTTCATTCATGCAACCACCGCGCGTCGTGACGAGGCGTGGTGTGGCGTGGCGTGGCGTACCGTGCCGTGCCATGGCGTGGCGTGGCGTGGCGGGCGGCAGAGGAGGAGCGCGCGTGGATGTCCCTCTTGTTCGCATGCTCGTACAAGTGGGGAAAGAACCTCCCTTATAAGGAGGTCCAACTCCCTCTAAACTAGCAATGTGCGACTAAACTTTAGTAGTGCCCCTTGCCTTGCACGAATGGGCTAAGTGGGCCTCTAGGATTTATTAGGAATTTCTGAAATTATTATTGGGCTGGCCCATAAGTAGATAAAATTCCAGCACTCGTCGTGGTAGCACTTGCCAACCATGGTGACCTTGGTCCGAGTCTGACAACTCCTAGTGTTTTTCTGTGAGATGGGATCTAACAGCACTGCTAGTACTGTATTTATCAAAGGGAGCTATAGTTTTCCGATCATGCTGGATCATCAAAAGGAAACCCGGAAATTATGACCGGAAGTGCAACCGGATTGCCAGAGTAGGAATTCGATCAGTCTCTGTTGCAAATTATTAGTGGGATTTGATGGGGAAGTGAAGAGCAAATGAAATCCACTATCGTGGAGAAGACATGAGGCGTTTTATCGGGATCAATTGAGTGGAGTTGTACTATATGCAAACAAAAAAACCGATGAGATGGGGAATCCTCTCCACAGGCCATAAACAGTTCTGTCGGCAGGTTGTGGTGGGTCCTTAGCAAGTAACTGATGCTTATGTGGCAGGGGTGTTGTAGTGGTTGGTCCCATATGTAAGTCAATCAGAAAATGTTGATGTGGCGGTTGTGTTGAGGTGGATAGGCTGCATGTCAAGAGAAATAATATAGTGGGGGTGAACTATTTAGGTATTATAGATGTGTATCACTACGATCGAGATCCAACAAAAATAGACCATTCATCAAGGGTGCATGACCATAAAAGATATTACTCATATAAATGGAACAACCATTATTCTCTGATTTAAATGAATAACCGCCTCGCAACAAACAAGATCCAGATATAATGTTCATGCTCAACGCTGACACGAAATAACAATTATTTAGGTCTAAAACTAATCCCGAAGGTAGATGTAGAGTTAGCATGCCGACGGCGGTCACATCGACTTTGGAACCATTTCCCACGCGCATCGTCACCTCGTCCTTAGCTAATCTTCGTTTAATCAGTAGCCCCTGTTTTGAGTTACAAATATTAGCAACCGAACCAGTATCAAATACCCCGATGCTACTACGAGCATTAGTAAGGTACACATCAACAACATGTATATCAAATATACCTTTGTTCACTTTGCCATCCTTCTTATCCGCCAAATACATGGGGCAGTTTCGCTTCCAGTGTCCAGTCCCTTTGCAGTAGAAGCACTCAGTTTCAGGCTTGGCTCCAGACTTGGGTTTCTTCGTGGGAGTAGCAACTGGCTTGCTATTCTTCTTGAAGTTCCCCTTCTTTCCCTTGCCCTTTTTCTTGAAACTAGTGGTCTTGTTAACCATCAACACTTGATGCTCCTTTTTGATTTCTACCTCCGCAGCTTTGAGCATAGCGAAGAGCTCGAGAATTGTCTTCTGCATCCCTTGCATATTATAGTTCATCATGAAGCCTTTATAGCTTGGTGGCAATGATTGAAGAACTCTATCAATAACACTATCTTCATCAACGTTGCATCCAAGTTGAGTCATGTGATTGTAGTACCTAGACATTCTGAGTAAGTGTTCACTGATAGAACTGTTCTCCTCTATCTTGCAGCTATAGAACTTATTGGAGACTTCATATCTCTCAATTCGGGCATTTGGTTGAAATATTAACTTCAACTCTTGGAACATGTCATATGCTCCATGACATTGAAAACGTCTTTGAAGTCCCGATTCTAAGTCGTAAAGCATGGCACATTGAACTATCGAGTAGTCATCAGAATGACCTTGCTAGACGTTCATAACGTCAGGAGTTGCTCCTATAGCAGGACTGTCACCCAGCGGTGCTTCAAGGACATAATTCTTCTGTGCAGCAATGAGGATAATCCTCAAGTTACGGACCCAGTCCGTGTAGTTGCTACCATCATCTTTCAACTTAGCTTTCTCTAGGAACGCATTAAAATTCAAGGGAACGGTAGCACGGCCATTGATATACAACAACATAGATATGCAAAAACTATCAGGACTAAGTTCATGATAAATTAAATGTCAATTAATCATATTACTAAAAACTCCCACTTAGATAGACATCCCTCTAGTCATCTAAATGATCACGTGATCCAAATCAACTAAACCATGTCCCATCATCATGTGAAATGGAGAAGTTTTCAATGGTGAACATCTTATGTTGATCATATCTACTATACGATTCACGCTCGACCTTTCGGTCTCCAGTGTTTCGAGGCCAAGTCTGTACATGCTAGCACTGGTACGCGTCGGTGCTATACAAACTGTTTTTAACCCCTTTGGGCAATGGCATTTCGAACCGTCGCCAAGTGAGTGTGGGCGATAGGGGGGTCCTTCCCACACAACCCAGAAACCATCAGGGATAGGGCCCCTACAGTACTCCTACTCGTTTTTGCTTGCATTGCCATCGCAGTCGATATTCTGTGGTGCTACGTTTACGATGCGCGGCCCATCACAAACGGTTCACCGTTAAGAAGATTAGCTAATCATCGTATGAGTGTCGGACCGGATTACGAAACGTCGGACCGTCGTAACAACGTCGTACACGACAACTATCGCACACGCTATTCCGTGGTGCAACATTCACGATGCATACTTCATCAGAAATAGTTCATGGCTGTGAATCGTGTACGATAAGGCAACTAACACAAATGTTTAGTTTGCCCGCACGGTTTGTGATTTTGTCTGAAATCGCACACGCTTTGCAAACGGCAACTGTGTACATGCTTGCACACGTTTCCTCTCTGTGAACCGTCTCGGGTTATGGTGCATATCGCAAACGTTTGTGTTTTACCAACCGTGTGTGTCGTAACAACCTGGAGAGCGTAATTTCACCGTAATTTAATTGTTGCTTTTCCAAATTGTATCGTATTTGGATTTGAATTTGAATTTGAATGTATGCTACATCTTTATTCATATCCATCAAGTTCAAACAACCAATGCATTATTCGATTCATAGGTACATATGTTCAAGAATTACATAAGAACCAAATAAAGAATGATGAATCACAGTTGTACACTTGTACTATTAAAGACGGTAAAGAAAGAGGCCAAATATATTCTGGTTGTTGAAAAAGGTGAAGCAGAATGCCCATATTGTGCCCTCCTCCATGCAGAAGGCACGCACGATTCTAGTCCAACCCCTTGTGATCGCCGACCACCCATCCTTCACGGTCTTCATGAAAATATCTAGATAATCATCATGTTCTGGTAGAATTACTTTAACCTTTGCATGCCCACCTGTCACATCCCGAGCTCCTGTCTGTCTAGTGCTAGGTTAGCCGTGCATCATGTTTAAAATTTTGTTAACTTGAAATGGGGATTGATCAAACCCTAGCACTAAATGAACTCAACTAGGTTCAAATAAAAAAAATCCTTTTCAATAAACCCAGAAATGCCTTCATCAATGTGTGATAATTTTGGCAAGGGTTCTGATCCAAACCAAAAATATTGAACATTTTTAGGGAATTTTTGGGCTTTGAATTAAATCAATAAGTATTTAAATTGGGGCATATAAATATTTTTAATACCTTTAAATGCTCCAATAATTCTGAAAATAGTTGAGGGTCTCTGTAATAATTTATTTAATGCCCACAATTATTTTTAGGATTTATTAAAATGATTTGGGCTATAAACTAAATCAAAACAAAATAACAGAAATAGAAAACAGAAAGAAAATAAGAGAGAGAGAGAGAGAGCACTACTTGGGCCTTCTTACCTGCGTGGCCCAATCCCTGTTTAGGCCCAGCCCACCAGGGGGAAGGTTGTCTTCAACCTTGCGCCTACTGGCAGCCAGCGCCGAGCGCCACCTCCTGCTTCGCGCTGTCGACGTCCCATGCGCCCTCGTGTGGTGCCCTAGAGCTGGACTGGACGCCCAGAACCCCCTGCACCTCTCCCTCTCTCCCCCGAACGTTCTCCCCTCCTCTGTCTCCCTCGCACGCACCCACCCGAGCTGGCTCGTCGCCGCCGCTCGCCACCACCGTGGCCACAGCCCTCCCCACGCCCCCGCAACGTGACCACGAGCTCCGCCACGAACCCATGGACCTACACGCCCACGCACGCAAGCTCGGGAGCCTCATGGCGTCTTCCCCGACCCCATCTTCAACCTCCGGCCTTCGTCGACCTCACCATCGATTCGTCACCGTCCGTGCTTCCCCGACCTCGCCGGCCTGCTTGTCTGAATCGCCGTGAGCCCCTCTCTGT
>LR738711.1:650519448-650548281 GCA_902687465.1 Secale cereale | reverse complement strand
CCCCCGTCGTCGCACCCGTGAGCTCCTGCCGCCGGCCATGGCACCGCCGCGGCCACAACTGCTGCCACCCGCGTCTGAGCACGTCACCGCGCTCAGTGCTTCACCAGGAGGCCGTAGCACCCAGCCATTGCTCCTGCCGTGCCCTGTGGCGCTGAATCCGTCGACGTCCGAACTCCGGCGCCGCCCCGCTCGTCGGTGCGGTCGATTCCGGCCACCCTGCGACCTCCCGAGCAGCCAGCTGGATGCGGATGTGTGCGGGATGTCTGTTGGTGGCACTCGCGCGCCCTCCCGCCGTCTGTAGCGCGAGTCCGAACAACTCCGGCGAGCCACCGCCGTGTCTTTGGTCGCCGGCGCCTAACGCCGACGTGGCCGCTTACTTAGGGGGCTAATCACCACACTAACTAACCACCCAGCCACTGACACCTAGGCCCTACGCACTTAATTAAGCACAGTTTAGTTTCTGTTTAGCTTTAATTAACCAAAGTGGCCCCACGCGTCAGTTTGACCGTGCCGACGTGAGCGTTGACTGGGCCCACATGTCATTGACACTAACCAGCCCCAGTCACTGACCAGTGGAGCCCACTGGTCAGGTTTGACCCTGGCCGACCCAGCTGAGTAGGTGACGTCAGAATGACGCAGTGCTGACGCAGTAAATGTTTTCTGGGTTTTTAAATAAATCAGAAATGATTTATTTATTTCAGAAAATAACCAAAACTTCTAAAAATCATATAAAATCAACCGTAGCTCAGATGAAAATAATATATATATGAAAATTGATCAGAAAAATCCAAGGAATCTGTTTACGGCATTTTCATGCATGTTAGAACAACTTATGGTTGCTGTTTAGGACAATTTGAATAAATGGCATTTGAATAATCACATATGGAGTTTGAATTTGAACCTTTGGTTCAAACCAACTTCATTTAATTTGGTGGCTAGTTGCATTAGGCCAAACCACATCATATTGCCATGTCATGATCATGCATCATATTGTCGCATTGCATTGATTGTGTTCTTTCTGTGTTTGTCGGTTTTGTCCCCTCTCAGTAGACGACGTTCCGATGATGAATTCGATGACACCGATGAAGAGCTATTAATATCTTCAGAAGTGCCAGGCAAGCAGAACCCCTTTGTTCATTCCGATACAATCCCACTCTCTCGCTCCTGCTCTCTTTTACTGCATTAGGACAACAACGTTTGAACTGCTTTTGCTGCGGTAGTTGAACCCCTTTCCTCTGCATGACCTGTCATTGCCACAGTAAATAGTTGAAACCCACTAGCATGAGTAGGAGTTGATTGAGCCATGTTGTGCCTACTCATTCTTGCTTTCTGGTTATGCCTGCTATTGCTTAAAGTTGTGTCAGGTCTGATTCATCGGGGATGAATTGGAATGTGGTGAACATGTCCTACTGTTGAGAGCTAAGTGTGTGAACACGATTTGGTAAAGGTAGTAGTGAGAGGCCATGTAGGAGTACATGGTGGGTTGTCTCACTGGAGCCGTCCTTAAGAACTGAGTTCTGTGTAAGTTGTCCAATGACATAGTTACTACCACACATTGGGTTCCGGTAACTCGACCCCTCTCGACTTATTAATCAACTAGATCTCTGTCCAGGAGTTGCAACTAGTTTCTGGTGTTTGTAGGTAGTGTTAGTAGTCTACCAAGTGGCACACGGTACATGTGGGCTTGGGTCAAACTAGGCACCGTGGCACGGTGTACCAAGCGTAGTTCCATCCGACGAGGTGGTCTTGGGAACCCTGCGCACATCTTTTGGGGCCGTGAGCGACACCCCGGCCGGATCTCCCCATGGATGGAACCCGAATAGGCGATAAACCTGGACGAGAGACTTGTGTGGTTAGTCAGGTCGTGGCCGACACCCTCGCCAGGCTTCCGCTTGAAGGTTTGGAAGTGCAACTAATCCCCGGGTGGTTTTGGTAATTAATAACAACATATATATCATTGGACTAATATTTACTTGAGAATCATTTCAGAAAAGTTCGATGATATGGGTATGGAAATGTCTGAAGAAGTGGACCCCTCAAAATGCTAAGACAAGCATTGGCAAAAGCTCAAGACTCTATTTTTGGTTTAGTGATCAAAGATCACATTGAGTGCATAGGAAAAGCCAATACTATTAAAAGGGGATGAGGTTGTGTTAATGTTCTTGTTGTTCAAGTGCTTGGTGATCTAGCTCCCTCAACTATCAGCACTCTTCACTTTTCAACACACTCATAAGTAATCTCGGACAAACCGATTCTGCAAACTCAGTCCCACCGAGATGAACCACTTCAGTTATTTCCCCAAACCCTAATTTCTCGGTCCATCCGATTCTGAGTTTCGGTCTCACCGAAAATGGACTGCCAACCTTCTGTAACCAATTGACAGCATTTCGGAATATCCGAGTTGTTGTTTTCGGTCACACCGAGATGGCAAGCTCCAACCTTTGACTCACTTCGGACACACCGAGATGGTATTTTCGGTCCCACCGAAAATCCCAACATTCACTATATTTGAACTTTCAGTCTGACCGAGTTTTCACTTCGGTCTCACCGAGATTGGTCAAATGTGTGTGTAACGGTTGGATTTTGTGTGGAGGCTATATATACCCCTCCACCCCCTCTTCATTCGTGAGGAGAGCCATCAGAAAGTACCACCACTTCTACCATACACTTTCTGAGAAGTGAACCACCTACCCTTGTGTTGAGATCAAGTCATTCCATTCCTACCATATGAAACTTGATTTCTAGCCTTCCCAAGTTGCTTTCCACTCAAACCTTTCTTCTACCACAGCCATATCAGTGAGGAGAGTTGAGTGTTGGGGAGATTATCATCTGAAGCACAAGAGCAAGGAGTTCATCATCATCAACACCGTCTATTACCTTTTGGGGGGTGGTGCCTCCTAGATTGGTTAGGTGTCGCTTGGGAGCCTCCGTCTTTGAGATGTGGAGTTGAACCAAGAAGTTTGTAAGGGCAAGGAGATCGCCTACTTCGTGAAGATCTACCCCGAGTAAGGCTAGTCCTCCGTGGGCGTAGGCCGTGATGGAATAGACAAGGTTGCTTCTTCGTGGACCCTTTGTGGGTGGAGCCCTCCGTGGACTCGCGCAGCCGTTACCCTCCGTGGGTTGAAGTCTCCATCAACGTGGATGTACGATAGCACCACCTATCGGAACCACGACAAAAATCTCCGTGTCTCCAAACTGCGTTTGATCTTCTCCACCTCTCTTTTACATGTGCAATTTACTTTCCGCTGCATATACTCTAGAATTGCATGTGTAGGGTGATACTTGTGTTGATCTTATTTGTGAAACTGCCAAAAACATTGCATGATCTAAAGGCAGATTTTTTATATTGTCAAGTAGTCTAATCACCCCCCCTCTAGACCTACTTTCGATCCTACAAGTGGTATCAGAGCTTTGGTCTCCATTGCCTTGGTTTCCATTGCATTGGACTCCATAAGCTTGGTTTCACAACCTAGGAGAGTATGGCGTCTAGTGAGGGTAATTATCGTAGAGGTCCTTACTTTGATGGTACAAATTTTGCTAGTTGGAAGCATAAAATGAAAATGCATATTCTTGGTCATAACCCAGCCGCATGGGGCATTATTTGTGTTGGCATGCAAGGTGATTTCTTTGAAGAAGGAAAAGTTCCGGATCGCGAAGCTACACCCGAAGAGTTGCGGATGTTGCAAAACAATGCTCAAGCTTGTGACATTCTCTTCAATGCTTTGTGTCCCGAAGAGTTCAACAAAATCAGCCGTCTTGAGAATGCTAAAGAGATTTGGGATACTTTGGTTAAAATGCACGAAGGTACTGAATCTGTGAAGGAATCAAAGCTAGATATTCTTCAAGGTCAACTTGACAAGTTCAAGATGAAGGATGGTGAAGGAGTCGCTGAAATGTACTCTAGGCTTGCTCTCATCACAAATGAGATTGCTGGCTTAGGAAGTGAAGAAATGACCGACCGATTCATCATTAAGAAGATTCTCAGAGCTTTGGATGGAAAGTATGACACCGTGTGCACTTTGATCCAAATGATGCCAAACTACAAGACTCTCAAGCCAACTGAAGTCATTGGAAGAATTGTTGCTCATGAGATGACACTTAAGGATAAGGAAGAGCTTCACAACAAGTCAAGTGGTGCTTACAAAGCTACAAGTGATGCTCCTACTACCTCAAGTGACAAGCTAATTTCCAATGAAGAGATAAGCCTAATGGTCAAGAACTTCAACAAGTTCTACAAGAATAGAGGCAAAGAAAGAAGCTCAAAATCTAGATCATATGATGAAAAGAGATCTTCTAGTCGTGATCGAAATTGCTACAATTGTGGAAGACCCGGACACTTCTCAAATGAGTGTACGGCTCCCCACAAGAGAAGAGAAGAATCTCCAAGAAGAAGAGCTAGAGATGAGTCACCTCGGAGAGAGAGAAGGAGTAGAGATGATCGTTATGAACGAAGACCCTCTCGGAGAAGCAAGGATTCGGAGAGGAAAGACAAGTCATCAAGGAGCTACACAAGAAGAAGACATCAAGCTCATGTAGGTGAATGGGTCTCCGGCTCCGACTCCGACAATCAATCCGATGGAAGCTATCACTCCGACTCCAACTATAGTCAAGATGAAGGTGTTGCCGGACTTGCACTCGTATCCTCCAACTCCAACTCCTACGACTTATTTGATTCACCAAATGAGGGAATTGGAAGATGCTTCATGGCTAAAGGCCCCAAGGTAACACACCCTGAATTCATTGACTTTGATAGTGATGAGGATGACTTGCTTGGTGAAGATGAGCTCTTGCATGATAAATCTAGTAAGCTTAGTAATGATGAAAATGCTAGTAGTCTTTATAGTCGAGAAGAGTCGAATGACAATGCTATGAAGGAGATTGAGCGTCTAACTAAAGAACTAAACACTCTTAAGTTAGCTCATGAAACAACTCAAGAAGATCATAGAGAGCTCCTAAGATCTCATGAGAAGCTACGCTTCGAGAAGCTCACTCTAGAGCAAGAACATGAGTTTCTAAAAGCGATCAATGATGATCTTCGAAAGAAGAGTTCTTCATATCTTGCCAAACGACTTCTCTTGTCTAATTTCTTGCCACCTATTAAGACTAAGCATGACAAGCATAAGAAAAATTCTTCCTCTAGTAGTAACAATAACAATGTTAAATCCAATATTGTTGCTTCTAGTAGTTCTCTTGATTCCACTAACAATGTTTAAGCCAAGTTACACTTGAGCAAGAAAATAGCTTATTGAAGGAAATCATAGAGAAAGGTGTCTACAAGAGTCTTGCCGGAAGCAAGAACTTTGAGGAGATTGTTCGCAAACAAGGAAGACACCGGAAGAATCAAGGGATTGGTTTTGAGCGAAAGTTCAACGCCAAAGGTGTTGAGTGGGAAGAAGATGACCTTCCACCACAAGACCACAAGCTAAAGGCCAAGGACAAGCTTCAAGAGGAGATTGATGCATTCATTGAAGCACCTCAAGCTATGGTCAAGTGGGTTCCCAAGGACACATCAAGTTCTACTTCGTCAAGCTCAACTACAACACCAAGGATTCCCATCAAGATGATGTGGATCCCAAAGAAGAAGAACTAGTAGGTTCTTGAGGGTGACTCCGCCAACAAACTTCACTCATATTCATTTTGGCAAGAACTTGTGCAATCAACTTCCACATCATGCACTTGTTCATGGAGTCACAAACCCTCTTGTTGGTAAGTCAAGGGACAAGGTAATCATTGCTTTCATGGACATCATCTTTTGTGTACTTCACTCTATGTCTATGGATATTCTTGTTTGTTCCTTGTGGGACTAACCCATGTAGGTATTGAAAGTGCCCTAATCCAAAGGATTGCTCCCAACTCTTGATGATCTACATCAACATTGAGCATCCACATCTTCAACATCTACATGAAGTCTTCTACGACAACCCAAGGTTAGTTTGACCCTTTAAAAGGGGTTCTCACATCTAGGGGGAGCTTTGCTCTAAAAATTGAGCTAAAGCATCTTCAAATGATGTGAACACATAAATGCTTTATGTAAAAGTGGAAACCCCACTTGTGCTTAAACGATGAGTATGACCTATGATCAAATGTTCTCATTTGGCTCCTAAGTCAATATACTCATATATAGATGACCTAGTCATCGACAAATTGTGTGCTAGTAGCTAGAGTGATTGGTTGTGCATGTTTGACACATATTTCAGTTGCTATCTTATTGTGTGAGCATGTTGAATGCATGATTTCATCCATTCAAGGACATCCATTTGTTGTTTTGATTGTTTTGATTTTTCTGGCCAAATGGATGGACAAGAATGCCTAAGCACCTTCCCTAGCTATCTATGCTTTCTTGTCTCAAATTCTATTCATGCTCATATCACAACTTTGAACAAGTCTTTTTCGGACAGTCCGAGTGAGGAGCACTCGGAACCACCGATTCGTCTAAGGCTGACTTCCAAAACCTTCTAAGTCCATTTCGGTCTGACCGGTTTCTCAATCTCGGTCCAACCGAAACGCTTAGACTGATCTAGGTTTCATCTCGGTGAAACCGAGTTCAAACTCTCGGTCTGACCGATATGTGTAACTGCACAGCAGTTATACATCTCGGTGACACCGAGTTTTTCAACTCGGTCCCACCGACAGCATGGGGTTATATATACCTGAGGGGCTGCGCGCGATTTCATTCTTCAAACCGTTCGCCCCCAACACCCCTGCTGCCGCCGCCCTGGTCTACGGATCGTCGCCTTCGTCGCCTGTGCGCTCTCGCCGCAGGTCTCCGCCGCCGTCAACGGTAATCATCTCCACCGTTGCCGCCGTAGAGGGACACCACCAAGTTAGGGTGTGTCCCGATCCCTTTTCGTGCTCCACTTCCGATTCTTGCACGATAGGTTTGCCATGATTCAATCCACGTTTGATATGTTCCCTATACAATAGTTCAGATCTTCTAGTTTCGAGGAAAATTCTTAGGTTTAGGTTTCCACGGAATGCATCTCGGTGAAGCCGATTTTTGAAACTCGGAATGACCGATTTGGCCTCTGGCCATTGCACTGCATAATTCGGTTTAACCGAGTTGTGCCAATCGGAACGACCGAAAAGTAGTTTCAGTGAAACCCTAAGTTATCGGTAGGACCGAAACCCATTTCGGTCTGACCGAAAGTGGTGTGTAGGTTTCTGTTGAGTACTTCGGTTGCACCGAAACTTGAAATCGGTTTGACCGAAATACATTCTGTGAAAACTCAAAACTAAGTTTTGGACTCATTTTTTTTGCAAAAACCTCTGCAGTTGTGATAACTCTTCTACTCTGCCTATACCTTATCTTTTCACAGGTTTTTGAGCCATGTCAGATGTCAGTGACAGCCAGAACAGGTCTGAATCACCGTTTGCTGAAATTCCAGAGGCAGATACAAGTCCTGCTAGCAGCTCCAGTGATGATGGTGAGAGGAGCACCCCTAGTGGTTTGCCTCCTGCAGCCACTAGAACCAGGAAGAAGAGAACTTCTGATGATGAGGACTCTGACTTTGTTGCTGAGGAAGTTACCTCCAAGCCCAAGAGGAATGTGGTTGCCAAAGAGCACCAAGGGCAGCAGTCAAGGAAAGGCACAAGCAAAGTGAAGCAGTCAGCAGTTGCAAAGAAGCTCAACTTGGAAGAGCCTGCTCCAAGCAAGGTGAAAAAGACTTCCAAAAGGAAGAGGGTAGTATATGCTGAACCTCAGGATGATGCTGCAGAAGAAGAAGAAGAAGAAGCACCCCAGCCTCCTCCTTAGAAAGCTAAGTTCATGGGTGATGCTATTCGGGCTCAAGCCTCTTCTAAGCCCAAGAAGCCTGCTCCAGTCAAGGTAGCTCCAGCCAAGCCCAAGAGAACAACCAGAAGCATTCCAGCTTCTGAGAAGAACAAAGGTGAGATGCCACCGTCTGAATCAGATGAAGAGCATGTGTTGCTTAAGCTCCGTCCCAAGTTGCCACACCACAATGATGCTCATCCTCAAGCTGAGGACATGAAGGCAAGGAAGGACAAAGGTCTCAGGCTATGGAGACAGTCTGATCCATATGCTGTAAGGAGAAGGACTGCTGTGGACCCCAGATTCCACACCAGAGAGCAGCAGGATTTCTATGAGACCGTGCTGATGGATTAGAAGCCCATTGTTGCTGACACCAGGTATGTTGACTGGAAGTATATTGACAGTGAAGAGCACCGGGACTTCTTTCCCCATGTGCATGAGAGCTTTACTGCATGTGGAGTTGCTGACTTTGTGGGTCAAGAGCTGACAGCTTGGAATGACGAGATGATCATGCAGTTCTATGCCACAGCCCACTTCTATCCTGATGGCAAGATCACCTGGATGACTGAAGGTCAAAGGTTTTCTTCGACTGTTGAAGAATGGGCAGAACTTCTGAACGCTCCAGTACAGAGAGAGGACGACATTGATGTCTATGGGATTCCTAAGAAGAGTCATGATTCCATGAAGAATATGTACAAGGAGATCCCGGCTGCTGATTTGGAAGGATGGAAGCTTGGCTCAGTGTACTATCTCCAGGCAGGTCTGACCACCACTAACACTATTCTGAGGCATACTTTGATGCCTAAGTCTGGAGACCACCGGATGATACGAGGCTGTTCTATCAACATGCTGCACATTCTCGATGAGAAGGCACCTTTTAAGGTGATGGACTTGATGGTTGAGACCATTAAGAGGACTGCAGCTGACCAGAAGAGGTCGTGTGGGTTTGCACCGCAGATACAGATGCTCATCAATGCCAAGTTTGGCACGGGAAAATTCATGTTGGATAGGAAGCACTTGCCACTGCAGCCAGAGCATGAGGACAACGTAGTTGTGATGGATGAAGAGGATCCTACCTCAGTTGAAGGACAAGCCAAAATCGAAGCTGCGAAGAAGGCTAAAGCTGACAAAGAAGCAGCAGCAGCAGCAGCTAAGCCAAAGAGCTTTGGAGAACAAATTCTTGAAGCTACCCGGAGGATTGAACAACGCCTGGCCAGCATTGAGCAATCTCAGGAGAGCCTTGAGAGGATTGTCGAGGACAAAATCCACGCTCTGGACGTGAAGCTGACTGAGATTCAGGTGTCTGTCAACAAGCTTGAGGCAGACATGGAGGAGACAAGGCAGGAGAGAGCAGAGCTTATGCAGGATGATCTAGTCCAGGACTCTCATCGCCAGACTGCTCAGGTTCCCAGAGGATCCAGATCTGCAGCTATCCCAGTGACAGACTCCAGGGCTACCACTTCAGCACCAGCTACAGCTCCAGCAGTTCCTCCAGCTCCAGCATCCACTCCTCCACCGCAGACATCAGCAGAAGTCTTCGCCGATGCAGCTATCTCTACACCGACATCTACCCAGACGGGAGCCGCCAGCAGAGCCCGCAGTGACGCTTAGCTCTATACCTTTTCGAACTTTTTGGTAACTTGTTGCCAAAGGGGGAGAAATTGTTATAGATCATAGGGCTTCGAGAGAGAGAGTGCTCTTTCGTCTTTCGTTCTTTTGCCGGTTTTCTTTGTGATACATTGGTTTCTTTTGGTTCCTGATACTTTATGTGTGCTTGCTACCACGTTTGATGCTACCTTAATGAGTGCTTAGTCATACTATGCCTTAATGTGTGCTTATTGCTTATCATATGCTATTCCTTATTGTATGGCTATTTACTCTTGTCTTGGTGATTGAGTGCATGTTACTCATTCTTATCATTTTGTGCGCTCCACCAAGATGTATGTGACATGGAAGAGTGACCCATAATCCTAATCGATTGTGCATTTGCATTCAAACGCAAATTTTAAATAATGCACAAATTTAGGGGGAGCTCTTGTCTATCACATACTTCTCAAAGCGACGATATTATTCATTGATTATATCCTTTGTCGAAGCTTTGATCTATATGTTGTCATCAATTACCAAAAAGGGGGAGATTGAAAGTGCAACTAATCCCCGGGTGGTTTTGGTAATTAATAACAACATATATATCATTGGACTAATATTTACTTGAGAATCATTTCAGAAAAGTTCGATGATATGGGTATGGAAATGTCTGAAGAAGTGGACCCCTCAAAATGCTAAGACAAGCATTGGCAAAAGCTCAAGACTCTATTTTTGGTTTAGTGATCAAAGATCACATTGAGTCCATAGGAAAAGCCAATACTATTAAAAGGGGATGAGGTTGTGTTAATGTTCTTGTTGCTCAAGTGCTTGGTGATCTAGCTCCCTCAACTATCAGCACTCTTCACTTTTCAACACACTCATAAGTAATCTCGGACAAACCGATTCTGCAAACTCAGTCCCACCGAGATGAACCACTTCAGTTATTTCCCCAAACCCTAATTTCTTGGTCCATCCGATTCTGAGTTTCGGTCTCACCGAAAATGGACTGCCAACCTTCTGTAACCAATTGACAGCATTTCGGAATATCCGAGTTGTTGTTTTCGGTCACACCGAGATGGCAAGCTCCAACCTTTGACTCACTTCGGACACACCGAGATGGTATTTTGGGTCCCACCGAAAATCCCAACGTTCACTATATTTGAACTTTCGGTCTGACCGAGTTTTCACTTCGGTCTCACCGAGATTGGTCAAATGTGTGTGTAACGGTTGGATTTTGTGTGGAGGCTATATATACCCCTCCACCCCCTCTTCATTCGTGAGGAGAGCCATCAGAAAGTACCACCACTTCTACCATACACTTTCTGAGAAGTGAACCACCTACCCTTGTGTTGAGATCAAGTCATTCCATTCCTACCATATGAAACTTGATTTCTAGCCTTCCCAAGTTGCTTTCCACTCAAACCTTTCTTCTACCACAGCCATATCAGTGAGGAGAGTTGAGTGTTGGGGAGATTATCATCTGAAGCACAAGAGCAAGGAGTTCATCATCATCAACACCGTCTATTACCTTTTGGGGGGTGGTGCCTCCTAGATTGGTTAGGTGTCGCTTGGGAGCCTCCGTCTTTGAGATGTGGAGTTGAACCAAGAAGTTTGTAAGGGCAAGGAGATCGCCTACTTCGTGAAGATCTACCCCGAGTAAGGCTAGTCCTCCGTGGGCGTAGGCCGTGATGGAATAGACAAGGTTGCTTCTTCGTGGACCCTTTGTGGGTGGAGCCCTCCGTGGACTCGCGCAGCCGTTACCCTCCGTGGGTTGAAGTCTCCATCAACGTGGATGTACGATAGCACCACCTATCGGAACCACGACAAAAATCTTCGTGTCACCAAACTGCGTTTGATCTTCTCCACCTCTCTTTTACATGTGCAATTTACTTTCCGCTGCTTATACTCTAGAATTGCATGTGTAGGGTGATACTTGAATTGATCTTAATTGTGAAACTGCCAAAAACTTTGCATGATCTAAAGGCAGATTTTTTATATTGTCAAGTAGTCTAATCACCCCCCCCCCCTCTAGACCTACTTTCGATCCTACAAGGTTGCCGAGATACACGACGTGTACATGGCGGTAAGTGGCGAGAGCGTGTGTGAAGAAGTACACCCCTGCAGGGTTGACATGATCTATTCGAATAGCCGGGTCCGCGGATATGGACTTCTTGGATGCTTACGTGGTACATAGACAAGTGAAAGTGGATACTCTAAAACGCGCAAGATAAGCGTGAGTGCTATGGATGGCCTTCTCGTAGGGAGACGGGAGCGGATCCATAGTGGTGTATTGATTGGTGAATATGTGGACTCGTGTGCGCCACCTCAAAAGAGTTACTTGCAGTCGTAGTTCAGGATAGCCACGAGTCAAAGCTGGCTTGTTGCAGTCAAACTCCACTACCCCCATGTTGATACTATTGCATATGTGAAGGAAATATGCCCTAGAGGCAATAATAAAGTTGTTATTTATATTTCCTTATTTCATGATAAATGTTTATTATTCATGCTAGAATTGTATTAACTGGAAACTTAGTACATGTGTGAATACATAGACAAAATAGAGTGTCCCTAGTATGCCTCTACTAGACTAGCTCATTGATCAAAGATGGTTATGTTTCCTAACCATAGACATTAGTTGTCATTTGATCAACAGGATCACATCATTAGGAGAATGATGTGATGGACAAGACCCATCCGTTAGCATAGCACTATGATCGTTTAGTTTTACTGCTATTGCTTTCTTCATGACTTATACATGTTCCTATGACTATGAGATTATGCAACTCCCGAATACCGTAGGATCACCTTGTGTGCTATCAAACGTCACAACATAACTGGGTGATTATAAAGATGCTCTACAGGTGTCTCCGAAAGTATTCGTGGTGTTGGCATAGATCAAGATTAGGATTTGTCACTCCGAGTGTCGGAGAGGTATCTCTGGGCCCTCTCGGTAACACACATCATAATAAGCCTTGCAAGCAAAAGACTAATGAGTTAGTCACGAGATGATGTGTTACGGAACGAGTAAAGAGACTTGCCGGTAACGAGATTGAACTAGGTATAGAGATACCGACGATCGAATCTCGGGCAAGTAACATACCGATGACAAAAGGAACAACGTATGTTGTTATGCGGTTTGACCGATAAAGATCTTCGTAGAATATGTAGGAGCCAATATGAGCATCCAGGTTCCGCTATTGGTTATTGACCAGAGATGAGTCTCGGTCATGTCTACATAGTTCTCGAACCCGTAGGGTCCGCACGCTTAACGTTTGATGACGATCGGTATTATGAGTTTATGAGTTCTGATGTACCGAAGGAGTTCGGAGTCCCGGATGAGACCGGGGACATGACGAGGAGTCTCGAAATGGTCGAGACGTAAAGATCGATATATTGGACGACTATATTCGGACATCGGAAAGGTTCCGAGTGATTCGGGTATTTTTCGGAGTATATGGGCCTTATTGGGCCATACGGGAATAGAGGAGAAAGGCCAAAAGGAAGGAGCCCCTCTGGTCCGAATTGGACAAGGGGTGCAGCCCCCTTTTCCTTCTCCCTCTCCACCTCTTTCCTTCTCTCCTACTCCGGAAAGGAAAGGGGAATCCTACTAGGACTTGGGAGTCCTAGTAGGACTCCCCACACTTGGCACGCCCCCTCTAGGGCCGGCCTCTCCCTTGCTCCTTTATATACGGGGGCAGGGGGGCACCCTAGGACACACAAGTTGAATTGTTCCAGCCGTGTGCGGTGCCCCCCCTCCACAGAAACACACCTCGGTAATACCGTCACAGTGCTTAGGCGAAGCCCTGCGCCGGTAGATACATCATATCCGTCACCACGCCGTCGTGCTGACGAAACTCTCCCGTGAAGCTCAACTGGATCAAGAGCTCGTGGGACGTCATCAAGCTGAATGTGTGCTGAACACGGAGGTGCCGTACGTTCGGTGCTTTATCGGTTGAATCGCGAAGAAGTTCGACTACATCAACCGCGTCACTTGACGCTTCCGCTTTCGGTCTACGAGGGTACGTAGACACACTCTTCCCTCTCGTTGCTATGCATCTGGTAGATAGATCTTGCGTGATCGTAGGAAAATTTTAAAATACTACGTTCCCCAACAGTGGCATCATGAGCCAGGTCTATGCGTAGATGATATGCACGAGTAGAACACAATGAGTTGTGGGCGATACTAGTCATACTGCTTACCAGCATGTCATACTTTGCTTCGGCGGTATTGTGAGATGAAGCGGCCCGGACCGACATTACGCGTACGCTTACGCGAGACTGGTTTCACCGTTACGAGCACTCATTGCTTAAAGGTGACTGGCGGGTGTCTGTCTCTCTCACTTTAGCTGAATCAAGTGTGGCTACGCCCGGTTCTTGTGAAGGTTAAAACAGCACATACTTGACGAAACATCGTTGTGGTTTTGTATGCGTAGGTAAGAACGGTTCTTGCTAAGCCCGTAGCAGCCACGTAAAACTTGCAACAACAAAGTAGAGGACGTCTAACTTGTTTTTGCAGGGCATGTTGTGATGTGATATGGTCAAGACATGATGAGTTATACGGTTTTGTATGAGATGATCATGTTTTGTAATGTTATCGGCAACTGGCAGGAGCCATATGGTTGTCGCTTTATTGTATGAAATGCAATCGCCATGTAATTGCTTTACTTTATCACTAAGAGGTAGCGATAGTCGTAGAAGCAATAGTTGGCGAGACGACAACGATACTACGATGGAGATCAAGGTGTCGCGCCGGTGACGAAGGTGATCATGAAGGTGCTTTGGAGATGGAGATCAAAAGCACAAGATGATGATGGCCATATCATGTCACATATTTTGATTGCATGTGATGTTTATCTTATTATGCTTCTTATTTTGCTTAGAACGACGGTAGCATTATAAGATGATCCCTTACTAAATTTCAAGGTATAAGTGTTCTCCCTGAGTATGCACCGTTGCGAAAGTTTGTCATGCCGAGACACCACGTGATGATCGGGTGTGATAAGCTCTACGTTCAAATACAACGGGTGTAAGCCAGTTTTGCACACGCAGAATACTCGGGTTAAACTTGACGAGCCTAGCATATGCAGATATGGCCTCGGAACACTGGAGACCGAAAGGTCGAGCGTGAATCATATAGTAGATATGATCAACATAAGATGTTCACCATTGAAACTACTCCATCTCACGTGATGATCGGACATGGTTTAGTTGATTTGGATCACGTGATCATTTAGATGACCGGAGGGATGTCTATCTAAGTGGGAGTTCTTAAGTAATATGATTAAATTGAACTTTAATTTATCATGAACTTAGTCCTCGTAGTATTAGCATATCTATGTTGTAGATCAATAGCTCACGATGTTGCTCCCCGTTTATTTTCTATATGTTCCTAGAGAAAACTAAGTTGAAAGATGTTAGTAGCAATGATGCGGAATTGTTCCGTGATCTGAGGATTATCCTCATTGCTGCACAGAAGAATTATGTCCTTGATGCACCGCTAGGTGACAGACCTATTGCAGGAGCAGATGTAGACGGAACGTTTTGACAAAAGCTCGATATGATGACTACTTGATAGTTTAGTGCACCATGCTTTACGGCTTATAATCGGGACTTCAAAAACGTTTTGAAACGCCACGGAGCATATGAGATGTTCCAAGAGTTGAAATTAGTATTTCATACTCATGCCCGTGTCGAGAGGTATAAGACCTCTGACAGTACTTTGCCTACAAGATGGAGGAGAATAGCTCAACCAGTGAGCATGTGCTCAGATTGTCTGGGCAGTACAATTGCTTGAATCAAGTGGGAGTTAATCTTCCAGATAAGATAGTAATTGACAAAGTTCTCTAGACACTATCACCAAGTTAGTAGAACTTCGTGATGAACTATAATATGCAAGGGATGACGAAAGTAATTCCCGAGCTCTTCACGATGCTGAAATCGGCGAAGGTAGAAATCAAGAAAGAGCATCAAGTGTTGATGGTTAACCAGACCACTTGTTTCAAGTAAAGGGCAAAGTGATAGAAGGGGAACTTCAAGAAGAATGACAAGCAAGTTGTCACTCCCGTGAAGAAACCCAAAGCTAAACTCAAGCCTGAAACAAGTGCTTCTACTGCAAAGGAAATGGTCACTAGAAGTGGAACTGCCCAAGATATTTGGCGGATAAGAAGGATGGCAAAGTGAACAAAGGTATATTTGATATACAGATTATTGATGTGTATTTTACTAGTGTTCATAGCAACCCCTCGGTATTTGATATTGGTTCAGTTGCTAAAGAGTAGTAACTCGAAATGGGAGTTGCATAATGAACATAAACTAGTTAAAGGATGAAGTGACGATGAGTATTGGAAGTAGTTCCAAGATTGATATGATCATCATCGCACACTCCCTATACTTTTGGGAGTAGTGTTGAACCTAAATAAGTGTTATTTGGTGTTGAGCATGAATATGATTTGATCATGTTTATTGCAGTACGGTTATTCATGTAAGTTAGAGAATAATTGTTGTTCTGTTTACATGAATAAAACCTTCTATGGTCATACACCCAATGAAAATGGTTTGTTGGATCTCGATCGTGGTGATACACATATTCATAATATTGAAGCCAAAAGATGCAAGGTTAATAATGATAGTGCAACTTATTTGTGGCACTGTCGTTTAGGTCATATTGGTGTAAAGAGCATGAAGAAACTCCATAGTGATGGACTTTTGGAATCACTTGATTATGAATCACTTGGTGCTTGCGAACCATGCCTCATGGGCAAGATGACTAAAACTCCGTTCTCCGGAACAATGGAGCGAGCAACAGATTTGTTGGAGATCATACATACAAATGTATGTGGACCAATGAGTGTTGAAGCTCGCGGCGGGTATCGTTATTTTCTGACCTTCACTGATGATTTGAGCAGATATGGGTATATCTACTTAATGAAG
This sequence comes from Secale cereale, assembly GCA_902687465.1. NCBI lineage: Eukaryota > Viridiplantae > Streptophyta > Magnoliopsida > Poales > Poaceae > Secale > Secale cereale. Next base: position 650,531,996 of record LR738711.1, on the reverse strand, counting down.
CACAAGTCTGAAACATTTGAAAAGTTCAAAGAATTTCAGAGTGAAGTGGAGAATCATCGTAACAAGAAAATAAGAGTTTCTATGATATGATCGTAGAGGTAAAATATTTGAGTTAGCAAGTTTGGCCTTCAGTAAAAACAATGTGAAATAGTTTCACTACTCACGCCATCTGGAACACCATAGTGTAATGGTGTGTCCGAACATCATAACCGTACTTTATTAGATATGGTGCGATCGATGATGTCTCTTACCGATCTACTACTATCGCTTTTGGGGTTATGCATTAGAGACAGCTACATTCACGTTAAATAGGGCACCATCTAAATCCGTGGAGATGACACCGTATGAACTGTGGTTTGACGAGAAACCTAAGCTGTCATTTCTTTAAGTTTGGCACTGCGATGCTTATGTGAAAGAGTTTCAACATGATAAGCTCGAAACCAAATCGGAGAAGTAAATCTTCATAGGATACCCAAAAAGAAACTGTTGGGTACACCTTCTATCATAGATCCTAAGGCAAGGTCTTTGTTGCTAAGAGTGGATCCTTTCTAGAGAAGGAGTTTCTCTCGAAAGAAGTGAGTGGGAGGAAAGTAGAACTTGATGAGGTAATTGTACCTTCTCCCGAATTGGAAAGGTAGTACATCACAGAAACTCGTTCCAGTGATTCCTACACCAATTAGTGAGGAAGCTAATGATGATGATCATGAAACTTCAGATCAAGTTTCTGCCGAACTTCGTAGATCGACCAGAGTTCGTTCCGCACCAGAGTGGTACGGCAACCCAGTTCTGGAAGTCATGTTACTAGACCATGATGAACCTACGAACTATGAGGAAGCGATGATGAGCCCAGATTCCGCAAATTGGCTTGAGACCATGAAATCTGAGATGGGATCCATGTATTAGAACAAAGTATGGACTTTGGTTGACTTGCCCGATGATCGGCAAGCCATCAAAAATAAATGGATCTTCAAGAGGAAGACCGACGCAAACGGTAATGTTACTGTTTACAAAGCTCGACTTGTTGCGAAAGGGTTTCGACAAGTTCAAGGAGTTGACTACGATGAGACTTTCTCACCCGTAGCGATGCTTAAGTCTGTCCGAATCATGTTAGTAATTGCCGCATTTTATGAAATCTGGCAAATGGATAACAAAACTGCATTCTTTAATGGATTTATTAAAGAAGACTTGTATATGATGCAACCAGAAGGTTTTGTCAATCCTAAAGGTGCTAACAAAATGTGCAAGCTCCAGCGATCCATCTATGGACTGGTGCAAGCATCTCGGAGTTGGAATATACGCTTTGATAAGTTGATCAAAGCATATAGATTTATACAGACTTGCGGTGAAGCCTGTATTTACAAGAAGTGAGTGGGAGCACTACAACCTTTCTGATAAGTATATGTGAATGACATATTGTCGATCGGAAATGATGTAGAATTTTCTGGAAAGCATAAAGGAGTGTTTGAAAGGAGTTTTTCAAAGAAAGACCTTGGTGAAGCTGCTTACATATTGGGCATCAAGATCTATAGAAATAGATCAAGACGCTCGATAAGACTTTCGATGAGTACATACCTTGATAAGATTTTGAAGTAGTTCAAAATGGATCAGTCAAAGAAGGAGTTCTTGCCTGACTTGTAAGGTGTGAAGTTGAGTAAGACTCAAAGCCAGACCACGGCAGAAAAATATAGAGAGAATGAAAGTCATTCCGTATGCCTCAGCCATAGGTTCTATAAAGTATGCCATGATGTGTACAAAACACGTTGTGTACCTTGCCATGAGTTTGACAGGGAGGTACAGTAGTGATCCAGGAGTAGATCACTGTACAGCGGTCAAAATTATCCTTAGTAATTGGATGACTAAGGAAATGTTTCTCGATTATGGAGGTGATAAAGAGTTCGTCGTAAAGGGTTACGCCGATGAAAGCTTTGACACTAAATCCAGATGACTCTAAGTATCAATCTGGATGCGTATTGAAAGTGGGAGCAATTAGTAGAGTAGCTCCATGCAGAGCATTGTAGACATAGAAATTTGCGAAATACATACGGATCTGAATGTGACAGACCCGTTGACTAAACTTCTCTCACAAGCAAAACATGATCACACCTTATTAATCTTGGGTATTAATCACATAGCGATGTGAACTAGATTATTGACTCTAGTAAACCCTTTGGGTGTTGGCCACATGATGATGTGAACTATGGGTGTTATTCACATAACGATGTGAACTATCGGTATTAAATCACATGGCGATGTGAGCTAGATTATTGACTCTAGTGCAAGTGGGAGACTGAAGGAAATATGCCCTAGAGGCAATAATAAAGTTGTTATTTATATTTCCTTATTTCATGATAAATGTTTATTATTCATGCTAGAATTGTATTAACTGGAAACTTAGTACATGTGTGAATACATAGACAAAACAGAGTGTCCCTAGTATGCCTCTACTAGACTAGCTCATTGATCAAAGATGGTTATGTTTCCTAACCATAGACATGAGTTGTCATTTGATCAACGGGATCACATCATTAGGAGAATGATGTGATGGACAAGACCCATCCGTTAGCATAGCACTATGATCGTTTAGTTTTACTGCTATTGCTTTCTTCATGACTTATACATGTTCCTATGACTATGAGATTATGCAACTCCCGAATACCGTAGGATCACCTTGTGTGCTATCAAACGTCACAACGTAACTGGGTGATCATAAAGATGCTCTACAGGTGTCTCCGAAAGTATTCGTGGTGTTGGCATAGATCAAGATTAGGATTTGTCACTCCGAGTGTCGGAGAGGTATCTCTGGGCCCTCTTGGTAACACACATCATAATAAGCCTTGCAAGCAAAAGACTAATGAGTTAGTCACGAGATGATGTGTTACGGAACGAGTAAAGAGACTTGCCGGTAACGAGATTGAACTAGGTATAGAGATACCGACGATCGAATCTCGGGCAAGTAACATACCGATGACAAAAGGAACAACGTATGTTGTTATGCGGTTTGACCGATAAAGATCTTCGTAGAATATGTAGGAGCCAATATGAGCATCCAGGTTCCGCTATTGGTTATTGACCAGAGATGAGTCTCGGTCATGTCTACATAGTTCTCGAACCCGTAGGGTCCGCACGCTTAACGTTTGATGACGATCGGTATTATGAGTTTATGAGTTTTGATGTACCGAAGGAGTTCGGAGTCCCGGATGAGACCGGGGACATGACGAGGAGTCTCGAAATGGTCGAGACGTAAAGATCGATATATTGGACGACTATATTCGGACATCGGAAAGGTTCCGAGTGATTCGGGTATTTTTCGGAGTATATGGACCTTATTGGGCCATACGGGAATAGAGGAGAAAGGCCAAAAGGAAGGAGCCCCTCTGGTCCGAATTGGACAAGGGGTGCAGCCCCCTTTTCCTTCTCCCTCTCCACCTCTTTCCTTCTCTCCTACTCCGGAAAGGAAAGGGGAATCCTACTAGGACTTGGGAGTCCTAGTAGGACTCCCCACACTTGGCACGCCCCCTCTAGGGCCGGCCTCTCTCTTGCTCCTTTATATACGGGGGCAGGGAGGCACCCTAGGACACACAAGTTGAATTGTTCCAGCCGTGTGCGGTGCCCCCCTCCACAGAAACACACCTCGGTAATACCGTCACAGTGCTTAGGCGAAGCCCTGCGCCGGTAGATACATCATATCCGTCACCACGCCGTCGTGCTGACGAAACTCTCCCGTGAAGCTCAACTGGATCAAGAGCTCGTGGGACGTCATCAAGCTGAACGTGTGCTGAACGCGGAGGTGCCGTATGTTCGGTGCTTGATCGGTTGAATCGCGAAGAAGTTCGACTACATCAACCGCGTCACTTGACGCTTCCGCTTCCGGTCTACGAGGGTACGTAGACACACTCTTCCCTCTCGTTGCTATGCATCTGGTAGATAGATCTTGCGTGATCGTAGGAAAATTTTAAAATACTACGTTCCCCAACAATATGTAGTTAGTTCTGATGTAAGTCTTGTTGAGTACCTTTGTACTCACGTTTGCTTAATTTATGTTTTTGCAGAGAGACTTCAGTCTCGCTAGTGGTTCCGCGTGGACTTCGACGTTTAGCTTGTTACCTCAGCTACGGTCTTGTGCCCTTAGAAGGGTCTTGTAGATAGTCAGGCTTCTTAGCCTTTTTCATTTGTAGTTGTCTGTACTCAGACATGTTATGCTTCCGTTGCCTGTATGCTCTGTATGTTGGGTCATGTGACCTCCGATTGTAATAAATGCTATGATGGCTCTTCTGGGCCTTTATCTATATGAGTTGTTGAGTTATGTTGTGATGCCATGTTGTACAGCACATACTTGCATGTTATGCGTACGTGTAATGTGTATTGCTATGTGTGGGATCCGACACCTAGTTGTTTACCTTTGGTAGCCTATCTTACAGGGAAATGTCTCCTAGTGATTCCACTGAGCCTTGGTAGCTTGCTACTGCTCCGGAACACTTAGGCTGGCCGGCATGTGTCCTTCTTCGTTCCTGTGTCTGTCCCTTAGGGGAAATGTCACGCGTTGTTCCTTTAAGTCCTTGTAGCTTGCTACGACTTGGGTTCATACGTTGATGACCGACACGTTCGTTGCTGGGTCATGTATGCCTGTCTCTGTAATTTAGTGCCACTTTTGGTTTATAACTGGTCATGTCGGCTCGGGTTCTTTGTCATATGAATGCTAGCGACACTATCATATACATGTGCCAAAATACGCAAACGGTCCCGGGCCAGGTAAGGTGGCACCCATGGGAATACCGTGCGTGAGGCCGCAAAGTGATATGGTGTGTTACAGGCTAGACCTGTGTGACTTAGGATCGGGGTCCCGACACCACCAATCATGTACTTTGAGAGGTAATCTTGAGTAAACTGCTTTGGCAACCACTGCAAATGAAAAACATTCAGACATTGTCATCTAACACAACTCATTATGGGCAGTAAAAAGAAGGTTGCAGAGTTCTTACTTACCATCCTACAATTCGCTGCTGTCTTGGATAAAGTATAAACAAATAGTTTAATTGCCATCTTTGGACCCATTTTACTAACAATCTTTAGCAGCTTCCTCACTTGATGCTGGTTCATCGATATCTCATTGCCCCATACGCAGAAAGGGTCGAAATGCGGATCTTTACCAATGACATATGTACCTAAAAGCACCAAGTTAATATTAGAAGCTAAACAGCAATTGCACAATGATGTAGTACAACACTCTTGTATAATATGTCTATATACATCAGTATGTGGTAGTCCATTTGAAATCTCTAAAAAGACAAATATTTAGGAACGGAGGGAGTATCTTATAACATCCAATATACTCACATATTAGACTAATTAACATCTTATATTATGGGCCGGAAGGAGTTTACTTCATTCTTGCACATATAGAATATCACGTTGATTAACTGCTGATGTTGTATCCACGGCTTATAGTTAGTTTAAGCTAGTTCGGGCTCAAATAGCCCTAAAGTATATCTAAACATGAGGGTTGTGTTGTTGCTGTTGCTGCTGCTGCTCTTCTACGTATATCTAGACATCATTAGAACATTAATGTAACACTCTTCCTTGTTGCTATGTAGCCTAGGATTGCATATTTAAACATTAAGTACAGTGCATGTTGCTATGTAGCCTCAAATATATTACATATGCCCCTAGTTAACCTAACAAAAAATGGGTTGCAGATATATTCAGTTAAAAGTCCGATTCACTGATTAGTCCCTTATCAGCCACCGGCCTATATGGTACCAGCTACCGATATCCTGAACAGTGAGCAGATATAAGCCATGGGATGAAACTAACCTCCATGGAAAACAACAGTCATTCCCAAAATTGTCCCGTGTAGGTACATCGAGAAGCATGTTAAGCACAATAGGCTAAACATCAACCAAAATTATACATGGCAGACAAAATAATCTTCAAAAGATAGATTCAGCGTGCAGGTTTAAGCACGCTAGTAAAGCAAAAACAAGTGGAAAGGTGTACTAACTGCAATAGGCCTAACATTTAACAACAAGCAAACATAGTCATTCAAACTGGTATTGTGCCGGTCTAAGTACACTGGTTATAGTTATATAAAAATGGAAAGGCGTGCTAACTTGTAGCGACCGCGATCCGAATGGACCGAAGTCTCTGTGTTTCAGTGTCATCCCTGGATCGGTAATGCTGACACACACAGTACCTGAAGGATTTATAACAGAGTGGCAATCACACACTTATTACATCGAATGTCTCCAAAGAGAACTTATTACAAAAGTCTATGGCTTAAGGCCATCTAACAAAATTACAGCGGAAGGCTTGGTAGATAAGTGAGTCTATCAACTCCAACGACATAGCTGAGTGCATGACAAACGACCTAGAACGTCTTACTCATCGTCTGAAAAGTCTGCAACGTAACATGTTGCAGCCCGAAAATGGGTCAGCACGTGGAATATGCTGGCAAGATAACACAGAAGATGCAAGTAACAGAAATAAAGTCTACACTACATGCATATTTGGCTGGTGGAGGCTCTAAGTTTAAAGTTTTTGCGTAAAGCCAATTTTTTCCTACAACAAAGGAATATATTTTATTTTTAACTATCATTGTCGTGGAAATAACACGGCAGATGTCCGGTTTAACGGACTTGATGATGGAACCATCGCACGGGTTAGCTTGAAAGGATTCATGGCACACAAAAGACACAGAGGATTTATACTAGTTCGGCCCCTTCAGAGAAGGTAAAAGCCTACGTCTAGTTGGTTTGGTATTGCTTGGGCGTCGGTTTACAGGGAGCGGATTCGCTTTGCCTGTGTCTCGACGGGTTGATTGTTGCTTGTCCCTGAACCGTCCAGGCCGTCCCCTTATATAGTGGCAGCGCCTGGTCCGGTTTACAGAGTCCCGAGGCCGGCTCATACTTGTGTCCGCCTCGGTCTCTGTCACCTCTTTCTTATCTCTCAAGTTACATCTCTTGGCGGTTTACAAACCATACTCCTATACATGGGCCTTGAAATCTCATGGGCCGAAGTCTCTACTAAAATATTAAAATCAAGTATAATATAACTAAGCCGGTTTACAACAGCCGGTTTATATCTACTAACCATATCCCTGACATTAGGCCCCAGAATGATTTGAACTTGTTCACATCAGTCTTCTTTGTCTTGAATAATTTTCTTCTTTATCTTCATCTTTTTGTAAACCGGCTCTGACGTCATCCTCCAAGATCGTTAAAGTCTGACAATGACATCATCTCCGCATTTAATGCCGTGAGTTGTACTGTAGCTTATTTTACGGGTTATCCCGAAAATCGAGGCGTCACGGGATCTTTATCTGATTTTCTGTCCCCTCGATTCTCGCACTTGTCGTTTCAGATCTGACTCTTGGTTATAAATAACACCGTTCCCTTTCATTCTTCCTTCTTCTCGCGTCTTCTTCCTTCGTCCGCCGCCTGAGCCTCAAGAACTCCATTTACGCCCGAGCTTGGAGCGCCGCCGTCATCTCGTCGGATCAAGATCTCCCCGGCCGCTGCATCAACCTGATTCGTCCAGAGAAAACTCCGCTGCTGTCCTCCATTGCTCAAGTACGTTCTTTTTTCCTTATTATTGATCTGCATCTGCCAGTGCTCCTCCTTGTTCTTCCGCCATTAGGGCTTGAAAGCTTCGCCTCTTTCTTCGTAGATAGATTCCTCATAGAGAGTTTGTGACCTTTAGGCCTAGTCAACAGATCTTCCGCTTAGTACTAGTTTAGATCTCGCCATCTATACATAATGCTGTAGATTTATCCGTTCCGCCATTAGAACTTTTAGCAAAGCCTCATCTTGTTCGATCTTGAGCCCGTGACTCGTAATGATTTTGTTTTTTTCAATCTTCTCCATTTTTACCCCGCTGTAGATGCTTCAACTCTTCGTTATTCCTGTCTGGCATGTAAATCCATCTATCCAGTATGAAGTTTTTGCAGCTTTTCCTTGCATACTCTTAGATTACTTTTCTTTTTCCTCAGCATACTCAGATCTTTCCCCCTTAGCAACCATTCGAAAACCTGTTTTCCTTCTTAGTAGATTCACTAAGCATGTTCCGGTTTAAGTTGATATGTCCTACAAAAACTCTGTAATTTGACGCAATGGTTGAACTGTCCCCCTTCAACTGCCACAAACCGGAAATGATATAACTTGTTTTATAATTGCCGGTTTAACCACACCATTAGTCCTCAGTTAAACCGTTGCGTAATTTTCTTAGACAGGTTCCGGATTACTGCACTTTCATAATCCGTTTCTGTATTTTTATCTTCTCCAGCACTCTGTTCTTTCACTGCAATGGCTAAGCAATATGTGTCCTGCGATTGGGTCCCTTCTGTCGTTACTGAAGATGACTTAATCAAGCTGTCTGACATCGGCACACTAGGGCCTCAGTCTGAGTTGAAGTGGCGTGCTCTGGGCAATGAATGCCCCCTACTCCTAGATCCGGGGAAGTCATCGTATTTTTGGATCATATCTCTAGAGGCTTCTCTCCCCCCGGTTCAAGGTTTTTCCGGGATGTTCTTGCTGCTTTCCAGCTACACCCACAGGATATCGGACCCAATTCCGTTTCAAACATCTGTGATTTCCAAGTGTTTTCCGAGGTGTATCTTCAAGAGGAACCTTCAGTTGATTTATTCAGGGATTTCTGTCATTTAAACCGGCGCACTGAATTAATGTGTAAATACTCTGGTAAACCGGATGATCCTCAAAGGTTTACCAAGGAAAAACTTTCTGAATCGGAGGTAGTGGAATCAGCCAAAAAGATCCTCAACGCTTCCTTAGCAGATTGTCCTAAGGTCGGCTTGGCTCTGTACTTCAAGAAGAATAAGCTGCCCGAAGTAAGTTTTTCCTTGCCCTGTATTTGTAAACCGTCCTCTTTGAACCGTCTTTCAATTGCTCTTGCTTTTTTAATTAGGCTGATGACCCCTTCTGGAGGAGAAAGCCTCAGGAAAAAACCGTAAAACAGGCTCGCCGGAAGACCCCTGCAAATAAAAAGAGGAAAGCAGCCGTCGATGCCGGTTCTCCTGCTGAGGATGATGACCCGGACTCCGAGGTATGCTTTATTCCGGTTTAAATTCTTGCTTCCATGCACTTGTAATCATATCTAATGATACCTTTTCACAGGAACTGCCTGAAGGTGATAACCCGACTGAGATTGAGGTAACTCTTATTTCTTCTGATTCAGAACCTCTTCCTCAAAAAAGTCGTCGGACCGTCAGGAAATATCAATTTTCTCATCCTTATGCTAAGTTAGACCCTAACTTTACTTTGAAGAAGCAACAGCACGAAGCCTTTCGCCGGACCACTCGCCACAGTGGCCTGGCAGTGGAGTTATCGGGAATCTCCTTAACTCCGGTTCGAAAGCGCCGTGCTGAGGTGATACTCTCTCCGACTCTTCTTCATCCCAAGGCCGGACTTATCCGAAAACCCCTTAAACCGTCTGATCCTGACTATCAGGAAACTCCGCTGTCTTCTTCCGGCGAATCAACCGCTACGCAGCTTCCTCCTTTGAAGACCGTCCCGGGGTAACTCTCTTCACCTTTTCCGGTTTATGACACCCCCCTTTTTTTTAATGCTAACTTATTTTGCATGTTTTTCCAGAAAACCGAAACCCAGCAAAAAGCCCAAGGCGAATAAGCCTGTTGCTGACCCTTCTGCTGATGATCCGGTTATTGATCCGTCCACAGTTGTTCCTCCAGAAGGTACTCCTGCAGCTCCTGTTGAAGACCCTGCTCTTGAAAATCCTCTTACAGAAAACGTCCAAGATCCACCAAGCCCGGCCCGGGTTAATTCTCCTCAAGTTAATCCGGTGACTCCTGATCCGGCTCATGTTGACGTTACTCCCCCCAATGTACCCACTTCTCCTGATGTCGTGGTTACTGGAACCGCTTATGTTGCTCCGGCCGAGCCCACCGTTTTAGCAAAACACACAGCTAAAGCGGAAAAGATAGCTCAAGAAAAAGGAAAATGGAGTACTGACATATCCAGCCTTTCTAGCATGAGCGCTCAAGACATTTATTCCGGATATTTGAACCGGCTCCACAGCAGCCGGTATTATGAAGCCAGCTTGGTGAACCTGATGAGAGAAAAATATGAGGTAAGTTTCTTCTTCTGACTTTGCTTTTTTTTTGACGCATCTCTATCTCTTAGCAGTCCCCAGGTTCCGGTTTAGCTGCTTTACTGAAGGTGATCCGGAACTTTGTAGTTTGAACTGCTGATCAATACATTAGCCCCCAAGTATCAAGTAGATAACTTGGTTATGTAGTTGATACTTGTAACTTCAAATTGTCTTTGGTGCATTGCTTCAACTGCCATTAGCCCCCAAGTGTCAAGTAGACAACTTGGTTGTGTGCTTGAGACTTGCAATTTCAAATTTTCTTTGCTGTATTGCTTCAACTGCCATTAGCCCCCAAGTATCAAGTAGACAACTTGGTTGTGTGCTTGAGACTTGTAATTTCAAATCTTGCTTTTGAACTTTGTCTGCAGGCTGAGCTGAACCGGAATGCTCTGGAGATCAACGAGCTTCGAAGCCGGCTTACGGAGACTGAGTCAGCCGCTTCAAAGGCTAAGAAAGAACTTCAAGTGAGCTTAAAGACTGCTGAAGATTTGAAAAAATACTTTGAAGAGGAGCGGACTACTTTTGAGGTCCAGAAAAAAGATCTTGAAAAACGTGTTCAGGATGCTGAAGGAACACTTAATCCGGTTACTGAAGAATTGACCGGGTTAAAGCGCCAAATTGACTTGATGACCTCTGCTATTTTTGGTAAATATAATCTGAATTCCTGTCTTTATTTTCGTAACCTGTGACTTGTGCCGGTTTAACTTTCATTGTTGTATATAGGGCGCCGTGTCTCCCATCTTGGGGACGACTTACGGAAAAAGCTCAAAGCCTGCTATACCTTGGTCGAACAGCTGTACTCCGGAACCCAAAGGATTGTCAGTGCCACTTCATTTGGTAAACCGGCTCCTACAACTATCCAAGATACTTTGAATAGTTTGTCCATTCTACCGGCTCGTCTTGAAGAAGTTAAGAAATCGGCCGCTCGAGGAGGTGCTCTTCTGGCCCTTACGAGGGCTAAAGCTTGGGTCCCGGACCTTGATCCGGAGGAGGTGTTAACCGGATTTCCTGATACCAAGGAGGACGGTTCAGCTTTCAATGAAAAAGATCTTTATGCCCTGACAAAGGAGATGCGTCCCCTCGCCAGCAAGCTTGCAGTGGAATCTGACTTGTCGCGATATCATCCAGCATACAATCTGCAGAACGAGCGGGTGGAGCGACCGGTTTACGATATTGTAAACTTAATTCCGCCGGTTCGTCCTCACACCTTTGCTCCTGATATTGATCCTGCTGAGCTTATCAACGATGAAGTATATTTCCGTGCCTTGGCAAAGATTGATTGGCGTGCACCGGACTTCCAACCGCTTCACGAGGAGGAAGATGTTCCGGATCAAGACGGTGGCCAGCCATCTCAGCAAGGAGAAGCACAATCTTGAATTCTTATTGCTGTACCCATGATTGTTATTCCGTCAAACAATGCTTCCAACTATTTGGGCTTTTTACGCCTTGTAATAGGTTTAGCTGAGACTTAATGTGCTGTGATCCGACATTTTGTCTTTATGAAGTATTCATCCGTTGACCTGTTGTCTGATGCGGTTGCTTTCTTCTATTCATATAAAATAAAAATATCGAAAAACATGTCCTAGCGGCTTACCACTGGACGGGTTAACTTGTTCTCTTGAAACATCTAATAAGCATATCTTTATATTAAAAATAACTGTTATACCTGAGATGTATGTGGCCAATATACTTTAAACCGGTTAGGACTTTAAAGTCACTTTAATCGGTCTTCCTCCATCCTAATAAACTCGTGAAACTTTCCGGTCCATCTTGTCGATAACTCCGGCTCATCTTGTTTCAGAAAGTTGTAACTTGTGCCTGACATGTGATCCGGGTTTTAATGAACAGCGGGTTTGATCACCATTGGGCCGGGTTAATAAACTCTGGTCATTGTGTCATCTCATACTGGTGACTTATAGTCAAAACCAGGCCGGGTTGAAAAAACATCGGTCATTATAACTGATCATGTACTGCCAATTTGTTAGCTCATCATGAATGTCGATCCGGGTTATTATGAACGCCGGTTTAACTCTCGCTGGTATTCATGACCCAGACTTGTAACTTTGTAGATAGGTGGTCAACTTCTGGAGCTATCCCACTCCGTTTTAAAGAGTTATAAAACACAAACACCAAAAGATGCAAATTTTGAAAATAAGACCATGCAGTCGAGGCTTTTTAGGAGCTGCCAGGCTCAAAGCAAGGTTCAGCCAATCAATGGGACGTGGGCAAACCGACTGTCCCAAGGGGCCTAGCCAATCACTGAACGTGAGCGTATCAACTGTTTAGAGGGCCGATAGAACCGCAAATAAAAACAGATCCGATCAATGGAACGTGGGCAAACCATCTGTCCCAAGGGGCCTAGCCAATCACTGAACATGAGCGTATCAACTGTTCAGAGGGCCGAAAGAATTTGTAAACCGATCCGATCA
>LR738711.1:650483186-650519240 GCA_902687465.1 Secale cereale | reverse complement strand
ATCAATGGAACGTGGGCAAACCATCTGTCCCAAGGGGCCTAGCCAATCACTGAACGTGAGCGTATCAACTGTTCAGAGGGCCGAAAGAATTTGTAAACCGATCCGATCAATGGAACGTGGGCAAACCATCTGTCCCAAGGGGCCTAGCCAATCACTGAACATGAGCGTATCAACTGTTCAGAGGGCCGAAAGAACCGCAAATAAGAACCTTAGCCAATCAATGGGACGTGGGCAAACCAACTGTCCCAAGGGGCCTCCAGGGTTCCTCCTGAACCGGTGGGTCAACCTAAACCAATCACAACTCCCAGGGGGCCTCCAGGGCTCCTCCTGAACCTGTGTTTTTTATGGAGTTTTTCTCTTCTTGAACCGGATATGATCTCTTGTTCCCGAGAGTTCTTTTGCTCCTTCACATACCCTGCAAAAATTAGATTCTAAACCGGCCCACATTGAAATATGATATTTGATAATAAACTGTTATGATTACTTGTCACAAAATTTGTGTATATGGAAAAAGGGCTGAGCCCCCGGTTTACCGAGGGTGCCGGTTTATTCATTATTCATAATATATGCATAGGATACATTGGAGCACATAGCTCAAGTATAGTATGGCCGTAAATGGGCGATGTTCCACGGCCTCTTCGTCTCCTCTTCCGATGTCCGTGAATCCTTGTGTTCTCGAATGTCCACCAAGTAATATGAACCGTTGTGTAAATTCTTGCTGACCACAAAGGGCCCTTCCCATGGCGGGGATAGCTTGTGCATATCTGTTTGATCTTGGATGAGCCGGAGTACCAAGTCACCCTCCTGGAATGTCCTGGTTCTAATCCGGCGGCTATGATATCTGCGCAGATCTTGCTGATAAATCGCCGACCGTGCCGCAGCTATATCACGCTCTTCATCCAACCGGTCTAAACCGTCCTGTCTCGATTCTTCGTTGATCGCTTCCACATAGGCCGTTACCCTTGGTGAGTCATGGCGTATGTCACTTGGAAGAACTGCTTCTGCGCCGTAAACCATGAAGAAAGGCGTGTAACCTGTGGACCGGTTTGGTGTAGTGTTAATACTCCAAAGGACAGACGGCAATTCCTCAACCCAACAACCTGGGGTCCTCTGCAAGGGTGTTATAAGCCGGGGTTTGATTCCTCGCAAAATCTCCTGATTTGCCCTTTCTGCCTGACCATTGGATTGGGGGTGAGCCACGGAAGAGACGTCCAAACGGATATGCTCTCGTTGACAGAATTCTTCCATCTCACCCTGAGATAAATTGGTGCCATTGTCTGTGATGATGCTGTGTGGAAAGCCAAACCGGAATATTACTTTTTTGATGAATTTGACCGCTGTTGCCGCATCACACTTGCTTATAGGCTCCGCTTCAACCCACTTTGTAAACTTGTCTACTGCTACCAGTAGATGTGTTTTCTGATCTTGGGATCTCTTGAAAGGACCAACCATATCAAGCCCCCAGGTTGCAAAAGGCCAAGTTATTGGTATCATCCGGAGTTCCTGTGCCGGAACAAGAGCACGTCTTGAGAACTTCTGACAAGCATCACATTTTCGGACCAGAGCCGCCGCATCTGCATGCGCGGTTAACCAATAGAAGCCATGTCGGAATGCTTTAGCCACTAAAGACTTTGATCCGGCATGATGACCACAATCCCCTTCATGAATCTCTCTTAGAATCTCACAACCTTCCTCAGCCGAAACACATCGTTGAAATACTCCAGAAGTGCTACGATGGTGCAGCTCTCCGTTTGCAATCGTCATAGACTTGGAACGCCGGATTATCTGCCGTGCTTCCTCTTCGTCCTCCGGCAACTCCCCTCGGCTTAAATACGCCAAATAGGGTAACGTCCAATCCGGAATAATATGGAGTGCTGCTACTAACTGTGCTTCTGGGTCCGGAACAGCTAGATCTTCTTCCGAAGGTATTTGAACCGAAGGACTGTGCAATTCATCTAAAAAGGTGTTTGGTGGCACCGGTTTACGTTGCGATCCTAGCCGGCTTAGAGCATCAGCCGCTTCGTTCCTTCGCCGATCTATATGATCCACCTGGTATCCCTTGAAGTATCCTGCAACTGCTTCAACCTCTCGTCGATAAGCCGCCATGAGGGGATCTTTTGAATCCCACTTGCCAGAAACTTGCTGTGCCACTAGATCTGAATCGCCCAAGCACTTAACCCAGCTCACATTCATCTCCTTTGCCAGTCGCAAACCATGAAGTAATGCTTCATATTCTGCTGCATTATTAGTACAAGGAAATAACAAGCGGAGGACATAACAAAATTTATCACCTCTGGGGGAAGTTAAGACAACTCCAGCCCCTGAGCCCTCCAACTGCTTTGAGCCGTCAAAGTGAATCGTCCAGTAGGTAAGATCCGGCTTCTCCTCAGGAGTCTGCAACTCTGTCCAGTCATTGATGAAGTCTACCAATGCCTGAGATTTTATAGCAGTACGCGGTACATATTTCAACTCATGCGGGCTGAGCTCAATGGCCCACTTGGCTATCCTGCCTGTAGCTTCTCTGTTCTGGATTATGTCTCCTAACGGAGCTGAACTAACCACAGTTATCGGATGCCCTTTGAAATAGTGCTTCAGTTTCCGGTTTGCCATGAACACCCCATAGACCAACTTCTGCCAATGCGGGTACCTTTGTTTAGACTCAATGAGTACTTCACTCACATAATAAACCGGACGCTGAACCGGATATTCCTTCCCTGCTTCCTTGCGCTCAACCACAATCGCAACGCTGACTGCCCGTGTATTTGCAGCAACATATAACAGCAAAGGCTCCTTATCAATGGGAGCAGCTAAAACCGGTGGTTTCGCTAGTTGCTGTTTCAGATTCTCAAACGCTGTATTTGCCTCCTCGCTCCATATGAACCGGTCCGTTTTTCTCAGCATTTGATAAAGCGGGATCGCCTTCTCCCCCAAGCGACTGATGAACCGGCTTAGCGCCGTGATCCGGCCAGCTATGCGCTGAACATCATTGATGCAGACCGGTTTTGTCAAAGATGTGATGGCCTCGATTTTCTCTGGGTTGGCTTCTATTCCCCTGTTCGAGACCAAGAATCCCAGAAGCTTACCAGCCGGAACACCAAAAGCACATTTCTCCGGATTAAGCATCATTCTGTAAGCTCGAAGATTATCAAAGGTTTCTTTGAGGTCCTCTATCATTGTTCTTTCTTCCTTTGATTTGACCACAATGTCATCCACGTAAGCATGCACATTCCTTCCTATCTGCCCTTTCAAACAATTCTGAACGCAACGCTGATAAGTTGCCTGTGCACACTTGAGCCCAAAGGGCATAGATACATAGCAAAAAGCACCAAAAGGAGTTATGAAAGCTGTCTTCTCTTGGTCTTCAACTGCCATTTTGATCTGGTGATACCCTGAATATGCATCTAGAAAACTCAGCCGCTCACACCCTGCTGTGGCATCGATAATCTGATCAATGCGAGGTAGAGCAAAAGGGTCAGTTGGGCAAGCTTTATTGAGGTTTGTGTAGTCCACACACATCCTCCACTTCCCATTCTTTTTTAGAACCAGCACCGGATTAGCCAACCATTCCGGATGAAAAACTTCCACTATGAACCCTGCCGCCAACAGTCTGGCCACTTCCTCTCCTATAGCCTTGCGCCTCTCTTCATTGAAGCGGCGCAGATACTGTTTTACCGGTTTAAACTTCGGATCAATATTCAACTTGTGCTCAGCGAGTTCCCTCGGTATACCTGGCATGTCAGAAGGCTTCCATGCAAAGATATCCCGGTTCTCACGGATGAACTCGATGAGCGCGCTTTCCTATTTGGGATCAAGGTTAGCGCTGATAGTGAACTGTTTAGATGAGTCTCCAGGCACAAAATCAACCTGCTTAGTCTCTTCCGCTGACTTGAACTTCAATGCCAGATCATGCTCGGTAGTCGGTTTCTTCAGTGGAGTCATATCTGCCGGATCAACATTATCTTTATAAAACTTTAACTCTTCCGTGGCACATACCGCTTCTGCATAAGCTGCATCACCTTCCTCGCATTCCACTGCTATCTTACGACTGCCATGAACTGTGATCGTGCCTTTATGACCCGGCATCTTAAGCTGCAAGTAAACATAACATGGCCTAGCCATAAATTTAGCATAAACCGTCCTTCCGAACAAAGCATGATATGGACTTTTAATTTTGACAACTTCAAAAGTGATCATCTCCGATCTGGAATCATACTCATCTCCAAAGGTAACTTCTAAGTCAATCTTACCAACTGGATAAGCTGACTTACCTGGGACCACCCCGTGAAACACTGTGTTTGACGTTCTTAACTTTTTATCCGTCAGACCCATACGACGGAAAGTCTCATAATATAGTATATTGATACTGCTACCCCCGTCCATGAGGACTTTAGTAAACTTGTATCCTCCCACCTGAGGTGCTACCACCAAGGCTAAATGTCCCGGATTATCCACCCGTAATGGGTGGTCCTCCCTGCTCCATACAATGGGCTGTTCTGACCATCGGAGAAATTGCGGTGTCGCCGGTTCCACTGCATTAACAGCCCGCTTTAACACCTTCTGGTCTCGTTTGCACAGACTTGTCGTGAAGACATGATACTGCCCACTACTCAACTCCTTCGGGTTACTCTGATACCCGGATTGTGGCTGCTGTTGCTGGCGCTGCTGCTGCTGGTTTCCTTGATTATTATAACTCCCTTGGCCCTGCTGCTGATTATTCTGACCATTGTAACCACCTTGATGATGGGATTGATTCCCCTGACTATTGTAACCACCTTGGTGATGTGATTGATTCCCCTGACTATTGTAACTCCCTTGATTATTTTGGCCGCCTGGTCGGGGTTGATAACCGCCGTTATTGCCCCTATATCCTGATCCGGAACTGTTCCCCTGATGACCCGAACCATAAAATCCGGGCCCTCAGCCGCCGTGCGGGGGCCGGCTAGGAGGATTAAAACGGCCGTTCACTGCCTTCATAAAGGGTATGCATTCTCTCATAGTATGCCTTGCAATCCTCCCCCTTCCGCTATGCTTTGGACAGGGTTGATCCAAATCCTGCTCCCAGCCCGGATCTCCTCCGCCGGTTTGGGGAGCAGAACCCTCCGGATTAACCTGAAAACCGCCTTGAACCTGAGTATTAGCCACAAAATCAGAACTACCTTCTGCCTTCCGTTTACCCAAAAAGCTTGAAGCAACCGGATTAACTGGCGCCGGTTTACCAGACTTGCTGGCCTTCCCCGCTTTATCTCCTTCTGCTTCCGGATACTTTGTATTATCCGAGTCTCCGTATTTCACCAAGGCGCTCATTAAAGTCCCCATGTCATTGCAGTCCCTTTTAAGCCGTCCGAGCTTTAACTTTAACGATTCAAACCGGCAATTGTTCTCCAATGTTACAATAGCCGTACTAGGATTGATGCCATTCGAGGAGTGTAAAATTTCAGCCACTCTGCGTACCCAAGCTGCTGTAGACTCCTGCTCTCCCTGTACACAGGCTGCTAAATCTATCACCGACATCGGCTGCTTGCATGTATCCTTGAAGTTTTTAATGAACTGACTGCGCAGTTCCCCCCACGACCCAATAGAATTCGGGGGTAGAGCCTTTAACCAGGTCCGGGCCGTGCCCTCAAGCATCATAGTGAAATATTTGGCACAAGCCGATTCATCCACGTCTAACATCTCCATGGCCATCTCATAACTTTCCACCCAGGCTTCTGGCGGCAAATCGGCTGTGTAATTAGGCACCTTGCGAGGCCCTTTGAAGTCCTTGGGCAACTTAACACTCCGTAGGGCGGGGACAAGACATTGTACCCCGAAAGAGCTCGCCGTAGCTCCTGTTCCTGCAGTAGCTGTGTGAACCGGCGTCGATTGACGAATTTCCTCCCTGGCCTCCGACCTAGGCCGGTTTAGGTCTGGGGCCGGCATCTCCGCCCTTGCCGGATTATCCTGCCTGCGCCGATGTCTCCTGCGCTCACTGCTAGATACCTCCGGCTCCTCCCAATGCCTAGAATAACTTCGGTTGGGACGTGGTGTTGAATGTAACCTTTCCCTGCTATGAGAGTATGCTTGTTGTTGTATTAACGCAGTATTAAGTAGCCTGGGCCCTGCGCGCCTCTATCGCCACCGGTGACGTTTCTTCCACGGGTAAAGCGGCCAACCGCGCCGCCGCTGCAGCAATATTATCCAAAGGGTTCGAATAATGCCCTGGAGGGATAGGAACATAAGGTGCCATTGTGACCCGACGCTCCTGCTCTGCGGCGGGCTGTGGAACCGGCTCGTCCCGAGCCGGGGGTGTTCTCCGGTTTAAGGCCGGATTATTACTGGCCCCAGCCCCAGGTGTTCTGAACAAATTCGCGGATTCGTAACCCGGCAGTAGGCGGGACCGATACTTTCGCCCCCTTACTCCTTCCACAGAAGCCTGCTCCATCCTCAGATAAAAGGCTTGATCATCCAGCTCTGCTTGCCTTATGGCCATCATCTCTTTTTCCGCCTTTAAGTCCTCCTTTAACTGATCGATCCGACCCTTCAACTGAAGAAGCTCTGCATCATGATGCGCCTTGTCTGCTGGAGCTACGTCTGCCATTGCTTTAGCTGTGAACTCCTCGATCAAGGTGGATAAAACTTCAGTAAGGGAGGGATTTGAACCGCTTCCCCCTGCACCAGCTTCTGCTGTCGTTCCGTTCATCGGGGGTTGTGAACCGGCCATGAAAACCGCCACCCGGTTTGGCGGGTCAAAGGGGCCCGGAATACTGTTTCCATCGGACTCGCCCTCAGACCGGCCGTCCCGCAACTGATACAGAGATTCAGTTTCCCCGGATGAAGATTCGTCATCTGAGTAGACGACGGTTGCACCATCAGATTCCGATCCGTCCTCGGCTCGGCCTCCGTGGATTGCTCCAACGAACACATGCTTCATGGCAGGCTGAATCCGGGTTGATCTCGCACGCTGAGCCGGCTCGACGATGTTGGGGAAGATGTCCGGCTCAGGTCCCGGTTCACCAATTTTGCCGATGAAGACTTGGATGCTGCCGAAGGGGACCCGGTACCCGTATTCGATCGAATCAGCCTCCGGTCCCCAACCCGCGTCGTCGATGTAGATCCGGCCACGACGACTCTTGGTCATCCGGCCGACTGCGTAACCCTTCAGCCCATCGAAGCCGCCTTTCAAGAACTCGAAACCGTCGTGCGCAGGCCCCACGGTGGGCGCCAACTGTCGTGGAAATAACACGGCAGATGTCCGGTTTAACGGACTTGATGATGGAACCATCGCACGGGTTAGCTTGAAAGGATTCATGGCACACAAAAGACACAGAGGATTTATACTAGTTCGGCCCCTTCAGAGAAGGCAAAAGCCTACGTCTAGTTGGTTTGGTATTGCTTGGGCGTCGGTTTACAGGGAGCGGATTCGCTTTGCCTGTGTCTCGACGGGTTGATTGTTGCTTGTCCCTGAACCGTCCAGGCCGTTCCCTTATATAGTGGCAGCGCCTGGTCCGGTTTACAGAGTCCCGAGGCCGGCTCATACTTGTGTCTGCCTCGGTCTCTGTCTCCTCTTTCTTATCTCTCAAGTTACATCTCTTGGCGCTTTACAAACCATACTCCTATACATGGGCCTTGAAATCTCATGGGCCGAAGTCTCTACTAAAATATTAAAATCAAGTATAATATAACTAAGCCGGTTTACAACAGCCGGTTTATATCTACTAACCATATCCCTGACAATCATGGTAGTTGAAACATCATTGAGAAGGTACCTCCAACTCAATCCCAATTAAAGTAATCATTAACACAACAATTTAAGTTTAGAGTGATGAGATCAACCAATAATTCAAGTACCAGATACTCAAGATTGTCCATAACCGGGGACACGGCTAATCATGATCAGTTTGTACACTCTGCAGAGGTTTGTGCACTTTTCCCACAAGACTCGATCGCCTCCGTTTGATTTCTCGCACTGCATGGTGTTTGAGAAGCGGATGGCCGAGACACAGTCTTTCCGAAGAGGTCCCCTTAACCGATAGATAGGCCGGTACACCTACAATCCCTCTACATCTGCTAGCCTATCATGGAAAGGTTCCCGCAACTTACTCAACTATGCCAGAGCCCATAATGGCATTGTGGCTGCACACGGAAGTTTCTAGCATGAATAGTTTTATGATCCCTTTGAGCCTGGGTGGCATTCCATAGGACAATCACACGGAACCCCGGGATTTCCTAGGACAGCACTGGATTCCCTAGGTGCCCTGCAACCAATCCACCCAGATGTGTATTCAAGTAGCCACCTTAAGTTGAACCATTAATTAACAACTCACATCTGTCATGGATTTCACTCAAACCCAAACCACTTCTACGAGCATAGCATAGCAACCTAAGCATAACGTAGAAGTAACTCCCAAGGGTTTAAAAATAATGCAGGTAATAGGTTCTACCTCAAACTACTTTCCAGACCCACAAGTTAAGAGATCCTACTCATGCAATGTGTGAGGGTTTTATCTAATGCATAAAAACTGGGTAAGAAAGGGTATGATCAAAGTGTTACTTGCCTTGCTGCTGATTCGTTAAAACCTAGAGACTCGTAGTAGCATGCTTCACAGTCCGGGTATTCTATCGCAAGCAAACAATAGCATACATAAGCAATCAAGCAATGATGCGCAAACAGAACTCCAAAAGATAAGATCTAACCAGAAAGTTCAACTTAAGAACTTCGGTTTGCAAAAAGAATCAAATCGAAAGAAGCAACGAAACTCAAACTCCGAAAGAAACGATATCCGTTTACTAGTTTGATCTAGGGTCGAATTTTACAGTAGCAAAACTTGGTTCAAGTTGGTTAAACGGAAAAAGGGCGTCGAGACGAAGATCTGGGATTTTGAATCACCTGATTCCGACTCTCGAGCGAAAAGAAAAACGAAAAACAAGATTAGGGCAGAAATCACGATCGAAATAATCGCGGATAAATACCCCGAAAAAGAAAACTGACGAACAGGCTAACGAACAAACGTTCGCTGTGTGCAGCTAACGGGCGAACAACATTCGTTAAAATGAACGTATGGACGAAATCCGCTCAATAACTAAACAGAAAAAACGATCCAATCTAAAAAAATGAATCTAGGGTTTTAAAAGACGATCGGTTTTTAGACAAAACCGACGGCGGCGGCTACCCCGAAAAAAGGTGGCGGCGGCTCCAGCGGAAAGTCCGACGGCGGCGGCGACTCCGGCGGCGGCAACGGCGGTGGCAGCAGCGGCGGTGGCGGCGCGGCGCGGCGGCGGTGGCGACGACGAGTCCGGCGGGGCTAGGGTTTCGGCGGGGTGGGGCGGGCTGGCTGTGGCGGGCCGGCGTCCTCGGCTTATAAAGGCCCCCCGGCTGGGGGAGTCCTAGTCGGGTACGGCCCAAAGGCGGTTCCCCTTTCTTAAGAAAAACGAGTCCCGACCTACGAAACTAACAAAAGAAATACTAAACGGACTCCAAAAATCCCGAAATAAATTTTCGCCGTCCTCTAATAATATTTAGGACAAAGTGAACATTTTTCCCGGACCTAAATGCAATTTGAAAAAACGTGTATTTTTCCTACGCAATTAAAATCGCATATAAATCCCAAAAAATACCAAAAGTGATTTTAATATTTTTCCTCCAATATTTCTGTTATTTTGGAGAAGTCACATTATCTCCGCTCATTTATTTTATTTAGAAATACTTTTAGGAGAGAAAAATAATTAAAACCAACGCTATCCTCGTACCGGTATTCGAGTAAACTCAAATACAAAAACGGTAGAATTCCCAACTCTCTCCGTAGGTCCTTGAGTTGCTTAGAATTTTTGAGGATCGCCACGCACAAAATGCAAATAAATATGCAATGCAGTATGATCTATGTATAACATTCCAAATTGAAAATTTGGGATGTTACATAACTACAAGATGCAGCAACCAAATATAGTCATTCATAGTGGTGTTGTTGAAACTGGTACAGATGAAATTGAACTGCACAGTTCATACTTGCACATATAGAACATCACATTGTGAATAACTGGAATAAACAAGGCATACTACAAACAACGAGAGATAGCATTTGAAACTGAACATATGCTAACTATAAACAACCGAACAATCAAAAAACTTTAAAAGAGGCATATGCTAGCTATAACAGGCTTAACAGCAAGCAAATATATGTATTCATATTGGTATGTTTAAAACTGAATTGATGAAATGTACTGCAGAGTAAGTAATTGCACATATAGAGCATCACATTGTGAACAACTGAAATAAACAAGGCATACTGCAAACAACCAGATATAGCAATTAAAACTGGACATATTCTTACTACACTACAAAAGGGACTCGACAAAACAAATCATGCGTTTCCCCCTGTGAAGAGGCACAGCAAAATAAATCATGGGTTTCCTCACTTGTCACAGATGGGCTCGTTCCCGTGGGAAGAGCATGGACCTTGGATGCGCTCCATGTTGTCGCAGATGGGCTCCTTCCCCTTGGAAGAGCACGGTTGTAGGGTGCCCTCCCTGATGTCACACACGGGTGCTTTCCCCTTGGAAGAGCATGTGGGCTCTTTCGCCTTGGAAGAGCCGGAGAGGGTGCCCTCCTCGTGGTAGCCGTCGATGAGGTCTGACTTGGAAGCTGTGGATCCCAAGCTAGCGTCGCAGAATGTGTCCTTCAGAAATGACAAAAGGGGCTCGATGGCGATGTAGAATGGCAAATTGTTGACAGCGAGCCAGAGGAGATGAGCGACGGGGCCATGGATGAGATCGACAGCGGTTGAACCCGAGGGGTTGGGGTGGGCCACTTAACCTACGACTGAGCCCGCCTCAGGCTGTCGTTGTCTATGACCCCGATGTCGTAGCCGGGAGCCAAGACATGCCTGCATACTCTAGCCCACTACTTGAGTGCCTACCGCGAGTAATGGTCGTCAGCTTCCTCAGCGACGTCGGGCGAAGAGACCGCTATACACCTCTTTTGGGCCAGTCGCTCCTCAAGATCCATGGGAAGTGTAGCCGGGCTTAGGCTGCGATGCTCTGGAGTGGGGGTGGGGATGGGGATCTGTGGGAAAGGGAGCGTTTGGCAGGCGTCATCTAAGAAACTCATGGCGGCCTGGGTGCAAGTGCAAGTTATTGAGTAGAGGGGGGTGAATAGGGGTTTTTTATGAAAGTCTTCAATACACGAGGGCTTTGAAGACAAACGATAGAAGTGAACCTATATGATAAGCAGCGGAAGATAAACGTATCCAGGCACACAATAGTCAAGCAACCATCATGAAGATAATACACAGACTATTGACCATTGGATATCATGGATCGAGATGGAAGATATAACTGAAGCTAAACAGTGAACAGTCTTCACACAGTGAAGTCAAACAAATCAGACAAACAAGCAATGACTTCACGAGGATAAACTAAAATGTAAAGGAAGTTGGGGATAGAACCAGCTGCTCGGTGAAGACAGGGATTTGGTAGACCAGTTCCAGTTGTTGTGTCAAATGTACATCTGGTTAGGGCGGCTAGGTATTTAAACCTGAGGACACATAGTCCCAGACACACAGTCCTCGCCGTATTCCCCTTGAGCTAAGGACACACAGTCCTCACCCAATCACTCTGGTAAGTCTTCAAGGTAGACTTCTGAACCTTCACAGGCTTTGTTCACTAGCGATCCACAATCACTCTAGGACGCTCAGCACGTGACGCCTAACCGGCTGGAGGAAGCACAGTCCTCAAGTGTAACAAGTCTTCAGATCACACAGATAGAAAGACTTTAGTGATGCCTAACACTCTTTGGCCCTGGGTGTTCTGTGCTTTGTCCTCGCAAGGATCTTTTCTCCCAAAGGCTTCAGAGGTGGGTTGCTCTCAAACGACAAAAGCCGTGCACTAACTCTAAGCAGCCACCAATTTATGGTGTAGGGGTGGACTATTTATAGCCATGAGGCAACCCGACATGATATGTCCGAAATGACCCTTGGTCACTAAGGAACTGACATGTGTCCAACGGTCGGATTGTGAACACACACGACAACTTTACTTGAGCTCCAAGTAAAGCTAACTTATCCAACTCTGGATAAGATTTGCTCTCATTTGTCTTCGCTTGAAGACATAGGTGTTTTGGTTGAGCATCACTTCAGTCATTCGACTATGTTCACTTGGACCCCACTTAACAGCACGGTGGTTCCTATGACTCAAGAAGGAATAAAAAGAACTACGAAAGAAACTATGTCTTCGCATTCTACAATCTTCAATGAATGTCTTCATAGGTCATTATCTTCACGTGGATGTCTTCACGCGCCACCAATGTCTCCAATGTCTTCACACATTTTTAGGGGTCATCTCTGGAAGTTAAACCGAATCAGTGAGGGACTATTACCTGTGTTATCCTGCAAGTCTCACAAACACGTTAGTCCCTCACCACATTTGCCGTCAATACTCCAAAACCAACTAGGGGGCACTAGATTCACTTACAATCTCCCCCTTTTTGGTGATTGATGACAAACGGGTTGAAGTTTTCAACAGTGATAAAAATATGTGAAACTATAGATAACACGGTCATTGTCTTCATGAGATTGAGAGGGCTCCCCCTGAAGATGTGCATATAGGAAATTTGCATTTGAATGCAAAGGCACATGGCAGGTTTTGCTTTGTGGAGAACTCCTTCAATTTTATGAAGACAATCCATCATGCATACAAGGATGTAGTGAAGATAATGATATGCATAAGGGGAAACGGGCATCTGCTGAATGACTTCATGCACATAGGATAGATATTTAACCAAGCAGAAGAAACATCAGCAAATGCTGTAGACGACCATCGAGTTTAAGTGTTACAACTCAAGAGCTAAATGTTTCAAAAACGAGAGTTGTAAGAACTTAGCAAAAATAAATGCACCCAACCCATATATGGACCCGCTTGAAGACTATCAACTCATATGCTTCTCCCCCTTTTGTCAGTAAGGACCAAAAAGGTTTGAAGACATAGAGTATCTATGCGTTCCCAAGCGGTGAAGATGTTGGTGCAGTCGGGTCAAAGTTGGAGTTTGGTGGTGCAGAGGGTCCTGACGCAGAATCGTGATGCAGTGAAGCAATTGCTGGAGAAGTGGCGTCGTCTTCTTCATCGATGACATGAGCAACAACAGTTGCAGTCAAAGATGAATACTCAAAATCTTCAATGGATGGAGTGGGACGCCAAGTTGCAGCTTGTGGATGCCTGGAATCAAACTTGAAGCGCTCAGTGAAGCCATCTGCTTGAAGATCATCTTCAGAGCAGAGTAATGTAAAGCTCTTCCAAGACCGCCGACAGGCTTCATGAGCAACAAATGAGTTCTTGGTGGCCAAGTTGTGAATTCGATTCACATTAGTGAGAAGACTTTGCATCTGCCTCTTCATCCAGTCATGGTGCTTGTCCTACTTCTGACGAAGCAAAACTAGAAGCTCTCGGTCATTTAGGACACAAGGACGCTTCTTAGGCCTTTGAGCAATAGTGCTACAAGTGGCATCAGTGTTGGCACGATGCGGGAGGCGCAGATTTCCAGCCAGAGGATAAGCAGTGACATTTGCATTTGGCACATAGACACTTTCAACATGTTGTGTGAAGCTTTGGTGATCAGCATTGAGCAGTTCAAGTGGTTGCTTGGCAGGATCAGGATAGATGGCTTCATAAGAGATGTCAACCTCAGGCAAAAACACAATATGATTGTGTGCGGAGGCTTGATAGTTGATAGTTGAGTGAAGCTGAATGAGCCTCATTATCCAAGGAGCGTAGAGCTTGAGGCCAAACAGATCAACACCAGACGCAGCCAGTTGTCGAATGAAGAAGTCATGGGTATTGAATCGGATGCCATTGAGAATATAGAAGGCCAAAGTCTTCATGACATCGTTCAGTGTAGCTTCAGACGAGTGTCCCTTGATAGGCCAGAGAGTACGCCTCGGAATATGGTATATAGTCCGAGGCAGATACTCGAGGTCCTTGATGAAGAATTCCTTGGGAAGATCAGCATCAGGGGGCAATGGCTTCATCATGCTGAGCATTTCACTCAAGTTGGTCTCAGCTTTCTCGAAAATGATTTGAAGCTCCTTCTGATACAGAGAACATCCTGGTTCGTACAACTCACCAGGAGTGGGCAGGGAAGTAAGCTCAAGTAGTGTCTGAGCTTTGGCTTCATGATGAATGTCACCTGTCATCCACTCAAGGACCCATGTCTTCGGATCCCCGTTGTATCCTGTGATGTGAAGAGTAGCAAAGAATTGCAGGAGAAGTTCTTCATTCTAGTGTTCCTTGGCAGAGACGAAAGGAAGAAACCCAACATCTCTGAAGCAGTCAAGGGCTTCTTCAAGGCATGGCAGTCCATCAATGGCATCACAATCAAGACGTTGGTGTGGAAAAATGTGATCCTGATTGTACAGAATGCAAGAGTAATAGCTTCGTTGCTGAAAGCTCCAGAACCTATCAGAAGAGATCTTTGGCTTCTTGTATGGGTTCTTATCAGAAACAAAGAAGGTGTTGCTTGCCCTGAAGCTATGCACACTGAATGATCCTTGTGTTGTTGTAGTGCTGGGAAGCCGAGGCAATCTGGGCTTGGGCTTCAGGGTCTGAGGCCTCCGCTCCACATGATAATCATATTGTGGGCCCGGGGCAGCAGGAGGCATCAGTAGTGGCCATTTGACAGTTACAAGCTCATCATCTTTATTGTAGGCTTGGGCCATGGTGTACGGCACAGAATAAGGAGCAATCACTTCAGGAGGATCAATGACTTCATGCTGCACATTAGCTTCAGCCATGACATCGTCATTGGCTTCAGTGTTCATTGATGGGGTAGCCACATTTGTTTCAGGTTCAGTGGCTTCAGGGAGAGTGGACTCATGCACAACAGCATCTTGGAGGGTGGGTTCTTACATGACGGGCACCTCTTCTTGGACAGCAGTTTCCTGGGAAGGAGGAGTGACTTCACGGGTTGCTTCTTTTTCTTCATCGGCTGATGCAGCCGGAATATCTTCAGCCGCCTTGGCTTTAGATTTAGGAGCAGACGCTGAAGGAACAACATCAGGAAACACTTGACGTGCCACTGAGCTTGAGTGTTGTTCTCCTTCTTCAGGAATGCTTGACATGGAGGCTTGAGGCATCAGACCTTTGCGAAACCTTTTAAACTTGGGCGACGCAATCGGTGAAGCATTGGTATGCTCCATGTCTTTTTCAGGTGTGGCGGTGGTGGTCTCGAGTACCGGAGTGGTAACTCGAGGTGGCGGAGAATGAGGAGTGTCTTCATGTGTGGCGGTGTTAGGGGGTTGCTCTTCCCAAACATCATTTTGAGCAATTGGCATTATGGGATGACCAATGCTTATGAGTTCACTGCTCATTTGAGCAGGCGATTGAGCAGCTTGGAGTTCGAGCTGAGGAAGGACTTCATCATCACGAACATTGTCATCATGACCATTTTCTTCAACTGCACGAGAGTCAGCAGCTGGAATCTCTTCAGTCTGATGAGCCTCTGAGGGAGCAGGCTCATGGACAACCAGACGATGCTCGCGGTTGGAGGAGGCAGGCAGGGCAACAGAAATGGGTTCAACAACCAAGGGTTCTGTGGTGGAGGCACAAGGCTGATGTGAAACCTTTGAAGCTTTTATCTTCTGCTTCTTCTTGGAGGGAGCAGTAGCAGAGGCATCAAGGTGCTTGCATTTCTTAGCTTCAGCTTCAGCCTGATTGTCTTCTTTTGAGCAGAAGCTGCTGATGGGACCTTTGGCTTCGGGCTTGTCATGCTCTCCGGGAAGACAATGCTGGATCTCTCCTGCCTTGGAGATTCAGTGTCTTTAACAGCAGGCCTCTTCTTCTTCTTTGGCTTCTCGGCAGCCAGCTTGGGGTCAATGCATGGACGGCCAAGCGCTTTCCTCTTCACAGCTTCATTGTGGGCTTGGACGCACTTCTTAGCATAGTGTTTGAGACGTTCCCTTGAGCCCTTTCGAACATCATGGCGCTTGACAAATTCAGCCTTGAGGTCAGTCATCATGGTTTTGAAGTTTTGAACTTCTTGTGCACTGAGGCTTGTCATATGCTTCTTGAATAGAACCTTCTCACGATCAATTTTGTTCTTTTGCTCAATGACTCTTTGTGCAACAGTCAGTTCTTGAGCAATGTAGCCTTGAAAGGTCACACTGATATCAATGGGAAGTTGAAGATCATCAAGTAAAAGAGATGTATCCTCAAACCATTCATCGATGAACTTGTTGATGATATCAGCGTCAAAGAGAGGCAAATCATTGAAGATTTCGACATGTTGCTTGCTCTTAATTAGCATTTCCAGGGCACCATCAGCAAGATCTTCATCACTGGACAGATCTATGATGTCATCATCATTGTGCAGTATGCTACCAGGAGTTAGTCCTTGGCCAGATGGCTTCACAAGCTGCTTTGACCTCTGAGAGATGCGAGAGTGATCCTCAGACTGCACACTAGGTTCAGGAGGTGCAGTTTTCAGGGGATTCACACTTGAAGCTTTTGGCGCAGCAGCAGGTTTGGAAGCCTTTGATTTCTTCTTGAGCTTCACAGACTCAGGAACAGCTTTTGGTTCCATGTCTTTAGTGACATCTTCCACAGTTGCTCATTGAGCAGCAATGTGGGATAGTAATCCATCAAGACCATTGAAGGAGCCGACAAGATTTTCATTGGCTTCGCGTGTTCCATCATACCGGGGCCGAGATGGGCCAGGATTGAAGTTAATGCCCAATTCCTTCCTGTTCTGAGTTGCAGAGTTCTTGGCAAATTTGTAGTTCTCTTCAAACAATTCATCATCACGACACCATTGGAGACTAGATGGGTCAGCATTTGAAGGCATTTGTCCTCTGACCATGGATGGATAGAAGCTCTTGGCAATGGCTTCAGATATAGTCTTGGGCTAGAGCTTCTTGTAGACGATATCACCCCATGGGGGGTGAATGGCATTCTTTGAAGCATACTCAGGAGTCACAAATTTGTACATAAACCATTGCTCTACCCAATATCTTCGTATCCATTGGATTCGAGATTTGCGTTCTCCATAGGTCTCTTATGTGTCAGACTTGTACATGGTGAACAAATCTGGAGGAGGATCTTTGGCAGTGTCAGTACGTCTCTGTCTGCCACCTTTCTTGGACTGTTTTTCAGAAAGCATTGGGTTCAGACATAAAGGCTTCACAAAGCAGTTTGTCTTCCGACGACTGGTCAGACAAGAACTGGCTTCAGGAGATTCAATGTGACGTTGTAAGAATTCTGCAAATGAATACACTATGAGAACCAAGGGATTCTCCCACGGACATGTACCTGTGACAGAATTAGAGATGCGAGCGAAGGGGAAGAGTTCATATGCATTCTGAGAAGATTCTAAAGATTAAATACGGATTGAAGACATTGACCTCATCGTGCGAAGACATTCACTTATATGGAGTGGGTTGGTTCCAGATTTGTACGAATCCAAGAATAGGTACAAGTGAGGAATCTAACTAGCGGTTAATCATAAGTGAATATATTTGCATCATATGAGAGAAGGATAGAAAGAAACAGATCTCAGATGTACAAAAACCACTTGTGGTGAATTTGTATGACTTTAACGGATCAAAACGACAGTAAAAAGAGAGATCTATTTACCATGCTGAAGAACTGCTGGAGGGAAAGAGAAGGATGTCGAGAAGATCGATCTTCCGTGCCCTAACTTGGCGGCGGAAGACACCTACGGCGGCGGCGGAGAGACGAGGTCCATAGCCGGCAGGAAGATGGCGTCGAAGAAGTCGCGGCAGCTAAGCGCTTCGTCTCCAGCGTCGACTGGAGCTAGCGGAGGCGCTAGGGTTGAGCGAGATGGCGAGAGGTGGGTGTCGGTGTCAAAACCGGCGGATCTCGGGTACAGGGTCCCAAACTATGCGTCTGAGGATCGATGGTAACAGGAGGCTGGGGACATGACGTTTACCCAGGTTCAGGCCATCTCGATCAAGGTAATACCCTGCTTGCTGCTATATTAATATGGAGGAATATGAATACAAGAGTTGATCTACCTCGAGATCGTAATGGCTAAACCCTAAGTCTAGCCTATGAGGATATTATGATTCTTCTTATAGCCTGTGAGGTACATGTCATCTTGCAGAGGAAGGAAAATCTACACCCGAACCTAAAACTTGCCATTACATGAACACGGGAGTCCTATCCGGATACGAGAGATGATCTTCTGTAGTAATCTTCACGGCCCACCAATCCAGCCCACCAGGAGTTTGTCCGGCCACATGAGGACTCCCCGATCCAGGACTCCCTCAATAGCCCCTGAACCTGTCTTCAATGACGATGAGTTCGGCTTCCGTATTGTCTTCGGCATTGCAAGGCGGGTTCCTTCTTCCAAATATATCTTCTGCAAAAAGGTGTATTGTGTTCGGCTCTGCAAGATTAGCACAACCCTTAGCCTCGAAGGAAAGGCTCTCGAAAGAAAATGAATATTGCGTCTCTACTGACAACTTTTGGGTGAAGAGTCGCGTCCAACCCACTAACACATCGAACCGTTTTATTTGGTCCTAGTTTCGCGTTTCGAGGTATATCCTCACTGACACATCCCATCAGAATGGAGATCGTGCCCACTTATTGTGGGATCCTTATCAATGTGACGTGAGCTCCCATGCCGCGCATTACGCACGACTACATTGGGAACCAGCGAGGTTTATGGCTAAAGTGGGGGACGTTCTGTATTCGCGCATTATAAAAGGACACCGATCCCTTTCATCAGCCCCACGCCTTCCTCAAGCTCGAGCTCTCCAATCTCCCTTGCCCCCGTATCCTCATCTGTACCCACCGTTCCTCGTTCCTCAACCACTACTCCTTTCCCCAGCAATGGCTGGATCCGGTGCCAGGGGCAAGTGGGAGGCTTCCACGTTCACCGGAAATACCGTGGAGGATCTACGGAGCGGGGGGTACCTTGCCGGCGACATCACACACAGAATCCCCCCTAAGGGCCAGGTGATTCCCGTTCCAAAGGCGGGTGAGAGGGTAGTTTTTACCTCTCACTTTGTTAGGGGGCTAGGGTTTCCACTCCACCCGTTTGTTCGGGGTCTTTTGTTCTTCTGCGGGCTAGATTTCCACGATCTAGCCCCGAACTCAATTCTCCACATATCTGCTTTTATAGTGGTATGTGAAGCCTGTCTCCGCATCCCTCCACACTTCGGCATGTGGCTTAAGACCTTCAACGTGAAGCCGAAGGTGGTGGACGGGGAACATGCGGAGTGCAGGGGCGCCATGATTAGTAAGCTCCCGAATGCAAATTGGCCCAAGGGCTCGTTCGTGGGGACGAACAAGGTCTGGCAGCAGGAATGGTTCTCCATCACTGAACCCCGCGACACCAAGTGGGCGGCGGAACCTGCTTTCAGATCCGGACCCCCAGTGAGGTTGACCTCCTGGAACAAAAAGGGTCTGGACTGGGGGTCGCATACTGAGGTGATGACTCTTGTGAGCCATGTGTCCGGCGTGATCTCAAAGGGGCACCTGCTCTCTTCTGTGGTCCAGGTAATGCTGACCCAGCTTGTTCTCCCAAGACAAAGCCGGGAATCCTCCCTATGGGAGTTCGATCCAGCAGGAGACAAGCCGCTGAAGCATCTCTTCGGCTTTACGCACAAGGAGATCTGGAAGCATCTCTTCAAGAGCCAGAAGGAATGGCTCGAAGAGACCGACGATGCAGGCTTCAGCACCGAGGTTTCCGCCGCAGAGGTAATAGTAATCTTTGCCGAACACTTACCATTTCCTTATTTAATGATAATAGGAATTGGAATTTTTACGTGATATACAGGGCTGGACGAAGAAGGCGACCCGGATTAAGTGTCCGGCACCTTTGCCCGAAGAGCCAGCACTGCCTCTACTGGCAGCGATGCTGGTCCCGGCGCCGTACAAGGCGCCGACCAAGAAGCCCAAGAAGACAAAGGGCAAGGGGACCGGAGATAGTCCCCATCCCTCGGGCAAGACGCCCGAGGACCTCCATGTCCTCTCCTCCGACGAGGCAGGGGAAGATGATGAGGAGGAATAGGAGGAACAAGTGCCCCTTGCGCAAGGCAGGGGGAGGAAGAGGGTGGCCCCTGCTGACGCAGGCAGGGCCGCACCCAAGAGGAAGATGACCCTTGCTGCTAGTTCGGATTTTTCCGAACATAGCTTCGTGGTGAAGCCCAGGGTGAAACCCCTGCCCGAATCGTAAGTTTATCTAGATTAAGTGACGCACCTTTGTTTCTTCAGTATCTTTGATACTTTACTAAATATATTTTTTCCTACTGTCCTACAGCCCTCCCGGTCGACACCCTGACGCTATCTCGTCGGATGGGAATTCTCTAGCGCTAGGAGAGACGGAGAGTGATCCGCCAGTGCAAGCTCCATTGCCTGAGATTGGTGGGGACGCCGAAGTGTCCTCCCAATAGGTGACTCCCGCTCTAGGAGGAGAGGGCGGGCCAGGCAACAAGGCGGCCGGGGATAATACCTCGGCGGTCGCTAACCATGGGGAGACGACCCCCATGGAGACCGAAGACGTGGGGCCCAATCAATCCGGGGTCCCACCAAATACTATCCCGGAGCCTAGTGCGGCTCCGGGGTCCGAAGACCCGACACCTCAAGCGGAGGAGGATACGGCGGCGCTCGGAGTCAATCCGAAGGCGCCGGACTCTATGATGGTTGCACTACAAAGTGCTTCCATCATGGAGGAGCACCACACCGTGATGGGTGCGGTGATGAAGAAGATTCAGTCTTTCAAGGGCGGACTGAACGAAGCATTGAACAGCCTGTTAACAGGATTTGAGGTAAGCAATGTAATGGCTTTTATAGAATTTATTATTGTTAATGTACATACATAACCAGTAGCCCCTGATGCTTTGTGTGATTCTGAAAAGAATCGGATGAAGTATCCATAGAATAGCGTACTTACAGACCTGAACTGTTGTGCAAGCTTTCTTAGTTACGACGACTGCGCGAGACGCAGAGGTTGCCGAACTAAATCAGAATCTCGAGGTGGCCAACGCGGACCTCGACCGCATCAATCGGCGTTTGGATGAAACGCAAGGTATGCGGATTTTTTAAACGTCAATAAGACTTGATTAATTGAGTATGTTTACAAACTCTAATATTGTATTTTGTTTTACACAGTTGGCAACACTGAGCTCGAGGCCCTCAAGGGCGAGGTTTCCAAGGCCAAGAAGGAGGCCGAGGCAAACAAGGTAGCCGCTGACAAAGCGGCTGCCGAATTGGAGGCCGAAAAGGCCGAGTGCGAGAAGCACAAATCTCGGGTGTCCGAAGTTGAGATTGAACTTAACGACGACATCCTGAAGCGTGAGGCGTTGGATAAGAAGACTTCGGCACAAGCATCCGAGCTGTCTGCGACAGTAAAGTCTGCCTAGGACACGCGAGGCGAGGCACGCAACGCTTGTGAGGAAATCAAGCAGGCACGACAGATAGCATGTGGTAAGATATTTATCTTACAGAGCATCTTCGGAGGGCGGAAGTATATTGGGCTGACATGATTGTGGAGTTCTCCAGGCGTGTTTGCTGATCTTCCGAGGAGCGGCGCAGATGTTGCTCAATACTTCCGAGCCCAGGAGGGGAACGACACGAAGAAATTGTTCTGGTTGCAGTTCTATGCGCCACAACATCTAGTTCCCCTTAACGACCAGATGAAGCAGCTGGTCGAGCTACACAACATGGCGGGTTCGGCCATGAAGGACTTAATAGTCTGGCTATGGTCCGCTGAGCCAATCCCAAGTAGTTACTTCGGATTGGTGAAGCGGCTCGTAGACGCGAGTCCGCGGGCCAAAGCGTTAACGCGCTCGACCTGCATAGAAGGTGCTCGGATGGCCTTCGCTCGTGTCAAAGTTCACTAGGCGAAGATGAACGCAGTGCATATCGCTACTGCTGGCCTGCGCGCAGGCAAGGAGCACCGATAGCCGGAGAAGTACTTCGAGGACATCGTCGAGGGCGCCTGCCTTGTAGAAGACCAGTGTTCGAAGGATGTTATTTTCTACTAATTGTATCCGGATGTAAAGATTATGCTTATGAATCCAATGTACATAACTTTTGCGCTATTATAATATCAGCATCTTTTACCTTCCGTGTGACTGTTTATCTAAATCTGAAAGTTTCCAGTCGTCGGCTTCAGCCCCCAGGTACATAGTACTGGGGTGTTCGGTCATATGCATATACACTCTTTATCCAACGTCTTGGTCCGTATAGGAGGTGTATGCGGAGCGAACCAGGCAATCAAACTATGCAGCGTTATTGCTTTCACTTAGTCATAGGAGTTTGACATGTGGGGCTTGGTACTAGGCCCTGGTGCGGATATAATATTCCTTAGTTAAGGCATTCAATTGCAACTGGCTAGGCAAAGAACCACCCCTTCGTATAACACGGGGTAGATTTCTATCGATCATAGTATAAAACTAAGTCACCGGATTGCAGACTAGACTCTCGCTTATCATGACAGTCAGTTTTCGGATTTCTCTACTAAGGTACTTGACCGGACTACCCATAAATACTGCAGTAGTTCTCCCTTCACACCCTAGCCGAACAATCGGGAATGTAGGGGCAAGCACAGGAGCCGGGCAACCCAACTATTGACCCAAGACATGATTCGGAACTGATGCATATAAGGCAAACATCCAGGACGCTGAACGCTCCTATAGGTCTTCGGTCTTTTCAATATGTACCGGGCTGAATACAGCCCCTGGTATTTAGACTCTTATTGACAAGGCACATATGGCAATCTGATACGGGGAGAGAACATTTTATGGTGAGTGAATAAAACTCCGAACATAATGCTAACAAAGCTGCTCTATTAATATCCCTCTATTGTTTGGCGAGCCGCAAACTTACAGACAATGCCGAGAACCTTTTTTGGACATTTTACATGCCAAGAAGGTATATCATAGAAAAGAGAAAAAAAAGGTTTACACAGGGTCTTAATCTAAAAAAGAAACCTTAGTGCGGGTCCATGTTGCACGTCTGCGACGGTTCCTCCTCTGTAATGCGTCCTTGAAGGGGTAAAAGTAGGATGGCCATCTGTAAAAAGAAAAGAAAATAAAATAAACCTGGGAAAGAAAAATTAATCCAGTGTGGCCATAACAAGTCCGGTTCATTTAATGAACCTAAGGAAGATAAATTTAGAGTCCGAATAGGGTCTAGCCGAACTATGGACTATATACAGGTGCCCCCGGTTGTTGCCCAAGGAATTTTTAAGGCATAATTATGTACTCTAGGCACGTATGATGTTACCTTATGGGGCAGTCGATGGGGGCATAGCTGCCAATCTTGCTCAGGTTCGTCTGAGCTGCCGCACTGAGGCGTTTGCCGGACACGTTTAGTTGTGTCCGCTATTGATAGATTATCCGGCTTAAATATGCCGCGTTTGACTTCGGCTGCTAAGGCCGCAGTGTCCTCCTTCGTACGGAGAGAGCGCTCCATATTTCCATTGACCGTGATAACACCATGTGGTCCAGGCATCTTGAGCTTTAAATAGGCATAATGCAGGACTGCATTAAAGCGGGCAAAGGCCGTTCTTCCGAGTAGTACGTGATAGCCGCTTCGGAACGGAGCTATGTCGAAGATTAGTTCTTCGCTTCGAAAGTTGTCGGGAGAACCGAATACGACTTCCAATGTTAAAGAGCCTGTCCAGTGGGCTTCAACACTAGGTATCGCTCCTTTAAAGGTCGTGCTGCTTGGCTTGATTCTTGAAGGGTCGATCCCCATCTTGCGGACAGTGTCCTGGTATATCAGATTGAGACTACTGCCGCCGTCCATAAGGACTCGGGTTAGATGGTATCCACCTATTATTAGGTCAAGCACTAGGGCAGCCGAACCCCCATGCCGAATACTAGTCGGATGATCCATGCGATCAAAAGTGATCGGACATGCTAACCATGGGTTGAATTTTGGGGCGACAGGCTCAACGACGTAGACGTCTCGGATTGCGCACTTGCGCTCCCTCTTTGGGATATGAGTGGCATATATCATGTTCACTATTTTGACCTTCGGTGGAAATTTCTTATGTCCCCCTATATTCATCTGGTGAGGTTCATCCTCGTCTTTGCTCTGAGGCTCCTTCCCCTTGTGTTTGGTGTTTAGCTTGCCGGCCTGCTTGAAAACCCAACAGTTGCGGTTGTTATGATTGGCAGGTTTCTCTGGGGTGCCATGAATTTGGCAGGGCCTATCTAATATTCTGTCCAGACTTGACGGATCATCTTTGTTTCCTTTAAATGGCTTCTTCCGTTGACCGGGTCTGGAACCACTGAATCCGGTGTTTACCGATGTATCATCTGGGCTTCCAGAGTTGTTTCGACGCTTGTTTTTGTGACATCGTGGCTTTCCATTGCCATCCCCGACTTCGGATGTTCCAGGGTCACTGGTACTGCTACGAGCTAGCCAGCTATCCTCACCCGCGCAAAAGCGACTCATGAGTGTGGTTAGGGCTGCCATTGTCCTCGGTTTTTCCTGTCCAAGGTGTCTAGCTAGCCATTCGTCCCGGATACTGTCCTTGAATGCCGCTAAGGCTTTGGCGTCCGGACAGTCCACGATTTGGTTCTTCTTAGTAAGAAACCAATTCCAAAGCTTGCGGGCTGACTCCCCGGGTTATTGGATGATGTAACTTAAATCGTCAGCGTCAGGGGGTCGAACATAAGTCCCCTGAAAATTGGCCCGAAAAGCGTCCTCAAGTTCTTCCCAACTCCCAATGGAGTTCTCTGGGAGGCTGTTTAGCCAGTGCCGAGCTGGCCCTTTCAGCTTGAGGGGTAAGTATTTGATGGTGTGGAGATGATCTCCTTGATCCATGTGTATGTGAAGAATAAAGTCTTCTATCCAGATGGCAGGATCCGTCGTTCCATCGTACGCTTTGATGTTCACGGGTTTAAACCCTTCTGGTAAATCATGACCCAGCACCTCATCGGTGAAGCACAGAGGGTGTCCAGCTCCTCTATCTTGCTATATTGTGGCGTATGTCCGATGGTAGTGGTGTTCGGTATTGACCCCGAAGTGGTATGTCACCGGTGCAATTGGCTTGATAGCCGTTGTCCCGTGCGGGAGCCCGGTCTCTAGGTCCGTATATAGACCCAGTCTTGCTCTTTTTTGTTTATGTCCTCACATTGATCGTGTTTTCGGACTTGGGCCGCACCTTCCTTTCCTTTACGGAGTGGTGGTGCGGGCTTGTGTACGCCATTGCTAGCGACTATGTCCCGTCCGCGAGGTGGTCAGTCCGACTTGTCGGCGGTGTTGTTCTTCTGTGGGACGGGCGCAGCGGCCTCGTCGTCGAATTCGGGCAGCAGCTTACGCTTAGGATAGCCTTTGGTTTGGCCGTTAAAGCCATGTTTCTGTTCGGCGTCTAGCACCTCGTTCCATCTATCACTAAGCATGTCATGTGCGGCTCGAAGCTGTCTCTGCTGCTTTTTCAAGCTCCTTGTGGTGGCAATAAGCCTCCGGTGGAAGCGTTTTTGTTCTGAGGGCTCTTTTGGGATGATGGATTCATCGTCGCCTAGGATGTCCTCTTCTTTGGAGACCGGTTCATAAGTACCGTCTTCGGCATCGCTGTCATAGGACTGCGGCTTCGGACTCGGTTTGCCGTCCTCTCGCTCCCCCTATTCTATCGCTGGGTCTGTGGGGTCTTCGGCTTGTTCCGGAATGTCACCCTCATTAGTGACGGTGTTGTTGTCTTTTCCTTTACAGGATTTAGTTCGGCATTTTGGACGCCGGCGCTTGGGAGGTTCTTTAGCGGGCTTGTCCTCTATGGGATTATTTTCGCAGTCGCCTTCCACCTCTTTGGGTGTATCCACCATGTACACGTCGTACGAAGACGTGGCCGTCCACCGCCCGGTTACTGGCCGGCCTTGATCTGGATCTGCTTTAGTTTTGAGGTCCATCCCTTGGAAGTCTTCGGAAGCATAGTCAAGTAGATCGGTTAGATCTTCGACCATGGCTATCAAGTGGGTGGTGGGTGGGGAACGAAATTCTCCATCAGCCTCCAGTTCGAACTGGATACAATGCGGATGTGCGTCCTCTTCTAGAGAGAGGTATCTTAACGACTTTAACATGTCGCCAAAGGGTGAGTGCTGGAAGATATCCGCAGGATTGAATTCGGCGATAGGCGCCTGATTGGATATAAAGGGCGCGGTTACGCGCAAATCGGAATCAAAGACCGGAGTTGAGTCCGGGGTTTCGGTAACACAAACCCCACCAGTAGTTGGGTCCGTGTGCGGCTCCAACGCCGTAGTCTGTGGCTCCCGTGGTGGGGTTGAGCTTCCCGTCTTCGGGTGACGCAATCTGTTCTGGATCTAGGGCCCGAACTGTTGCATGTGCTATTTGTTGATCCGATGACAGAGTTAGGTAATGATCATCGTGGTGGCAGAGAGAGGTTGACATTGGCTCGAATCCGGCGAAGATCAAGTCTCCGCGGATATCAACAACGTAGTTCAAGCTCCTGAATCTGACGTGATGGCCAGGGGCGTAGCTCTCAATCTGCTCAAGGTGGCCTTCAGTGTTGGCACGAAGCGCGAAGCCACCGAACACGAAGAGTTGGCCGGGACGGAAAATTCCCTCGGTGTCGCCATTGCAGTTAACGACGCGATTCATCAGTCCTTACATCAACGACATAGTTGAGCTCTCAATGAAAGCACCAATGTCGGTGTCAAAACCGACGAATCTTGGGTAGGGGTCCCAAACTATGCGTCTGAGGATCGATGGTAACAGGAGGCTCGGGACACGATGTTTACCCAGGTTCAATCCCTCACGATCGAGGTAATACCCTACTTCCTGCTATATCAATATGGAGGAATGTGAATACAAGAGTTGATCTACCTCGAGATCGTAATGCCTAAACCCTAAGTCTAGCCTATGAGGATATTATGATTCTTATTCTAGCCTCTACGGACTAAACCCTTCGGTTTATATACACACTGGAGGGGCCTAGGGTTTGTACATGTCATCTTGCACAGGAAGGAAAATCTACACCCGAACCTAAAACTTGGCATTACATGAACATGGGAGTCCTATCCGGATACGAGAGATGATCTTCTGTAGTAATCTTCACGGCCCACCAGTCCGGCCCACCAGGAGTTTGTCCGGCCACATGAGGACCCCCCGATCAAGGACTCCCTCAGTGGGAGATGAAATAATGACCGCAAGGGTGGAGTATTTATAAGGAGGGTTGACGGCGCAGTGCTATTACGCAGGTGTCCCTAGCGGTTCACATCTGAATGACACATGGCTGGCATGCAACTTATGGAGAGTTGATCCACGATCCCATGCACGCCTGATATGTCAGATGGACGTTTCGGTTTCTCTGGGCAAAAGAGATATAGCATTGAAAACAGTTTTAAATGATTGTCTCCATATCTTCAGCTGACAAGGACTCAGTGAAGACATTCAACAAGTGTCAATAGAATGCATATGAAGAGATAGAGAGAGTTGGAGAGAAAAGCATAGAGAGGATCAGGGTCTGATCACATTCACTTAGATTAAAAAGTTTGAAGACATAACTATAAGTGAATGTTGTAGAGGATAGAAGATATATATATATATATATATATATATATATATGAGAGAGAGAAACCAAGTGAATTAACATCGAGACGGTGAGTATTGAAGACAAAAAATGTTGAAGACAAACCAAGTAAGATGGTAAAGCAGTCATGACGCCAAATGAAATCTTCAGAAAATTTTGGTGGTGGCGTTACCCACCGTATATGAAGTATTAGACCAGGACACGGCGCACAATTATTGTGGCGCTCCAGAGTCGAATTCCACATTAATGTATTCACACTCAGAGTGTAAGTCTCATGAACTGAAGACATGCGTTACTTAGTGTGTTGCACATCTAAGTCGTCAAAATGCAAACGCGTTAGGATGTGTGTCCAATCACATGACATTTGAGGATTCTAGGATATTTAGCTCACACCGCAGCTTGCAAAACCTTTTCTCATCCAAGGGCTTAGTGAAGATATCTGCCAGTTGCTCTTTGGTGTTGACATGTATGATTTCATTGTCCTTCTTGATCACATGATCCCTGAGTAATGCTGACGAATCTCAATGTGCTTTGTCTTCGAGTGCTGAACGAGATTGTGAGAAATCTTGATGGCGCTCTCGTTATCGCAGAAGAGAGGCACCTTTTCCATGTTGATGACATAATCCTTAAGAGTTTGCTTCATCCAGAGAAGCCGAGCGCAACAAGATCCAGCAGCAATGTATTTAGCTTCAGCGGTGGAAAGAGATACTGAGTTCTGCTTCTTTGAAGACCAACAGACAAGAGATCGTCCAAGAAAGTGACATGTGCATGAGGTGGACTTGCGATCAACTTTGTCACCAGCATAGTCAGTTTCTGAGAATCCAAAAAATCAAACATAGAGCCCTTGGGATACCGTAATCCTAGTGTGGGGGTGTGAGCCAAGTATCGAAGAATTCGCTTCACAACAAGGTGATGCGATTCCTTTGGTGCCTCTTGGAGACGGGCACACACGCAAACATTGAGCATTATATCAGGCCTAGAAGCACATAAATAGAGTAAAGAACCAATCATGGAGCGGTATACCTTTTGATCGAACTCTTTACCATTGACGTCGGAGCCTAATTGTCCTTTGGTTGGCATTGGCGTCGTGTACCCTTTGCGATCTTGCATTCCAAACTTCTTCAGGCAATCTTTGAGGTATTTCTCTTGAGATATGAAGATGCCATTCTTCTGTTGGCAAATTTGAAGACCAAGGAAGAACTTCAGTTCACCCATCATGGACATCTGATATTGCTCTTGCATCATGTATCCAAACTCATCACTGTATCTTTTGTCAGTGCATCCAAAGATAATGTCATCGACATAAATCTGACATACGAACAGCTCTCCATCATATGTCTTCGTGAAGAGTGTGGGATCCAGTGATCCAGGTTTGAAGCATTTGATCTCCAAGAATTCTTTGAGTGTGTCATACCATGCACAAAGAGCTTGTTTCAGCCCATACAGTGCCTTGTTGAGCTTGTAAACCATGTCAGGACGCTTTGGGTCTTCAAAGCCTGGAGGTTGTGCAACATACACTTCTTCTTCAATTTTCCCATTCAGAAAGGCGCCCTTCACGTCCATTTGATACAGAAATATGTTATGATGGTTGGCGTATGCTAGCAGTATGCGAATGGCTTCAAGTCTAGCAACAGGAACAAAGGTTTCATCGAAGTCAATTCCTTCTACTTGAGTATAGCCTTGAGCAACGAGACGAGCCTTGTTTGTGATGACTTGACCATGCTCATCTTGTTTGTTGCGATAGATACATTTGGTGCCAATGATGTTATGCTTTCGTGGATCAGGATGTTTTACAAGTTCCCATACATTATTTAGCTCAAACTGTTGAAGCTCTTTTTGCATTGCTTGAATCCATTCAGATTCCATAAAGGCTTCATCAACTTTCTTGGGTTCAGATATTGAGACAAATGCAGAGTGACCACAGAAGCTGGCTAGCTGAGTTGCTTTTGAGCGAGTGAGTGGACCAGTTGCATTGATGCCATCAAGAATCTTTTCAATGTGGACTTCATTAGCAACCCGAGGATGAGCTGGGTGAAGACTTTGCTCATTCTGTTGATTACCTTCTTGTTGAGAATTGGCTTCAGGATGAGCATTGTCTTCAGGATGACTATGTGGAGAGATGATGATTTCCTCTTCAGTAGGTTCCTCGGTGGGTACAATTTCTCATGTACCCATTTGTTTGATAGATTCACTTGGAGAAGCTTCATCTACCACATTTGGCAGGTGCTCTCTTTGCGAGCCGTTAGTTTCATCGAACCGCACATCTACGGTTTCAACCACTTTATAGTGAAAGAGATTGAAGACCCGGTAGGTGTGCGAATCCTTTCCATAACCGAGCATAAAAGCTTCATGTGCTTTCGGTGCAAATTTGGAATTGTGATGCGGATCCTTGATTCAGCGCTTAGCAACAAAGAACTTGAAATAGTTGATGTTTGGCTTCTTACCAGTCAGAAGCTCATATGATGTTTTCTTGAAGAACTTGTGAAGATCAACTCTGTTGATGATGTGACATGCAATATCAATGGCTTCAGGCCAGAACCTTCTTGGTGTCTTGTATTCATCTAGCATAGTTCGTGCCATCTCAATGAGAGTCTGGTTCTTGCGCTCAACGATGCCATTCTGTTGGGGTGTGTATGGAGCGGAGAACTCATGCGTGATGCCCAATGTATCAAGATAGGTGTCGAGCCCAGTATTCTTGAACTCAGTTCCACTGTCACTTCTGATGTGCTTGATCTTGATGCCATAGTTGTTCATGGCACGATTTGGAAAGCGTCTGAAGACATCCTACACTTCAGTCTTAAATAGGATTATATGCACCCAAGTGTATCTAGAGTAGTCATCAACGATCATGAAACCATATAAGAAAGCAATGGTAGTAAGAGTAGAGTAGTGAGTAGGGCCAAATAAGTCCATGTGAAGCAGCTCGAAGGGACGAGTGGTAGTCATGATTGTCTTCGAGGGATGCTTGGCCCTAGTCATCTTTCCAGCTTCACAAGCACCACACAGATGATCTTTCTTGAATTTGACACCCTTGATGCCTATGACGTGCTTCTTCTTGACGAGAGTGTGTAGGTTTCTCATGCCAGCATGACCAAGTCTTCGATGCCAAAGCCAGCACTCTGAAGCTTTTGCAATAAGACAAACAGCAAGCTGTGGTCCTGCAGAGAAATCTACCATATACAGATCACCTTTTCGATGTCCTTTGAAGACTAGAGAATTGTCAGATTCCATAAGCACAAGGCAACGATATTTTCCAAATATCACAATCATTTTTAGATCACATAGCATGGAGACTGAAATTAGGTTGTATCCAAGGGATTCAACAAGCATTACTTTGTCCATGTGTTGATCCTTTGAGATAGCAACTCTACCAAGTCCCACTACCTTGCTTTTACCAGTGTCAGCGAATGTGATGTGACTTTTGGGAGAAGGACGTAGAGTTGTGTTCATGAGAAGACGTCGATCACCAG
Organism: Secale cereale; assembly: GCA_902687465.1. Lineage (NCBI taxonomy): Eukaryota > Viridiplantae > Streptophyta > Magnoliopsida > Poales > Poaceae > Secale > Secale cereale. Next base: position 650,488,283 of record LR738711.1, on the reverse strand, counting down.
TCATGTGGTTGGTACATCCACTATCAATTATCCATTCAGTGGCTTCTGAAACAGTACCCTACAGATCAGTTAGTGGCATAGTCTTCACAAAGAGAAGTGTGAAGCATAAACATTTGACGAACAAGCATGCTATTAAAGTTTAGGTCCTCGTTAGCCAAGATAGGAAGTTTGTCAAGAAACCATGGGACGAAATACATGGTTAGACCATTTGTACATTTGATCTTACGTCCCACAAGATGTTTAAGGTCCCCAGCATTGGAGTCGGGAAAACAAATCGGCTAGAGACCCTTCCCTGTAAGAGAAGATAATTCTTCTTAACCACCCACATATTTAGGGGTGGCTTAGAAGCAATAAGTCTAAGTGCAGCGTCTGAGAATTTTGGCTTAGGAGCCCTAGCAAATAGCTTAGCAGGAGATGAATAGTACTCATATGAATATGCAGAGAAGTTATTTGTCTTATGAACAAAGTTGTTAGATAAAACATGCTCATATTCCTGAGTCTCATGATAGTTTCCCTGCAAAACATTTGCGTTAGGGTGACTCTTTTGAGTCCTCTATCTGTATGAAGACTTTGGACCATATGAAGCCTTTGGTCTGGGGTTTGTCTTCTTCCCAGGTGGTGTCATGATGACATTCATAGGAAGATTCTCAAGACAACTTTTGGGTACCCAGATCTTCTTCATAGGTTGCCCATTCCTGCAGTTAGTACCAATATACCTGGCAAACACTTCACCATTATGATTCCTAAACAGTTTATAGTTTGCATCAAGGGATTCATCAATGATAATCAGGTTAGCACAAGTGAAGCCAGATAAGGTGGATGGATCTACTGGTGGACCCTTTGCAGCAGTCCATGTGGTTTCGGGATACTGCTCAGGCTTCCAGTAGGAACCATCAACATTCATTTTCCTTTCGAACCCAACACCCTCTTTCCTAGGGTTTTGGTTTAGAATCTATTTCTTGAGGACATCACAAAGTGTCTGATGCCCTTTGAGACTTTTGAACATTCCTGTTTCAAGCAATGTCTTCAACCTAGCATTCTCATCAGCAATAGTAGTGGTTTCCTCAATAGAGGGGTTAGTTACCACATTAGCAGTTGAAGATATTGCAACAGTAGCAGCAGTAGAACATTCGGGAACTGAGGTAGTGTTATCACGCTCAAGGCATTTTAGACAATGGTGGTTCAAATCCTTCCTGAGTGGGACTGATCTGTTGAGCACGAAGTGACTCGTTCTCTTTTTCAAGATCTTCATGAGCCGCTCTCAATTTCTCAAGTTCTTGCTTCCTTTGAAGATAATCATAGGAAATCTTTTCATGAGTTGTTGAGAGTGTTTCATGACGACTTTCAAGTTCCTCGTACTTAACATGAAGATTTTAGATGTCTTCAATTAAGGAATGAGATCGGGTCATTTCCGCGTCCAACAGATCATCGCTTTTGTCTAAAAAGTTTTGAATATGTTCCATAGCTTTCTGTTTTTCAGTTGAAATTTTAGCAAGTGTTTTGTAGCTTGCTTTGAATTCACAATCAGAGTCATCTTCACTTGATGTTTGAAAGTAAGCATCGCGTGAGTTTACCTTGACACCACTGCCATGAAGCAGTAGGTGGGAGCAGAGTCATCCTCATCCTTGGCATTTGTGTTGGTAACGAGGCCATGGTCTTCAGTGTTGAAGATGGACTTGGTGACATATGTTGAAGCCAGAGCCAGGCTTGCCACGCCTGAATCGGACTCCTCCTTAGACTCCACCTCTGCCTCCTCAGAAGCAGACTCCTCCTCTGAATCCATCTCTTTGCCAACAAAGGCACGAGCCTTGCCAGATGAGCTCTTCTTGTGTGATGAAGACTTTGACGAAGACTTGGAAGAATACTTTGAGGATTTGTTCTTCTTCTTGCCATCAGAATCATATTCCTTGCTCTTCTTCTTCTTGTTCTCATTATCCCACTGTGGGCACTCAGAGATGTAGTGGCCTGGTTTCTTGCACTTGTGGCAAGTTCTCTTCTTGTAGTCCCGAGAGGAAGCTTCATCATTTCTTGAGCTGGATCTTGAAGACTTTCCGAAGTTTTTCTTCCTTGAGAACCTTTGAAACTTCTTTTCACAAGCATCGCTAGTTCTCTGCCAATGTCTTCAGGATCATCAGAACTACAGTCAGATTCTTCTTCAGATGAGGAAACAGCCTTTGCCTCCAAAGCGCGAGTTCAGCCATAGTTGGGTCCATAGATGTCTCTTTTCTCAGATAGCTGAAACTTCTGTGTGTTGAGCCTCTCAAGTATGTCAGGCAGATCGAGAGTCTTGTAGTCAGGACGTTCTTGAATCATCAGGGCCAGGGTGTCAAACGAGCTGTCAAGTGATCTCAGGAGTGTCTTGACGATTTCATGCTTGGTGATCTCAGTAGCGCCGAGAGCATGAAGCTCATTTGTGATGTCAGTGAGGCGATCAAATGTGAGCTGGATATTCTCATTGTCGTTTCTCTTGAAGCGGTTGAAGAGGTTGCGAAGAACACTGATCTTTGAGTCTCTCTGGGTTGAGACGCCTTCGTTGACCTTGGATAGCCAGTCCCAGACTAGTTTCGACGTTTCCAGAGCACTCACACGGCCACACTGTCCTTTGGTCAGATGACCACAGATGATATTCTTGGCAGTTGAATCCAGCTGAATGAACTTCTTGACATCAGCAGGAGTGACACCGTCACCGGCCTTGGGAACGCCGTTCTTGACGACATACCAGAGGTCTACATCAATTGCTTCAAGATGCATGCGCATCTTATTCTTCCAGTAGGGGTAATCAGTGCCATCGAAGACTGGACACGCAGCGGAGACTTTGATTATCCCTGCAGTCGACATAGCTAAAACTCCAGGTGGTTAAACCGAATCACACAGAACAAGGGAGCACCTTGCTCTGATACCAATTGAAAGTGCAAGTTATCGACTAGAGGGGTGAATAAGCGATTTTTATGAAAGTCTTCAATACACGAGGGCTTTGAAGATAAACGATAGAAGTGAACCTATATGATAAGTAGCGAAAGATAAACATATCCAGGCACACAATAGTCAAGCAAGCATTATGAAGGTAATGCATAGAAAATTGACAGCTGGATATCATGGATCGAGATGGAAGATATAACTGAAGCTAAACAGTGAACAGTCTTCACACAGTGAAGTCAAACAGATCAGACAAACAAGCAATGACTTCACGAGGATAAACTGAAATGTAAAGGAAGTTGGGGATAGAACCAGTTGCTCAATGAAGACAGGGATTTGGTAGACCAGTTCCAGTTGTTGTGTCAACTGTACATCTGATTAGGGCGGCTAGGTATTTAAACCTGAGGACACACAATCCCGGACACACAGTCTTCACCGTATTCCCCTTGAGCTAAGGACACACAGTCCTCGCCCAATCACTCTGGTAAGTCTTCAAGGTAGACTTCTGAACCTTCACAGACTTCGTTCACTGTCAATCCACAATCACTCTAGGACGCTCAGAACGTGACGCCTAACCGGCTGGAGGAAGCACAGTCCTCAAGTGTAAAAAGTCTTCAGATCACACAGAGAGAAGGACTTCAATGATGCCTAACACTCTTTGGCTCTGGGTGTTTTGGGCTTTGTCCTCGCAAGGATCTTTTCTCTCAAAGGCTTCGGAGGTGGATTGCTCTCAAACGACAAAAGTCGTGCACTAACTCTGAGCATCCACCAATTTATGGTGTAGGGGGTGGACTATTTATATCCATGAGCCAACCCGACATGATATGTCCGAAATGACCCTTGGTCACTAAGGAACTGACACGTGTCCAACGGTCGGATTGTGAACACATGCGGCAACTTTACTTGAGCTCCAAGTAAAGCTGACTTATCCAGCTCTGGATAAGATTTGCTCTCGTTTGTCTTCGCTTGAAGACATAGGTGTTTTGGTTGAGCATCACTTCAGTCATTCGACTATGTTCACTTGGACCCCACTAAACAGCACGGTGGTTCCTATGACTCAAGAAGGAATAAAAAGAACTACAAAAGAAACTATGTCTTCGCATTCTACAGTCTTCAATGAATGTCTTCATAGGTCATTATCTTCACGTGAATGTCTTTACGCGCCACCATTGTCTTTACTGTCTTAACACATTTTTAGGGGTCATCTCTAGAAGTTAAACCGAATTAGTGAGTGACTATTACATGTGTTATCCTGCAAGTCTCACAAACATGTTACTCCCTCGACCACGTTTGTCGTCAATACTCCAAAACCAACTAGGGGGCACTAGATGCACTTACACTGGGTATGGAGATCGGTGGGTAAGATGCACGGGCAAACCGGCAGATGTTGACAATGGAGGCCTTGCGGCGGCGGGGACCTTGCTAGGGTTTCGAGCGAGGGAGGGTGTGTGTGTGCGCGCACGCCCGAGGATGTTTTGGTGTGTGTGTGTGTGTGGAGAGGGCGCGGGGTGTTTGAGGAAATGACGCGGGTACTGAAAATCTTACTACGCGGGAGTGAAATGCCGGGCTACTGAAAATTTTGATGATAGTGCATCGCACATGGTCCGGAGATAACAACCGTGTGTTATGAAACAGAAAAACCCTGGAGGCGGGCAGATATTTTATAGGGATGCACGCGGGATTTGGAACAAGAAACATCGCACACGGTCCGGAGATAACAACCGTGTGTTATGAAACAGAATAACCCTCAAGGCGGGCAGATATTTTTGAGAGATGGAGCCTCGTGGAGCCCAATGTACTGTGCAGAAGTGTGCGCGACAAGTGCACCGGTGTGGCACACGGTTAGTTTGAGTGAACCGTGTATGTTACGTCATCCGACCTGTCTAATGTTCATAAATTTTGTAAAAAATGACGCGACTGAGGGTCAGAACACGAACAAACTTGCATGTGGACCAAATTTATGTATCAAAGGGGTGGTTTGATTTTCAAATACCAAATGCAACTTCGATGTGGCACCTCTCTCGTAAAGCGCATGATATTGCTTGCCCCCACCCCCCCTCGTGTTGGCATGAAGGGAATCCTAAGCTATGAATGCATTGCCCCCTCCCCCCAACCGAGGTTCACCTAGCAAAGTGTGAAGTAGCTAGCAGCCCCCCTCCTCCCTCGTGTCGGCACGAAGGG
>LR738711.1:650433634-650482660 GCA_902687465.1 Secale cereale | reverse complement strand
TAGCAAAGTGCGAAGTAGCAACCCCCCCCCCCACACACACACACACTTTCAGTCGGCGGGCCAGAGAGGCATATATCTCACAAAGATGGATCGTAAAACGGACCAAGAATAATCCATCTTGGTTGTACAACCTCTCTCTTGTTATTGGTCAAAGTGATGGCCGTCCATGCGAGCCCAGAGATGGGCTAGCTCGCCAATAATTACGCAAGTACCTAGTCCCCGAAGACAACTACTACATGCGTGTGGCCCAAATATATGTATGGATAGGTGTGTTTGAGTAACAATGGAACAACTTTTATGTGGCACCGTGATTTCGAACTAGAAATCCCCACACTGAGTGAGGGTTAGGTTGACGATGCATATGTATGTTACACCACACTTCAAGCCAACAACGGGGATCCATGCATGCATGCGTTCATAGTATATGTGCTCAAACTTAATTAGGTTTGAATCTCACCATGACCTGTACTACGATAACACGAACCAAATGAAGAATCTGCCATGGTAACCTATCTTGTTGTTGATCAAGGTGATCATGGATGTCCACGCGGGCCCACAAATATATAGGCTTGTCGCCGATAACCATGCGAGGGAGTGTATGATTCGAAGGCAACCACACATGCATATGTATGGAGGTGATGTGTGCATGCATGTTTGAATACACAACATTGATGTGGCGCGTGTGTCAAAAATAGCTCCCCACACAGAGCGAGATCAGTTCATTATGTGTCGTTGTACTAGCCACTTCCACTCGATGGGAGGGATTCATGCGTACACATGCATGTGTGTGTGCTCAAATTGTATCATGCATGCCATCCAGAGCAAAAATAATAATCCCCTCCTCAGTCAAATTAACCTCTCTTGTTGTCAGGCAAAAAGTAGTGATGGACCAAGCGGGCCCACAGATAGAAAGCATCAATATCGCTGATAACCGCTTAAGTGGGTGCGAGAGGACAACCACCACCGCTTTGCATGTGGGCCAAACATATATGTTGAATACCCAAAATGCACAACTTTGAAGTGCCACATGCCTAAAAAGCCGTAAACAATGCACCCACACAAAGTGAGGTTCATATCAAGCATACTACATATGATGGTCCCCTTCCCCCCTCTTCACCGCATACTATATGCTCATGCCGTAATATATGTACAACCCAAAAGAATCCTCATCGATGGTGAAATTAATTAAACTCTCCCGATGTAGGTCAAAGTGATGCATGCATGCATCGACGATGGCCTCATGGGCCCACAGATGGAAGCATCACATGCGAGTGTCCTAGCTAGGATATGCATGTGGCCCAAAAAGGTGGTGTGTGATGTTTGAATAACCAATTTCACAATTTTGATGTGACACATGCCTTGGTAACCAAAAAGTCCCGACACTGAGTGAGGTGTACTTGTTCACGGACGCATAAGAGTTAGACCAACAATGGATACATGACATGCTTTAGTTAAGCAATAAAGCGGCAGCATTAATCATCCAAATAGAAAACAATATATGTGCCGCTGCGCGACCCGTGTGGCGTGCGAGCACGCGTGAGTTGACGAGACGCATGCGAGCAGTCCGCCGCACAGGCAGACGGGGAGGCGTGCGTGCAGGTGTGTCAATTGACAGAGGTGTGCTCGCTACGCAGTGTCATCCGGAGGCGTGCAAGTAGTTGTGTGAAACTTTGGTAGGCATGCCAGCAATCCGGTGCGCAGGCTCACAGGGAGGCAAGCCATCGGTTTGACCGCCGCCTGCCTCTCTCCCACAACTCCCACTACTCCATATTAATGATGCACCCGAGCGGCCGCACCCCCATCCTCGCTACGCACACACAATCCTCTCTCTCCGCTTGCATCCTCGACGCTGCTCTCGGTCCTCAAAGCCATCAGAGGATGCCGCCGAAGCGCCCTATCGAAGGGAGTGGTGATGTCGGGGCTGCTAAAGCACCGGAGCACGGCGTGGAGATGGAGACAGAGGTTGCAGTCATTGCCAGCGAGATATCGCTGCACCCTGACGTCGTCGACGGCGTCGAGCTTCCATAGCCGGAGGCAGAGTTCCACACCGACTCTAACGACAACTCCGGCGACGACTTCGACGACGGCGGACAGCTGGTTAGTCATCTATACCCATTTATGTGTCAAATAGATCATAGGGTTTCTCTGGTTACTCCTTCCTCCCCCTTTTTGGAATAGAAATCATGTGGTTATGTTCTCCCAATCCATGAAATCTGAGTAAGTTTCGTTAGATCCGTGTAGTGTATTGATTGTTTGAATGGTACAGGTGATAAGTGATTAGTTGTTTCATTTGTGCAAATGATTTCTGCTAGTAATCCGACTAGGGTTAGTGTTCGTGCTAATAATTCCTAGCCAGGACTTGATAATTGATTTTGAATGACCTACATATGTTTATGCCATTATTTTCTTCAAGATTGTTCTGTACATAGACGACTGTGCTTAAAAATCAAACCATAATATGTGGATATGTATAAATAAATAGCCATAAATTCCTAATCCTACTTCACGGCATGTAATCAGTGATTTGATGCCAAATTTGTTTTACTATTTGTATAGGTGTTGTTTGACGATGTCGACAGCGAGGATGAAGATGCCCAGAGGAGGTACAAGAGGCGAATCTAGAGGGAGCTTTATGCGGGAATGCATTACAGGCGTATTAGGACCTGGAACGGTGGCTATGGATGCCCATTTTGCAACCACAAGCTTCATGACGTGTATCTAAGTGTTCTGGCGCATGCAAGAGGATGGGCCGCTGGCTCCTTCAAGCAGAATTATTCTCGCAGGGTGGCGCACGGCGCGTATGCCGAGTACCAGAAGCTTCAGGATCGTGCCGGCCGCATGTGAGATGAGATGTGGGATGGATCGAACTATCTACGCTTGAGTATGCTTAATGACGGTTGAACCATGTACTTATGGTTCAACTATGCTTATGTACGTGTACGCTTATTATCTATGTCTGAGTATGTTAAATATTTTGCCAAATTTTGGTAAAAATTACAACATGGTACCAATAAACCAGGACGGAGGTAGTATGTCAATCACACATAGTTTCCAAAATTGGAACCATGTGCAATGACTTTCCTTTTGCCTGTTGCGTCAATCACACACGGTTCGCTCTAGCAAACCGTCGCCCCCAAAATTCTGTGTGGGACAGAAAACCCTCACCACCCAATTCAAAAAAGAAAAAAGAAAACCCTCATCATCTCCACGTCACAAAAACCCTCACCCCACCCGCCAACCCCTCGACCCCTCCGGTACGTTCCCCATTCACACTTGCACACGCTCCTCCGCGTCTATGCCATGCCACCGCCTATCGCGGCGGTAAACACTTAGCCTGACGCCTGCCGCCACCGCCAGGCTGCCGGCAAAGCCCACCGCATTTCGCCACTTACACTTGTCGCCGCCTATCGTCATCGACTTTCTTGAGGCTGCTCGCGGTCGACCCAGCTCCGCTCGATTGGGGAATCTGTCGTACTCAGGGTTCTTTCTCATGGACGACAAGGTAACTAATTTAACGAGATATTATCTCATCTCTTATCGCAGTTCATCTACCTCCTTTAATCACCTGGCGGAAATCGCCGTGAATTCATTTTTATTCAAGCTGATTTGAGGGTTTTCTTTCATTCATAGAATGTACAGTGCGTCGACACTTCAGGACTTTGCGACCGCCGCCAGAGATTCCATCTCATCGTACCAGATAACTTGAGGACGCGCGTGGTATGTTCAATCTCACCCTAAATCGGTTGGCATGGCCTACTTTCCTGAACATATTCTAAATATTGCTACATTTGTATAAAAGGTGCCACATGCACCATATACGTCAAAGGGGATTTTCCCCCGTTTCTTTCTATATTATGCAAATTGATGATGTATTGTTCTTTCGATTACTCTCATTTTTCCATGACATCATGTTTACCCTATCTGTTTAATTATAGATTTTTGTCCTTTGATTTCAACTGATGTAAAGTTCTTTCAATTTGGGCCCATATTTGCATGTTACCATATTTTCTTTAATAATCCTACCATTTTCTGCAGAACAACCCTCGCTATGCAACAAATTATGTAGTGCACAATTTTTCCCTTTACATAGATCAAGGCTCCACGGATGTCATACTGCACACAAACCATGGATTTACAATTGTTGCTACTGTAAGACTTGATCAACGTGGTGACTCCTATTTTGGCACTGGCTTTTGGAATGAAATTGCAAAGTTTTATGTACTGAAAGCTGGCACTAAAACTGCACTGCACATAAAAGGGCCTGGTCATGAGATATATGCTAACTTCCTCGACAAAATCATCCATCCAGACTTTGTTCGAAGTAAGTTTTCTTTTCCACTATCTGCATATGTTGACTTACCCAGCAATGTCAAATGAATTGTGTAGTATTTAAGCAACCAATTGTTATTCCATTTTCTTACTATATTCCTACCTAATTACTTCTAGTTACCAATACACTTTTCTATTGCCATGTTTTAACTAAATATTCCATGTACTCCCATTTCTATCTGAAAGCGCTCCTGACAAGGAGACTCCGGAGGTGGAGAACGGGGCTGCCAACAAGCAGAGGCGGGGCAAGCTAGAACTGCAAGCGACTCCAGCAGTCCTAGACTTAATCAGCAGCCTCCCCGATGATATGTTGAGAGTCATCATCTCCCTCCTCCCAATCAAATATGGGGCGCGGACAACCCTCCTTTCCTGGCGGTGGTGCCCCCTATGGAACTCCAGCCCTCTCGACCTCATCGACACCCACGAGCTCTGCCATGGCTATCAGAAAAGCTTGGATGCATTCTCCAAGATCATCGGCAGTCACCTTGGCCCAACCAAAGGCCTTAGAATGGGCAAGTTCCGTTCCAACGGCAAGGATCTAGCCAAGCTTGACGACTGATTCCAATACCCCACCCTAGATTAGCTCAAGGAGCTCACTTTTGATGATGGGAATATGTGGTCGCTGCCAATGTCCGCACTCCGCCTCACGCCCATGTTGTGCGTCGCCAAGTTCAGGAACTGCCATTTCCCGCCCCTTAATGATGCGCCCGCTCTTATTATACCACGACTAAAGCACCTCGAGCTCATCGTCGTCTACCTCTCAAAGGGTAACATGGAGCACCTGCTCCGTGGATGTACTGCACTCGAGTACCTTTGTCTTCAGGCGATCAATGGGTTGAGTACATTCCACATCACCTCCATGACTCTCTGGACTATTTATGTGTGTTGCTGGTGCGGCAGGAAGACATCACAAGATGTGTACCATGGTATGGTCATCCAGGACACACCTGCACTTGAGAGATTACTTATAGTTGATCAAGAAGGTCAAACAAGAATCAATGTCATTTATGCGCTGAAATTGACAGTGGTGGGCTACTCGTCTAACAAATACTCCAAACTTGTTATTGGATCCACACCTTCTCACGTACAACAGCTGTCTTCTACCTCTCCTTATACAAATTAACATTATTTCTAATTTTAAAGTTGTTTGTTTGTCTGTCATTCAGAAAATGATTCTAACAAGCTTGACCCCGAAACTACGCACAGTGAAGGTCTTGGCACTAGAATCTATCGGGCCTGACCTGGAGCAAGTTGTCAGTTTCCTGAGATGCTTTCCGTGCCTGGAGAAGCTATATATCGAGGTGATGTTCCTTTCCTGTTAAATGTTAAGCATAAGGGAGTTCAATTTGTGACACCTTTTTCCAAGTTTACAATGGCAATGTACTACGATTTCTGAAGGTTCTTTTGGAGGATATCAGTACATACATGTCCCCCCCATATTGGTTGCTTGATCCATATGGTTACAATCAATAAGCATTTCTCCTTTGGATTCATCTGTACTAGTTTTCTTAGGGAACTTTTCATCCACTCCAACCTCTTGTGAAGAAGGCTACAATTTTCTAGAATGTAATCTAATGCCCATGTTAATCATGTCAGATCGAAGATGGCATGTTAGTGCATTTTATAAATCCTGCAAACCAAATAGCTAGGCCTGTAGTAATGTTCAAAACTGCATGTAGGCACTAACACATTTTCTTCCTTTGCAAATAAGATTAGGCCTAGTGATGGATAATGTGATACAATATAACAATCACGTCAAATGCCTAGATTTGCATCTCTCAGAAATTACTTTGAACTCCTATCGAGGGACCTTACTGGAGATTATATTTGTCAGGTTCTTTGTTCTCAGAGCAAGGGTGCTGAAGGAAATGAGGTTTTACCTACATTTATTTCGCAAAAATGAATGGTTTGTTGATCAGGGCCGGCGCCTGCGGCATAATGGAGTAGGCTCCAAAAATGTGAACTTCATTTTGGAACTTCAGATGACAGAGTAATCGGAAGTCATCGTGTCAACCCCATATATTACTTCTCAGTGGCTGGCCCCTTTGCAAAAATTGTGAGGTTTCAAAGCCTGACTTAGAAGCGGTGATATTAGTTTGAACCTCTCTGATATCCATGTTTAGCTGATCAGCGCGAGCGTTTGCAGCTGATGAGCTGAATTTCATTTCTAATATCAGTTTGAACCTTGTAATCTTCGAATTTGAGCCGTATAACTCTGGAATTTGAACCTTGTAACATTTCGAGCATTTGCCGTACAATCGTTGAAATGGCATTGTATGAGACTCGTATATTTCTAGCACTATTTTGACCTTAATATGCAATGGTCTTAGATTTTATTAACCATTCTTGAATCAGTTTACCTTGTCGATCTCACAGCACACGATTTGTATAGCTAACTCGACTGTGATCTTCGACATTATTGCACACAGTTGGTTTCTTCCACTTCTAGCCGATGCGTGGCCAAACTAGCCGGGCGGGAACCTTGCGCGGTAGCGTGGGAACAGGCTCACCGACGATACGAGTCCACACGTGCGGTGCGGTGTTGTCTAGCGTGCACTGGAATCCTCCGATGTGAACGTCGTGAGAAGATGTGACGATTACAGGCCGGCCGGCCCCATTTATTACAGTGGCCAACCTTTCGATCGTGCCCCACCATTGCAAGAAGCACACCCACCATGAGAAAATCTTAGAGGGTATCCTGCGCGGCTCCAATGGCGCTCCGAGCGGCTGCCGACGACTAGCAGTAGTTCACCATGCGTGCCGTGGTGGACACCCACAGAAGGTTCATGGACCTCTCGGTGGTGTACACCAACGACCCGGTCTGGGTGGAGCACTCCACCCACATCATGGAGCTGTTGCTTGCCGAGGAGAAGTACAAGGTGGTCGGGTTCGACCTAGAATACACCCACCCTCGTGCCGGGTCTCGTCCCAAGGTCTCCGTCGCCCAGATGTGTGTGCGCCACCACGCCCTCATCTACCACTACTGCCTGGCCACAAGGCCTTGCGAGCGTTTCACTAGGTTTGTCAATAGCACCCACTACATGTTCGCTACGGTGGAAATCACCAACGATGTAAAGGCGCTCGAGAATTCGGGCATCGCCTCCCAGAATCTTGTCGACATTCAGGGCCAATACAAGATCTGGGGCAGCAAGGAGCATGAGAAGGACTCACTGGTTCACCTCCCCGAGGCCATCATCGACCCCTACTACAGAGACATGAAGGATTCGTGCAACAAGGACAAGCGTGCCTAGCACTCAGCCTGGATGGAGAAACTCGACTAAGCTCACGTCGTGTACGCGGCCAAGGATGCGTACACGAGCTACGACATGTACAGGCGGATCATTGACATGAGGAAGTGCCTCCTTCCCCAAAACGGCCAGGGATCCAGCCGGAAGCAGAGCAATGGCAAGCGTCATCGCAACAATAAGTAGATGATTAGATCCTCGTTTCTCCTACTTTGGTATGCATGTAATTGCTTTCTTTGGTGTGTGGAGATGTTATGTGTGTAGTCACTTGTGTAATTGTATGCTTAATTTGGTTATGCAATGCTGTCTTTTTAAGTATATATGTTGATGCTTTGTAGACATAGCGTAGATGTTGTGTGGACAAATAAAATCACATCGCACACGGACTAAACAATGGAACCCGTCGGTGATGTTTTCATCAATCACTCACAATTGTATATCAGCAATCGTTTGCTCACAAGACACACGGCTTGTTAGCAGTAATCATCCGTGTTATTATCGGTCTTCGCAGATGTTTCCGATTATAGACCTGTTTGCCTCGTATCACACACATCTTGTTCATTTGAACCATTTATGTTCTCATGTCTCAACGTAAACAGTTCATCCGAGTGAACCGCATGCTGTATATCCCACACACCTTTGATCTGGCTGACCGTTTCTTTTGTGTTGCCTAATCACAAATAGTTCATGTGAGTGAACCCTATGTTGTACATAGCACACACCTTCATCTGGCTGCCCATTTCTTTTGTTCCTCCTCATCGCAAACGGTTAATTGAGTAGAACCGTAAGCCGTGCATCACACACGCAACTAAAATCTGAACCGTGTTTGATGCATCCTCCATCGCAAATGTTTTGCATCTTTTTGACGGTTTTTTAACACCGCCATTTGCGATTATGGCATCGCACACAATTTCGTCGAAGGGTCTTTGATCGTAGCGTCGCGTTAGCAGCATCCTACAGTAGTCTAGTGTAACACCCCAGATGTAAAACTTCCTTATATGGCAGTATATTCTTCGTTGATTTAATCAATTCCATTTTGGGCTCTTCCTTCATTTTGGGTTTCTTCGTTTTTGCCTCACTTGCATCCGTGTGGTAGTTGCATCGTCTCCGTCGTCTCCGTTCTTCGTTCGGGTTCCGGCTCTCTCACACGGCACCCGTCGCACCTCTCAAGCCTTTGTTTCGTGAGTGGGTTAAAAACATCCTCGGAATGGGCTGAGATTTGTCGAGTGGTCTTGGTATATCACCGATAGACCGCCTATCAAGTTTCGTCTCGTTTGGAGGTCGTTTGATACTCCAACGGTTAACCACGTGGGCCAAAAATCCCTTCCTCTTTTGGCCGATCATCCCTCCACATCCGCCCACAAGCCCATCCTAACCACCACCATGCTCTCGATCATTGGATCGTGATTGTGTGGGCGAAAACCGCACCCCATTTGGACTCTCCTAGCTCCCTCTACCTATAAAACAGCCACATCCCCCGAAATTTCGGGCAAAACCCTAGCCCGAGCTCCTCCGCGCCGCCGGTCTCGTCCGTCCCAGTCGGACGCGTCCACTCCACCCCCCTCAACCAACCACAGCGCGCCACATCAGCCGCCCATGCCCACATCGTCGCCGGTGCCCGGGGCCCAGATCCGGCCCGCCCCGGGCCGAACCAGGCCGCACCGGGCCCGCATCACCGCCGCCACATCCGCGGGACTCCTCCTCCGCACCGGCCGTTGGACGCCTCTGGTTGGGCCGCCGCCACCGCGCCCCAGCGACCTCGCACCGGCCGCCTCCAACTCCGGCCACCACCGCCGCCTCGGCCGCTCCGACCGCCGGCCGCAGCAGCCGCTCCGCCGCCTTGCACCGGCCACCGCCGCGCCTGCCCGCCTCCGGCCGCCGCGCGCCTCGCCGATCGCCGCCGCCGCCTCGCTCCTGGGCCACCGCCACTCCTTCCATGCGGGCGTCGCCGTCGATCGGCCCCGAGCACCACCGGCTATCCTCTCCCCCGCGCTCTGTCGCTGGAGCCGCGACCCTCGCCACCGCTGGTGCTCCCTCCGGCCGCCGGCGCCACTAACTCTGGCGAGCCGCCGCCCCGCTCCGGCCAGATCAGGATCCACCCGAGGGTGGATTAGATCCACCAGCTCCGCTTACCAAACGGCCACTCCGAGCCCGGGTCCCTCCGTCCCGAACCTCTCCATCTCGTTTTTCGGAGGGAAAAATTCTACAAAGTCCCGAAATTCCTTTAATATGTTGCCCTCTTTGACATGTCATAACTTGGTGCTCGGTGCTCCGTTTTGCATGCATGATATAACAAAATGTTCATCTCGAAGTGCTCGACATGTTAGCATCAGTTTTATGCATGCTACGGTTCATCTAGATGCCTTAATCTTCGTTGCAAGACTGCTTCGTGATGTTATTGTTTC
This sequence comes from Secale cereale, assembly GCA_902687465.1. Classification (NCBI taxonomy): domain Eukaryota; kingdom Viridiplantae; phylum Streptophyta; class Magnoliopsida; order Poales; family Poaceae; genus Secale; species Secale cereale. The sequence continues at coordinate 650,472,681 of LR738711.1, read as the reverse complement.
AGCACTAGTTGTCTGTTAACAATATGTTGGCATGTTCGTGAGGTCGTAACTTGGTGCATGTTGGTCCAAATGGAGTGTATGATATGTCAAAATGTTCGTCTTGTGATGCTCTTCATGATGGATGCATTTGCAAGGTTGCATTATGCCATGTTTGTCACTGTTGCAAAAGTGCTAAGTGTTTAAAACTGCTGTCATTTGTAATGACTTGCTCATTTGTCTTTTTCGTGTGAATTAATCTATGTGTCATATGAGCTAGGTTTCAACATGGGTTTTGCTCATTGGAATGTGCTCTACATGATAGATTTATTTTCATGCCATGATATGTCTTGAGATGAGTGCATCAAGCTTGTTAACATGCCATCGTGATGTTAAATTTCTGCTAAGGCTTAATCTGTTAATTTTTATGCCATGTTTCCATGATGCTACCGTCATTGTTGTGCATGGTTAGAGTTGTCCAATGGGTGTTCCTTGATGTATATGTTATGCTCTAGCTATCCATTCTCTTGTTTGCCATTATGCCATGATGTAGCTTGTTCTTTTGAGGCCCTCTAGTTGCTTCAAAATGTTTTCTATCAGCATGCCCAGATTTCTCTAAGTCTGGATAAACTTTTGCACTTTTGCCATGCTGTTTGTGAAATGTTCTAGTATGATGTAGAAGTAGCCATGTAGTTATTCTTAAAGAGCATTTTATGTATGTTATTGCCTTGCCTTTTGCTTGCTTGTTGGAGTGATGTAGCATACTTAAACTTGGTCACTTTATGGGCAACTTGCTGTTTTTGGCAGATTGCATCGTGTAGTGTTTAGCTTGTCATTTGCAAATTGTGCATCCGTTTCCAATGATCTTTATATCGTTTGCGACCGAAATCTTACCCTCTATCCAGTGGCTTGCTTGGTTGCCCAAGATGAAGCCATTTCCATCATCTTCTCATTTAGGCTCGAGAGTATCCTCATGCATACGCACATCATACTTGCATCCCATGACATGTCTTGCATCATGTTGGTTGTGCAATGCACCGTGATTGATCTTGTATCGTTGTTGTGCTCTTGTGTTGGGTAGAGCCGGGAGCCGATACCGAGTTCGAGGATCTTATCGAGACTGCGTTTGAGGAGCCCTCTTACCATCCCACCGAGGACTTAACAGGCAAGATGACCGTTCCCCGATATCACCTCTATCTTTGCCTTGCTAGTTGTCTCGCTCTTTAGCTATGCCTCGATGCCTATTCTTGTCTTATCAGCCTCCTATGTTGCCATGAAATAGTCTAACCGCCTTCCTAGCAAACCGTTGATTGGCTAAGTACGCTTTTGCTCAGCCCCTCTTATAGCGTTGTTAGTTGCAGGTGAAGTTTGATGATTGCTCCATTTTTGGACTTATTTATTGGGATAACACAATATTTATCTTAATTAAATTAATGCACATATATATTGGTAATGGGTAGAAGGCTTGGCCTTCTGCTTGGTGTTTTGTTCCACTCATGCCACCTTAGGACCCGATAAACCGGTGTTATGTTCCTTGATTTTACGTTCCTAACACGGTTGGGGTTTATGGGCCCCCCTTGATAATTCACACTGCTTAAAGCTTTTCCGGCAAGACCCAACTTTGGTACTACATTTGCCTAACAACTAAAACTTGCATAGGGAGTTATAAACCCAAGTTCTTAATCAACAACCCGGGCCAGTGCTCCTCGTGAGTGTTGGTCCAAACTAGGCGTACTGCAGGGCTGCCTCGGGGAAACCCGAGGTATTTAGTATATACCTGTATCTTGTCCCATCCGGTCGTGGCCTGAGACGAGATACGCACGGCTACCATCAGGGTGTCGGCACGCCGGGAGGTCTTACTGGATTAGTTTTAGCTCTGTCGAAATATCTTGAGCACGAGATTCCGAGAATACTCGGGTCTTCCCAATATGGAGTTGCGACTTCTCGGATCGTGAGCTTGTGATGGGCTAAGTTGGGACACCCCTGAAGGGTTATGAACTTTCGAAAGCCATGCCCGCGGTTATGTGGCAGATGGGAATTTGTTAATATCCGGTTGTAGATAACTTGTCACCATATCCTTAAGAATACATTACATGTGTGAGTACCGTGATGGTCTCTTTTCGAAGTGGTTTTCGGAAAGTGAACACGGTGGGGTTATGCATGAATGTGAGTAGCTAGGATCACTTATTGATCATCTTTGACGACCGTTGGCACATATCCTCATCTCACTATGAATTCATAAGCTAGTTGATTAGTGCTTGCTGCAAACACTTTATTACCTCTCCACACCTAAAGGCTTTGTTAGTTTTGATACCCGGGAATGGGATTGCTAAGTCCTTGTGACTCAGATATTACAACACACACCAGATGCAGGTACAGCCGAGAACGATGTAGGAGATGGATCAGAACTTCACTGGGAGTTCGATGAAGAGTGTGGTCATTTTTATGTAACGTATCCCGACGATCAGTAGTGGTTCCTACTAGGGGCGATCAGGACTTGTGGTCGTGGTATCTTTTCTCGTTTGATTTCGTCTGTAGTCGGACCCTATGTTATTTGGATGAATGGATGCTATCGTATTAATTGTGTGACGTGGCAAGTGTAAGCCAACTATTTTAGTCGTTCATCCTTGTTCTTTTTACATGAGTTGTGCAAAGATACCACGCTTGCGATCATTCCAGAATGCGCTTATGTCTCTAACTCGTGCCTCGACACGTAGGAGATATAGTCGCATCCTGGGCATTACAAGTTGGTATTCAGAGCCTTCAACGACCTAGGAGCCCCCTGATTGATCGAGCCGCTGATGGTTGAGTCTAGGCACACACACAAAATGTTTTGAGTCCTATATATATCGGAGAGTAGGATTTCTTTTTACTCCTCATCCCCTTCGTCGCTCTGGTGAGGACTCCTGATGTTGTTTTATCTTCACTATTCTCAAAATTTCACCAATTTGTTTTAGGATTACGCGGGTATTGTTTGGATTGTTCTGATATCTTTGTGACGAGAACATTGTTCTTGGTGCCTCCTGTCATTTAGGGGTTGTGGTAGTGTCCCGGGGAGTTGAGCTCCGAGGTGTTGTCGTCACAAATGTATCATTGCAGTTCTAGAATACCAGAGGCGGCCGACATCGAAAACTCTTTTATGCATGTCTGGTGGTGAGATAACCCCGATGTCACCCAGTACTGGGGTGATAGTTCGGGAGTATTGCCACAGCTAGTATAGCGGATGCGTTTCAAAGGTCTGAGGTAAACAGTTTCCGAAGGTGTCTGGTTATGTGTTGACGGATGGGTACAGCTGGATGTATGATTTATTAGTTGAGTGATATGCAGTGCTTCCCCTGTATCCCCAACACCATATTGCATAACGGAAAGCTTCGAGAATTAATAGGTGGGATTCATGTAGCTCTTAGGTAATCTTCCAACGGGTGCATGATATGAGGTTGGGGTTTGACATCTAGTGGAGAGGCTATCATGGGCGTTGTTGCACTAGGGGGTTGCATCTTAAAGGATACTTGGCTATGATGATCCGGGGATTGCAAGGCCCTTTGTAACACGTGCCATGGGGTACTCAGCACAAACATGTGTGACGAAACCTCTATTATGTATTTGTTCCATCCGCTACCTTGTTGTTTTATTCTATCATTTTGTTCTCCCAAGTGGCTTCTCGACAAGTTGATGTATCATTAAGCTATGGGATTCATTCGTTCAATTTTGTTCGGATGTTCATTGTGAAGACTATATGTTGCATATATCTAGCCGTTGATTCAGCTTATCTATTATTTGCTTCAATGGCTAACGGTTGTCATCATCTTCAGGATGGCACCTAAGAAAGTTCCCAGCCAGAACCCAGAGGGTGAAGAAGAGCGTCCACCTTCCCCTCCTCCTCCGTCTGAGGCATGGAGAGCTATTATGCAGGCAACCAATCAAAACACTCAGATGCTCATGCAAGTGATGCAGAGTTTCCAAGCTAATCAAGCAAATCAAGGCAATCAAGGGAACCAAGGCCAAGGAAATCTGTTCAATCAACCTCACTTTGCGACTCTGAACCAATTCCTTGCCAATCAACCCAAGTCTTTCAGTTACTGTGTTGATCCACTAGATGCTGAAGATTGGATCACAGACATCAAGAAGCATTTTGAGTGCAGTAACGTCAGACATGAGGATTATGTCAAGTTTGCCGCTTTCCAACTCAAAGATCAAGCTGCAGATTGGTGGCAACAGTACAAAGACTCCAGAGCGGGTCGTGAGATCTCGTGGACTGACTTTTGCCGCAATTTCCGTTCTCATCACATCCCTACCAGTGTCACTGAAGGCATGCGTGAGCAATTCTGCAATCTGAAGCAAGGCACCATGTCTGTCTACCAATACAATGTCAAGTTCTAGAATCATGCCCGTTATGCAAAGCAAGACATCCCCGATGCCAAGAGCAAAATCTACCAGTTCTGAGGTGGTCTGAAAGATGAACTCCCACTTGCACTCACTCTGTTCGAGCCAGATGAATTTGATCAATTCTACAACATGGCTCTCAAGCAAGAGGCAGCTCAGCTCAAATGTGAAGCTTCCAAAAAGAGGATAAGAGAGGTTGTTCACTCCTCCTCTTCCTCTCAGGTGATCACTAAGAAGCAGAAATTCTGGCTCCCGCCTCCTCCAGCGTTCCGTCCTCCGAGTCAAAACAAGCACTCAGGTGGTCGTGGATTTTCCCACCCATCCAACCCAAGCAACCAGTCGAAGTCTCAGTTCCAAGCTCCAAGACCAAGCGGTCCTTATCATCGGCCACTTTCAGAGGTTACGTGCAACAAGTGTGGTCAGAAGGGTCACTATGCGAACAAGTGTACTCAAAGGCTCCTTCCGCCTCCTCCACCTGTCAGCAATGCTATTGTCAATCACAATCCCAAGCATGCAAGAGTGAACCGGATGAATGCAGCTCAAGCAGATAATTTTTCTGATGTGATAATGGGTAACCTCTCAGTTAACTCAATTCCTACAAAAGTCTTGTTTGATTCGGGTGCATCATGTTCTTTCATATCTCACCCATTTGCATCGAAGCACAATTTTGACACTGAAGCATTACCAAGGGAGTTATCAATTATTTCTCCAGGAAAAAAATGAATTCTAGCTTGTTTGTTCCGGATATCTCTATTCATATGGGTAATTACAGTTTTCTGGTTTCCCCGGTTGTTCTCAGCAACTTGGACATTGATCTTATTCTTGGGATGGATTGGCTCTCGAAGCATGATGCTCTTATTGATTGTGCAAACAAGGAGGTCAATCTAACTCATCCTTCCAAAGACATGATTATCTTCGCAGCTCGAGATAACACAATCAGGTTATTCTCTCTCAATGACAAGGGCAAGATTAATGCCATATCCCAGATTCCGGTGGTTTGTGAATATCAGGATGTATACCCTGAAGAGCTTCCAGGCATGCCTCCCAACCATCCAGTTGAATTCGTCATTGAACTTGAACCTGGTATGGAGCCAGCCTATCGGCGTCCGTACAAGCTTTCTCCTAAAGAGTTGAAGCAGTTGAAGAAGCAACTCGATGAGAAAGAACGAATGGGTCTGATAAGACCAAGTACTTCTCCTTAGGGCTGCGCTGTTCTTTTTCTCAATAAGAAGGATGGTACGGAATGATTGTGCGTCGATTATCGGCCATTGAACAAGAAGACAATTAAGAATAAGTACACTCTCCCCAATATCAATGAACTGTTTGAGCAGCTCAAAAGAGCCAAGGTTTTCTCGAAGCTTGATCTCCCGATGGGCTACCATCAAATTCGTATCCGTGAAGAGGATATTCCCAAGACCGCATTTAGGACAAGTTATGGCTCCTACGAGTACACAGTCATGTCCTTCGGGCTTGCAAATGCTCCACACACCTTCTCTCGGATGATGCACTTCATATTCAATCCCTACACCAATGAGTTCGTCCTCGTGTACCTCGATGATATCTTGGTATTCTCCGAGAATGAAGAAGACCACGCCAAGCACCTCCGTTTGGTTCTTGACAGGCTGTATGAGCACCGCTTTTATGCGAAATTCTCCAAATGTGAATTCTGGCCTGATAAAGTCCTCTATCTTGGCCATATTATCTCTGTCGGGGGCATTTCTATTAACCCTGAGAAGGCTGAAGCTATTGTGAAGTGGGAACCGCCTCAGAATGTCAAACAACTCCGAAGTTTCCTCGGTCTCGCAAGCTATTGCAGAAGGTTCGTTGAGAACTTCTCCAAGATTGCCAAGCCTCTTTCCAACCTGTTGCAAAAGAATGTCAAGTACTCGTGGACTCCTGATTGTGATGTGGCATTCAATACCCTCAAAGAGAAGCTCATTTCTGCTCCGGTACTTACTCCTCCAGATGAGTCCAAGCCTTATGAAGTGTTTTGTGATGCTTCATTGCCAGGTCTCGGTAGTGTTCTCATGCAATACAAGAAGATCGTTGCATACACTTCACGTCAGCTTAAACCAAATGAGAAGAATTACCCCACACATGATCTTGAGCTAGCAGCAGTTGTACATGCGTTGATCACATGGAGACACCTTTTGTTGGGCAGAAAAGTGGACATCTTCACCGATCACAAGAGCCTGAAGTACATATTCACCCAGCAAAACCTTAACCTCCGCCAGACTCGTTGGGTTGGGATGATTCAAGAGTACGATCCAAGCATTGAGTATACTCCTGGCAAGGCCAATGTCATTGCAGATGCCTTGAGCAGAAAGGTTTATTGCAATAGTCTCATCCTCAAACCGTTCCAACCTGGACTTTGTGAGTCATTCAGGAAGCTCAACCTCCAAGTCGTTCCGCAAGGATTTCTTGCCAATCTTCAAGTCACTCCTACCTTGGAAGATCAAATCCGTGAGGCCCAACTCAGTGATGCTATGGTGCAGAAGTTGAAACATGGTATTGCCAAGGGTACTCCCAAGTACAAGTGCTATCGCATTGATGACAGAGACACTTTGTTCTTTGAGGATAGAATTGTGGTTCCCAAAGGTGATCTCAGAAAGCTCATAATGATCGAAGCACATGACTCACTCCTCTCGATACATCTAGGAAGCTCCAAGATGTACCCTGACCTCAAGCAATCCTATTGGTGGACTCGCATGAAAAGAGAAGTTGCTCAATTCGTGAACGAGTGTGATGTCTGCAGAAGAGTGAAGGCAGAGCATCAATGTCCAGACGGACTCCTTCAACCTCTACCTATTCCCGAGTGGAAATTCGATCACATTGAGATAGATTTCGTCACCGGTTTTTCCCAAGTCCAAGCGAGGAAATGACGACATCCTTGTGGTGATTGACAAGCTCACTAAAGTGGCTCATTTCCTTCCAGTCAAGGAATCCATCAACGCAACACAACTGGCAGAGTTGTATACCTCCAGAATTGTCTCTTTGCATGGTATCCCTCAAGTAATCTCCTCAGATCGTGGAATCTTGTTCACTTCCAAATTCTGGGATTCCTTCCAGTCAGCTATGTGCCAAGATTCGCTTCAGCACAGCTTTTCACCCTCAGACTAGTGGCCAAGTCGAAAGAGTGAACCAAATTATTGAAGATATGCTCAGGGCATGTGTAATCTCCTTCGGTATGAAATGGGAAGATTGCCTTCCATTTGCCGAATTCTCCTACAACAACAGCTTCCAAGCAAGTGCAGGCAAAACACCGTTTGAAATTCTCTATGGCAGAAAGTGTCGTACCCCTCTCAACTGGTCCGAGACTGGTGAACGCCAACTCCTTGGCAATGATTTGATATCAAAGGGCGAAGATATGTGCAAATTCATACATGAGAATCTCAAAGCTGCGCAATCGCGCCAGAAGAGCTACTATGACGGCAAACACCGAGATTTGGCTTTCGACATTGGAGATCATGTCTATCTCCGTGTTTCTCCCATGAAGGGCACTCAGAGGTTCGGTATCAAGGGCAAGCCTGCTCCAAGATACGTGGGGCCTTTCAAGATAATTAGCAAGAGAGGCGATCTAGCCTACCGACTCGAGCTTCCCTCCAACTTTGCAAATGTGCATGATGTGTTTCATGTGTCACAACTCCGCAAGTGCTTCAAGACGCCTGGACGCACCATTCCTTTCAAAGAGATTGATCTTCATCAAGACTTGTCTTATCGTGAGCACCCCGTTGCTATCCTTGAAGAAACTAAGCGCAAGACCCGCAACAAGTCCATCAAATTCTTGAAAGTGAAGTGGTCACACCATACCGACCGAGAATCTACATGGGAACGAGAAGACCATCTCCGTTCCGAGTATCCCACTTTCTTTCAGTCCTAGATCTCAGGACGAGATCTTTTTGTAGTGGAGGAGAGTTTGTAACACCCCAGATGTAAAACTTCCTTATATGGCAATATATTCTTCATTGATTTAATCAATTCCATTCTGGGCTCTTCCTTCATTTTGGGTTTCTTCGTTTTTGCCTCGTGTGTGTGTTGCATGTCATCATGTCATTTTTCATTATGTGCATTGCATTGGCATAGCCTCACTTGCATCCGTGTGGTAGTTGCATCGTCTCCGTCATCTCTGTTGTTCGTTTCGGGTTCCGGCTCTCTCACACGGCACACGTCGCACCTCTCAAGCCTTTGGTTCGTGAGTGGGTTAAAATCATCCTCGGAATGGGCCGAGAGTTGTCGAGTGGTCTTGGTATATCACCGATAGACCACCTGTCAAGTTTCATCTCGGTTGGAGGTCGTTTGATACTCCAACGGTTAACCACGTGGGCTAAAAACCCCTTTCCCTTTTGGCCCGACACCCCTCCACATCAGCCCACAAGCCCATCCTAACCATCACGATGCTCTCGGTCATTGGATCATGATCGTGTGGGCGAAAACCGCACCCTATTTGGACTCTCCTAGCTCCCTCTACCTATAAAACAGCCCCATCCCTCGAAATTTCAGGCAAAACCCTAGCCCGAGCTCCTCCGCGCCGCCGGACACGTCCGTCCCAGCCGGACGCGTCCGCTCCGCCCCCCCCCTCAACCAACCACAGCGCGCCACGTCAGCCGCTCGTGCCCACATCGCCGCCGGTGCCCGAGGCTTAGATCCGGCCCGCCCCGGGCAGAACTTAGCCCGCATCACCGCCGCCACGTCCGCGGGACTCCTCCACGCCGGACGTCAGACGCCTCCGATCGGGCCGCCGTCGCCACGCCCCAGCGACCTCGCACCGGCCGCCTCCGACTCCGGCCACCACCGCCGCCCCGGCCGCTCCGCCCGCCGGCCGTGGCAGCCGCTCCGCCGCCTTGCAGCAGCCACCGCCGCGCCTTCCCGCCTCAGGCCGCCTCGCGCGTCGCCGTTCACCGCAGCTGCCTCGCTCCCGGCCCGCCGCCGCTCCTTCCAAGCGGGCGTTGCCGCCGACCGGCCCCGAGCGCCGAGAGCTGCCCTCGCCCCCGCGCTCCACCGCCGGCGCCACCAACTCTGATGAGCCCCCGCCCCGCTCCGGCCAGATCTGGATCCACCCGAGGGTGGATCAGATCCACCAGCTCCGCCTACCAAACAGCCACCCCGAGCCCAGATCCCTCCGTCCCGAACCTCTCCATCCCGTTTTTCGGAAAGTAAAATTCAACTAAGTCCCGAAATTCCTTTAATATGTTGCCCTCTTTGACATGTCATATCTTTGTGCTCGGTGCTCCGTTTTGCATGCATGATATATCAAAATGTTCGTCTCGAAGTGCTCTACATGTTAGCATCAGTTTTATGCATGTTAGGGTTCATTTAGATGTCTTAATCTTTGTTGCAAGACTGCTTCGTGATGTTACTATTTCAGCACTAGTTGTCTGTTAACAATATGTTGGCATGTTCGTGGGGTCGTAACTTGGTGCATGTTAGTCCAAATGGAGTGTATGATATGTCAAAATATTTGTCTTATGATGCTATTCATGATGGATGCATTTGCATACATGATAGGTTGCATTATGCCATGTTTGTCACTGTTACAAAAGTGCTAAGTGTTTAAAACTGCTGCCATTTGTAATGACTTGCTCATTTGTCTTTTTCGTGTGAATTAATCCATGTGTCATATGAGCTAGGTGTCAACATGGGTTTTGCTCATTGGAATGTGCTCTACATGATAGATTTATTTTCATTCCATGATATGTCTTGAGATGAGTGCATCAAGCTTGTTAACATGCCATTGTGATGTTAAGTTTCTGCTAAGGCTGAATCTGTTAATTTTCATGCCATGTTTCCATGATGCTACTGTCATTGTTGTGCATGGTTAGAGTTGTCCAGTGGGTGTTACTTGATGTATATGTTATGCTCTAGCTATCCATTCTCTTGTTTGCCATTATGCCATGATGTAGCTTGTTCTTTTGAGGCCCTCTAGTTGCTTCAAAATGTTTTCTATCAGCATGCCCAGATTTCTCTAAGTCTGGATAAACTTTTGCACTTTTGCCATGTTGTTTGTGACATGTTCTAGTATGTAGTATAACTAGCCATGTGGTTATTCTTGAAGAGCATGTTATGTATGTTATTGCCATGCCTTTTGCTTGCTTGTTGGAGTGATGTAGCATACTTAAACTTGGTCACTTAGTGGGTAACTTGTTGTTTTGGCAGATTGCATCGTGTAGTGTTTTGCTTGTCATTTGCAAACCGTGCATCCGTTTCCAATGATCTTTATATCATTTGCGACTGAAATCTTCCCCTCTATCCAATGGCTTGCTTGGTTGCCCAACATGAAGCCATTTCCATCATGTTCTCCTTTAGGATCGAGAGCATCCTTATGCTTACGCACATCATACTTGCATCCCATGACATGTCTTGCATCATGTTGGTCGTGCATTGCACCGTGATTGATCTTGTACCATTGTTGTGCTCTTGTGTTGGGTAGAGCCGGGAGCTGATATCGAGTTCGAGGATCTTGTCGAGACTGTGTTTGAGGAGCCGTCTTACCATCCCACCGAGGACTTAACAGGCAAGATGATCGTTCCCCGATATCACCTCTATCTTTGCCTTGCTAGTTGTCTCGGTCTTTAGCTATGCATCAATGCCTATTCTTGTCTTGTCAGCCTCCTATGTTGCCATGAAACACTCTAACTGCCTTCCTAGCAAACCGTTGATTGGCTAAGTACGCTTTTGCGCAGCCCCTCTTATAGCATTGTTAGTTGCAGGTGAAGTTTGAAGATTGCTCCATGTTTGGACTTGTTTATTGGGATAACACAATATTTATCTTAATTAAATTAATGCACATATATATTGGTAATGGGTGGAAGGCTTGGCCTTCTGCTTGGTGTTTTTTTTCACTCATGCCACCTTAGGACCCGATAAACCGGTGTTATGTTCCTTGATTTTGCGTTCCTAACACGGTTGGGGTTTATGGCCCCCCTTGATAATTCACACTGCTTAAAGCTTTTCCAGCAAGACCCAACTTTGGTACTACATTTTCCTAACAATTAAAACTTGCATAGGGAGTTATAAACCCGAGTTCTTAATCAACAACCCGCGCCAGTGCTCCTCATGAGTGTTGGTCTAAACTAGGCATACTGTGGGGCCGCCTCGGGGAAACCTGAGGTATCTGGTATATACATGTAGCTTGTCCCATCCGGTTGTGGCCTGAGACTAGATATGCGCGGCTACTATCAGGGTGTCGGCACGCCGGGAGGTCTTGCTGGATTAGTTTTACCTCTGTCGAAATATCTTGAGCACAGGATTCCGAGAATACTCGGGTCTTCCCAATATGGAGTTGCGACTTCGCGGATCGTGAGCTTGTGATGGGCTAAGTTGGGACACCCCTGCAGGGTTATGAAATTTCGAAAGCCGTGCCCGTGGTTATGTGGCAGATGGGAATTTGTTAATGTCCGGTTGTAGATAACTTGTCACCATATCCTTAAGAATACACTACATGTGTGAGTATCGTGATGGTATCTTTTCGAAGGGGTTTTCGGAAAGTGAACACGGTGGGGTTATGCATGAATGTGAGTAGCTAGGATCACTTATTGATCATCTTTGACTACCGTTGGCACATATCCTCATCTCGCTCTGAATTCGTAAGCTAGTTGCTTAGTGGTTGCTGCAAACACTTTATTACCTCTCCACACCTAAAGGTTTTGTTAGTTTTGATACATGGGAATGAGATTGCTGAGTCCTTGTGACTCACAGATTACAACACACACCGGATGCAGGTACAGCCGAGAACGATGCAGGAGATGGATCAGAACTTCACTGGGAGTTCGATGAAGAGCGTGGTCGTTTTTATGTAACGTATCCCGACGATCAGTAGTGGTTCCTACTAGGGGCGATCGGGACTTGTGGTCGTGGTATCTTTTCTCGTTCGATTTCGTCTGTAGTCGGACCCTGTGTTATTTGGATGAATGCATGCTATCGTATTAATTGTGTGACGTGGCGAGTGTAAGCCAACTATTTTACTCTTTCATCCATGTTCTTTTTACATGAGTTGTGCAAAGATACCACGCTTGCGATCATTCCAGAATGCGCTTATGTCTCTAACTCGTGCCTTGACACGTAGGAGATATAGTCGCATCCTGGGCATTACATCTAGGCTCGTCAAGTTTAACCCGAGTATTCTGCATGTGCAAAATTGTCTTACACCCGTTGTATTTGAGCGTAGAGCTTATCACACCCGATCATCATGTGGTGTCTCGGCACGACGAACTTTCGCAATGGTGCATACTCAGGGAGAACACTTGTACCTTGAAATTTTGTAAGGGATCATCTTAAAATGCTACCGCCGTACTAAGCAAAATAAGAAGCATAATAAGATAAACATCATATGCAATCAAAATATGTGACATGATATGGCCATCATCATCTTGCGCTTTTGATCTCCATCTCCAAAGCATCGTAATGATCTCCATCGTTACCAGCTTGACACCATGATCTTCATCGTAGTGTCGTGGTCGTCTCGCCAACTATATATTGCAACTACTACTATCGCTAACTCATAGTGATAATGTAAAGCAATTACATGGCTTTCGCAATTCATACAATAAAGAGACAACCATAAGGCTCCTGTCGGTTGCCGGTAATTTACAAAACATGATCATCTCATACAATAATGTATAACTCATCACGTCTTGGCCATATCACATCACAACATGCCCTGCAAAAAGAAGTTAGACGTCCTCTACTTTGTTGTTGCAAGTTTTACGTGGCTGCTACAGGCTTAGCAAGAACCGTTCTTACCTATGCATCAAAACCACAATGACTTTTCGTCAAGTGTGATGTTTTAACCTTCACAAGGACCAGGCGTAGTCACACTCGATTCAGCTAAAGTGAGAGAGACAGACACCCGCCGGTCACCTTTAAGCAAGGAGTGCTCGTAATGGTGAAACCAGTCATGCGTAAGCGTACACGTAATGTCGGTCCGGGTTGCTTCATCTCACAATATAACCGAATCAAAGTATGACATGCTGGTAAGCAGTATGACTATTATTGCCCACAACTTATTGTGTTCTACTCGTGCATATCATCCACGCATAGACCTGGCTCATGATGCCACTGTTGGGGAATGTAGTATTTCAAAATATTCCTACGAACACGCAAGATCTATCTAGGAGAAGCATAGCAACGAGCGGGAGAGTGTGTCCATGTACCCTCGTAGACCGAAAGTGAAAGTGTTTAGTAACATGATTGATGTAGTCGAACGTCTTCATGATCCGACCGATCAAGTACCGAACGCACGGCACCTCCGCGATCTGCACACGTTCAGCTGAGTGACGTCCCTCAAACTATTGATCCAGTTGAGGCCGAGGGAGAGTTTCTTCAGCACGACAGTGTGGTGAAAGTGTTGATGAAGTTACCGGCGCAGGGCTTCGCCTAAGCAGTGCGACAATATGACCGAGGTGTGTAACAGTGGAGGGGGGCACCGCACGTGGCTAAAACAATTGTCAACTTGTGTGTTCTAGGGTGCCCCCTGCCCCCGTATATAAAGGAGCAAGGGGAGGCCGGCCGGCCCTCCTAGGGCACGCCCCACAAGGGGAGTCCTACTATGAATAGGAATCATATTCCTAGTAGGAGTCCACCAAGAGGGAGAGAGAGGGGGAAAGAAGGAGAGGGAGAGGGAGAAGGAAAGGGGGCGTCACCCCCCCCCTTCCCTAGTCCAATTCGGATCCAAGGGGAGGGGCGCGCGGCCTGCCCTAGCCACCCCTCTCTCTCTCCACTAAGGCCCATGTGGCCCATTGGTTCCCCCGGGGGGTTCCAGTAACCCTCCGGCACTCCGGTTTTATCCGAAACTTCTCCGGAACACTTTCGGTGTACGAATATAGTCGTCCAACATATCAATATTTATTTCTCGACCATTTCGAGACTCCTCGTCATGTCCGTGATCTCATCCGGGACTCCAAACAACCTTCGGTACATCAAAACACATAAACTCAAAATACCGATCGTCATCGAACGTTAAGCGTGCGGACCCTATGGGTTCGAGAACTATGTAGACATGACGGAGAGACATCTCCGGTCAATAACCAATAGCTGAACCTGGATGTACATATTGGCTCCTACATATTCTACGAAGATCTTTATCGGTCAAACCGCACAACAACATACGTTGTTCCCTTTGTCATCGGTATGTTACTTGCCCAAGGTTCGATCGTCGATATCATCATACCTAGTTCAACCTCGTTACCGGCAAGTCTCTTTACTTGTTCTGTAATACATCATCTCGCGACTAACTCATTAGTCTTTGATGACCCACAAGTGTAGGGGATCTATCGTAGTCCTTTCGATAAGTAAGAGTGTCGAACCCAACAAGGAGCAGAAGGAAATGATAGGCAGTTTTCAGTAAGGTATTTTCTGCAAGCACTGAAATTATAGGTAACAGATAGTTTTGTGATAAGGTAATTGGTAGCAAGTAACAAAAGGTAAAAGTAAATAAGGTGCAGCAAGATGGCCCAATCCTTTTTGTAGCAAAGGACAAGCCTGGACAAACTCTTATATGGAGGAAAGCGCTCCCGAGGACACATGGGAATTATCGTCAAGCTAGTTTTCATCACGATCATCTGATTCGCGTTCGGTACTTTGATAATTTGGTATGTGGGTGGACCGGTGCTTGGGTGTTGTCCTTACTTGGACAAGCCTCCCACTTATGATTAACCTTTAATGCAAGCATCCGCAACTACAAAAGAAGTATTAAGGTAAACCTAACCATAGCATGAAACAAGTGGATCCAAATCAGCCCCTTACGAAGCAACGCATAAACTAGGGTTTAAGCTTTTGTCACTCTAGCAACCCATCATCTACTTATTACTTCCCAATGCCTTCCTCTAGGCCCAAATAATGGTGAAGTGTCATGTAGTCGACGTTCACATGACACCACTAGAGGAGAGACAACATACGTCTCATCAAAATATCGAACGAATACCAAATTCACATGACTACTTATAGCAAGACTTCTCACATGCCCTTAGAAACAAAAGTAATTACTCACAAGACATAATATTGTTCCTGATCAGAGGGGTATTAATATGCATAATGGATCTGAAACATATGATCTTCCACCAAGTAAACCAACTAGCATCAACTACAAGGTGTAATCAACACTACTAGCAACCCACAGGTACCAATCTGAGGTTTGGGTACAAAGATTGGATACAAGAGATTAACTAGGGTTTGAGAGGAGATGGTGCTGGTGAAGATGTTGATGAAGATAACCCTCCCCAAGATGGGAGAGTTGTTCGTGATGACGGCGGTGACGATTTCCCCCTCCTGGAGGGAAGTATCCCCGGTAGAGCAGCTCTGCCGGAGCCCTAGATTGGTTTCCGCCAAGGTTCCGCCTCGAGACAGCGGCGTCTGGTCCCGAAAGCCTCCTTGTGATTTTTTTCAGGTCAAAACACCTCATATAGGAGAACATGGGCATCGGAGGGCCATTTGGTGGCCCACGAGACAGGGGTGCGCCCAGAGAGGGGGGGCGTGCCCCCCACCCTCGTGGACAGGTGGTGGCCGCCCTGGTGATTCTCTTTCGCCAGATATTTTTTATATTTTCTGAAACGGTGTCCCGTGGAGTTTCAGAGATTTTTGAGTTGTGCAGAATAGGTTTCGAGAGTTTGCTTCTTTTCCAGCCCAGAATTCCAGCTGCCGGCATTCTCCCTCTTCATGTAAACCTTGTAAAATAAGAGAGAAAATGCATAAGTATTGTGACATAACGTGTAATAACAGCTCATAGTGCAATAAATATCAACATAAAAGCATGATGCAAAATGGACGTACCAACTCCCCCAAGCTTAGACCTCGCTTGTCCTCAAGCGAAAGCCGATATCGAAAAATATGTCCACATGTCTAGAGATAGAGGTGTCGATAAAAATAAAATACGGACATGAGGGCATCATGATTATTCTTATAACAGCAACACATATATATTGTCATATGATTCTTATGGTAAAGTAACAATTCATTCACAATGTCAAGTATAATCAGAAACTTTATTGAAAACCAACAAACTATGATCTCGGTCATTGAAGCAATTGCAATTTCTCGTAACATCGGAAAGAGTCAACATAAGAGCTTTTCAGCAAGCCTACATACTCAACTATCATATAGTCTTTCACAATTGCTCATACTCACGCAATACTTATGGTTATGCAGTTTTAGTTAGACACAGAGAAAGATAGGGGCTTGTGGTGTTGCCTCCCAACCTTTTACCTCAAGGGTAATGTCAACAGTAATAGACCATGATAACTTACATCCAATTGGGTATATATGTCCGGATCTTTCCAACACAGTGTACTTGCCAAAGGATAAAATGTAAAAGGAAAGGTGATTTTCACCTTGACTCTTATAAGGCAGAGATAAAAGATAGGCTCTTCGCAGAGGGAAGCAGAGGTTGTCATGTGCTTTTATGGTTGGATGCACAAAGTCTTAGTGCAAAAGAACGTCACTTTATATTGCCACTTGTGATAAGGACCTTTATTATGCAGTCCGTCGCTTTTATCACTTCCATATCACAAGATCGTATAAATCTTATTTCCTCCACACTAATAAATCATACATATTTTAGCGAGTTTGCAACATGACAACTTACTTGAAGGATCTTACTCAATCCATAGGTAGGTATGGTGGACTTCTCATGGCAAAACTAGGTTTAAGGATGTATGGAAGCACAAGTAGTATCTCTACTTGGTGCGAGGAGTTTTGGCTAGCATGAGGGGGAAAGGCAAGCTCAACATGTCGGATGATCCATGACAATATACTTTATTCTGTATATAAGAAAACATAACCCATTATGTTGTCTTCCTTGTCCAACATCAACTCTTTAGCATGTCATATTTTAATGAGTGCTCAGAATCATAAAAGATGTCCAAGATATTATATTTTTATGTGAAACCTCTCTTTCTTTATTACTTCCTATTAATTTCAACGATGACCAAAACTATGTTTGTCAACCCTCAACAACTTTGATCATCATACTCTTTATATGTGAAGTCGTTACTTCCCATAAGATCAATATGATCTCTTTGATACTTTTTATATTTTCTTTTATTGTATCATGACCAAGGTGAGGAAATCAAGCCCTTGACTCAACACTAATCTTTATTATATAGCTCACGGACTCGATTACAAAGGGTAAAGATCATAAAGCAAAAGCTCACAACTAGATCATGCTAACTTTATTCTACTAGATCAAGATACTACCAAAAGGATCGAACTAAGAAAAACGGTAAAGATAGGAGTGTGATGGTGATACGATAACGGGGAAGCTCCACCAAGCTTGGCAGTTGCCAAGGGCAGTGCCCATACCCATATGATTATGTCCCCTTCTTCGGAGGTGGTGATGATGGAGTTGTTGATGATGTAGGCTTGTCGTTCATCTTCCAAGGCATGGGCTCACCATCGTAGAAGGATGATCGGGTCTCCGGGATACTCAAATCCGCAGCCAAACTCATCTTCTTGAATCTATATTCATACTCACTGTTTTGGTTTTCAGGTCATAGATCTGGGCCTGGAGGTGTTCGATTTTCTCTTGGAGATTGGAGATGGCTTCCCCGAAGATCCTTGATTCCAGCTTGAGGTTGTTGGCGAGCTCCGTGATCATCATGTGGTTGGCGTTGAGTCCTCGTTCCACCATACCTTAGCACTAGAAAACTTGTTGCTCCGTTGCTTCGAGTCTCGTCTCCACGCTTCCGGTCCGCCTTGGCCCCTGAACATCGTGGATGTGCAACACCCCCTCATGCAACTCCATGGTTTGAGGATTATGCAGCACCACCACGAGGTAGGGATTGATGACCTTCTCGAAGAACTTGTCCTTGGGGGTGTTGGAAGACGCCATGATGATCTAGATCTGTCAGAAACAACAGCTCGAAACGAAAACAGAGGATTTTTGCGTGATACGATGGTCAAAACCTTCGGGAGAATATATAATGAATTTTTACCGACCAAAAGGAGTAACATACAAGAAATCGGAGTCCGGGAGGCACACGAGGTGCCCATGAGGCAGGGGGCGCACCCAGAGGAAGGGGGCGCCCTCCACCCTCGTGGACGCCTCGTGTCTCTTCCAGACTGCCACTTATTTTTCTATTTTTCTAAATATTCCAAAACGATGAAAAATTGCCATTAGAACTGTTTTGGAGTCGGTTTACTTACCGTATCACATACATGTTCCTTTTCGGAGTCTGAATCATTCTGGTAAGTGTCCCTTATGTATTCCTCTGGGGTTACGGTTTCAATAACATTGGTTCCAACATTTATAGGATTACCTAAGATATAGTGTTTGATTCTTTGACCGTTCACCACCTTCGGATTTGTGCCTTCGAAGTTGTTGATTTTTATGGCACCTGAACGATAGACCTCCTCGATAACGTAAGGACCATCCCACTTAGAGAGAATTTTTCGTGCAAAAAATCTTAAACGAGAGTTGTATAGCAAGACATAATCACCTATGTTAAACTCACGCTTTTGTATCCTTTTGTCATGCCATCTTTTAACCTTTTCTTTAAACAGCTTGGCATTCTCATAAGCTTGGGTTCTCCATTCATCAAGAGATCTAATGTCAAATAACCACTTCTCACCGGCAAGTTTGAAATCATAATTGAGCTCTTTAATAGCCCAATATGCCTTATGTTCTAGCTCGAGAGGTAAGTGACAAGCTTTTCCATAAACCATCTTATATGGAGACATACCCATAGGGTTTTTGTATGCTGTTCTATAGGCCCATAATGCATCATCAAGTTTCTTGGACCAATTCTTTCTAGACCTATTAACTGTCTTTTGCAAAATTAATTTCAGCTCTCTATTACTTAGTTCTACTTGACCACTAGTTTGTGGGTGATAAGGGGATGCAATTCTATGATTAACATCATACTTAGCAAGCATTTTACGGAAAGCACCATGTATAAAGTGTGAACCACCATCAGTCATTAAGTATCTAGGGACTCCAAATCTCGGGAAAATAACTTCTTTAAGCATCTTATAAGAGGTGTTGTGATCAGAACTACTAGTTGGAATAGCTTCTGCCCACTTAGTAACGTAATCAACAGCAACTAAAATATATGTATACCCATTAGAGGAAGGAAACGGTCCCATATAATCAAAGCCCCAGACATCAAATGGTTCAATAACAAGTGAATAATTCATAGGCATTTCTTGATGTCTACTGATATTACCAATTCTTTGACATTCATCACAAGATAAGACAAACTTACGGGCATCCTTGCAGAGAGTAGGTCAATAAAAACTAGATTGCAATACCTTATGTGCAGTTCTATCTCCAGCATCATGTCCTCCATAAGCTTCGGAGTGGCACTTGCGTAGGATTAGTTCCTGTTCATGCTCAGGTACACAACGTCTAATAATACCATCTACTCCTTTATAAAGATGTGGGTCATCCCAGAAGTAATGTCTCAAATCATAGAAGAACTTTTTCTTTTGCTGGTATGTGAAGCTAGGAGGTGTAATCTTGGCAACAATGCAACTAGCATAATCAGCATACCATGGAGCAGTACGAGAAGTATTTATGACAGCTAATTGTTCATCTGGAAAGCTATCATCAATAGGTTGTGGGTCATCAAGTATATTCTCTAGCCTAGACAAGTTATCTGCAACGGGGTTCTCAGCTCCCTTTCTATCAATAATATGCAAATCAAACTCTTGCAGCAAGAGAATCCATCTAATAAGTCTAGGTTTAGCATCTTTCTTTTCCATAAGGTGTTTGATAGCATCATGATCAGTGTGAATAGTTACTTTAGAATCAACAATATAAGGTCTAAACTTATCACAAGCAAATACAACTGCTAAAAATTCTTTCTCGGTAGTAGCATAATTTCTCTGGGCACATATTGGATAACATTCAATTTCTTATCAACTCTTTGCCCTAAAACAGCACCTACAGCATAATCACTAGCATCGCACATAATCTCAAAGGGTAAATTCCAGTCAGGAGGCTGGACAATAGGTGTAGAGATAAGTATTTCAAATGCTTCTAGACAATCATCATCAAAGACAAAAGGAATATCTTTTTGTAAGAGGTTAGTCAGAGGCCTGGAGATTTTGGAGAAGTCCTTAATGAACCTCCTATAAAACCCGGCATGACCAAGGAAACTTCGTATACCTTTGATGTCCTTGGGACATGGCATTTTTTCAATAGCATCAACTTTAGCTTTGTCAACTTCAATACCTCTTTCAGAAATTTTGTGGCCCAAGAAAATGCCTTCATTAACCATAAAGTGGCACTTCTCCCTATTCAAGACAAGATTAGTGTCTTCACATCTCTGCAAAACTCGATCAAGGTTGCTCAAGCAATCATCAAAAGAAGTTCCATAAATGGAGAAATCATCCATGAAAACCTCAACAATCTTTTCACAAAAATCAGAGAATATAGCCATCATGCATCTTTGAAAGGTAGCAGGTGCATTACATAAGCCAAAAGGCATACGTCCATAAGCAAAGGTACCGAAAGGACAAGTAAAAGTGGTCTTTTCTTGATCCCCTTTTGACACAGGTATTTGAGAGAAACCAGAATAGCCATCTAGAAAGCAAAAATGAGTATGTTTGGGTAACCTTTCTAGCATTTGATCAATATAAGGCAAAGGGTAATGATCTTTCTTAGTAGCTTTATTTAATTTGCGGAAATCAATTACCATCCTATAACCTGTAACAATTCTTTGTGGGATCAATTCATCTTTATCATTAGGAACAACAGTCATACCTCCCTTCTTAGGGACACAATGGACAGGACTTACCCACTCGCTATCAGCAACTGGATAGATAATACCTGCCTCTAGAAGCTTTAGTATTTCCTTTCTTACCACTTCTTTCATCTTAGGATTTAACCGTCATTGATGATCAATAACCGGTTTAGCATCTTCTTCCAATTTTATCTTGTGTTGGCATAAAGTGGGACTAATGCCCTTAAGATCATCCAGAGTATATCCAATAGCAGCACGGTGCTTCTTTAGAGTTTTCAATAATTTCTCTTCTTCCTGCTCTGAAAAGTTAGCACTAATAATAACAAGATATATCTTCTTTTCATCAAGATAAACATACTTAAGATTATCAGGTAAAGGCTTAAGTTCAAACACGGGATCACCCTTGGGTGGAGGAGGATCCCCTAGGATTTCAACAGGCAAGTTGTTTTTCAAGACGGGTCCCTGCTTAAAGAATATTTCATCTATTTCCCTTCTCTCATTCATATACATATCATTTTCATGGTCTAGCGGATATTGCTCTAAAGGATCATTAGGAGGCACGATAATAGAAGCAAGACTAATAATTTCATCCTTACTAGGTAATTCTTTGTCATGGGGTTGTCTACGGAATTTAGCAAAGTTAAAATCATGAGACATATCCCCTAAACCAACAGTAACAATATCTTTCACGCAGTCTATCTTAGCATTAACAGTATTCAAGAAGGGTCTACCAAATATAATGGGACAAAAATCATCTTGTGGGGAACCAAGAACAAGAAAATCAGTAGGGTACTTAACTTTCCCACACAAGACTTCAACATCTCTAACAATTCCAATTGGTGAAATAGTGTCTCTATTAGCAAGCTTAATAGTGACATCAATACCTTCTAGCTCAGCGGGTGCAATATCATGCATAATTTCATCGTATAAGGAAATGGGTATTACACTGGCACTAGCACCTACGTCACATAAGCCATGATAGCAATGATCTCCTATTTTAATGAAAATAACAGGCAAACCTACAACGGGTCTATGTTTATTCCTAGCATCGGGTTTGGCTATTCTAGCAGCTTCTTCTTGATGGTAAATAACATGACCATCTAAATTTTCAACCAAGAGATCTTTAACCATAGCAACACTAGGTTCAACTTTAATTTGCTCAGAGGGTGTAGGTGTTCTAGTACTACTGTTACGAACCACAGTTGAAGCTTTAGCATGGTCCTTTATTCTAACGGGGAAAGGTGGTTTCTCAATATAAGCAGTAGGAACAATAGGATCAACATTATAAGTGATAGTCTTTTCTTCAACTTTAATAGGTTCAACTACTTTTAGTTCAATGGGAGGATGGTATTTAAACCACTTCTCCTTGGGAAGATCAACATGAGTAGCAAATGATTCACATAAAGAAGCTACTATCTCATAGTCAAGCCCATATTTAGTGCTAAACTCACGGAAAACATCTGTATCCATAAAAGCTTTAACACAATCAAACTTAGGGGTC
This sequence comes from Secale cereale, assembly GCA_902687465.1. Classification (NCBI taxonomy): domain Eukaryota; kingdom Viridiplantae; phylum Streptophyta; class Magnoliopsida; order Poales; family Poaceae; genus Secale; species Secale cereale. The sequence continues at coordinate 650,450,148 of LR738711.1, read as the reverse complement.
ATACCTGACTCATTACCTTCGTCGAGATCCCAATCTTCAGAGTTGCATTTAATTCTTTTCAATAAATCCCATTTGAATTCAACAGCCGTCATCATAAAAGAACCAGGACAAGAATTATCAAGCATGGTGTGATTACTGAGAGAAAGCCGAGCATAAAAATTTTGAATGATCATTTTTCTTGAGAGCTCATGATTGGGGCATGAATATAACATTGACTTAAGCCTCCCCCAAGCTTGAGCGATGCTTTCTCCTTCACGAGGCCAAAAATTATATATATAATTACGATCACGATGAACCTGGTGCATAGGGTAGAACTTCTGATGAAATTCCAACTTCAGACGATTATAGTTCCATGATCCAATATCATCACATAGCCTAAACCATGTCAATGCATCTCCCTTCAAAGATAAAGGGAAGACCTTCTTCTTGATAACATCCTCGGACATACCTGCAAGCTTAAATAATCCACAAACTCCATCCACATAGATTAGGCGTAAATCGGGATGCAGTGTTCCATCTCCTGTAAAAGGGTTATCTAGCAGTTTCTCTATCATACCCAAAGGAATTTAAAAGCAAACATTTTCAGTAGTTGCAGTAGGTTGAGGAGCAACTCTTTGCTCTTCTGGTCGGGGTGAAGATACCCCGAACAAGCCCCTCAAAGGATGATGAGCCATAGTAACAAGTGACAATAAATTTCATCGCACTATATAAATTTTTCCTTACCAAATTCCACTTACCAAAGGCGCTTCACTCCCTGGCAACGGCGCCAGAAAAGAGTCTTGATGACCCACAAGTGTAGGGATCTATCGTAGTCCTTTTGATAAGTAAGAGTGTCGAACCCAACGAGTAGCAGAAGGAAATGATAGGCAGTTTTCAGTAAGGTATTTTCTACAAGCACTGAAATTATAGGTAACATATAGTTTTGTGATAAGGTAATTGGTAGCAAGTAACAAAAGGTAAAATTAAATAAGGTGCAGCAAGATGGCCCAATCCTTTTTGTAGCAAAGGACAAGCCTGGACAAACTCTTATATGGAGGAAAGCGCTCCCGAGGACACATGGGAATTATCGTCAAGCTAGTTTTCATCACGATCATCTGATTCGCGTTCGGTACTTTGATAATTTGGTATGTGGGTGGACCGGTGCTTGGGTGTTGTCCTTACTTGGACAAGCCTCCCACTTATGATTAACCTCTAATGCAAGCATCTACAACTACAAAAGAAGTATTAAGGTAAACCTAACCATAGCATGAAACAAGTGGATCCACATCAGCCCCTTACGAAGCAACGCATAAACTAGGGTTTAAGCTTATGTCACTCTAGCAACCCATCATCTACTTATTACTTCCCAATGCCTTCCTCTAGGCCCAAATAATGGTGAAGTGTCATGTAGTCGACGTTCACATGACACCACTAGAGGAGAGACAACATACATCTCATCAAAATATCGAATGAATACCAAATTCACATGACTACTTATAGCAAGACTTCTCCCATGTCCTCAGGAACAAAAGTAACTACTCACAAGACATAATATTGTTCATGATCAGAGGGGTATTAATATGCATAATGGATCTGTACATATGATCTTCCACCAAGTAAACCAACTAGCATCAACTACAAGGAGTAATCAACACTACTAGCAACGCACAGGTACCAATCTGAGGTTTGGGTACAAAGATTGGATACAAGAGATGAACTAGGGTTTGAGAGGAGATGGTGCTGGTGAAGATGTTGATGAAGATAAACCTCCCCAAGATGGGAGAATTGTTGGTGATGACGGCGGTGACGATTTCCCCCTCCCGGAGGGAAGTATCCCCGACAGAACAGCTCTGGCGGAGCCCTAGATTGGTTTCCGCCAAGGTTCCGCCTCGAGACGGCGGCGTCTGGTCCCGAAAGCCTCCTTATGTTTTTTTTCAGATAAAAACACCTCATATAGGAGAAGATGGGCATCGGGGGGGCATCTGGTGGCCCACGAGACAGGGGCGCGCACAGAGAGGGGGGGCGCGTCCCCCCACCCTCGTGGACAGGTGGTGGCCCCCCTGGTGGTTCTCTTTCGCCAGATATTTTATATATTTTCTGAAACTGTGTCTCGTGGAGTTTTAGAGCTTTTTGAGTTGTGCAGAATAGGTTTCCAGAGTTTGCTTCTTTTCCAGCCCAGAATTCCAACTGTCGGCATTCTCCCTCTTCATGTAAACCTTGTAAAATAAGAGAGAAAAGGCATAAGTATTGTGACATAACGTGTAATAACAGCCCATAGTGCAATAAATATCAACATAAAAGCATGATGCAAAATGGACGTATCAGTCGTTTGCTTGCAAGGCTTATAACGATGTGTATTACCGAGAGTGCCCAGAGATACCTCTCCGACACTCGGAGTGACAAATCCTATTCTCGATCTATGCCAACACCACAAACACCTTCGAAGACACCTGTAGAGCATCTTTATAATCACCCAGTTACGTTGTGACGTTTGATAGCACACAAGGTGTTCCTCCGGTATTCGGGAGTTGCATAATCTCATAGTCAGAGGAACATGTATAAGTCATGAAGAAAGCAATAGCAGTAAAACTAAACGATCATGGTGCTAAGCTAACGGATGGGTCTTGTTTATCACATCATTCTCATAATGATGTGATCCCGTTGATCAAATGACAACACATGTCTATGCTTAGGAAACATAACCATCTTTGATTAATGAGCTAGTCTAGTAGAGGCATATTAGGGACACTCTGGTTTGTCTATGTATTCACACATGTATCAAGTTTCCGGTCAATAAAATTCTAGCATGAATAAAACAAATTTATCATGATATACAAAGAAATATAAATAACAACTTTATTATTGCCTCTAGGGCATATTTCCTTCAGCACACGTTTTGCGTGTCGCCCCTTGGGAGTAGAAGTCAGAGGACTAGGGGCTTCAGGACAAGAGGCTCTATTTCGAATAGAGGAAGGGAGCTTTACCGAAGAGGCCAGCTATGTTCCCGGTGTGTCCAGAGTGACGGAGACCCTTGAGCCATCAAGGCTCTCCAAACAGAATTCCCCCCTTCATATATAAGGGACAGTTCTTCGTCCTCATTGAAAAGAGGTTCGTCCGCCCGGTGATGTGTCTCCGGTTTTGGCGCGGGGCTGCTTAGGGTTTCAACCCAATGCCTCCATCACTGTCTAGGTTCATTAAAGGATCGGTCAGAAGAATTGACTATGAAATACCTTAGATAAAACAAGAAGGGTCAAGAAAGCTTACCATTTTGGCAAGATTGTAGTAAGACAACCCATCACGAAACTGTCATCTTGTGAACTCCTCAGTCGATCCCTGATATATGTTGGCTAGAGCGGTCCCGAGGACCATCGGGTCATCAAGATTTTCTCGGACAGATCGAGATGTGTCATCAGTCCCATTGTACATACACAGTAACTACAGGCGTTGTAGGAGTGGCTGGAGTCTTCGGCTGATCGTCGTAGCCATGACATCTATGGTATTGAGGCCAGTATTTGCTAGAAGTCTTACTTAGGCCACCAGGCTGACATGTTGGCATGGTCCTCCTGAGCAACAGTCGGTGGTCTCTAGCGTAGCGCTTCTTCGGGGGTTGCGAAGAAAATCAGGAAGCCTGGGCCGAACTGGGTCATATAGCGGGACGTCGTCTATATAGAACCACTCGGACGACCAGAAATCGATATCTTACTGAGGAGTACCTGGGGAGTAGTCGGTCCCCTCGATGGGGCTGACCTCGGCGGCTCCCACCTCGTATAACACTTCAGTTGGGGAGCAGGGCATTATGCAAAAATACCTCCGCCAGAGCCTGAGTGCGCTTTGCATATGAGGTGCATCTCACATAGGGCTATGTACCCCGTGATGTGTAAGATGGAGTTGGGTCTGAGGTGATGGAGTTATAGCCCGTAAAACTCGAGCAGACCCCGGAGGAAGGGGTGAATGGGAAATCCTAGGCCGCGGAGGAGGAAGGGGATGAAGCATACTTGTTTGCCCTCATGTGGAGCCGGATGGCTTTCCGCGTGTGCTTGCCCATTCATGGACATCAATCCTGGGTAGGTGGAGGCTATATTTGAATCTCGCAGATAGCCCTATGCAGCCAGGAGCTCTAATTGAAGGCGAGGGATGGAGCCACTCGCCCTAACGCCCTTGACAGGTACATGGGGACGCCTCGAGGAACCCCCAATATGTCTCTGTCGTATCTACTTTTCCAAACTCTTTTGCCCTTGTTTTGGACTCTAATTTTCATGATTTGAATGGAACTAACCCGGACTGACGCTGTTTTCAGCAGAACCGCCTTGGTGTTATTTTTGTGCAGAATTAAAAGTTCTCAGAATGACCTGAAATTTCACAGAGAATATTTTCAGAATATATAAAAAATACTGGCAAAAAGAACTACCGAAGGGGCCCACACCCTGGCGACAAGGTGGGGGCGCCCCCCCCCTAGGGCGCGCCCACCCACCTTGTGGGCCCCGTGGACCTCCACCGACGTCAACTCCAACTCCATATATTCTTATTCGGGGAGAAAAAATCAGAGAGAAGATTTTATCGTGTTTTACGATATAGAGCCGCCGCCGCCTCCTGTTCTTCCTCAGGAGACCTAATCTGGAGTTCGTTCAGGGCTCCAGGGAGTGGAGATCGTCGCCGTCGTCATCATCAACCATCCTCCATCACCAATTTCATGATGCTCACCGCCGTGCGTGAGTAATCCTATCGTAGGCTTGCTGGAGGGTGATGGGTTGGATGAGATTTATCATGTAATCAAGTTAGTTTTGTTAGGGTTTGATCCCTAGTATCCACTATGTTCTGAGATTGATGTTGTTATGACTTTGCTATGCTTAATTCTTGTCACTAGGGCCCGAGTGCCATGATTTCATATCTGAACCTATTATGTTTTCATGAATATATTTGTGTTCTTGATCCTATCTTGCAAGTCAATAGTCACCTACTATGTGTTAGGATCCGGCAACCCCGAAGTGACAATAGCCGGGACACTTCCTGGTGATGACCATAGTTTGAGGAGTTCATGTATTCACTAAGTGTTAATGCTTTGGTCTGGTACTCTATTAAAGGAGGCCTTAATATCCCTTAGTTTCCATTAGGACCCCGCTGCCACGGGAGGGTAGGACAAAAGATGTCATGCAAGTTCTTTTCCATAAGCACGTATGACTATATACGAAATGCATGCCTACATTACATTGATGAATTGGAGCTAGTTCTGTGTCACCCTATATTATAACTGCTTCATGATAAATATTATTCGACACCTATCATTGTCGATCCATTGCCTACGAGTTCGTTCCATATTGATACTTGCTTTGTTACTTTCGTTACTGCTGCTGTCACCGTCACTACAAAACTGCTATTGTTACTTTTGCCACTGTTACTGTTACTTCCATACTACTTTGCTACTAAATACTTTGCTGTAGATATTAAGTTTTCCATGTGTGGTTAAACTGACAACTCAGCTGCTAATACTTGAGAATATTCTTTGGCTCCCCTTGTGTCAAATCAATAAATTTGGGTTGAATACTCTACCCTCGAAAACTGTTGTGATCTCCTATACTTGTGGGTTATCAAACCCGCGTCGCTCGCCATTGTTTGAGCTCTCAGGGCTGGATCCGGGAGTTGAAGACAAATGTGCGCGGGGATTGATGTGGCTGGGGTTGAGATGCGCTCTGACCCAACCCTAGATTATGTGGTTATAAATAAGAAAGGAAAGGGGGTTGACTCTTCATTGTTCCATCATAAAGCGACCCAGTTTTTCAGAGGCTCACGACGACTCAGGACAGGGATTTCGCGCCACATGTCGTGGGACCAGAATTCGAGTAGAACCAACCACAGGACCAAAGACCTCGAAGCCGAGCTAAGAAAGGTACCGAGAAGGAACTTGTCTGTCGAGCCAAGAATCCAGAGCCAAAGTTCGAGAGCATTGTCCTCGGCGTCGAAGACCAGTTCAAGGGCTACTGATAGTGTCCTGGATATGGGGGTACTAACCTATCCGGCCCGTAGTCCCGGGGTAGGCCCATGGGCCCTCAAGATTAAGTGCAAAGGTTGTAAGCCTTGGCGTGATTAAGACTACCTTTGCCGAAGACTTGGCGTATACTCCAAGACATCTCTGCCGAATGATACGTCTCCAACGTATCTATAATTTTTTATTGTTCCATGCTATTATTTATGATGTTTTGGTTGTTTAATGGGCTTTGTTATACACTTTTATATTATTTTTGGGACTAACCTACTAACCAAAAGGCCCAGTCCAGATTGCTGTTTTTTGCCTATTTCAGGGTTTTACAGAAAAGGAATATCAAACGGAGTCCAAACGGAATGAAACCTTTGGGAGAGATATTTTTGGAGACAAACATGCACGGGAGACTTGAGAACCACGGAGTAGGGAACACGTGGCACCCACGAGGGTGGGGGGCGCCCCCCTATAGGGCGCGCCCCCTGCCTCGTGGACCCCACGTCTGGCCCCCGGTGCGCTCCTTCCTCCTATATATACCTACGTACCCCGAAACTATCACAACAACAAAGAAAACCCTAGTTCCACTGCCGCAACCTTCTGTTCCTGTGAGATCCCATCTTGGGGCCTGTTCCGGAGCTCCGCCGGAGGGGGGATCTACCACAAAGTGCTTCTACATCATCATCATCGCCTCACCATGAGTTGTGAGTAGTTTACCACAGACCTTCAGGTCCATAGCTAGTATCTAGATGGCTTCTTCTCTCTCTTTGGATCTCAATACAAAGTTCTCCTCGGTCTTCGAGGAGATCTATTCGATGTAATCTCTTTTCGCGGTGTGTTTGTCGAGATCAGATGAATTGTGGGTTTATGATCAAGATTATCTATGAGAAATATTTGGTTCTTCTCTGAACTCTTTATGTATGATTATAATATCCTTGCAAGTCTCTTCGAATTATTGGTTTGGTTTGGCCTACTAGATCTATAGTTCTTGCAGTGGGAGAAGTGCTTGGCTTTCGGTTCAATATTGCAGTGTCCTTTCCCAGTGACAGTAGGGGCAGCAAGGCATGTATTGTATTGTTGCCATCGAGGATAAAAAGATGGGGTTTATATCACTAAGTTTGAGTTTATCCCTCTACATCATGTCATCTTGCTTAAGGCATTACTCTGTTCATATGAACTCAATACACTAGATGCATGATGGATAGCGGTCGATGTGTGGACTAATAGTAGTAGATGCAGAATCGTTTCGGTCTACTTGTCTCGGACGTGATGCCTATATATAATGATCATGCCTAGATAGTCTCATAATTATTCGCTTTTCTATCAATTGATCGACAGTAATTTGTTTACCCGCCATAGAATATCGCTATCATGAGAGAAGCCACTAGAGAAAACTATGGCCCCCGGGTCTATTCTCAACATATCAATCTACAATCTACTTTACTTTTCCGCTTTTACTTTCTGTTCTTATAATAAAAAATACCAAAAATATCAAACTATCATCTCTATCAGATCTCACTTTCGTAAGTGACCGTAAAGGGATTGACAACCCCTTATCGCGTTGGCAGCGAAGTTCTTATTTGTTTGTGCAGGTGCGAGGGACTCACGTGTGGTCTTCTATTGGATCGATACCTTGGTTCTCAAAAACTGAGGGAAATATTTACGCTATTGTGCTGCATCACCCTTTCCTCTTCGAGGGAATACAACGCAAGCTCGAAAAGTAGCAAGAAGAATTTTTGGCGCCGTTGCCGGGGAGGCTTACGCAAAAGTCATATACCAAGTACCTATCACAAACCCTTATCCTTCGCATTACATTTTTTGCCTCTCGTTTTCCTCTCCCCCACTTCACCCTTGTCGTTTTACTTGCCCTTCTTTTTGCCATGTGTTTACCGTTCGCTTGCATCTTTGCTTGCTAAAAATCTATTGTTATGGATCACCTTAAAGTGTTCTATTTGGATCATCTTCGATCCTTATGCTCTCGTGCTGAAACCCCAACTAGCCTAGTTGATGGGAAATCTTTAGATGAGCATGCTCATTTTGTGCGTCACCGTTTGTCTGAAAAGGGAGACTCTTATGGGATCAAATAATAGATTGCTATGTTATGCTTGGAATCTTTGTGAAATTTGTGATTTTACTTGTTGCTCTAAGAACCCTAAAAAACACCTCCCCTACCTATGTGAGTTTAATGATAATGAAATCTTATCCTCTTATGCAAAGGGTGTTTATAGTTACTACGATATCGAACAAATTGAAGAATTTGTTGCTTTTAAGGGTGCTTATGAAGTTGCTTCTTTGATTGAAAAATATGATATTACTCTCTACGAATCTTAAAATTTTGACATGATTTGAGTGAAATATCCCTTGATGAACATGACGCTTGCTATTCTTGTGGCCTTGATGCCAATATTTATGAAGATGAATTTGCTATAGTTCCTTATGTTAAACATGAGATCGTTGCTATTACACCCATACTTGATAGTTCCTTTGATGAAAAGCATGATTGTAGTGATGTTATTATAAATTCTCTTAATGCCAATTGTGTTAATGATATGCCAAACCCTAAGCTTGGGGATGCTAGTTTTGATATGACTACTATTTGTTGCAATGATCATGATTGGGGTGATCCTTCTTATGATGTTGAAAATTTATTTAAGCCCCGTGATGAATATGAGATTGATAATAATGTTTGCAATAATATTGAAAGTGGGTTTGGAAGATTGTCAACTTTAGATCCCACATATTTGGAGAATGTTCAATCTTATGAATTTTTTGATAAAAGTGGGTTTGGAGAGGTCATGACTTTAGTTAATGTTGATCCCACTATTTTGGAAGAGTGTCAACTTCGTATGCATGTGGATCGTGTTAAGAATATGTTATGTGATAGCTATATTGTTGAATTTGCTTATGATCCTACATGCAGTTATTACGAGAGAGGAAAATATGGTCGTAGAAATCTTCATGTTACTAAATTACCTCTCGTTATGTTGAGATTACTATCGTTCCTTTCTGCTTCCTTGCATATGCTAGTTTTTGCTTGCCTTGCTAATTTGTTTGCTTATAAGATGCATATGCATAGGAAGTATGTTAGACTTAGATGTGTTTGTCACATGTTTTATGATGCTCTCTTTGTGCTTCAATTCTTGTCTTCCATGTGAGCATCATTGAATTCTCAAGCCTATCTTAACAACTATAACGATAGCGCTTGTTGGGAGGCAACCCAATTTTACATTTTTTATTTTTGCTTCTGTTTAGGAATAAATATTGCATCTAGCTTCTGTTTAGATGTGGTTTTGTGTTTTAATTAGTGTTTGTGCCAAGTAGAACCTTTGGGAAGACTTGTGTGAAGTTTATATGATCTTGTTGTGAAAAACAGAATCGTTAGCGCTCGCTAGAATGGTCACCAGATTTTACTGGAGTGTGCTATTTAGTTGATTCTTTTTGTAGATGATTAATAGACAAATTCCTCACGTTTACCAATTTAGTTTGATTATTTTGGAGTTACAGAAGTATGCGAAAACTACAGATTACTACAGACTGTTCTGTTTTTTGACAGATTCTGTTTTTCGTGTGTTGTTTGCTTATTTCAATGCATCTATGAGTAGTATTGGGAAGTATGAACCATAGAGAAGTTGGAATACAGTAGGTTTAACACCAATATAAACAAATAATGAATTCATTGCAGTACCTTTGAGTAGTGGTTTGCTTTCTTATACTAACGGAGCTCACGAGATTTTTGTCTAAGTTTTGTGTTGTGAAGTTTTCAAGTTTTGAGTATTGCTTTGATGGACTATGGAACAAAGAGTGGCAAGAGCCTAAGCTTGGGGATGCCCAAGGCACCCCAAGGTAAAATTCAGGACAACCAAAAGCCTAAGCTTGGGGATGCCCCGGGAAGGCATCCCCTCTTTCGTCTTCATCCATCGGTAACTATACTCGGAGCTAGATTTTTATTCACCACATGATATGTGTTTTACTTGGAGCGTCTTGTATAACTTGATTCTTTTCTTGTTAGTTTGCCACAATTATCCTTGCTGGACACACCTATTTGAGAGAGTTAAATATGGCATAGGAATTGATAGAACACTCTATGTGCTTCACTTATATCTTTTGAGTTGAATAGTTTTGCTCTAGTGCTTCACTTATATATTTTAGAGCATGGTGGTGATCATATTTTGTAGAAATTGTTGACCTTCTCATACTTCACGTATATCCTTTTGAGAGTCTATTAAACAGCATGGTAATGTGCTTAGGCTATAAAACTAGCCTTCACATGATAGACATCCAATATCAATGTAGTAAAAACTTTCACACTAAGTGCATTGAATATGATGAGAAGTTGGATGCTTGATAATTGTTTTAAGATATGAGGATAATGGTATTAGAGTCATGCTAGTGGAGTTATTATGAAATTGAGAAATGCTTGTGTTAAGGTTAGTGATTCCCGTAGCATGCACGTATGGTGAACCGCTATGTGACGAAGTTAGAGCATGAGGTATTTGTAAAGTGTCAACCTTTGTGTGGAGGTCGGGGGTGCGCGATGGTTAACTCCTACCAACCTCCCCCTAGGAGCATGCATTGATTGCTTTGTTTTGATGACTCGTAGATTTTTGCAATAAGTATATGAGTTCTTTATGACTAATGTTGAGTGCATGGATATTACGCACTCTCACCCTTCCACCATTGCTAGCCTCTCTTGTACCGCGCAACTTTCGCCGGTACCATATACCCACTATATATCCTTCTTCAAAACAGCCACCATATATATTCCTCAAAACAGCCACCATACCTACCTATCATGGCATTTTCATAGCCATTCTGAGATATATTGCCATGCAACTTTCCACCGTTCTGTTTATATGACACGCTTCATATTGTCATATTGCCATGCATGATCAGTTGACATCGTATTTGTGGCAAAACCATCATGCATAATTTTTCATACATGTCACTCTTGATTCATTGCACATCCCGGTACACCGCCGGAGGCATTCATATAGAGTCATACTTTGTTCTAGTATCGAGTTGTAATTCAATGAAAGTGTGATGATCATCATTATTAGAGCATTGTCCCACGTGAGGAAAGGCTAAATCAATAAAGCCCCTCCAAAAAAAGAAAAAAGAAAAAGAAAGGCCAAAGAAAAAAAAGGCCCAAAAAAAGAAAAAGAAAAAAGAAAAAAGAAGAAGAAAAAAGGGACAATTGCTACTATCTTTTTCCACACTTGTGCTTCAAAGTAGCACCATGTTCTTCATGATATAGAGTCTCATGTTTAGTCACTTTCATATACTAGTGGGAATTTTCATTATAGAACTTGGCTTGTATATTCCAACGATGAGCTTCCTCAAATGCCATAGGTCTTCATGAGCAAGCAAGTTGGATTCACACCCACTAGTTTCTTTTGTTGAGCTTTCACACATTTTAGCTCTAGAGCATCCGTTTCATGACAATCCCTACTCACTCACATTGATATCTATTGATGGGCATCTCCATAGCCCGTTGATACGCCTAGTGGATGTGAGACTATCTCCCTCCTTTTTGTCTTCTCCACAACCACCTCTCTATTCCACATAGTGCTATGTCCATGGCTCACGCTCATGTATTGCGTGAAAGTTGAAAGGTTTGAAAGAATAGAGTATGAAAACAAGTGCTTGGCTGAAATCGGGGTTGTGCATGATATGAATATTTTGTGTGATGAAGAGGGAGCATAGCCAGACTATATGATTTTGTAGGGATTACTTTCTTTAGCCATAGTATTTTGAGAAGACATGATTGCTTTGTTAGTATGCTTGAAGTATTATTATTTCTTATGTCATATAGACTTTTGTCTTGAATCTTTCAGATCTGAACATTCATGCCACAATTAAGAGAATTACATTGAAAAACTATGTTGGTTAGCATTCCACATCAAAAATTCTGTTTTTATCATTTACCTACTCGAGGACGAGCAGAAATTAAGCTTGGGGATGCTTGATACGTCACCAATGTATCTATAATTTTTTATTGTTCCATGCTATTATTTATGATGTTTTGGATGTTTAATGGGCTTTGTTATACACTTTTATATTATTTTTGGGACTAACCTACTAACCAAAAGGCCCAGTCCAGATTGCTGTTTTTTTGCTTATTTCAGAGTTTTACAGAAAAGGAATATCAAACGGAGTCCAAACGGAATGAAACCTTCGGGAGAGATATTTTTGGAGAAAAACACGCACTGGAGACTTGAGAACCACGGAGTAGGGCACACGTGGCACCCACGAGGGAAGGGGGGCGCGCGCCCCCTGCCTCGTGGACCCCATGTCTGGCCCTCGGTGCCCTCCTTCCTCCTATATATACCTACGTACCCCGAAACTATCAGAACAATAGAGAAAACCCTAGTTCCACCTCCGCAACCTTCTATTCCCGTGAGATCCCATCTTGGGGCCTGTTTTGGAGCTCCACCGGAGGGGGGGATCTACCACGGAGTTCTTCTACATCATCATCATCGCCTCACCATGAGTTGTGAGTAGTTTACCATAGACCTTCGGGTCCATAGCTAGTATCTAGATGGCTTATTCTCTCTCTTTGGATCTCAATACCAAGTTCTTCTCGGTCTTCGAGGAGATCTATTGGATGTAATCTCTTTTTGCGATGTGTTTGTTGAGATCCGATGAATTGTGGGTTTGTGATCAAGATTATCTATGAGAAATATTTGGTTCTTCTCTGAACTCTTTATGTATGATTATAATATCCTTGCAAGTCTCTTCGAATTATTGGTTTGGTTTGGCCTACTAGATATATAGTTCTTGCAACGGGATAAGTGCTTGGCTTTGGGTTCAATCTTGCGGTGTCCTTTCCCAGTGACGGTAGGGGCAGCAAGGCACGTATTTTATTGTTGCCATCGAGGATAAAAAGATGGGGTTTATATCACTATGTTTGAGTTTATCCCTCTACATCATGTCATCTTGCTTAAGGCGTTACTCTGTTCTTATGAACTCAATACACTAGATGCATGCTGGATAGCGGTCGATGTGTGGACTAATAGTAGTAGATGCAGAATCGTTTCGGTCTACTTGTCTCGGACGTGATGCCTATATATAATGATCATGCCTAGATAGTCTCATAATTATTCTCTTTTCTATCAATTGCTCGACAGTAATTTGTTTACCCGCCCTAGAATATCGCTATCATGAGAGAAGCCACTAGAGAAAACTATGGCCCCCGGGTCTATTCTCAACATATCAATCTACAATCTACTTTACTTTTCCGCTTTTACTTTCTGTTCTTATAATAAAAAAATACCAAAAATATCAAACTATCATCTCCATCAGATCTCACTTTCGTAAGTGACCGTAAAGGGATTGACAACCCCTTATCGCGTTGGCTGCGAAGTTCTTATTTGTTTGTGCAGGTGCGAGGGACTCGCGCGTGGTCTCCTACTGGATTGATACCTTGGTTCTCAAAAACTGAGGGAAATACTTATGCTATTGTGCTGCATCACCCTTTCCTCTTCGAGGGAATACAACGCAAGCCCTAGAGATAGAATAAAACTTACGATCTTGAGGGGACCTAATCACAATTACATTCTCCTAGCCCTAGAGATAGAATAAAACTTCCGATCTTGAGGTAGATCAACATGTATTCGATACATCTTCATCAATATAAACAAGAGCAGGACGTGGGGTTTTACCTCCATCAAAAGGGCCCGAACCTGGGTAAACATCCTCTGCCTTGTTCATGTTACCATTGATCCGAGATCCACTGCTCAAGACCCCCTACCCCGAGCTCTGTCGGATTTCACAATCACACAAGGTTATGCCTCAGCCCATGGCCTGAGGGGGTTACTCTCACATAGCAATCAGATCACAGATGGAAAACATTGTAGATGGCGTTGATATATGAATGGTTGATAGGAGTATATGTCTCCGTATCTGATGGGCCGATTACAAGTATGGCGAACTATGAGGAGAATGGTTATGGGGATGGAGATGGGGGTGGCAACGACTGGGGTTTCTCCTCGGAATGGCTCTTTGCTGCAATCTCATTGTTGCAAATGGGTCCTGGGCATGTTATAATGTGTGTTGTGAGATAGAGAAATACACATAAAAACAAACAAATTTAATGAATTGTTAACACGGCGACAAAATAATATCATTATGTTAGCAACTTATCATATTATTGTAGTAGTACTAGACAATTGCGTATAAGGCCACGTTGAGTACATGTGTGGTAGTAAAAGTTGAGCCTCAAATGATACATTCTACTCATTGTGCCATTATGTGTTGTTTGATGGTTGGACGACAAAACAACCATAGGTCTATAGAGAAACGCAAATTCCATATTCGCGGAAACGGAAAGTTTCGTTTCCACGCCGTTCCACCGGAAAATAACGTTATGTTTTTGCTTTCATTTCCGCATCAAAAATTTCATTTCCACTTCTGCTTTACAAATTTCCGTTTTCGTTTGCATATTTCCTCTCCGTTTCTATTTTTCCTCTAGAAAAGCGGAAAATTTTCACTTCATTTTCATCCCTAATGAAAAGGACGTTCGTGCAGGCTTGTCGTTATAGAAGCGAAAGGTTCATGATGTGGCGAGCAACCCAACGCCGTGATCCGTGCGGCTCGATTCACAAAAAAATGTTTCCAAGGAACGTCAGCAGGATAGCATTTGGGTAATTTAGTCAGATGCGAATCCAGGCGAGTAAATTAGGACTGAATTTTGTCGACCACGGGTTTGCTTAACCAGATGGAAGCACCGGGTGTCGCCTGCACGGCCAATTTGCTGTGCTCGACACACAATACGAACCCGAACCAAATCTATGAATGACGCTAATGAGCAGTCCGTGGTACGGCGCGGTGATTTTAACAGTCGTGCAAGTGCATCATCTCTTGATTGAAAATTCAAAAACGTGTCACGTGGCGAAAACGGTGGTACGTAGAGAGAGGTTGGAGCCCGACCAGAGACCGACCAGCGGCAGGGCGTCGCAGTCCCCGGCTGGGCCGAAACAAAAAGCAGGTGCGCGCACCCACCAAGCTACCTCACCTGTCGCTGCCGCCACCCTCCGACGCCTTAAATGCGCCCGCACCGCACCGCGCCGGCCGCGAGGCCGCCGTACCGTACCGCCGCCCCGCCGTGCTGGCTGACGATCGTGTCAGATCCAAATCGGCATGTGCTGCCACGCACACAGTGCCTGGCCCCGGTGCGCGCGCCCAAGGGCATGCGATCGATCGGGCTGTCCCGACGGTTCACACCCCGCTCACGCGCACCGGCACGGCCCGGGCCGCTTTCAGACGCCGCCCGCCCCCGCACGGTTTTTGAGCCAGGAGACACGGTGTTGCCGGCGTTAGCGTGTAGTGTAAGCGTGGAGGACGTGGAGGCCATGCTTGCGACGCTTCGCTTTTCACATGGGGCGTCGGGATGCAGAGCTGGCGCCGCGCCGCGTACCCTGGTCTCAGGTCAGGTCACGCGCACCGCCACGGCGTATGCAAAAAAAACGGTGCACGAGCTGGACAGGGCAGGGGATATATACATATCCTATGACGACGTGCGGCGTTTTCTGTTCGGATTCACACGCTTTATGGAGGGCCCGACGCTTCCACTGAAGCACAAACTGTGACCATCCTATGTGTATTGCTTCAATCGAGACAATATATAGATTCTGAAAGTTGATGCACACGAAAATGAATTATCCCTTGAGACAGCAAACTCGAACAGAGCGGAAATAGATAGTACTGTACTGCTACTACTTGGGATATAAACTAAACAATCGGATGGTATGCGTAGCATGCACTTGTCATGATTGTGGCCGGACACTCTAAATATTGCTGCTGGACGCAACAGGAGCCGGGTGAGAGACCAAACAGTCTCACTTAAGGCGATCCCTTTCTATGATCTCTTGCAGAGAAACGGAAATGGCGATCGATTCGATCGAAAGCAGTTCCCGATGCCCCGACGTGCAGAGTCATGCACCGTCTCCGAATGGAAGAAACGGGCCCACCTGCCACTGCCAGCTTGACCCCGCACATGTTATTCCCTTGGTCTCATCGTATGCCATGATGCAATGCCACCGCCAGCATCAGCGGCCGTCAGCCCGCTCGAGATCGAGATCGAGATCGGAGGGCGCAGAGCAGAGATCACGCGGCGTCACGCTGGCGTGGGTGGGGTAGGGTAGGGCCCGGTCAAAGGGCGACGTACACGTGTCATGCCCCATCCGTCTGAACGATTGACCGCGGCGCCGCGCTTTGACCCCTGCATGTGACCGGCTACCGCCGGTGCGCGCCGCTGACTCACCCCGTGACCGTGGACCGTTCCCACCCCAACCATTACACTACAAAATTACGGTGCTATTACTATACTTTAGTGGTACCATTAGAATTATATACTTGCTCTTGTAGCTAGCTAGGTCTGGACTCTGAAGTCTAAGCATAGAGTATCTTGGGGTTAAAACCGAGAGGAAGGAACCAAAGGAGTGGGGAAGAGGCCAAGGAATGGACATCTATCTCATCTATCTCTTCTCTTTTGGGCCCAATCAATTAGCGGTTGTTTCTTTCACAAAAGCAAGCCAAAAAGCCAATGGGAAAAAAAAATATCACC
>LR738711.1:650402383-650433577 GCA_902687465.1 Secale cereale | reverse complement strand
TCTCTCTCTCTATACATCACCGCTCTCTCTCTCTCTCTGAATCCCCAAGATATAGCTAGGAGCTGCGCTCCCTCTCGCTCTCTTGCACACACACACCTCTCGCTGTCTCCTTGGCTTGCCTCACTAATCACTGCGCCTCCACCACCACCATACCACCACTACTAGTACCTCCCCCATATGCTTGCTTCCCTCTCGATCCCACTCCTCCTCCCTTCCGTTTCATAAGCCCACAGCCAGCCACAGCTAGCTCCAAGAACAATCGAGCTACTACACCATCTATCTCCCACACCCACAGGCAGCAAAGCAAAGCAATACGGCGTAGCGCCTATGTCGGGCGAGTTCCAGTTCCACGACGAGCTCGCGTCGCTCTTCACCCAGCGGCCGGGCCCGGGGATGCAGCAGCAGGAGCAGCAGGCGTCCTGGCTCGCCGACTACCTGCAGACGCCCATGGACTACGACCTGCTGTGCAGGGCGCTGGAGCTGCCTGCAGCCGCGGAGGACGTCGTCAAGAGGGAGCTGGTGGTGGACACCACGCCCAGCGGCGGCGCCCTCACCCCCAGCGCCGGCGGGGGGACGCCCAACGCCACGTCGTCCATGTCGTCCTCGTCGAGCGAGGCCGGCGGAGGCCTCTGCGCCGGAGAGGGGGACTCGTCGGGGAGGTGCAAGAAGGAGGACGGCGACGGGGAGGACGGCAAGGGGGGAGATGAGGGTGACAAGAGCAAGAAAGGGTGAGTTGGACTGCATTAAATTTCTCTCTCTCTATGTGTGATTTTCTGTGTCTTGATCTGAAATCTTGGGTGTCCCTTTTGGCTAGTTCTTGGTCTTTCTGACTGCCTAATCAGGTTACCTGCCTCTGGTTCTTTTCTGCTGTGATATTGGATCAAGATTTGGGTCCGGCTAGATTTCGCTTCCTTGAATTGCTTGCTGGCCATTCATTCATTCATGCCTTTTCTGTTCTTTTTTGTTCTTTATTCCCCTTTTAAGGTAGTTTGGCCGACTGGCCAAGGTGTGAACCCGGCTAGGGTTTCACACCCAGCTTGCATGCCTCAGCCTGACAATCAAGAATAAATAGTAAATAAATAAAACAAATCTGGTTTCGTGTCTAGAACTCTTGATTACTTGTTTCATCTCCAAAATCTTGATCCAACTTGACCAAGAACAAATTTGCCTCTTGCATTTTTTGTACTTTTATTTATGCTTTGTTCATTTTTCTTCTTATACCATACCCCATGGCCCCATCTTGCCAAAATCATGCCAAATAATCTCTAGAATGAAGCCATCTAGGATTTGCTCAGATTCTCCTTTGGTGCAACGACCTATCATATGTACGCATCTCCCAGAAAATCCAAAGAGCTGAAAAGGGAGCAGCAAAAAGGCCAGGCGCAATGTGAACCTCCTAAAAACCATGTGCGCTCTTATATCGACCACGCCAACAACCATCCATGTTTGAACGGGATCCCGACCGGGAGGCCAGACCATACATATCCTAGTCGATCGATCGTAGCAGTATGAACGAAATCTCTATCCACCACTAGGAGTAGGAGTAGATAGCTAAGCTATCGAGACAGCCAAATGGTATACGATTCCGCCGCTGATATCTCATCTCACCGACGCGTAATCGAAAACTTTTCAGGTCGGCGGCGGCGGGTAAGGGCGGCAAGGCGGGCAAGGGCGAGAAGCGGCCGCGGCAGCCCCGGTTCGCCTTCATGACCAAGAGCGAGGTCGACCACCTCGAGGACGGCTACCGCTGGCGCAAGTACGGCCAGAAGGCCGTCAAGAACAGCCCATATCCCAGGTACGTATCAACGTATGTACGTACATACATAGGCAGTTGTTGCACCGCATGTGCATGGGCGATTTTGGTACTGTATGTACTCCAGCTAGCTAGGGACGAAGAATGATTATGCATGTAGTGTGTGTTTTTGCTGATAATGATGATTGGTGGATGCAGGAGCTACTACCGGTGCACGACGCAGAAGTGTGTGGTGAAGAAGAGGGTGGAGCGGTCGTTCCAGGACCCGGCGGTGGTGATCACCACGTACGAGGGCAAGCACACGCACCCCATCCCCTCCGCGCTCCGCGGCAGCACCCACCTGCTCGCCGCGCAGGCGGCGCACCTGCATCACCAGCACCACGGCCACCTCGGCATGCTGCCGCAGATGGGCATGGGCGGCCCCGCCGGATCGCCGTTCGGCCGGAGCGGCGGCGGCGGCGGCGGCATCGACGTGCTGGGCGGCCTCCTGCAGCCGCGCGCCCACCACGGCATGACGCCGCCCATGATCGGCGCCGGTGCGGTCCACCAAGCGCCGACCCAGGGCCTGACCGGCTCGATCAGCAGCGTGGCGACCGCCACTGCGAACGCCTCGTCTCCTCCTTCGCTCCAGATGCAGCACTTCATGGCGCCGGACTTCGGGCTCCTGCAGGACATGCTGCCGTCCTTCATCCACGGCGCCGGCGGCGGCGGCAACAACAACAACCAGCCCTCATCACCGTATGGGAAGCTTCATTAGTTAGTTAGCTAGCTAGAGATAATTAAGAGATTTGGTTGGTTCTTGCTGCCTTATTAACATCCCCCAATCGATCTTGTTTTTCCTTGATTGTCTTCACTTCTTGATTTCTTTCCTTCCTCGATCGATCCCGTGCTGCGAGATGGTACAGAATGAGTTTTTTCTGGACCTCGTATCATTTCGATGGATCTAGCTCGCTAGCTATCTATAGCTCGTAGTAGTCGGTGTACTAGCAATTCTTGTACATGAAAGTACCTAATTCCCCATCTCATGCACATATTGCACTCTGTCGCCGGTACTGGACATGCATGCATGAGCTATATGTATGATAATTTTATGCTCCTTGTGTCTCTCCTGGCTCCATTAATGCAACAGTACTAAGAATGCCCATATCCATTTGCACGTTTGGTATGGTAGTATTAAGGTTTCTTGCATACATGGCAACCGATCATGCATGCACAGGCTTCATTAATTTGCTGTTGGTGGCAACTGTGGCAAGAAGAAGATCGATGTACGTACAACGATCTTGGCTAGCTAACTTGTCATGGACGAGCTCGTGATGGGATTGTTCCTGTGGTTGGTACAAAGAGTTGTTAAGGAAAAAAGCAGTGAGGGTCGTCTTGCTGCTTGCTTCTTTCTTGCAAGTAGTGATCACTTGACCAGGTCGCTCGCTCGCTCCGAGCGCTACCTAGCTAGCGAGCTGGTGTAGATATCATTACTCATCCATAGTGATGTGAACCTACCTACTGTAGAACCTGCTGGTGTGGTTTCTGTACATGTACTGCATATGATTGGTGCAAGATTGAACTCGGATGTAGTCACTGATCGGTGCACGTTACGGTCCATGTATGACCGAATTATACGGTAGCTAGAGAAAAAACGACGATCGATCTAATATGTCGGTCGATCCAAACCTGATTCAACCGTGGTAAATTTGGGTGTTAAACTTGGAGTTTAGACGAAGCTAGCTTGGATACAACTGGTGAACTGTGCGGTGATGCATGACTCGTACGTGTAGTCGTGCTCACCACGTTCGGTTTAGCTAGCAACAGTGAATGTATCTTCTTTGCTTTGTTTTTGCGAAGCAGTCAATGTATCTACTGACTAATCAGTTGCTATTTCGTCGGTTAGATGATTGATTGACGTCTTCCCCATCAATAAAAAAGACATGCATGATTGACGCCTTCCAAATTTTGGTTCCATACAATGTGCACTGGTCAGACATGCATGTAGCATGAAATATAGTAACAGATATTTTAGCTTGCATCGATATATCTACGATGGACAAAAGAGTAGGTCAATTAGCTAGATATATGATGACATGTGACATTTCGCCATTTGTGTGGAATGGGCCGGATATCGTTTTTTAAGTTTTTCACCCTTTCCGATGCTTACCCATAATATTAAATATTACGATTAAACAATGAACACAATAGTATGTGGTATTAGGTTTATTTATGGAAATGGTTATTTGAAATACTCCATCTTATACACTCCTAATAATTGTTCAAATATAGCTAGGTTTGATCTGAGCAGCAAGTGTGGAACAAATTGGATGCATGGTCGATTGTGATGTAGTATATGTAGCTTAGGCTGGTCACAATGGGCAGGAACATAAGATAGTAACATACACATTTATCTAGACTATGTTACTACCTCCACAGTGGGTAGAACATGTAGGTAGTGTCATGCAACGATGCATTTATTAGTTTATAGACTCACTGTTTCTTAAAGTGTGTGATGTTCCGGTAACTTAGCTAGTTACCATAAGCACCTCACTCTTCATTAAATATGTGTCACATAAGCAACATTGTATTAAAATATGTGATGTTACTTCTAAGTTCCACCCCATTGGGACCAGCCTTAAAACTTGGTCTCTGTAGCTGTAGACAGTCAAATATTTCAGCTAGCCACACACACACAACTTAAATGGCGCTTTGTACTCTAGCTGAGGACGATTAGTACAGTCTCAGCACACAGATTCTTTCTAACCCACTGGGATAGAAGTACCAGTACCTTTAGCTTTAGCAAACTTGTCTAGCTAGGAAGAAACATTAATACACATGTGACATAATTCATCTTTGTTTAATTAAAGGTTGTCCATCGATCGAGAGGAAATCTACTTTGGTGGCCATCCAATTAATTGGCCGGGCAAAGATGCTTGCACAGTGTGGATATCCAATTGTACTTTAGACACAGTGCAAGAAATCGTCAAAGCCATGGCATGATCGCTCCCTGCCTTTGTTTTACTCCCAGCTAGTTAATCAAGGAGATGGTGGACCAGTTACATCCATATCCTCTCATTCATTTGTATGTACCTCTTGTACTACCGGAGAGCCTAATTGCAGCGCTCTTCGGAGCAATGAGATCATACATGTGATATGCACTGTTCTTGAATTTTTCAGCTGTCTAGCCTGGTTAACTTCCTTTCTCTTCCATTTCGTACGTGTTGATTGATGAATTGGCGTTGCGAGGCCAAGAGAAACTGATATATACATATTTTTTGGTAGTATTATTTTTTGGGTTTGATGCATGGAGTTGTGTATGCATGAGGCGATGCATAGGCGTAGGAAAATATGTGTAGACATGGTCCAGCAGGTTAATCAGGTTGGATGTCCTGGGACGCAACATTGGGCAGTGCTGAACTGCTGATAGCTACCAGAACCGGACTAGCTATAGTCTAGAAGGTCAAAAGCATTAAAGGCCAAGGTGCAAGGTGTCCACCAACTTGCATGCTGCGATCGATGGAGCGTTTTTTTTTTCTTCGACGCAAAATATAAAATCATAAATTCTACAGCGTAGACTCGTGTTCAAAGTCCACACCCGGTAGACGTGTACGTCAACACCAATACGGCATAACATAATATAATACTCACCGGAGAAAGTTGTGGTATTAATTTGGTGAGCACTAGCTGTGCTGCTTTGATCAATTATTGGCTTAAGAATTTCACAATTTTAATTAGAACTAATTTGTGTTCCTTTTGTTTTTTTATAATTAAGATACCATTCAAGCTTGACCAGAACCTTGACAAATAAAATGCAGGTGATCTGGTACAAAAGTAACTAAAAAGCGATGTGAAATGAATATTGTTGAAAAAAAAGATGGCATTACTTTTGGGACTCTAATGTGCCCTCGTTGATGTCCTTGGCATGAACGATCATTCACTCTGGGAGGCTCATTCGAGTAAACGGCGGCACCAGAGAGTGTTCCTCAAAAGACCACTCCCATGAGCTAAAAAGAACAAAATAATGGGCTACATTTTTCATATGCTCTTCTCTTATAAATAGAACAAGCAAAGCATAAATTTTTTGATCACTTACTTGGCTCGCCCTTTTTTGATTGGTTTTTTAATGCAAATAGATTCAATCTGGATTCACTAAGACAGAAATAAAGCATTGATTCAAACTCTTCTTTGGTGTTAAGAGTAGCTGTGAATAGGCATTGACTGCCTGACCAAGATAGAACTTCTACCAAAAGTTTATTGTGGTCTTTTTATTCAAATAAAAATTAAGGTGAAGCGGGGTTAGGAACGTTCAGGAATTGACATGCTATGTTAGAGAGATTTGCCGTGCTATAACAGATAGTTTTACCGCGGTAAGAAGAAATAATTGCCATGTCATAGCAAAACGAATTGTCATACATTTCAGGGATTTTTCATGTTGTAACATAGAAAATTGGCATGCGTTTCAGGGTTTTGCCATGCTGCAAAGAGAGAATTGTCAAGCTAAGAAAAGGGAAAGTTGCCCACATGTTCAGGAATTGCGATGCTACGCAGAGAAGTTGCCATAAATGCTTTCAGTAATTGACATAATACTCATAGCTAGGAGGTATAATGCCACACACGGCATCGTTCGTTAGGGAGGGTGCATGAGAGAGAATGTTTGCATTGTTCACTCGGGAGGGGCCATGAAAGCGAACGGGGATTGCCACGTTGTCATCGCTTTGAGATTTGCGCGTGGGATCCGGAGAGCCATTCCTAAAAAAACACTCGCAGGAAACATTTGCTCAATAACATTCATTATTATGTACTTTTGCATGACATATCCTACATAATATGCTCTGATTGTTGATGAAATACTTGAATCTTGGGATTAGTTAAATTGTGAGGTTATCTTCGTCTTCTTTCAAAGGTGTCCATGACCAGTGGCGAATCTAGCACTGAAATGAAGGGTAGGCTCAAATCATCAAGTTTCTAAGCCTAATTAGCAATGCATAGCAATTATTGGTTGTAAAACACCTCAGCATAATTGTCAAGTAGTATATTTAGTTGAAATATGATTTTTGGAGGGTAGGCTTAAGCCTATTAAAAAAACCTAGTAGAATTGCCACTGTTCATGACCATGAGCCGTACGACGAATTTTGGGACGATAGACATACGACACTAGTCCATCAACCTTGGATCAAGTGGGCAGATCAATATTGGATGCATGATTTTTTACTATCGTACGGAGATCGTATCCGCAAAGCAAAACTGATTATACATTTCCTGCGTGTGTAACGGAACCGTATGGGGTAAGTTGACAATAATTTGAGGAGTACTCCTACATACACACGGTATAAAAAGGGGAGCAGGATGGACCGCAGGCGTCACGTCGTGCATTGATTAGCTTGGCTTGAACAAACTGGTTGGACAGAGGCATGTTGGGGTAGCTTTGAACGCAAGGGAAGTCAAGGCCGCTCCACCGTTATAACTCAACGGCCATCGCTCCGCTGCATACTTCCAAACGACATGGCCGGCTGCTAGAAAGGAAGGAAGGTCGGTCTCGCATCGCACTTCTTGACCGGCCCGGCCAATCTGACTCTGACTCTGACTCTGCTCTGAGTCATGCCAAAACAAGGGGAAATACCAGTGGGATCCGTCGAGATCCGAGAAGATCGAGATGGACGTACGTAGTACATCTCTGCTACGGTCAAGCACGTACTAGTGGTATATACTTATGGCTTTCCCCTTGGTCATCCGTATAGGGTAGTATTACTAATACCCTGCTGCTGCTGCTGCTACTGCTGCAGAGGTAGTAGTACGTATGTGATCGCGGCACGGAAGCATATGCAAAGCTACCACATGTACTGTACTCCTATATAATAAAAAAATGGATTCATTAGACGTGACAAGACACGTGCATTAACTATCCGGACGGCGTTGCATTGCGAGAGGAAGCTGGATTGCTAAGCCATCTGCGACAGCGACGTGGGCTTTGTTGGGCGATTCATCCATCCGTTGGTTTCGTTTGAGGTTGCAGCCTTGAGGAAGACTCAAAGTGGCCGACGCCATCGACCGCGGTACCGTCCCGGACGAGCTTAATTGCGAGCGGCCGTGCGATGCGATGGCTCCGTCACAGCAGTAGCCACGACACACAAACATACTGTATCATCATCTCCCTCCCAAGGACGACGGGGCGGTCCTTCTGGGATGATACTCCCGGAAAGCGAGACAAGGGAAGGGAGGTTGGGAGGAGAAGCCGAGAGAAACGTTTGCTGTCGGTGGGCTCGTCGGGAAAATGCTGGCCGTCGGCGTCGTACGGCGAGGCACATCGAACGTCCGACTCGACCAACGACGCGTACGTCATCAGATCAGATCAGATCCCCCGGGAAGCTGCACAAACGTTGCTAGGCTACTGGATTCTGGACGATCTACTAGCTAGGAGCAGTCAATCAGTCGAGCCGTGCGTCGTTTCTCCCTCCGGTGGCGACGGCGCAGCGGCGAGATTTTTCACCGTTGGCGGTGACAGGGAGTGAACCGCGCCGATGGCGATAGGCAGCGGGCCACGACTCAACACTGGGTCGAAAAAGACGGATGGCTGTCGATAGCGGCGAGCGGTTAACATCGGCCCGGCTTAACAATAAGACTGTGAATGGACCTGCGCCGGAGTGGCCGTCGGAATTCAGAAAGCTCCAGCGCGAGGCCAAACCTGAAGCTGTTCATTCTATCTCTCTGAAGTGAAACCATTCGGGTGTCCTTTTTTTATTTCGAGGGTGCGGGATTTGCTCGGGATAGGCACCGGGAAATGCGTTCCCGTTTTGGAGACTATGCCACTCACACGTTACTGGGCCGGGGGCAGCACACGAGTATTAAAAACGTTCTTATATTATGAGACGGAGGGAGTAGATTTGAGCCAGACAGTGACACCTTACTAACCCTCCCTTGAGAGTCACCAGTGTTTCACAGCAAAAGCAATTCGTGCATTCAGGGCATGGTGGTTTTGTCAAGTTTAATGACTTCTAACAACGGGAAAAATTTAGGTCGAGAAGGATAACAGGCGATGCCTAACAATAGAAAAGGCTATGGCATAACAGGGAATTGGCTATAAAAACAACAGACCTATAACTCCTGAACCAGCGTTTCTGTTTCTATGGAGGACGGACGGCGCGAGGAATGCCATTTTCTCTTATTTCCTCTACTACCATAACTTGACACGGGGCTACAAATATACATACCCGAAATGAAATGAATCCCGAAAGAGGAGACTGAAGCTTAACAGCTCACATTATTGCTGATGAATAGGGCTAAAGTCGCCGTTTTCACCGGTTATTCGACTTGCGTGGATTCTAGAAGGCTCATCACGGTTTTCCTGTCAGGCATGCTGGGAATGGCTCCCTTCACTCGAACACACAGTGAGGCGGCGGCGGCTGAAATTCAGGAAGAAAAAAAAACCTCAAATCAGCATGCCAACAATACATCATCAGAACCAAAATTTGACAGGAGGGTGCTTTTAGTACCAGCAAATCTCATGCACTCTTTCTTGGGCTTCCCCTCCACCAGAGCTACAGCAAAAGCTGAGGTGAAGGTGTCACCAGCGCCGGTGGTGTCTACTACTTCGGTGGCGGGTATTATCGCCTGCCTAATTGGTTCCTCTCCCTCGAAAAACAGTGCAGATCCTTGTGACCCAAGTTTAACCAAAACTTCTTTCACACCCTGCATGCAGGAAATAGCATCAATGTCTTACTACGTTATGGTTCATGCATTCAGAGCTTCTGTAGAAGATTTAAATCGCAATGCGTCTCGCCGATGGAATATATAAAGCGGAAACTGCTAACCTTTATAGCAAACAAAAAGTACAATTTGAACAAGTTCTAGTTAAGAAACCGCAATCAGATAAATAAAAACAGGAAATTAACAGGAAAACAATTTGTTGTAAATCAAATCCTTCTACTGGCAGCTTAAAGTAGAATATGAAGCCCATATACTGTTGAAACATGGTACTGGAAAGCCATGAAGGGCAAATGCTATCAACCTATAACAACGCAGAAGTCTACAACTTCAAAGCTTTGTGACCATGTAATAAGAAGGAAATATATCAATAATACCTATGCTTCTTTTCTTACTTCAATATCCTGACAAATTACACTGCATGCCTTACAATGTTGGCTATGGACACACAAGAAGTAACTAGACTTATCTATGCATCAGACCAGACAGCGTTAAACAGAAAACATCAGACACTATTTTTCCGATTCTCCAATGGATTAAGCACAAAGATTTGATGTGCCAACCTTGATTCTGAACTTCTGGTGAATGGCCACTCTGTGTTCAGATGCTGTTGTTATTTTTTCCGACTGTGCTACCAATGTTATCTACAAGCCACTATTATGGGATTGGCATTCAAATGAAAATAACATACGTATGTGTACGTACATGTGCCGTTTTTTTGGAGATTCAAAAAATCCGCTTTCACCACTCTCATTTTTACATATACAAAAAAGGCGGCAGAGCAGACCAGAATTATTATTACTACATAGCTTAGGGCCATTCCTCATGCTTAGTGCATAACAGGGAGGGCCATGCCCCCTCCAACACGTCGCTAAATACAAGAAATTTAAGTGATTATGCTCTTTCTTGTGTGCTTAATTTGTAATTCGCTTCAAGCTGGTCCCCGCTGCCATTCATGTAAAGTACTTGTTGGACCAATATTGTAGAGCAGCAAAAGTGTACAAAACTATAAATGACTACAGGAACTTGCTGAATCATAATCATCTGTGTAACTAGCAGCCATTTGCGGGTAGGAACTAAAGATCCGGAGTTTGTATAGTTTTGCAAATCGCAAAATTCACTTGTATGTAGACTCCATACATGTTCACAGTTTATCTAGCAATTTTTGCATCCATAGGTACACTGACACCCTTGAAAACTTGTATACAACAGTAAGAGTCAACGCTCCCAATGTGTATACGGGAAACACACATACACAGACCTACATGAAGGGAGAATGGAAGGAAAGCAATACATTATTTAGAGATGGCTATTATCAGACAAGCGCCATGACACAACATCATTAACTGAAGTTTCTTAAATAAAGATATTACGATCCAGTCATGACTAACCAAAAGAAACAAAAGAGCTGATTTAGACAAACTACATAAAAAAACTGATTTAGACAACTCACCATTTTATAGCATGCTCCTGCAGCCTGGCTGATTTGTTCAAAAGTTTCTGTAGGCATCCCGGTCAGACGTGCTAGCTCTGTTTCATTTGGACTAAAAATATCCACCAGTTCGAGTAGTTCTCTCGGGACAGGAGCATCCATTCCACCTGCATCCAAGATAACAGGCACGCCTGCGCTTTTTGCAGCCTGAAAACAAAAGTTTGAAATTTTGTTACAAAAGAACCCCTGAAATCTTAGCATGCATAAAAGGCAAAGACACAAGGTTGTTCCGGGAGAATATCATACAGAAACCAACATTCGGTGGAAACCATGAGGCAAAGATGTTTAAAAGTTTCCAAAAAATCTGAAAAAAAAAAATACGGAATGTTAAGAGGATGATGTTTTTTTAAATTGCCACCCAATATTTCAAGTTGAAACACATTGTGAGATGTGAGCTACGAAAAAGACAAATTCAGCCCTGAATATGTCACTATTCAGGGCTGAATTTGTCTTTTTCGTAACTCACATCTCGCAATGTGTTTCAACTTGAAATTTTGCGCGGCAATAAAACATCACCTTCCTAACATCCCGTATTTTTTTCAGAATTTTTCAAAATTTTAATATATGGTTTCCACGAAGTTTTCACCGAATGTTGGTTTCCGTATGATATTCTCCCAGGTGGTTCCGGCATTTCCAGCAATCTATTTTACAAAAGTTTGAAATTTGTCACAAAAGAACCCCTGTAATCTTAACATGAATAAAAGGGAAAGACACAAGGTGGTTCCTGCATTTCCAATCTACTTTACACAGTTGTATCTTGTATGGATGCACAACAGATAAAAAACATAATCAAGACTACATTCAGAGTTCAGACTGAAATGGAAGCAACTCAAACAAATGACAAGCTACTTCATTTTATATCTGAAGTCATGATACATGACTGTAGTTTCTTTTGAATTCCAATAACATAGGCCACCTCCTCCTTAGCAGATATATACATATTATACTATACCTAAAAGCTACAAATCCAGCTGCATAACTTGGACAGCACATAAGCCACGCGTCGAGGTTCTACTGAACGCAATCAGAAGACTACCTTCCAGTAGGGGAAGGAATACAAAGTTAAAATCAAAGACTACGCATGTCTCATTAAAACAGGCACACACAACTGAGTTTCTCCACAATTTGCTACCTTCACATGATACTTAGTTGTCCTCTCCATAGCCAGATTAGTCTCGAACCCTTATTGATGAGATATTGGTTCTTCTTACAGCAGCAAGCCTTAGCTCTTTTGCCTCTATGGAGTTCTGTGAAACAGATTAGATACCTGGATGCTCCTTCCACTTCCCCACAACCTCTAACTAGCAAAGCCAGAGCCAGCTGAATGGTTTAGGGCCAAAGTAAATATTGTAAAACACCTTATGCATAAGTCGGTACAAAGGGCCGTGTGGAATTAAAAATTCAAACTGAGTTAAGCTTCCACTTTCCTCAGATTCCACTTCAAAAACTTGTTATGTGAGAGGGTCTGGGCTGACCACAAACCAAGTCCAGGATGGCATTTAGCTCTTGCTGTGGGTCAGACCAAGTGATCAGTGGGTCAAATAAATAGGCCTTTGGCACCTCCAGGCCATGGAAAGCTCAATAAGCACTAACACATAGCAACACACTGTAAATTCTAACCAATGAATAAACATGTCAGGCTGAAACTGTTTGTTCAAGAACAACACCAACACACACATTCTCATGCAAGACATTAGAGATGCTAGATTGTGGTGTACGACGGGGGCCAAAGGCCTTAGTAGCATATGACCGTGAGTGTTTTTTGGTCGATGGTCGTAGTCTAGGTTGCTCGGCGAGGTCATATGTAGCAAGGGTTATCTTCTTAATAT
Organism: Secale cereale; assembly: GCA_902687465.1. NCBI lineage: Eukaryota > Viridiplantae > Streptophyta > Magnoliopsida > Poales > Poaceae > Secale > Secale cereale. The sequence continues at coordinate 650,420,820 of LR738711.1, read as the reverse complement.
AATGATGCACAGCTCTCCTGCGCATTCAAGAAAAAAAAAGTGATGTCCATAACAGATTGACAAAATGAACAATGAAGTCGTGGATGGCAATGTGATTGCCCTTGCTGAACCATTAGGTGTCAAAGAGGAAATGGAGATCCTGCTGTATGGACCAACCACGAATGATAAAGTAGCTAGAGCAGATTATCTGTTCATAATCCAGATTTTAGAAGCATGTAGCTGGGTCAGACTTAAAGAGCTCACAGGTAGGCCAAATATCAGCTCAAATAACTTATACGCTGATCTATCCTAACTTATACGCTGGTAGGCCAGGTGGGTCAAACCCAAAGGGCTCACAGGCAGGCCAAATATTTTAGTCCCTGATCTATCCTATCTTATACAGTGGTAATTTCAAACAAACACGCATTAAACTATGTTGCTCCAAAATCATTTGGTATCAGGAGCAATGTAAATGAGCATCAATGTAAGGTTCACCCCGACCAAAAATTTTGAACATAAAATAAATATTAATTTAGTAGTAATTTCAGCTGTTCAGCTAGACAAGTGCACTACACAAATTCACTTGAGAGAAAAGGTGAGCATTGGACAACAAGCACCTTCATTTTTTTTTTACAACGAGATTTAGTGTAAAACACCCTATGGGCCAAATTCACTAAGACATCAATCCACTCAGGGGCAGGCACCCATGTGTAGCACTTGTTTTGAGTTTTAGCCCTAGCTTCATTTCAGAAGCGTTACTATTACGGCCAACATGTATTATTTGCTAATCTAACTCCTCAGTACACGCCTCGTGCGATGAGCCCCTAAAAGGCCACACGCGCAGAGTCTGTGTAGCTAGGGTTGATGTTTGGCAACATCTGTACCACCCAACACATAAACAATAGATGTGGTACTATGTGGACGCCATTGCAATAGACGAAAATATAATGAGATAGTTTCGCAGACATGACCAGTCCAATTGTCCAACTAATGAAATATTCACAAACGAAACAAAAAATGGCAACACCACACTGCTAGTAAAGCATCTGCGAGTACCCATGGCAAGTGCTCTAAAGTGGAACTACTCTTAGTGGCCTTTAAACGAGGATTGAGGAGAAAGTGTGGGACTGGAAAATCTTAGAAGCATACCCAACAAAAACAGAACGAAAATAACCTTATGGTTTCCATCTGTGCTAAGTTTATATTGCAACAATAAACTTTTATTTCACGTCATCATATATATTCCCTTAATACCTTAATACTTGTACCATAGCCATGTTCACTCCATGGTTACCAGGAACCATTCAATGCGTTTGCTTGTTTTTTTCCTTAACCTTGTCATATTTTCATTTTGTTAGTTAATAAGACTATCCAGTCTCACATTTTCTCTCCCATTCTAGGAGAGAGAGGCAGTAGAGTAGTTACGCTTGAGAGCATGGGTCATGGAGTGACACACATTTGACCAGCCCTGCGGCCTCGCTATCAATTGTTTCATTTCTAAATAACGTTAACTGTGTCACATGTCAGGAATTATTTCCTATGATTTGCTTCCACTGCTGTCATTCATTTGCTAATTATCTTTTGAATCGCACTAACTAATAGTGTTAGAAGGCCTATTTGGGTCAAAGGAATTAGAAAACATAGGAATAGGAGAGAAACAGGATTAAGACGTCACGTGTTATGGATTTCTACAAGATCCCAGGACAAAGAATTTTGCACGTAATGCCCTTTGGATGGTGTACATGAAAGTAACATGAGAATTTTGGAGGAATGAAGAGAGAGAGAGAGAGAGAGAGCATTGGACTTCTGAAAGGAAATTAAAATGGCGTTTGAGTTCATGTTAAGATTCATATGGATGGGGGGATTAGATTGCATTCCATCGAATTTCGAGAACCTCAATCCTGTGATCCAGATGGCCTTTATTGGAAAAGTTCCTAAGGATTGAAACCCTGCAATATTCCCACAACCTTTAAGAAGCCTAAAGTTCTTTATTTTATATCTTGTGCCTCATTTTTGCACAAAGTGCCGTATTTTAAAATATGCTGGCCACTACATTCAGCAAATAAAAGAGAGTGTATATTCTACTCAAGGAATATCTAACTCATGTTCATATGTATCACAAATTAGTATTGTTGCTCCCTTGATCCAGTTGAAGGCACCAGATCAGAATCGCAAACCAGAAAAAAGAACACATCAAAACGTTCACAGGTCTAACTAAATCAACAGAGCTAATTCCAACTAACTAAGAACATTCGACACATGAATTCACAGCAACACAGGCTACTAATCTGTACTAATGCGATAAACAAAAAATAATCTAGGATTTCGCTACAAATCAAACGTCAGATTTTCTAGCATGGCAAATCGAACACCCCAGATGGCAAATTATTTTGTCACGAGGATGGCAATTTCCTTTAGCAAGCATGGCAAATCCTTGCAATGTTCAGATTTTTTGCCAGGATTTCTCATACTTGCTAAGGAAATTGTCATCCTCATGACAACATAATTTGGCCATGAAGAACGTTCTATTGCCATGCTTATAAATCTGATGTCAGATTTTTAACATTCCTGATAATCTAGGTTAACAACCACAATATTTTTTTCTCCTCGTGTGTCCTTACATTGCCAAGCGAAGCCATTAGCAAATCTCCAGAAGGACTATAGGAGTATAATCAACCAAAGACAAAGTGAAAGCAATCACCCAAATGCATAAAAAGAATAGAACTTCAATCGAATCATGTCAAATTCTCTGAGACAGAGTTCCAACCCTCATAAAATTCATTTTTCTAGGAATCATAAGATTCAATCTAATGTGATCAAAAGCGGGTATATGAGCGGCGAGGGCTAGAGCAACTACCTGAGCGACCTGAATGTTGACCCAATCGGGTATCTCCCGTTGCAGCAGTAGCACGCCGGCCTGCCGGATCAGGTCCAGGTCCTCCTGGTCGACCTCCGGTGCCCAGCCCTCCATGTTGGCGCCGCCAACGATGATGATGGAGTTCTGCCCGTCGGGCATGAGCATGACAACAGCGTGGCCCGAGGGCGCGCCGGGGGCGCGAGCGACGCGGTCGAGCCGGACGCCGCCGGCGTCCGCGAGTGCCCCCTCGAGGAGGCGCCCGTTGGCGTCGTCCCCCACGCGCGCCACGAGGTAGGTGGGCCCCAGCGCCAGCCGCCCCCCGCAGGCAGCTTGATTGGCGCCCTTCCCGCCGGCGAGGCTGTGACCGGCACTCGCGGCAACCGTCTCGCCGGCGAGCGGGAGACGGTCGACCTCGACGTAGATGTCCGCGTTGGCGGAGCCCACGACGACGATGGGCGGCGCATTGGCGGCGGAGAGAGAAGTGGAGGTGGGTTTGAGGGAGAAGGATATGTGACTGGGTTTTGGGTTGGATCCTGAGAGGAAAGCGGTGGCCGGAGTTGGCCCGGCGAGCGGGAGGCGGAGGCGCGCTTCGAGAGCCATATGGGTTGAGAAAACGGCGGAGTCAACAGCAGTGTCTACAGAGGAGAGGAGTTGTTTCAGTTGAGATTACCGTGAGATAACGACGACGACTTGGCAGATTATTTTTTGGATCAGATTGCTCCTCTTTCCGAATTGCTAGATCTACTTTGCTGGAAACTTCCTCACTCTTGATTTTTTTTAAGTCTCCCATAAATTTTAAGTATGAGGGAGTTAGATGTGAGATAATATCTCACATCTACATGTGATATAGACAGACTTTTTTAACACTAATCGGGTTACCCATCGGGCTTACCCATGGTTGAATATGACGATCCATACCCTACCCATTCGGGTCAGGTGCCCATGGGTGCAGCCGCCGATGGGTCGGATTGCCAGGTTGACCTAGGTGCCTCTGGCCTGCGTCGCATCGCATGGGGGTCCTGGGTGAGCGTGGCGTGGTTGAGCTGATGCAAATATTGGCTTAGATGTGTGTTTAGTGAATTGTATAATATTGTTGCATGAGAGATGCTATATACAACAAATGTTTTGGTAGACTGCATTTGAGCTTGTTTTTGTGAATTTTTCTTTTTCAATTTCAATTGGATCCGGATCATTTCGTGTAACATGTAAAACAAGGATGAACTGAAATCTAAACCAAACTCAGGTTTCGATTTTATTTATATTTATCAAAAAAATCTCAAATCAGAAACCATTTTCACCAATCTAGACCATTCCACATAGAAGGGTAGAAGGCAGTGGCGGAGACCAAACAATAGAAGAGATGGAGGGCGACCAGTTGCTTGAGCGCAAATGGGCAACCCGGAGGAGATGCCGACGGCGAGATTCGACTACAGCTTGCCGGAAAGATTGGGAGCGGTGGCGCGGTTTGAGAGGGGGGGAGGTGATGGGGAGAAACGTGGCGTCTGTTGCGGCTCGAGCGCGCATGTGCTCCTCTCTCCCCTTCTTGCTCTTGATCGATGGCGGACGGCATGGCCCCCGGCGTGGGCATGGAGGAGCACCGGCAAGGGAGCTTGGACGGGTGGTGCACGAGGTGGGGCGGCGAGCCCCCGCCGTGTGCGTGGAGGAGCGCCGGCTAGGGAGCTCGAACTGGTGGTGGACAAGGGAGCCCGGACTGGTGATGGACGAGGGAGCTTAGACGGCGGCGGCGATGGGTTGGGTTCTAGATCCAGTCTGATGCGGGAGAGAGAGGATGAAGAAAAAAAAGAGACACATGATGGGAGTTGCGGATGCGGGCGCGAGCCTGGCTCGGAGATACGATGGATTCCTGTGTGCCCTCAGCCTGGCTGGGAGGCCTCCTTTTGCATCGATTGGGCCAGGCTGAGGAGGCCGCACATGCCACGAGTCACGGTAGATTTTGCATGGCGGGTGCGGGCCAGGTGTCACATAGGAAACTAAACATGCTCGTAGCAACCTTGCAGGCCGTATACTATCTCAGATGATGATGACTCCAAAATCAATGTTGATCGTTTCGAAAATACACACAAGTTTTGTGCAGAACATCTTTTCATCCGAGGCATCTAGATACTATTTTCAACCCATCTTCAGATTCTGGTCGAATTAGCCTTGACAGTTTCCACTTGGCCGGCTAGGTTTTCACGCCGGCAAGGTTTTCACTCGCTTGGTAAAGATTTCATGTTGGCAAGCCTTCACGCCAACAAGCTTTTCACTTGGCCGGCAAGCTTTGCACATCGGCAAACTTTCCCGTCCGCAAACTTTTTACGTCAGCAAGCTTTCCACGCCGGCAAGATTTTCACTCGACTAGCAAGCTTTTCTCCGGCAAGCTTCATTCAACCAGCAAAGGCCGAATAACTCACGCGACTCATCAAACACCACCTAGGTGGATGTCTGGTCCCTCACGTCACTTTTTCACTCGGGACCGGTTCACAGAGTGTTGCCTCTAACTTTCGCATACAAACTCGGATTGGGGATTTTATTATATCAAAATCAACCAATTCGACGAGAAGAAGACAATTTATGTTGATCAATTTTTCATATGAGGCGGTCTTGGGGGTGTAATCAGCCAATCAGTGATCTAAACATAAAATTTTAGAGCTTTGAACACAGTTTCAACTCCTAAGATGAGGTAGGATGGTGACGACCCAAACATCAAAGTTGCTCAATTTGATGATACGAAACATTTTCATGTTGAAACCATTTTTCATTTGAGGCCATCTTAATTGCGTTTTGTACCATGCCAAAATTTGGTGTCAACACATGGTTAGTTGAACCTAGGCAACCATTGGATGCAGCTGTAAAAACTGGAACCAATGGTCTGACCAATTTGGTAAAAAAAATTAGGGAATGGGCAAAGCTTTTTTGAACTGTGAGGATTTTTTGAAGACAATTTTGAATTGTGATGATACTATTTTTTAGGGGAATTTTGAAACTTTTTCTTTGAGAGATAGGGAATTTTGAACTGTGATGATGGAAGAGGAAAATGATAATGATGAACATGGGCTGGTTGCTGCTGCTTTGCGGACTAGGCTGGCCCGAGCGATAAGGAAGTCCATTTCTGTAGGTTGTTGGGCCGCGCACACCCATATATAAGAAGAAGAAGAAAGAGCCTGGGATCTCCTTCCTCGTCCCCGCCCCTCCCCCCTACCCGGAGCAGACGAAACCATGTGCCAAGATTTGCTGATCTCCGTCAGGTTCATTTGAGGTACGATTACGCGTTTCCTTCTAGAGAAAACTAGTAGTAATTTTTAGCAAAGTGGAAAAAGATGTGATTTTTATGTTGGGTCGGGAGACACACGAGGCAACGGGATGATGAACCGTCGGCGGTTTTTGAATCTGGTTGTTTGGAGCTGGAGCGACCGCCTATACTCGCTGCGCCGCATCGACCCCTCCAAGAATCTCTCCTACGAGTCAACACAACAAGCTCAGAAAGCCGCCTCTGCAGAGAAAAGAAAGAAATTTGACAAGACATTTCGGAGAATGCCTGACCCCATCGTCAGCTTCGATCCGTCCCCCACCGGTGTCGTCAACAGCGGCCTCGAGTGGTTCGAGCTGTTCGGCCCCCGCAGCAGCGAGGGCAGGATCGTGAACTCCAACAAGGCCGACGAGATAACCATGTTCGACGCCGACAAGCGCCTCATCCTCGCCTTGCCAAATCTATACCAACCGGAGTAGTACCTTAGAGGGTCCGTTGGAAAGGTGACGGAGGGCGGCCGACCACTGCCGATCGATCGGCAAGTGGGGGCAGGTTCTGGGCTCTTGTGGATGATGAAGAGGAAGGCGAGGATAGCGAGGACGACGAGAGGCCGCGGGAGGCGCGGATCCAGCCGGAATCGCCTCGATCGCCGGACTCGATGGATTCGGTGGTGAGTTTGTGATGTGATCTTCTTGATCAGGGATACGGGGAAGATGATCTTCAGAGAGTGGTGGAGGAGCTGGTTTCGTCCTCTGATCCGGCGCGAGACGGTCTGGGGCCGGGAGATCATGCACAGGTCGTCCGGCGGCTTGTTAATCGGCGGTCGTTGCGGACGGTGCCCCGGCCATGGCAGGGCCCGGTTCCCAAGGTGAGCTTACCTGCTTTAACTTTGGGCGATTTTCTGATTCCTGGGGTTTGGACGCAGGTGCAGCGACGCCGAAAAGCTGGGCGGCGGCCAGAGACCACGACGACAGCCGGAGTGCAGATCTCGATCCGGGAAACTAGGGAGGCTCGTTTGAATTTTCTGTTGGGCCGAACTGGGCCAGTTTGCTCTGAGACAGACGTGGGCAGTGGGCATGCGGCCCAGCCAAATTTCTTGCCTGGGCGTGCGGCTCGCTCTGAGACAGACGTGGGCAGTGGGCATGTGGCCCAGCCAAATTTCTTGCCTGAGCGTGCGGCTCATCGGGCTGAGGGGGCGCCGAAGGCTGCGGTCCAGCCCAACATGGATGGGATTAGGGTTCAGACGTCGAGGGTTGCGCCGTGTTTTCGTAGCACTGGGAAAGGTCGAGCGCTCCGCGTACGTCAGGGGGCGCTGCCGATCCTTCGACCGTCCTTTGCATCGATTCTCATGGCAGGGCGGGGACAGTCTAAATCCGCCGGCGCCGGCGCATGCGACAGTGCCTGGCGCAACGGCAGAGAGGCAGGAACAAGGTGCGGGGCGGCCTGCGTGTAATGCCCCGGTTGTAATACTTTCCCTTTTGGGCTTATAATAAATCTCCGGCTTCATCTATTTCCATTTCGGGTTCTTTGTCTTTCGGGCTTTCGTCGTTTTGTGGTGTGAGTGTGTGGCATTCATTCATATCATGTAGACATGTGCATTGCATTGCATTTGTGTTGTGGGTTGCATCCGGTTCGTGGCGTTTCTTCCCGTTGTCCGTTTCGTGTTCCGGAGCTCCCTCACGTGTCCGTGACGTCCCGTAGGCCTACTTTGTTGTTCGGGCGTTTTTCGTTACCGGTGTGCCGTGAGGTTGTGTTGTGTGTTGTTGTTTTGTTGTGTGCAACCCGCCTCTCAAATCTCGTCTCGTTTGGACTCCGTTGACTTTTCCATCCGTTGCCCGTGTGGGTCCGAAGTGCCCTTACTTCGTGTCCCGGAAATACCCCTGCTGCTTTCTTTTATCTCCGTCTGGTCCTTTTAATTCTTCCACGCGATCGGATCCGTTGGATCACGATCGGAGGGCTCCTAAACACCCTAGTCTCCAAACCCTAGTCTAACTGCTATATATAGACCCCTAGGTCTATTTGGAGCAACCCTTCCTTCTTCCTCCTCTCTCCCCTTCTTTTTTTTTTTCTTCTTTTCTATCTCAGATCCCGCACTGTTCATCTCAGATCCCGAGGGGATCCATCGAATCCTCCAACCGCCGCAACAGCAGCGACCGGATCGCCTCCGATCTGGCCTAGAGCCCGAGGTCAACGCCTCCCGTCGCCACCTCGCCAGTTCGGCCCGTACGCCAGCGCGCCGCTTCGATCCGGCCGCACCGCGAGGCCTCGAGCCCTCCTTCGACCGGCGGACGCTCCGCTGGGCCGTACGCATCGGCTGCGCGGACCACTTCGCTGGTTCCCGTCGCCTGGGCCGGCCTGGTCCCCGCATCGCCATCGCCAGCGCCTCGCCGCACGGGCCAGGCCCGCTCCCTCGCCTCGCCCGCCTTCGCCGCTCCCCGCGCTCAGCCCGAGCGCACCGCCACCGCACCAGCCCCCTGGACTGGGCCGCGCCCCGCGAAGACCGGGCCTGCTCCACCCAGCCACCCCGGGCGGGCCGCTCCCCTCCGAGCCGCCGCCGCCGGGCCCCTTCGCCTCCTCCCACGGTGGGCCGCCGCTGCGCAGATCCGGGCCGCTGCACCACTGTTCATCTGGGCCGCCGCCATACTGTTCACCGCACTGTAGCTGCAGATCTGGTTCTGGAGAGGTTGACTCCCCCCTAATCTTCTAAGTCCTTTTTATTCCTGTTCTGATATGCCTACTTTGACCTGCTGTATCTTTTACTGTGGTGCTCCGTTTTGCGCGTGTAGCATGTCCAGATGTTCGTGGAGATGCCCTCTACGTTTTACCTGTTGTAGTCATGCATGTTAGATGTCATTTTGACACTTGTTTTGCTGTTGCAAGAGGGCATCATGATATAAACTGCTGCTATGTGTTATTTTCATGCCACCTTTGACATGTGATATCTTTTAGCTCGTTTGTCCAAACGATGCAAATGACATGTCCACGTGTTCGTCTCGTCACGAACTACGTGTTGAGTGTGATAGGTTGCATGGTAGATGTTTTGTTTCCTTGTTATCATCGTTGCAAAGTGCCATGTTCACATGTTGTGTTTTCACTTGTTATGAAATGCCATCTTGTTGAGCTCGTTGCAATCGGTGTGTTCACCACATTGATGCATGCTTGTGTGTTTTGGGATCACCGTCATATGTATTTTGATGAGGTGCTTACCCTTTGCCATGTTTAGTTTCGAGGTGTCTTAAACATGCTCTTTTGTTGCTATGATGATGTTGCTGTTTTAGGACTTAGTGAAATTTCACTAAGTCTGAAATCTGTAATGTTCCGATGCCATGTTCGTGTGATGTTCTAGGAAAATGCATGATAGTTTTGGGGTGGATTTTAATTGTTCCATGAAGTATATATTGTTGTCTTTCCATTCATGTCCTCACATGTCCATTTGAGTGGCTGTAGCATGTTTATCTTTTGCTCCAAACTTCCAATAAAATTCTGCTGCCAGAATTTTATTTCAAAGTTCAATATGTCCAAGATCATTGCTAGTGATCCGTGACTCCGTTGGGGGTGCACTTTGGACCTAGTTGCTGTACATTATATCTAGTTTATGTTCAAGTCCTTTGCCATGCTTTTTGGGTGCTGTAGATTATTTATTTTGAGCTCCCAAGATGCTATGTTGCTGTAATTTTCAGTTTTCGCTCAAATCTTGTTTCGGGCATAACTTTTAGCCCGTAACTCCGATTTCAGCGAATCTTATATCAAACTTGGGTGATTTTCTGTGTAGATTAATAATATCAGGTTGTTATCTTGTTTTGAGGTGTTTTGCTTGAGTGATGTTTTCCGTGCTCCATGTGCATCTTTAGTGCATCCATCATGCATACATGTTTTTCGAGTGCGCATTGCATCGTGTTGATTGGTGCTTGGTGTGTTTGTCTTGTTTAGACCCGGAAGTTGAGCACGAGTTTTCCAACGAGGTTGAGCACGAGGTTTCCAACGAGTTTGAGCACGAGGACCCTTCTTTCGATCCGAACGTCTACTCTTCAGGCAAGATGACCGAACTCCGATAACATTACTATCTTTGTCTATTGCTAGTAGTCTCGATCTATAGTTTTGCCTCGATGCCCATGTTCTTCTTGTCAGCCTCCTACTTGTAACCAAATGCCATGTTTAACCACCCTACCTATGCAAACCGTTGCTTGGCTAAGTACGCTTCGCTCAGCCCTTCTTATAGCGTTGCTAGTTGCAGGTGAAGTGAAGATGCTTGCTCCATGTTGAAGTTTTGGTTGGGTTATATCACACTATATAAATGCTTAAACTGAAATCACCTATATATTGGCAAGGGTGGAAGGCTAAGCCTTTTGCTTGGTGTTTTGTTCCACTCATGCCGTTAGGATCCGTATAAGCCGGTTTTATGATCCTTGATTATGCGTTCCTAACACGGTTGGGGTGTATGGGACCCCCTCGATAAACCGCTATGTGCTAAGTCTTTTCCAGCAAATCCCAACATTGGTACTTTTTGCCTAATAACAAACTAAACATGCATAGGGAGTAATTAACCCTCTTTCTTAATCAACAACCCCCCGGGCCAGTGCTCCACATGAGTGTTGGTCCGAAACGAGCGGACTGCGGGGCCACCTCAAGGAAACTCGAGGTTTGGTAAAAACCCGTAGGATGTCTCATCCGGTCGTGTCCTGAGACCTAGATACGCGCGGCTACTATCAGGGTGACGACACGCCGGGAGGATTTGCTGGATTAGCCTTACCTTAGTTCGGTTTAACTTGAGCACGGGATTCCGAGGATACTCGGGTCTTCCCACTTTGGAGTTGCGACTCCGCGGATCGTGGGCTTGTAATGGGTCAAGTTGGAACACCCCTGCAGGGTTTGATCTTTCGAAAGCCGTGCCCGCGGTTATGTGGCAGATGGGAGCTTGTTAATTCCGGTTGTAGATAACTTGACACAATGATACTAATACACTACCAGCGTGTGTTCCGTGACTGTCAATTTCCGAATAGGGATTCGGGAGTTGAACACGGAGGGGTTATGTTTGTGAGCTTGTAGCTAGGATCACTTCGTGATCACTTCTCGCGTTGCCTTCTCTTCTCGCTCTCACTTGCGTAAGCTAGATGCTAGTTGCTGCTGCAGACTTATTCTTTCTTCAGCCTTTTCCTCACCCAAAGGCTTTGATAGTTCTGTTACCCGGGAACGGGATTGCTGAGTCCTCTGTGGCTCACAGTTACTTCACACACCAGATGCAGGTCCAGCTGTGAGCTATCCAGGTGATGGCATCGAGCTGGATTGGGAGTACGACGAGGAGCGTAGTCGTTACTACGTTCGCTACCCGGACGATCAGTAGTGGAGTCTCTTACTAGGATTCGTTCCGCCTGTGGTTGTTTTATTTATCTGAGTTTGGTACTTTGACATTTGGCTTTTGCCCTTAGAGGGTTGTAGTGATCTTATTGTATGATGTTTGAGACTTGTACTGTTTCTGTGACGTGGCGATTGTAAGCCAACTATTTTCAGTTTACTATCCCTCTTTTACATGAGTTGTGCGAAGATTACCAAACTTGAGATCATTCTAGGATGGACTTATGCCTTTAAGTCGTGCCTCGACACGTAGGAGGTATAATTCCATCCTGGGCATTACAAGTTGGTATTCAGAGCATTCTCCGACCTAGGAGCCCCCACTGTTTGATCGAACCGTTGACGGTTGAGTCTAGGCACACACTGAAAACTTTTTGAGTCCTATATTATATCGGAGAGTAGGATTTCTTTGCTTCTCATCCCTTTTCTCTCTGGTGAGGACTCCTGACGTCTACTCTTGTCTCTCCTATCTTCAAAATTCGCACAAAATTTTTTTTAGGAATCCCGCGAGTATTCTGGGATTGTTTCGATGTTCTTGTGACAAGGATATTGTTCCCGATGCCTCCTGTTACCGAGGAGTTGAGCTTCGGGGTATCATTGTAACAAGCATATCGCGACAGTACTAAATACTTAAGACGGCCGACATCGAAAATCTCCCCTATACGGCCAGTGGCAAGATAACCCCGACATCACCCAGTACTGGGGAGGTAGTTCGGGAGTATTGCCATAGCTTGTTATAGTGGATGCTTTTCGAAGGTCCGAGGTACACAGTTTCCGAGAAAGACTGGTTATGTGTTGAAGGATGGATACACCTGGATGTAGGTTAGAGTTGATTGCGCGGTGCTTCCCGTGTATCCCCAACACCTGATTGCATAACTGGAATCTTTCGGAAATCTATAGGTGGGTTTTATCCAGTAGATCGTAGGCATTCTTCCAACGAATGCAGGTTAGCGAGTTCGGGGTTCGACATTGAGTGAAGAGGTTATATGACCGATGTTACTATCAGGAGTTGCATCTTAAAGGGTCCTTGGCTATGCTGATCAGGGGATTGCAAAACCTTTTCGTAACGCGTTCATATGCTTTCAGCACAAAGATGTTAGAACGAAACTCCTCTCTTGTGTTTGTTCCTGTCCGTACCTTGTTGTTTTTCTTATTTTATCCTTTTGATCCCTATGTGGCTTCTCGTGAAGACTGATGTTATCAATTAACTGAGAAATTCATTCGTTCCTCTTGTTCGGATGATTTCATACGTTCTTATTGTTCGAATGATTATTGTGAAGACTTGTTGCAATTCATTCCATTGATTCAGCTTATTCCTTTTGTCAATCAATTGCTGATTCGTGGTCATCTCTTACAGGATGGCTCCGAAAAGGGTTCCGAATGCTAACCCAGAGGGTGAAGAGGTTCCAGAACGTCCTCCTTCCCCTCCTCCTCCGCCTGAGGCTTGGAGAGCAATTATGCAGACTACAGCTCAGAACACTCAGTTGATGATGCAGATGATGCAGCTGATGCAAGCTAATCAAGCTAATCAAGCTAATCAGGGTGTTCCAATGAACCAAGGCAACTTCTTCCAGCAGCACCATGCTACTCTCAACCAGTTCCTGGCTAACAATCCTAAAGCTTTCAGTTACTGTGTCGACCCTCTTGATGCTGAGGATTGGTTGACCGACATAAAGAAGCATTTTGAGTGCAGTAACGTGAAAGAAGATGACTATGTGAAGTTTGCAGCCTTCCAACTGAAAGATCAAGCAGCTGACTGGTGGCAGCAGTACAAAGACTCAAGGCCGGGTCAAGTGATCTCTTGGGAGAATTTCTGCAAGGATTTCCGCTCGCATCACATTCCTACAAGTGTCATTGAGGGTATGCGTGAGCAATTCCGCAACCTCAAGCAGGGCTCCATGACAGTCTATCAGTATAATGTCAAGTTCCAAAACCTCGCTCGCTATGCAAAGCAAGACATACCTGATGCAAAGAGCAAAATCTACCAGTTCCGTGGAGGTCTCAAAGATGAACTTCAGCTTGCTCTCACTCTGTTCGAGCCAGACGAATTCGATAAGTTCTATAATATGGCTTTGAAACAAGAAGCAGCTCAGCTTAAGATGGAGGCTTCTAAGAAGAGAATTCGAGATGCTGTTCACTCTACCTCATCGTCTCAGTTGGCTGCGAAACAACAGAAATTCTGGCTTCCTCCTCCTCCAATGATTCGAGCTCCATTCAACAACTCCAGCAACTTCAACAACTCCAACAACAAGAACTCTAGTGGTCGTGGTTTCTCCCACCCACCCAACCCAAGCAACCAGTCGAAGAAGCAGTTTCAGTCTCAAGGCTCCAAGTCCAGTGGCTCTCAGTTCCGTCCTCTCTCAGAAGTGACTTGCAACAAATGCACTCAGAAAGGTCACTATGCCAACAGATGTCCGAATCCGAAGCGTCTTCCTCCTCCTCCACCTATGAGTTCAGCTATTGTCAAGCATGATCCAAAGTCTGTAAGGGTTAATCTGATGAATGCAGCACAAGCAGAGGCTTCTTCTGATGTCATTCTGGGTAACCTTCCAGTGAACTCTTTTCCAGCTAAAGTGTTATTTGATTCGGGTGCTTCACATTCTTTCATGTCATTCCCATTTGCATCCAAGTATAATGTGGGCACTATGCCTTTGCCAAGGGAGTTGCAAGTGATTTCTCCGGGGAGATGCATGACTTCTAGATTATATGCTCCGGATGTTTCTATTCGCATGGGTGATTATCGATTTTTGGCTTCTCCGGTGGTTCTTGGTCATTCTGATATCGACCTCATTCTCGGAATGGATTGGCTTTCTCAGCACGATGCTCACATTGATTGTGCTCAAAAGGAAGTCAAATTGACTCATTCTGATGAAGATGTGATTATCTTCGCCTCCAGGGATAATACTATTCGGCTTTTCTCTCTTAATGATAAGGGTGAAATTAATGCCATAGAGCAAATTCCAGTGGTGAATGAATATCAAGACGTCTTTCCAGAAGAACTTCCAGGCATGCCTCCACACCGTCAGGTGGAGTTTGTCATTGAACTCGAGCCGGGCACCGAACCTGTTTGTCGGCGTCCATACAAGCTCTCTTCAGAGGAATTGAAGGAATTGAAGAAACAGTTGGATGAACAGGAGCGTATGGGTCTCATACGGCCTAGTACATCTCCGTGGGGCTGTGGTGTCTTATTTGTCAAGAAGAAAGATGGCACGGAGCGTCTCTGTGTTGACTACCGGCCACTGAACAAGAAGACGATTAAGAACAAGTATCCGCTCCCCAACATCAACGAACTCTTTGAGCAGCTCAAAGGAGCTAAAGTATTCTCTAAGCTTGACCTCCGAATGGGCTACCATCAAATTCGCATTCGCGAGGAAGACATTCCCAAGGCGGCTTTCAGAACGAGCTACGGTTCATATGAGTATACCGTCATGTCCTTCGGTCTCGCCAATGCTCCTCCTACCTTTTCAAGGATGATGCATTACATCTTCAACCCCTATACAGGCGAGTTTGTGCTAGTGTATCTGGATGATATTCTGGTGTTTTCCAAGAATGAAGAAGATCACGAAAAGCACTTGCGTCTGGTTCTTGATCGACTCAGAGAGCATAAATTCTATGCCAAGTTCTCCAAGTGCGAGTTTTGGCTCGATAAGGTTCTCTACCTGGGCCACATTATCTCAGCTGACGGTATTGCGGTTAATCCCGAGAAAGTTGAAGCAATTGTCAACTGGGAAGCTCCTCAGAACGTCAAGCAGCTCCGCAGTTTTCTGGGTCTTGCCAGCTATTGCAGAAGGTTTGTGGAGAACTTCTCCAAGATTGCCAAGCCTCTTTCCAACCTCCTTCAGAAGAATGTCAAATACTTTTGGTCTCCTGAGTGTGAAGTGGCTTTCAAAACCCTCAAAGAGAAGCTTGTCTCAGCTCCAGTTCTGATTCCTCCAGATGAATCCAAGCCCTATGAAGTGTTCTGTGACGCTTCTCTTCAAGGCCTTGGTGGTGTGCTTATGCAAGATAAGAGAATTGTGGCATACACTTCACGTCAGCTAAAGCCAGCTGAGAAGAATTATCCCACACATGATCTCGAGCTAGCAGCTGTGGTACATGCTCTGATTACGTGGAGACATCTGTTGTTGGGCAGAAAGGTCGACATCTTCACTGATCACAAGAGCTTGAAGTACATCTTCACACAGCCGCATCTGAACCTCCGCCAGACTCGTTGGGTCGAGATGATCCAAGAGTACAACCCCAGCATTGAGTACACTCCAGGCAAGGCGAATGTGATTGCAGATGCTTTGAGCAGGAAGGCATATTGCAACAGCCTTCTTATCAAGCCACACCAGCCTGAGCTTTGTGAAGCTTTCAGGAAGCTCAACCTTCAGGTTGTTCCGCAGGGTTTTCTTGCAAATCTCCAGATTGCTCCTACCTTGGAAGATCAAGTCCGTGAGGCCCAGCTCAGTGATACCATGGTGAAGAAGGTGAAACATGGGATTGCAAAGGGCACTCCAAAATATAAGTGCTTCCGTGTTGATGAGAGAGATACCTTGTTCTTCGAGGACAGACTCGTTGTTCCCAAAGGTGATCTCAGGAAGCTCATAATGGAAGAAGCTCATGACTCTCTCCTTTCCATTCATCCTGGCAGTTCCAAGATGTACCAAGACCTCAAGCAATCTTACTGGTGGACACGCATGAAAAGGGAGATTGCCCAGTTCGTGAATGAATGTGATGTATGCAGAAGAGTGAAAGCAGAACATCAACGTCCAGCCGGTCTTCTCCAACCTCTTCCTATTCCTGAGTGGAAGTTCGACCACATTGAAATGGACTTCGTCACTGGTTTTCCTAAATCCAAGCGAGGCAATGATGCTATCTTTGTGGTGATTGACAAGCTTACCAAAGTTGCTCACTTTCTTCCAGTCAAAGAATCAATCAATGCAGCTCAACTTGCAGAGCTGTACACTTCCAGAATTGTGTCCCTACATGGCATTCCTCAAGTGATATCCTCAGACCGTGGCAGCTTGTTCACATCAAAGTTCTGGGACTCCTTTCAGTCCGCCATGGGCACGAAGATCAGGTTCAGCACTGCCTTTCACCCTCAGACTAGTGGTCAAGTCGAGCGTGTGAATCAGATCCTTGAAGATATGCTCAGAGCCTGTGTCATCTCCTTCGGCATGAAATGGGAAGACTGTCTTCCATTTGCCGAATTCTCTTACAACAACAGCTTTCAAGCAAGTGCAGGTAAAGCTCCGTTTGAAATTCTCTATGGCAGAAAGTGCCGTACCCCTCTCAACTGGTCTGAAACAGGCGAACGCCAACTTCTTGGCAATGATTTGATCTCTGAAGCCGAAGAGATGTGCAAAGTCATACGTGAGAATCTCAAGGCCGCTCAGTCGCGTCAGAAGAGTTACTATGACGGAAAGCATCGTGATTTGGCTTTCGACATCGGTGATCATGTCTATCTCCGAGTTTCTCCGATGAAAGGAACCCATAGGTTCGGTATCAAAGGAAAGCTTGCTCCTAGATACGTTGGGCCTTTCAGGATTCTTGGCAAAAGAGGCGATCTAGCCTATCAGCTCGAGCTCCCTTCCAACTTTGCAAATGTTCATGATGTCTTCCATGTGTCTCAGCTTCGCAAATGCTTCAAGGCACCTGAGCACATGATTCCGTTTGAGGAGATTGATCTTCAACAAGACCTTTCCTACCGAGAGCATCCAGTTGCAATTCTCGAAGAAACCGAACGCAAGACTCGCAACAAGTCCATCAAGTTTCTGAAAGTCAAGTGGTCACATCACACAGACCGAGAAGCTACCTGGGAACGAGAAGATCATCTTCGTTCCGAGTACCCTTCCTTTTTCCAGTCCTAGATCTCGGGACGAGATCTTTTTGTAGTAGAGGAGAGTTTGTAATGCCCCGGTTGTAATACTTTCCCTTTTGGGCTTATAATAAATCTCCGGCTTCATCTATTTCCATTTCGGGTTCTTTGTCTTTCGGGCTTTCGTCGTTTTGTGGTGTGAGTGTGTGGCATTCATTCATATCATGTAGACATGTGCATTGCATTGCATTTGTGTTGTGGGTTGCATCCGGTTCATGGCGTTTCTTCCCGTTGTCCGTTTCGTGTTCCGGAGCTCCCTCACGTGTCCGTGACGTCCCGTAGGCCTACTTTGTTGTTCGGGCGTTTTTCGTTACCGGTGTGCCGTGAGGTTGTGTTGTGTGTTGTTGTTTTGTTGTGTGCAACCCGCCTCTCAAATCTCGTCTCGTTTGGACTCCGTTGACTTTTCCATCCGTTGCCCGTGTGGGTCCGAAGTGCCCTTACTTCGTGTCCCGGAAATACCCCTGCTGCTTTCTTTTATCTCCGTCTGGTCCTTTTAATTCTTCCACGCGATCGGATCCGTTGGATCACGATCGGAGGGCTCCTAAACACCCTAGTCTCCAAACCCTAGTCTAACTGCTATATATAGACCCCTAGGTCTATTTGGAGCAACCCTTCCTTCTTCCTCCTCTCTCCCCTTCTTTTTTTTTTCTTCTTTTCTATCTCAGATCCCGCACTGTTCATCTCAGATCCCGAGGGGATCCATCGAATCCTCCAACCGCCGCAACAGCAGCGACCGGATCGCCTCCGATCTGGCCTAGAGCCCGAGGTCAACGCCTCCCGTCGCCACCTCGCCAGTTCGGCCCGTACGCCAGCGCGCCGCTTCGATCCGGCCGCACCGCGAGGCCTCGAGCCCTCCTTCGACCGGCGGACGCTCCGCTGGGCCGTACGCATCGGCTGCGCGGACCACTTCGCTGGTTCCCGTCGCCTGGGCCGGCCTGGTCCCCGCATCGCCATCGCCAGCGCCTCGCCGCACGGGCCAGGCCCGCTCCCTCGCCTCGCCCGCCTTCGCCGCTCCCCGCGCTCAGCCCGAGCGCACCGCCACCGCACCAGCCCCCTGGACTGGGCCGCGCCCCGCGAAGACCGGGCCTGCTCCACCCAGCCACCCCGGGCGGGCCGCTCCCCTCCGAGCCGCCGCCGCCGGG
>LR738711.1:650365821-650400890 GCA_902687465.1 Secale cereale | reverse complement strand
ATTTTCTGTGTAGATTAATAATATCAGGTTGTTATCTTGTTTTGAGGTGTTTTGCTTGAGTGATGTTTTCCGTGCTCCATGTGCATCTTTAGTGCATCCATCATGCATACATGTTTTTCGAGTGCGCATTGCATCGTGTTGATTGGTGCTTGGTGTGTTTGTCTTGTTTAGACCCGGAAGTTGAGCACGAGTTTTCCAACGAGGTTGAGCACGAGGTTTCCAACGAGTTTGAGCACGAGGACCCTTCTTTCGATCCGAACGTCTACTCTTCAGGCAAGATGACCGAACTCCGATAACATTACTATCTTTGTCTATTGCTAGTAGTCTCGATCTATAGTTTTGCCTCGATGCCCATGTTCTTCTTGTCAGCCTCCTACTTGTAACCAAATGCCATGTTTAACCACCCTACCTATGCAAACCGTTGCTTGGCTAAGTACGCTTCGCTCAGCCCTTCTTATAGCGTTGCTAGTTGCAGGTGAAGTGAAGATGCTTGCTCCATGTTGAAGTTTTGGTTGGGTTATATCACACTATATAAATGCTTAAACTGAAATCACCTATATATTGGCAAGGGTGGAAGGCTAAGCCTTTTGCTTGGTGTTTTGTTCCACTCATGCCGTTAGGATCCGTATAAGCCGGTTTTATGATCCTTGATTATGCGTTCCTAACACGGTTGGGGTGTATGGGACCCCCTCGATAAACCGCTATGTGCTAAGTCTTTTCCAGCAAATCCCAACATTGGTACTTTTTGCCTAATAACAAACTAAACATGCATAGGGAGTAATTAACCCTCTTTCTTAATCAACAACCCCCCGGGCCAGTGCTCCACATGAGTGTTGGTCCGAAACGAGCGGACTGCGGGGCCACCTCAAGGAAACTCGAGGTTTGGTAAAAACCCGTAGGATGTCTCATCCGGTCGTGTCCTGAGACCTAGATACGCGCGGCTACTATCAGGGTGACGACACGCCGGGAGGATTTGCTGGATTAGCCTTACCTTAGTTCGGTTTAACTTGAGCACGGGATTCCGAGGATACTCGGGTCTTCCCACTTTGGAGTTGCGACTCCGCGGATCGTGGGCTTGTAATGGGTCAAGTTGGAACACCCCTGCAGGGTTTGATCTTTCGAAAGCCGTGCCTGCGGTTATGTGGCAGATGGGAGCTTGTTAATTCCGGTTGTAGATAACTTGACACAATGATACTAATACACTACCAGCGTGTGTTCCGTGACTGTCAATTTCCGAATAGGGATTCGGGAGTTGAACACGGAGGGGTTATGTTTGTGAGCTTGTAGCTAGGATCACTTCGTGATCACTTCTCGCGTTGCCTTCTCTTCTCGCTCTCACTTGCGTAAGCTAGATGCTAGTTGCTGCTGCAGACTTATTCTTTCTTCAGCCTTTTCCTCACCCAAAGGCTTTGATAGTTCTGTTACCCGGGAACGGGATTGCTGAGTCCTCTGTGGCTCACAGTTACTTCACACACCAGATGCAGGTCCAGCTGTGAGCTATCCAGGTGATGGCACCGAGCTGGATTGGGAGTACGACGAGGAGCGTAGTCGTTACTACGTTCGCTACCCGGACGATCAGTAGTGGAGTCTCTTACTAGGATTCGTTCCGCCTGTGGTTGTTTTATTTATCTGAGTTTGGTACTTTGACATTTGGCTTTTGCCCTTAGAGGGTTGTAGTGATCTTATTGTATGATGTTTGAGACTTGTACTGTTTCTGTGACGTGGCGATTGTAAGCCAACTATTTTCAGTTTACTATCCCTCTTTTACATGAGTTGTGCGAAGATTACCAAACTTGAGAT
Organism: Secale cereale; assembly: GCA_902687465.1. NCBI lineage: Eukaryota > Viridiplantae > Streptophyta > Magnoliopsida > Poales > Poaceae > Secale > Secale cereale. Next base: position 650,399,090 of record LR738711.1, on the reverse strand, counting down.
CATTCTAGGATGGACTTATGCCTTTAAGTCGTGCCTCGACACGTAGGAGGTATAATTCCATCCTGGGCATTACACTGCGGGCGCTCCGGCTATTGGCGGACGAGGCGGATTCCAGGGACGCGGTGGCACGGCGCGCGGTGGAGGGGCTGGTTTTGGTCGTCCCTCTAGTGGTGGAGGAGGTGCTGTACATGGTGGTGGCGGTCATCATGGAGGCCAACAGCGTAGATATGTGGAAGATGGCTATGGAGGGGTCACCGGCGGTGGCGGGCGGGGAGAGACAGGGGGGGCAAGACTTCCGAGCTCCCTTTGGTGGATTTGTGCCAGGGCCGGCGGGTAACCAGCGGTATGTGCCACGTCCGGGTGGTTTTGGTTTCCGCGGTGGTCGGGGTGGGGCGGTCAGGTTTGGCCGAACTGGAGGCCGCGCTCCTCGCTAGGACATACCACCGCGGCGAGACCAACCCCTGGCTGCGGTAGAGACGGCGGGGGAAGGAAAGCTTCCTGCCCCCTCCACTTCGGCGGTTGCAACAGAGGCTCAAGGAGACCAGGAGCTTCCGCCAGCTGCGTTGGCGGTGGTTCAGGATCTTGTGACTGCGGCTACGCCTGCCGCAGAGGCGGCGGTGGATGGCCAGGCTGAGAAAAGGGAAACGGAGGCCACTTCCAAGGGTCAGCGCAAGCGAGAGAAACTTTATTGCTTCCGATATGGTGAACCTGGGCACTACGCGGTTGGATGTTCAACAGAGCTCTGTGATGTGTGTTTGCGCCCGAAGCATGAGACAGAATGTCCACTGCTTTCTGCTCCTAAGCCGGTGGTGACTATCTATGGCGTTTGTGAGCCAAAGCTTATGTTCTTTGAGACGCCTACGATGAAATCGTGCAGACCACGACTCGAGAATGCTAGGACTGGTATGATTCGTGTGACCAAAGGCACTCTCTCCGAGGAGCAAATTATTTTGCAACTTCGAAGGTTGGTTTCAAACACATTCCAGTGGTCACTTGTCCGGATTGATGACCAGGTATTTAAAGTTGATTATCCTACCAAATTTGACCTTGACAAAATCAATCAATTTGGTATGTGTAAGGTTCCGAGGAGCTCTTGTGTACTTGAGTTTGATGAGTGGAAGCGGAATGAGCCGGTTGGAATGCCTCTTATTCAGATTTGGGTCAGATTTTTTGGACTTCCGCCGGATTTGCTTAATGATTTTCTTGAGACTTGGAGTGTTGGGTCTCTTATTGGGAAGACTTTGGAGGTTGATATGCCCTTTACACGCATGCATGGTATTGCTCGGATGCGGGTGGGAGTGCTTGATGTTGATGCTGTGCCGGGCCTGCTGGGATGGGTATATGATGGGTTGAGTTATGATCTGAGGATTGAGATTGAGGGAGCACCTTTGCTCCAAGATGCCACTGCAGCCTCAGGTACGGATGGTGGTGCGGATGATGGAGAAGGTAAACAGGATGATCTCATGGATCATGATCAGGCGGGACAACACGTTGCTTCTGGAGGGTCAAGTCAGACGCTCGAGGCCCCCGTGAGCAAGTCTGCAGCCTCTTCGACGCCTATGGCAGGGCTCCAGGGTCGTCGGTCATATGCGGCATCCGCACCTGGGCGGCTTTGGAGTGATAGGATGGAGAATAATAACCCATCCGAGCATGAGATGCCGCCGTTATCTCCTGGGTCTGATGGTGGAGGCAATAGTCCGAGTAGACAGTTTTCTCGGAAGAGTCTGAGCCCAACACAGGCGGTATTGGCTTCAGACTCCCCGAAGGGGGCGTGCGCAACACTCTCGGCGGCACGGGTGGTCTCACCTCAGAGGAGGTCTTTGTCACCTGGGGAGGTTCTTTCTTCGGGTGGGCATATGAGTCACGTGGATGTTCAGGAAGCACCGGTGGACAGATCGTCGCCTACGTTGATGGCATCCGAGGTGCGGATGGCTGCTCGTTATGGAGGTCGGACGGTGAGTCCGTCGGTTGAGGAGATGGTGGCTTTTGGCGGGATACCGGAGTCTAGTGACAGGCGAACGAGCCAACGCATTCAGGCTCAACCGGATGCTGATGACTTACAGATGGGGCGTGCCATGCGGGCGGCCTGGATCCATGACATCGAGTCATCTACATGTATGTCTGTTAATACTAATGTTTCTGTACTACATTTTTTTGAACACGAGATAGCAGAGCGGGCAGAGAAGCTAGGTGTGTCTTTGGGTGAAAATGATCGTCAAGTAGCATGCTCGATTAATGAACTACTAGATCGGGAGACAGATAGAGCTATTATCATGCTTAGGAATTTAGCAGCGGTTAAACCGATGGAGGATAGTGAGATCAATGAGCTTGGTGTGGGTAAGCTCGAAGTTTTGTGTGAAGATTTGATCCCATCAGGTGGCCTAGAGCATGATCCTATGGAATTGGAGGAGCATGCGGCTCCTCCAGTTCATACGAGAGGGCTTCCGATAATTGGGGACGTGGAAGCTGAGGAGTATGTGGCTTCTTCTGGTCCGGTAGAGAGTCTCAGAGGTGAGCACGGTCATGCGGACTGTGTAAGCACGATTGATGATTCCAAGCGCATATGTCGGAGAAAGGTATACGACCTGTCGGCAGTGCGTAGGAGTGCTAGGATCAGGGTCAAGCGCAAATTCCATGATGATCTATGAAAGGGATTTTTTGGAATACCAGAGGCATTGCGCACCTCTCTAAGCGCAGGTTTCTAGCGGATGCGTCCATGGAGCATAAGCTTGACTTTATTGCGTTGCTCGAGACAGGACGCAATAATTTCACATCTCAGTTTCTTGGTACAGTTTCCGGAGGAATAGAATTCAATTGGCACTGTCTACCCCCTCGCGGTAGATCTGGAGGGATTCTTTTAGGGGTGAAGTGTGATACACTTGAGGTAGTAAACGTTTTCATGGGAGAGTTTGCCGTCAAATTTCATGTGAGATCGAAAGTTGACGGGTTTAGGTGGGCGCTGGTGGCAGTCTATGGTGCGGCGCAGCCGGAGCTCAAACCTGATTTCCTTGCTGAGTTAGTGAGCATTTGCGGTGGAGAGACTCTACCAATTTTGGTTGGCGGTGATTTTAATATCATTAGGCGAAGAGAAGAGAAGAATAACGATAATTTCGATGCTAGATGGTCTTTCATGTTTAATGCTATTATTGAAAATATGGATCTGCGGGAATAGATCTCACAGGCCGGCAATTCACATGGGCAAATAACTTAGAGAATCCCACGTATGAGAAGCTTGACAGAGTTCTCACTAGCACTGATTGGGAACAAAAGTTCCCTCTTGTAACAGTACGAGCGTTACAAAGAGGTCTTTCGGACCACACCCCTCTGCTTCTAGACTCGGGCGAGGCGGCTCACCGAGGGAACAACGACATCTTTTCTTTCGAAACTGCTTGGTTTGAGAGAGAGGGCTTTATTGAGCTCGTCGAGCGAGAGTGGAAGTCTGAATGTAGAGGGCGGTCTAACATTGACAAATGGCAATTTAAGATTAGACATCTACGCCAGTTTCTGAGGGGTTGGGCTAAAAACAATAGTGGTGTATATAGGCAGCAAAAGGAAAGTTTGCTCGATATCATCAACAACCTTGACATTAAGGCGGAGAGTTCCCCTCTCAGCGCCGATGACCGAATTGCCAAGAGGGAGGCTGAGGTCAATCTAGAGAAACTTCTTAGAGAAGAGGAACTCAAGTGGGCCCTTAGAGCGAAGGTGCGAACGGTGGTCGAAGGTGATGATAATACACAATTTTTCCACTTGAGTGCTAACGGTAAACATCGGAGAAAACGTATATTTCAGCTTGAACAAGATGAGGGCACGATTGTTGGCCAGGAGAACCTTAAGATGTATATTTCGAATTTTTATAAAAAGCTTTTTAGCGCACCAGCTGACAACTTTGTCTCGCTTGATGAGAATTTAGTGCACGGCATTCCACAACTGGGTGATGATGAGAATGACATCTTGACATCTCCTTTTTCAGACACGGAAGTGTTGGAAGCCATATCGCGAATGAAAAATAACAAAGCACCGGGGCCTGATGGTTTCCCTGTCGAATTCTATAAGAAATGTTGGCATTTCATTAAAGGGGACCTGATGCCTATGTTCCACGATCTATTCAATGGCCATTTACAGCTTTTTAAAATAAACTTTGGCACAATCACACTGCTGCCGAAGAAGGCTGATGCGACTCGCATTGAGAAGTTCAGACCTATTTGTTTACTCAATGTGAGTTTCAAAATTTTCACCAAGGTGGGTACGAATCGCCTAACGGAGATTGCCCACGCCGTGGTTCAGCCTTCACAAACTGCTTTTATGCCTGGACGCCATATCCTTGAGGGAGTGGTCGTTTTGCATGAAACGCTTCACGAAATTCACTCCAAGAAACTTGATGGAGTGGTCTTCAAAGTGGATTTCGAAAAAGCATATGACAAGATTAAGTGGCCATTTTTGCAACAAGCCCTACGCATGAAAGGATTTAACCCGGCTTGGAGGAAGCAGGTTGAAGCCTATGTACAGAAGGGCAGCGTCGGAATTAAGGTTAATGATGACATAGGTCATTTTTTTCAGACGCAGAAAGGTTTGATACAAGGTGATCCGATGTCTCCTATCCTTTTTAATATTGTCGCAGACATGTTGGCTATACTTATAAATAGGGCGAAAGAGGATGGCCAGGTGGGGGGGCTCATTCCACATCTGGTGGATGGTGGAGTGTCCATCTTACAATATGCTGACGACTCTATTATCTTCATGGAACATGACGTTGCGAAGGCGCGAAATATGAAGCTGGTGCTATGTTTATTTGAGCAATTGTCGGGGCTGAAGATTAATTTTGACAAAAGTGAATTATTTTGTTTTGGACGCGCCAAAGAGGAAGAGGATACATACAAACAGTTGTTTGGTTGCGGGATAGGATCCTTGCCTTTTTCGTATTTGGACATTCCAATTCACCACCGCAAGCTTACCAATAAAGAGTGGAAATGCATCGAAGATCGTTTCGAAAAGAAACTGAGCTGCTGGAAGGGCAAGATCTTATCTTACGGTGGAAGATTGATCCTCATTATTTCGGTCCTGACGAGTATGCCGATGCTTCTTCTTTCATTCTTTGAAGTACCGGTGGGAGTACGGAAAAGATTAGACTTTTATAGATCTAGGTTCTTTTGGCAAAGTGATGAGAATAATAAGAAATATAGGTTGGCCAAGTGGAACATTCTTTGTAGACCAAAAGACCAAGGTGGCCTGGGTATTGAGAACTTAGAGGTTAAAAACAGATGCCTACTTAGTAAATGGATTTATCGCCTGACAGTTGAAACTGAAGGGGTGTGGATTCAATTACTGCGCAACAAATACTTGCATACAAAAAAGTCTATCTCAGGTGACGGTTCGCCCAAATGATTCGCCCTTTTGGAAGGGGCTGATACGGGTCAAAATGGCTTTTTTCGGTAGGTGCAAGTTCATTGTAGGTAACGGACAGAGTACACGATTTTGGGAGGATACCTGGTTAGGAGATACTCCTCTTGCAGTGCAATATCCCTCTCTATACAACATAGTCCAACACAAAGAGAGTTCTATTCATACAGTTTTGAGCACGATTCCCTTGAATATTGGGTTCCGGAGAGCTTTTAGTGGGGCAACGCTGGGAGCGTTGGCTCAATTTGGTGCGCAGGTTAATGCAAGTAAATATTTCTGCAGAGACTCCATTAGATGGAAGTTGTCCGTGTCTGGAGCATTCTTGGTGAAGTCTATGTATACAGACTTGATTAACACCGCACCCATTCCGAGGTCGATTCATATATTGAAAATTAAAGTGCCCTTGAAGATTAAAGTGTTCATGTGGTTTGTGCATAAGGGAGTGATTTTAACGAAAGATAACTTAGCTAAGCGTAATTGGACATGCAGCAAGAGATGTTGTTTTTGTGATCAGGAAGAATCTATACAACATCTGTTTATCCTTTGTCCACTTACTAAGCTTCTGTGGAGAATGCTTCATGTGGCCTTTAATATTGCTCCACCCTTATCGAGCAACATCTTTTTGGGGATTGGCTGCTCGGAATTGATCCCAAGATAGCTGCACATATTCGAGTAGGAGTATGCGCTTTGCTTCGGGCTATTTGGAACTGTAGAAATGATGTTGCTTTTAACAGACAAACTTTAACAAACTTTTTGCAGGTTATCTTCAGGGCGTCCACATGGATCCGTACGTAGTCATTACTCAGTCCTGCGGATCGCAGGGAGCATATGGCTTTTGGGTGCAACCGATGAGAGACGGTCGCACGGAATACCTATAACCGATTTGGATGGCGATCCACACTTAGGTTAAGTGGGTAGACTGTTTAGTCTGAATAGGCCGGTTGTGGCCGTTTTTTCATTTTAAGCCAAATGTGGCGTTTGATCCTTTTACTACTTTCAACTTGAGACTGCTTGTTTGAACCACGTTCGTTTAATAAAAGGGCTGTGTGCATCTTAAGATGCAGAGGCCGGAGGATTCCTCTTTTTCGAAAAAAATAATCTATACCAGCCTAAGGGGCACGACGCGGTTGTTATCTCGGTCACCCACCCTACCGCCAACGAGGACTCCCTCTACATCATGGACAGGCAGCCTGGCCGCGCCGTCACTCGACCTCGTTTACCTGCTGGTTCTGACCACCCTCGTTCCTGCTTCGAAGTCCTCGAGTACACGCGCAGTAATTGGACAGACAGACATAAGGGCTGGCATTGGCGCCTTCTTCCACCGCCTCCGTTTGTCCACCTACCTGGGCTCCAGCACTCCTCCCTTGTTACCTCCTACACCACCATGGACACTGTAGACGGCTTCTCTTCCATTTGCATATTATCTGACAAGGGTTTCGGCACCTATTGCTTTGATACAGCATGCCTTGACCCCAGCCATTCTTTAGGATGGCGAAACTTGGACGAATGGAGGCACGTTGGGGACTGGGCTCTGCCGTTTGAAGGCAGAGCAAAGTTTGTCCGCGAGTTCGACATATGGTTGGGCTTCGGCAAATTTGACAATTTTGACCTGTTGGCGTAATCAATTCACGTAATGAACTATTTGCGAAACTATTTCACAGCCATGACCTTTTTGTGTAGCGTCTGCCTCAGAGGCGCTGCACCCACTGTGCAGCGCCTGGCTCAGGGACGTTGCACGCTCTGAGGCAGGCGCTGCACAGGAGGCTGCCACGATGGACTGACGTGCAACACCCCTGAGCCAGGCGCTGCACAGTAGGCTGCAGCGCCTCTGAGGCAGGCGCTACACAGAAAGGTCATAACTGTGAAATAGTTTCGCAAATAGTTCATTCCGTAAATTGATTACGCCAACAGGTCAAAAATGTTAAATTTGCCTTGGGCTTCAAGGCCGCGACTCTACCCCAGGCTTAACCACCTGTGTGCTGTGGACCTCTCTGGCCGAGAACCCATTGTGCAGCACGTCTGGGAACATCTTGCCCTGCGTGAGGAAAAGCAACCGGCGCGGCTGCGTCCTACGCATCAGAGGCTGGTGAACCTCGGGAGTGGCAGGTTTTGCATCGCCAAGGTTTTTAACGACCTTGAAGATGTCACTTATTTTGCTGTGCTCACTGGCGTAGAGTTGCTCCGCAACGAACAAGACCAGAGTCTCCAGATTCTCAAGCACAAGTGTGTACGTTACAATTGCAATACTGAAAAGATAAGATGGGTGCTTTGGGGAATCGTAACAATTTGGTATATGCTCCTCTCCTGCATGCAGTAGATTCATGTATTGGTACTGTTTTCTTCAGTTTGTAAGACATCTATTATTGCATTGCACAAAGTTTCTTTGTAGCTCAGGCTACATGTAACCTCTTATCCTCAACCCTTCAGCCTTATTTTGAGATTCGTACTCTTCAACTAACTTACGATAAGTAAATTTCTCTTTTTTGTTTCTCTAAAATGAAACAATATATGAATTTCAAACTTTGCCGATCGAACAAACATTAGAACATCAATGTGTGAAAAAACTTTCAGATTTTTTGTCTGATATAAATATACAAAATGAGATTTTGTTTGACTAAAATTATTATTTTAAGTATTTAAAATGCGAGAAAAAAATCTAAACGTTTTTTCCCAGATTGTAGTTAGAATGTGTTGTTGTTCTGCAAAATTTGAAGTTTATATGTTGTGTCGTTTGAGAGAAACAAAGAAGACATATATGTCTACACGAATCGCGATGCAGAAATGGATGTCAAAGATAAGAGGTACCATGTAGTCTGGCTGCATTGTAGCAGGAGGAAGATGATTGAATAATTAAGTTTGGTGTATGTATTTGTCGTTTGCCAGCTTATTATCTATACCCATATACAAATGGATGTTTTCATAAGGAAGCCACCGAAGGCTTTCCACAAATTGAGATTCGGCCGTAGAAGGATCGAATTGTATCTGAGGAACGGGGGATATGTTGGCCAGGCATAAACCAAAAGTTACTCTCCAAACACTTGAGCAAGAACTTTTTTTTTCTGCACTAGCTCAATGAAGGGATTCAAACATTGAGAAAATAGAGCAACACTGGAAATAGATAGATCTTATAGGGGTAAAATATGTCTCTTTTACATATAACCTGTTGCGCCATTTGGCGCAAGGTCGCAATTCAAACCCAAATTTATTTGTTAATAGTGTTTATCAATGTGACAATAATTTGGACCCTTTCTAATGCTTGATACTAAGGGCATGTACAATGGTTCTAGCTTAAGGATGCCACGTAAGATAAATGATGAGGTGGAGGAGAGAGAAATCATAAGAGAAGGCTTGTCTTAGCTTATTTAAGCAAAGACAAGAGATGATAGCTTAGCACAATTTGTCTCACCATATTTTTAGGAATAACTAATTATTGAAGATAAGGCTAAGAGATGACCCATTGTAGACTTGTTTTTTTGTCATCTCTAATTTACATGCAAAACTTAAGATAAAACTATCTTAGCAACCATTGTACATGCCCTAATAAGGAGAATGTTACACTGGGTTCCTAAAGATTATTTCAACAAATGGAAGCTACCATTTGTTTATTACTGGACATGTGACATCGACCGCTTAATAAAATTGGGTTATTTCTGTCCAGGATGTCCGTGCAGTTGCAGCCTGCTCAAGCATAGGAACAATATAGCAATCTGGTCTCACATACATAGCCTAAGTATATACTCACGGGCACGTTCCCAAGTACTCCCTGTGTAAACAAAAGGAGTATATATATAGCGCAGTCAAGTGAGAAGACCATGTAATCTTCTCCAATTTTTTTTTCCGAAAAGGAGCTTGAGCCCCGGCCTCTGTATCAAAGTGATACATACGGCCATTTTATTAGAAGTCAACCGATCCAATATAAATCTTACAAATTCTGAAACGAAAGGGAAAAGGACCGCCACAGCCGGTAGGCAAAAGATAGATAAGCTACTAAACAGCTATCCTATTACATGACCGCCATCCAAACCGGTTGTAGATATCCCGTGCTACCGTCTCCCAGTGGGTAGACGCAGTAACCAAATGCTTCCTGGCCTCCGTCTGAGTGAGTAGCGACCACATACGGATAAGAGTAGTGGCTCTGAAAATAACCTGCAAAAAGTGAATGTTTGTTGTTCTGTTAAAGACCAAATCATTTCTGCAATTCCAAATCGCCCATAGTAAAGCACATACTCACACTCGGATATGTCTCGCTGTTACTACATCAATCCCATGTAGCCATGTCCCAAAAAGCATATGAATAGAAACCGGGGGATTGATATTAAAGGCTATTTGTACCGACCTCCATAAGATCTTGGCCATAGGGCAATCAATGAAGATGTGTCTAATCGATTCATCATGATCACAGAAACTACATCTTTTAGACCCTGTCCAATTCCTTTTTGCCAAATTGTCTTTTGTTAAAATTACTCGTTTATGTACAAACCACATAAACACTTTGATTTTGAGGGGTACCTTCACTTTCCACACGTGTTTCGAGCTAGGAACCACACTAGTGTTAATAACATCCAGATACATGGATTTCACTGAGAACACCCCATTCTTAGCTAGTCTCCAGCTCAGCTGGTCTGGATGTTGGGAAAGTTGGATATTCATCAGTCGTCTCACAAGATGTAGCCAAGCTTCCCACCGAGCTCCCACTAACGTCCTTCTAAACTGGATATTAAGCGGGGTTGAATGTAATACCGTTGCAACATAAGCGTCTCTTCGTTGAACAATATTATAAAGTGATGGATATTGAATTGCCAGAGGTGTCTCCCCTAGCCATGTGTCCTCCCAGAATCTAGTGGACTTACCATCCCCAACTATGAATTTGACCCTATTGAAAAATGTTGATTTCACTCTCATAAGTCCCTTCCAAAAGGGCGAATCAGTCGGTCTCACCGTCACTTGGGACAAGGTTTTGGTGTGAAGGTACTTGTTACGAAGAATCTGTGCCCAGGTTGCATTCGATTCACAAGATAGTTTGAATAACCATTTACTGAGTAGGCATCGATTCTTCACCTCCAAGTTTTCAATACCTAGATCCCCTTGTTCTTTCGGTCTGCAAATGATGTCCCACTTGACGAGCCTATATTTTCTTTAGATTCATCGCTCTGCCAAAAGAACCGTGATCGATAAAAGTCAAGCCTTTTCCGTACTCCAACCGATACTTCAAAAAAGAATAGTAAAAACATAGGCATACTGGTTAGGACCGAATTAATCTTAATCGTCCTCCGTATGACATAAGCTTGCCCTTCCAGCAGCTAAGTTTTTTCTCAAATCTATCTTCAATGCTTTTCCACTCTTTGTTTGTGAGCTTGCGATGGTGAATCGGAATGCCTAAGTACGTGAATGGCAGAGACCCCAAATCACAGCCAAACAGTTCTTTGTAAGCTTGTTGTTCTTCTTTGGCTCTTCCAAAGCAGAGCAGTTCGCTTTTGGGAAAGTTAATCTTTAGCCCCGATAGTTGCTCAAACAAACATAACACTAGTTTCATGTTCCTAGCTTTAGCCAAATCGTGCTCCATAAAAATAATGGTATCGTCAGCATATTGCAGGATGGAGACACCCCCGTCAACTAAATGCGGGACCAGGCCCCCTACCTGCCCAGCCTCCTTCGCCCTCCCTATGATGACTATCAACATATCTATGACAATGTTGAAAAGGATTGGCGACATCAGATCTCCTTGTCGCAAACCTTTATGTGTTTGAAAGTAGTGCCCTATATCGTCATTAACTCTTATTCCAACGCTCCCTTTTTGCGTTAACGAATCAATCTGGTCTCTCCAGGCTTGATCGAAACCTTTCATACGCAACGCCTGCTGCAGGAAAGGCCATTTCACTTTATCATACGCTTTCTCGAAATCCACCTTAAAAACCACCCCGTCAAGTTTCTTTTTATGAATTTCATGCAACGTTTCATGTAGTACCACTACACCCTCGAGAATATTTCTGTCTGGCATGAAGGCAGACCGGGAAGGATGCACCACTGAATGTGCAATTTGTGTAAGCCTATTAGTCCCAACTTTTGTGAAAATCTTAAAACTAACATTAAGAAGATAGACCGGCTTGAATTGCTCAATTCTAATAGCCTCTGTTTTCTTAGGAAGCAACGTGATCGTACCAAAGTTCAAGTGGAACACCTGCAGTTGTCCCAAGAAGAAGTCGTGAAACATCGGAAGCAGGTCTCCCTTGATGATGTGCCAACATTTTTTATAAAACTCCGCCGGGAAACCATCCGGGCCAGGAGCTTTGTTGTTCTTCATTTGGGAGATGGCATCAAAAACCTCTTTCTCCGAAAAAGGCGCAGTCAAAATCTCGTTCTCCTCATTTACAAGCTGAGGTACATCTTGTACCCTCGACTCGTCCAAAGAAACAAAGTTATCCTCAGGAGGCCTGAACAACTGTTTATAGTAGTTGGTAATGTATATCTTAAGGTTTTCCTGACCCACTATCGTACCTTCATCCTGCTCTAGTTGGAAAAATTTCTTCTTTCGATGTTTGCCATTCGCAATCATGTGAAAGAATTGTGTGTTATCATCTCCATCGACAATTTTACGCACTTCAGCCCGTAAAGCCCACTTCAATTCTTCCTCAAGTAGTAATTCCTTTAGTTTTAACTCTGCTGCCCTCTTAGTTTCCAGCTCACTGGCATCTAAGATAGCACTCTCCGCTCTAATGTCGAGAGTTGATCAGCGAAAGGAGCCTTTCCTTTTCGGCCTTATAAATCCCTTCATTATGCTTTGCCCATCCCCTGAGAAACTGTCTCAAGTGTCTAACTTTATTTTGCCAACGATCGATGTTGGAGCGTCCCCCTACATCTTTCGCCCATTCTCTAGCAACCAAGTCCACAAACCCTTCTCGTTCAAACCACACAGTTTCAAATGAAAAAGGGCGTCTATTCCCAATATGTGTTGCTTCCCCGAATCAACTAATAATGGGGTGTGGTCCGAGATCCCGCGAGAGAGAGCTTGGACCGTCACTAATGGAAACTTCTGTTCCCATTCAATGCTCGCTAGGACCCGATCCAACTTCTCAAAAGTCGGGATAGGTAGATTATTGGCCCAAGTAAACTTCCTACCAGAAAGCTCAATCTCTCGAAGATCCAAGCTTTCTATGATAGTATTAAACATAAACGACCATCTGCCGTCAACGTTATCATTATTTTTTTCCTTCCGCCGACGAATAATATTAAAATCTCCCCCAACCAAGAGAGAGAGCTGCTCATTGCCACATATGCGGACTAAATCAGCCAAAAAGTCCGGCTTTAATTCCGGCTGCGCGGCCCCATAAACCGCCGCCAACGCCCAATCAAAGCCGTCCACCTTAGACCGGACCCTAAATTTAACTGCGAAATCACCCATGACGACACTCCTCACTTCCAGTGCTTCGCATTTGACCCCAAGTAAAATCCCACCGGACCTTCCTCTTGGTGGTAGACAGTGCCAATCAAACTCCACCCCTCCCGAAAGGGTACTAAGGAACTGTGGGGTAAAATTATCCCGTTCAGTTTCGGATATGGCTATGAAATCTAGTTTAAACTCAATAGACGCCTCTGCAACGAACCTTTTTTTAGCCAAGTCTTTAAGACCTCTGCTATTCCAAAAGATGCCTTTCATATTTCATCATGAAAGTTTTTAGAAGTTCGGATTCTAGCGCTTCTGCGCACAGCCGAAGTCGGATATATCTTACGATTCCACTTACGTTTCGGTTTTATTTGATCTTCTATCCTGACTTCACTCCCAACAACTCCACTCACATCCTCCTGGGATGTCTCATCCCTAGAAAGCCTTGAAGAAGACATATCCTCCTCCTCCTCAGCCTCCAGGAGAGCGGGTTCAAGGTCCGCACAAAAACTATCAAGTACACTAACTCCCAGATTAGCTACCTCTGAATCATTCAACGGTCGAACTGCAGCTATGTTTCTAATCATCTCTAAGGCACGCTCAGCCTCAAGATCAAGAATGTCGTTAACGGAGTTAGCTACTTCTCTATCATTCTTACCCAGGGATACCCCCAACTGTGTGGCGTTATTAATAATATCTTCAGAAGTAAAATGCAGAATAGAATTGGTTGTATTAACGGACATACCAGTAGTGGTCTGTAGATTATGAAGCTTGGCCGCCCGCTTGGCGCATCAAAGCTGCATATCGTCGATATCCGGCTGGTCCTGTATGCGACAGCTCATACGTCGACCAACATAAACTGGGTCCGGAATCCCACCAAAGGCGATGACGTCGTCTCGAGATATCCCGGTAGGGGTAAGACCGCCTGTCGTACCTCCCATCGGGCTGAAAGTCTCTGGCCCAACCGGCGTGGCTGCCGGAGTCCTCAGATCCGCCCCAACCTATCTCAGGGGCTCCACCACTCCTCCACTGGCCACAACCGTCGAACTAGGGGAACCCTGTCCCCCCATCCTGATATCTCCGACCTGGGCCCGCACCTGAACCGCCCCCTCCAGGGCCTAATCGAGAGTCGACTCCTCCATAGACAACCTGAGGGGAACGGAGGTAGAGGCCGCCTGCCCACACCCCCCTCCCAGACTATCCAACAAAAGAGCTGGGGCGGGGGCCTCCTGCCCACACCTGCTCAGATCGCCACTCGCTGCAATAAGAGACCTGTCCACCAAACTGGGAGACTCGGATGTTCGCTCTAGAACATCAACCGACGGAAGTATCGGCGGTAGCTCAGCCTCAACCGGATCATCCATCTCCACCCGAGAGCTCCAGAGACGACTAGGTGCAGAATGCATACCAAAAGTCCCGAACCGAAGATAGTTGGATGGGGTCGTAGAATTAGTCGGTCCCAAAGCCGACTTAGTCATCGTGTCCGATTGCGGTTGCGGCCCCTTAGCCATTTACCGCTGCGAACTCTCAGACTTCTTACCCTGATTACCAGCATCCCCATCTCCCTTGGTCGTGTCCATATCCACAATATCCTCTCCGTCGCCCTCCTGGGATATCGGCGTATCCTCAATCTCAAGCTCCAGAACATAAGTGACTCCGGCATACGTCCACTTGACCACATCCGGAACAAACTCCACACTAACAACACTGACAAGCAGTCTCGCCGCCCCATGAGACCGTGTGAAAGGCATATCCACTTGCTCGGTCTTCCCAATGAGAGAGCCCAAACTCCAAGCAACCATAAAGTTATTAATATATCGACGTGGTGTACCAAAAAAACGGACCCATACCTTCTCCAACGGTGTGCCCACGGGATCCTTCTCCTTCCACTCATCGAAAGTCAGAACAATACTCATGCTGGGAATTCTGCACATGTCCCACTTGAGCATATATGAATGATCCTCCTTAGTGGGAAAATCTACCTTGTAAATCTGATCCGCCAACTTAACAAGGTCCCACTGATGATTACCTGGAACGAGATCCTGCAGTTGGCGCACAATCTGAGCCTCGGTCAAAGTACCATTAGCGACCTTGACGACCGCAGGAAAAGAACTCTCATGAACCTGAACTGAAGGTGCCATGTCAGGTGACTCGAAAAACATCAGTTCCTGGCAGCACACACCATAAAGGGTACAAACCGTCTTTGGACCAGCAAGCAAAGGACAGTTACTGGATGTGTGTTGAGACCTGGAGCAATAGTCACATAGTTCCGTGGTACACTCTACCACAAAGTGTCTAGTCTCACCACATCTGTAGCAAGGTAGCTTCTTTTTCTTAATGGCCCACTTAGATAGCTTTTCACCATTATGCTTATCTACCGCCTTGTCGGAACCACCCTCATCAATCTTAGCCTCTGGAATGCTGACCGCAGCCAAGGCCCGGACTGTATCTACAGCCACCTGGGGAAGCACGGGAGGAGGCGCCTGCCCAGACTCGATAGGCACGTCATGAGCATTCCCTACATTGTCCATCGGTGTCAGAGGAGGCCGCGGTGGAGGTGGGCGGCGTGACGAGGTTACAGACCTAGGGTAGGGTCACATGCCCGACCAAGGTACCCCACCCAAGGTCACTACCCTAGAAGATCAAAAGACAAAACTTATGATGACAATGACAGTCGACTGGTATGGCCCAAGAGGACATCCCACTCGACCGGACATCACCTGCAAGACGACTCAACTCCACTCGACCAATCCAAGGCACTCGACCCCCGAAGGTCAAAGATCCCTTAGGACAATAACGGTCTGGCATTTACTCGCCGTAGTGAATGCCTTAATTACTCTTTACTGTGGGCGTTATCAGTAACGCCTGCCTTAATATACATTGAACCCTTGGTAACGTGGAGCATGGTCGGGGTCCTGGCGTACTATATAAGCCACCCCCTCCTCCAGTACAAGGGTTCACATCTTTGTAACTCACATATACACATACCAGTCGACCGCCTCCGGGCACCGAAACGTAGGACTGTTACTTCCTTCGAGAAGGGCCTGAACTCGTAAAACACCTTGTGTACAACCCCACCATAAGCTAGGGCCTTGCCTCTCCATTCGTACCCCCTACTCGTACTGTCAGACTTAGAACCACGACAGTTGGCGCCCACCTTGGGGCAAGGCGTCTTAGCGACATCTGGTGAGGTTGCAACTTCTTCTCCGACCTCCTTCATCATGGTGTTAGGCGGTGGTTTAGCGTTGGGCCGCGAGATCCGGCTTGGCGCGCTCGTTTTCATCGGCGACGACTCCGCGTGGCTCCAGGAGGCCCCTCTCGACGTCGAGGCTCTGCCCATCTGGGGGGCTGCGCACTTCCGTGCCAGCGCCTGCGGCGTCCTCCTTCGGCGGCCGTCGACTCAATATTCATCGATCCCTACATCGTTCCCCATCCCCGCCGGACGCCGCCGCAAGCGATCCGGTCGCTCGCGGCTCCAACGGTGGGTGAAACATGCGGTGGCCCGTCAAACGGCCACCCCTCAAGTCGCGGCCATTGAGCCCGACGGTTACCTCTACGGGTCGGCCGATCAGTCGACCGAGCTCGTGGATTCTGTTTCCGAGTGCGGGAGCAGCGATCCCGCATCGGAAATCCTCATGGTCGATTCGCGTCGTAGCCCGCCGGGTTTTCCTCACGGTGGAGATGGCGGCAGCGGCGGCGGCCGATCGCACGACAACGACGGTTACATTCCTCAACCCCTCACCTCCGAGCAAAGGGCTGAGCTTTGTCGCCGCAACGAAGATGCACTCTTCACTCCCATCATGGGGGATTCTCCGGAGGCTCTGGCCCTCGAAGCCACACGCTTGGCCACCGTGGCCGAGTGCGCGCGCTTGGAAAATATCCAACGCGCACTCGACGAACAGGCCCGCCGATTGGTCCCCGAGTCCAGTCGACGACCACGGCAATCGCGCCAGCGCGAGACTCAGGTGTTCCGCACACCAGTCCAGAACCTCGAAGCCGCGGCTCGCATCGCGGAGTCGATTCAACCCTCTGAGTCAGAGGCTGGGAGAGGCCTTCAGCAGATCCGAGCTTTGCTCCGAATGGCTGAAGAGCAAAACGCGGTTGTTTCTCAGTCGCGCAACAGGATTCACAGCAGATCGGTGGCTGCAGACATCGTATGGTCGGCCCACAGTCCAAGATCGCCCCCGAGGCGTGAGGAACGTGGCCCGCGGCAAGACCGGCATCTGGGTTGGAATGACAAGCCACACGACCGACGTCACGGGCGTCATGACCGCCGTCGAGTGCCCACGCCCCCTCCGGGAAGCGGATCGTACTCGCCCCAGCGGCACGAAGGCAGGCGCCTACGCGACGATGAGCGGAGGATTCCCCCAGATCCCTGAAGGCCAGGTTTCGATGCAAGGTCTATCCTTGTGCAGGGACGGGTCGACCGAAACAGGGCGTTCAGAGAAGAGCAAGGCAGAGATCAACCGAGTGGCAGCCGAGCACCTGTCTCTGGACCCGAGTGTTTCTGCAGTGCTATCAGAGCCGCGGTGATCCCCCCGAACTTCAGGTTAGCGGCGGGGTAAGCAAGTTCACCGGTGAGTCGAAACCAGACACCTGGCTAGAAGACTACTGAGTGGCTGTATAGATCGGAGGCGGCAACGACGACGTGGCCATGAAGCACCTCCCTCTGATGCTGGGAGGTTCTGCTCGGGCGTGGCTCAATCAGTTGGCCCCCGGGAGTATTTATAGTTGGGAAGAGCTCGCGCGAGTGTTCATTCAGACCTTCGAAGGCACCTGCAAGCGGCCTGCTGGACTCGCAAAGCTTCAGCACTGCACACAGAAGTCGAATGAAACTTTGAGAGATTACATCCAGCGATGGACCACCTTGCATCACACGGTGGAGAATGTGTCTGAACACCGGGCGGTTTGCGCTTTCAAGGAAGGCGTGCGTAACCGAGAGCTGAATTTGAAGTTTGATCGAACAGGCGATATGTCCCTGTCGCTGATGATGGAGATTGCCAGTCGGTACGCCAACGGCGAGGAAGCCGATCGGCTCCGTAGCGGCAAGAAACCAGTCGGACAGGATGATCAGAATTCCAATCGGAAGAACAAACGCAAGACCGAGCCAGCCGCTCAGGGAGAGGCTGCAGTGGTCAATCGGGAAAAGGGCAAAGGAAAGCCGAAGGGTTTCCGGGCCCCTAAGAAAGGGAAGGATCAAGCTGGAGACGATTTGCTCGACCAGCCGTGCCCCATCCACACGAAGAAAGATGAAGAGGGAAACTTGGTATATCCCAAGCACACCACTCGACAGTGTCGGCTCCTGATCCAGAACTTCCAGAAAGATCAGTCGACTGAGAAGGAGAAATAATCAGAAGAGTCTGAGGACAAGGAAGGGGACGGAGGATACCCCCAGATCAACTCCACTTTGGTGATCTTCGCAGATGTCGAGAGCAAAAGTCGACTGAAAATCATCAATAGAGAAGTAAATATGGTTGCCCCGGAACCCCCACATTTTTGAAATGGTCCAAGGCCCCCATCACATTCGACCAGTCTGATCACCCAGCACACATTGCCACCCCCGGGCGGAAGGCACTGGTGGTCGACCCAGTGATCGAGGGCACGCAACTGACCAGAGTCCTGATGGGTGGGGGCAGTGGCTTGAACATCTTGTATGCAGCAACCCTCCGAGATATGGGCATTCCGATGTCCAAGCTGAGAGAAAGTAACATGAGGTTCCACAGGGTAATCCCCGGGAAGAAAGCCGACTTACTTGGCCAGATCACACTCGACGTGGTCTTTGGTGAAATGAAGAATTATCGCAAAGAGAAGCTGACGTTCGAAGTGGTGGACTTCAACAGCGCTTATCACGCCATCCTGGGTAGGCCCGCCTACGCCAGGTTCATGGCTCGACCATGTTACGTTTACCTCAAGCTGAAGATGCCGGGACCCAACGGTGTTATAACCGTCACTGGGAACCGTCAGAAAGCGGAAGAGTGCTTCCAGAAAGGCTCGAAGATCGCCGACGAGCAAATGGCAGCAGTAGAGATGGAGGAGTACCAAAAGAGTGTGGATCCGAGTGATCTGCTGAGGGCGAAGAAGCCGGCTTCCGGGTCAGCCTTCCAGTCGGCCGAGGACACAAAACCCGTGCACATCCACCCCACCGACCCCAACGCAGCACCGACCCACATTTCCACTACACTCGACAGCAAATAGGAAGAAGCGCTCGTCTAGTTCCTCCGTGAGAACTGGGACATCTTCGCATGGAAACCATCAGACATGCCGGGTGTACCCAGGGGACTGGCTGAGCACCATTTGAGAGTCGACCCGAAGGTAAAACCTGTGAAGGAACATCTCCGTCGGTCCGCTGCGGAGAAGCGAAAGGCAATTGGCAAGGAAGTGGCTCGGCTCCTGGTAGCCGAGTTTATCCGCAAGATATACCACTCCGAGTGGCTCGCCAATGTCGTCATGGTCCCCAAGAAGGACAAGTCTCTCCGCATGTGCATCGATTTCAAGCACATCAATCGGGCCTGCCCGAAGGATCATTTTCCTCTTCCCCGCATCGGTCAGATAGTCGACTCGACTACGGGATGTGAATGATTGTCCTTTCTGGACGCATATTCCGGGTACCATCAGATCCGTCTGTTCGGACCCGACGAAATCAAGACAACTTTCATCACCCCCTTCGGGTGTTTCTGTTATGTCACCATGCCTTTCGGTCTCAAAAATGCCGGCGCTACCTTCATGCGCACGATCCAGAAATGCTTGATAAAGCAGATCAGTCGGAACGTTGAGGCATACATGGATGACATTGTGGTCAAGTCACGGAAAGGTTCCGACCTGCTGATCGACCTCGCTGAGACATTTGCAAACCTAAGAAGCTATGATATCAAGCTCAATCCATCGAAGTGTACATTTGGAGTTCCTGGCGGCAAGTTGCTCGGTTTTCTCGTTTCCGAACGGGGAATCGATGCCAACCCAGAGAAGGTCAGCACCATCCTCCGAATGAAACGCCCCGAGCGTATACACGACATCTAGAAGCTTACTGGTTGCTTGGCCGCATTGAGTCGATTCATTTCTTGTCTTGGTGAGAAGGCACTGCCCCTCTACCGACTCATGAAGAAATCCGACAAGTTCGAGTGGAATTCTGAAGCCGAAGCAGCGTTTGAAGAGCTCAAAGCCCTGCTGTCCACCCAGCCGGTGCTCGCTGCCCCAGTCAGCGGAGAGCCTCTTCTGCTGTACATTGCAGCCACCGGACAAGTTGTCAGTACTGTACTCACGGTCGAGCGGGAAGAAGAGGGCAAGGCATACAAGGTCCAACGCCCGGTCTATTACATATCCGAAGTTTTGACTCCCTCCAAGTAAAGGTATCCACATTACCAAAAGCTTGTGTACGGGATTTACTTGACTGCAAAAAAGGTTGCCCATTACTTTTCGGACCACACAATCTCAGTCGTCAGCCACTTTCCGCTATCAGAGATCCTGAACAACCGAGACGCAACCGGTCGAGTGGCAAAATGGGCGATTGAACTTTTTCCGTTAGATATCAAGTTTGAAGTGAAGAAAGCCGTCAAGTCTTAGGCTATAGCAGATTTTGTGGCCGAGTGGATAGAACAAGAGCTGCCGACTCAAGTTCAGTTGGACCATTGGACTATGTTCTTCGATGGATCCAAGATGTTGAAAGGATCCGGCGCACGCGTGGTTCTGGTTTCTCCCAGGGGCGACAAGCTCAGTTACGTCCTTCAGATCCACTTTGACTCATCGAACAACGAAGCCGAGTACGAAGCGCTTTTGTACGGGTTGCGCATGGCCATCTCACTCGGCGTCCGTCGCTTGATGGTTTATGACGACTCCGACCTAGTGGTGAACCAAGTGATGAAGGAATGGGACGTCAGGAGCCCGGCAATGACCAGTTATTGCAGTGCAGTGCGGAAGCTTGAAAAGAAGTTTGAAGGCTTAGAGCTCCATCATGTGCCCAGAGCCAAGAATCAGCTGGCCGATGACCTCGCAAAAATTGGGTCGACTCGGAAGCCTATACCCAAGAATGTGTTCCTGGAGCATTTGCACACCCCTTCTGTCAAAGAAGACCCCTTCACGGAAGAGCCCCCACAGCCAGTCAGCGCGTCAGATCCGACTGAAGTCGAAATACCTGTTGTGGTCGACTTGATCATGGAGGTCCTAGTGATTACGCCAGACTGGACTGTGCCATATATATCGTATCTGCTCAGGCAAGAACTCCCGGAAGATGAGGAGGAAGCACGCCAGATCGTCCGCTGATCCAAGGCGTTCACTGTCATCCAGGGTCAGCTCTACAGAGAAAGCGTCACCGGAGTCGCTCAGCGCTGCATCACTCCAGAGGAAGGTCAACTGATCTTGGATGAAATCCACTCAGGAACTTGCGGCCACCACGCCTCCTCTCGGACTATAGTGGCCAAAGCATACCGAGCCGGGTTCTACTGGCCCCGCGCCAACGAGATGGCCAAGGATATTGTGGACAAATGCGCAGGTTGCCAGTTCTACTCCAACATGTCCCACAAGTCGGCGTCCGCCTTGAAGACCATTCCGCTAGTCTGGCCCTTTGCTGTTTGGGGCTTAGAGATGGTCGGCCCCTTCAGGACAGGCAAAAGCGGATTCACCCACCTACTTGTGGCAGTTGACAAGTTCACCAAATGGATTGAGGCCAAGCCCATCAAGAACCTCGAGTTGAGCACCGCCATCAGCTTCATCAGGGAATTGATATTCGGATATGGAGTTCCCCACAGCATCATCACAGACAACAGCTCCAACTTTGACTCGGATGAATTCAGAGCTTTCTGTGCTTCTCAAGGAACACGAGTCGACTATGCCTCTGTGGCGCATCCGCAGTCAAATGGACAGGCAGAAAGAGCAAATGGTTTGATTCTCCAAGGCCTAAAGCCGCGGCTCATGCGTGATCTTAAGCATGCCGCTGGGGCTTGGGTAACTGAACTACCATCTGTTTTATGGGGTCTGAGGACAACTCCAAACCGGTCGACTGGCCGTACCCCTTTCTTCATGGTCTATGGAGCCGAAGCTGTGTTACCGAGCGACTTATTGCACAACGCCCCCAGAGTGGAACTCTTCTCCGAAGCCGAGGCAGAGCAGGCTTGTCAGGATGCAGTCGACCTTTTGGAAGAGGAAAGAGAGATGGCCTTGATCCGGTCGACCATCTATCAACAGGACCTGTGTCGATTCCATGCTCGCAATGTCCGAAGCCGAGCATTCCAGGAAGGAGACCTGGTCCTTCGAGTGCATCAGAAACGTCCACACAAGCTTGCCCCGGCCTGGGAAGGTCCATTCATCATCACCGAGGTACTGCACAACGGAGCATACCACCTCTACAATGTCGCCAAGAAGAAAGACGAACCTCGTTCGTGGAACGCGGATCTGCTCCGCCGCTTCTACAGTTGAGACACTCGACAGTCGAGTTGTAATAAAGATTTCCCAATTTGTTTCAAAGCCAAGTTACCAGTGGTCCTTTAATGATTGATGCTTTCTAAAAAACACTGGTCTTCAAAACCCCCCAGTGGGTGCTTAGCTGCGAACCCGATTCGCCTAAGTTTGAAACGCTCACTCCGAGTGAAGAGCAACCCTCTCACTCGGGGGCTTAGTTGCGGTCCTCCGAGCTGCGTCATAAGTATAATGTGGCTCTGTCTTCCGAGCTCCGCCACAAATACAACGTAGCTTGGAATCGCCTACGTTACAAACATCCACTCCGAGTGAAGAGCAACCCTCTCACTCGGGGGCTTAGCTGCAACCCCGTGACTCGCCTAAGTTTCAAACGCTCACTTCGAGCGAAGAGCAACCCTCTCACTCGGGGGCTTAGCTGCGGTCCTCCGAGCTGCGTCCTACGTATAATGTGGCTTTGTCTTCCGAGCTCCGCCACAAATACAACGTAGCTTGGAATCGTCTAAGTTACAAACATCCACTCCGAGTGAAGAGCAACCCTCTCACTCGGGGGCTTAGCTGCGACCCCGCGACTCGCCTAAGTTTCAAACGCTCACTCCGAGTGAAGAGCAACCCTCTCACTCGGGGGCTTAGCTGCGGTCCTCCAAGCTGCGTCATAAGTATAATGTTGCTCTGTCTTCCGAGCTCCGCCACAAATACAACGTAGCTTGGAATCGCCTAAGTTACAAACATCCACTCCGAGTGAAGAGCAACCCTCTCACTCGGGGGCTTAGCTGCGACCCCGTGACTCGCCTAAGTTTCAAACATCCACTCCGAGTGAAGAGCAACCCTCTCACTCGAGGGCTTAGTTGCGGTCCTCCGAGCTGCGTCATAAGTATAATGTGGCTCTGTCTTCCGAGCTCCGCCACAAATACAACGTAGCTTGGAATCGCCTAAGTTACAAACATCCACTCCGAGTGAAGAGCAACCCTCTCACTCGGGGGCTTAGCTGCGACCCCGTGACTCGCCTAAGTTTCAAACGCCCACTCCGAGTGAAGAGCAACCCTCTCACTCGGAGGCTTAGCTGCGGTCCCCCGAGCTGCGTCATAAGTATAATGTGGCTCTGTCTTCCGAGCTACGCCACAAATACAATATAGCTTGGAATCACCTAAGTTACAAACATCCACTCCGAGTGAAGAGCAACCCTCTCACTCGGGGGCTTAGCTGCGACCCCGTGACTCGCTTAAGTTTCAAACGCTCACTCCGAGTGAAGAGTAACCCTCTCACTCGGAGGCTTAGCTACGGACGTCGACTCGAAGATTCAAGCAATCAAAACAGAGCCGCAAACCAAAAGGTCAAATCCAGATAAAAGTCCCGCAAGATTCGGGCAAGAATACCTGGGCCGCGGGCCCACCAGAGTTTAACGATTACAAGATCACCCGGCATTCCGAGGAAAATTGAATTAAAGTGCCAAAGTTCGCTCATTCCTCAGGAGGAGGCGGGCTCGCGGGTGCGAAAAACTCGTCTAGGTCGATCCCATCGGCGATGCGGGTGGCGGCTTCCAGGAAAGTCTCCATGAACGACTGGAATTGGAGCTCCTTCGTATTAGCGACCTTGAGCGCCGTGAGCCTTCTCTCCTTCACCTCCTTGTAGTGCACGCGGACCAAGGACAACGCCACATCAGCTCCACTCCGAGCGGACGACTTCTTCCACTCCTGCACTCGGTTGGGGATCTCGTTGAGTCGAGTCATCAAAGACTCGAGGTCGTTCTCCTGCACGACTCCCCTCCAGAGCACGGTGTTGATCCGGGCCATCACCGCTTTCAGCCGTCCCAGATAGTCTGTGGCCGCAGTAAGGCGGGACTCCAGCCTCAAGATGTTCATGGCAACCTCGTCCTTCACGATGGAATTGGCTGGGTCCAGGCCGGGCTCGACCCGCCCAGTCTCTTCTTCAAAGTTGCGACAAAATTCTGCACCGGAAACAGCAAGTCGAGTCAGCAAGCAAAACATGGGTCGGCTGATCCAGCTTAACCCGAGCCAAAAGAGACATACCTTCGAGCACAAGGTACCATTTCTTGGTAAGGTCGCCCAGATAGGCCTCAAGATCAATCCTCTTTCGGAAAAGGGCCTCGTACTTTACGTTCAGGACAGTCTTGGATTTCTTTAGTCGAGTCACCTCTTGATTAGCTGCGTCGAGTGAGCCTCTCAGCCTGACGATCTCCACCTCGAGCGCGCCTATAGAAGCCAGCTTCTGCGCTGCCAGTTCTGCCTTCTCTTGAGCCGCCTGCTGCGCCGCCGCCAGGTCGAGATCTTTCTGCTCCAAGGCCGCTTTCAGTTGACCTACCAAAGACACCACTAGGCAGATGAACATGAGGAAACACAAGGCATATTTATCAAAAGTCAGTCGACAAATGGTTGGCATCGGTTACCGGCCGCATCATCCTGTGTCTTCTTCAGATGGTCCCAAGCCAGCTGCAAGTCGAGATTGAGCTGGATTTGCTTCTTCTCAAGGTCTGCAAATTTGGCCCCAAATTCGCAAGATTTCTGCACCAACACAACAAAACAAGATTCTAAGACTACAGTCAAACACTCGACCGCAGTCTCGGGGACTACACCCAGTGGGTGCACTGAGCGTGCCCCCACTGGTTTCACTCGGCCAAGATCAGTCCGGCTCGAGCTCAAAAAAACACAACAAGGAAGAAAAGTTCTATCATCAGATCATGGCCGACCGCCAGCGGTCGACCACGGTCTCGGGGACTACACCCAGTGGGTGCACTGAGCGTGCCCCACCGGTTCTCACTCGACCAGGATCAGTCTCGCTCGAGTTCAAGGGAAGTTGAAAGCAAACACATCAAGACCCACACCCAGTGGGTGCGACATCGTCTTACGAACAAAGTAGCAGATTCTCTCAAAGCCAAAGACTGTTCCAGCGCAGCAAACCAATCAGTGGAGAAAACGAACCTGGACGTTGGCCAGAAGAGCAGAACTAGCGTCATAAGCGGCCATGCTGGCCTCATACGCCGTCTTCATCCTCTCCATCATCAACCCCGCCTGGCGAACGGCTTCTTGAGCGCTCCCACAGGATCCTCCGGGAGGCGGTAGGAGGAGAAGAGAACGGACGACGGGGCAGGCGTTGGGTCGACGGCTGGAGCAGGCGCTGGGTCGACGGCTGGAGCAGGCGCTGGGTCGACGGCTGGGGCAAGCACTGGGCCGACGGCCCCTCCAGCTGACGAAGAAGGACGTACGGTCGACACGGGGTCGGCAAAGGAGACCGTGGCTCGGGCCACGTCTTCCTGTTGCTGGGCCTCCCAGCCAGAAAGCGCCTTTCGGCCCTTCTTCCCTGTGCGTCGTCGATCACCTCCCAAGCGCTCCTCATCAACATCATCATCGTCATCTGGGAGCTCTATGACGTGGCGCGTCACTTCAAGACAAACAATAGCGAAGTTCAGTCGACCGTCACCCCTAACCGATGAAAGAAAAACAAGACACGATCTATAACCCGCACCTGCGTGGGATGTCGCGGCATCTGCGGTCTCCTCGTCGTCCCGGCCCTTGTCAATGTCCATTCAGGTCGTGGAAGCCGCGGCGCTGAAGAAACCCCTCGAAGATGAGCCGACGGAAGATACGGTCGACCTCCAAAAGACAGAAAGAAACAAAACTGAATGATACTTACGTGGAGGCGATGGGAACATCCACCTTAATCCTGGGCTGGGCCTTCCGGGGCTTGGTGGTGGTAACCTTGGGCTGCTTGGGCACCTTCTCAGAGGGGTCAGGAGTGGCCGTGCGGGCGCGCTTGGGTGTTCGGGAGCCTGAAGGACCTGTCCGAGGGCGCGCAGCCCCTGCGTCGTGCTTCTCCTTCGACCGCCTCTCATCACGGGGAGGTGACTCGACTTCTTCCCCGCTGCTGAAGCCCTCACTCTCCTCCTCGGTCTCCTCCTCCGACTTC
Organism: Secale cereale; assembly: GCA_902687465.1. Classification (NCBI taxonomy): domain Eukaryota; kingdom Viridiplantae; phylum Streptophyta; class Magnoliopsida; order Poales; family Poaceae; genus Secale; species Secale cereale. Next base: position 650,372,983 of record LR738711.1, on the reverse strand, counting down.
CACTCGGTGGCGTCTCCCACGCCCTCCTCGCCCTCCTGGACCAAATCCCCGTTGGGCAGCGAGTACATCTCAGTATAGATCTGTAAAGAAGGGAAGATTGACCAAATATCAGTCGGATCCGTCAAGACAAACTACAAGCCAATGACTGAAACATCACTCAGGAACCGAAGATGAACCTTATCGGGCAGATGGTCAGCGTCGAATGGGAGGACCCTCCCAGACCCCCTGGGGTTGTCTTTGTTCCCCGTGATGCACTTCAGGCACTGCGCCACGTACTTCTCGTCGACTGCCTCCGGGTGGACTCGCGACGAGTTGTCGGTGTCGGAGTACAACCACATCGGGTGGTCCCGAGCCTGGAGCGACTGGATCCTCCGCATGAGGTACACCTCGAACAGATCCATCCCCGTTACACACTCGCGGACCAACTGGACAACCCGCTCCACCAGCATGTTCACTTCGGCCTTCTCGGCCTTACACACTATCATTGAAGGAGGCTGGCTGGCTCGACCAAGAGAGAACGGGGGAAGACCAGTCGACTGGCCCGGGGTCGGACTATCCTTATAATAGAACCAAGTCGACTGCCGGCCCCGAATCGACTCCGGAAAGATTATGGGGGGAAAGGCGCTCCTATTCCTAAGCTGGATTCCGAGCCCACCGCATGCCTGGAGGACGTGCGTCTTATCGTCGCTCGGATTCGCCTTCTTGACGGTTTACGAGCGGCAGGTAAAGATATGCTTGAACAAACCCCAGTGCGGCCGGCAACCGAGGAAGTTCTCACACATGGAAATGAACGCGGAAAGGAAAGCGATGGAATTGGGCGTGAAGTAATGCAACTGGGCGCCGAAGAAAATCAAGAAAGCGCGAAAAAAAGGATGCGGAGGCATGGAGAAACCTCGATCGACGTGGGTCGCGAGAAGGACGCACTCACCCTCCCGCGGCCGGTGCTCGAGTTCGCCCTCCGGCACCCGCCAGGAGCCGCGGGCAATCAGTCCCTCCTCCTCCAGCTCCACCAGATCCTCCGCCACGACGGTGGACCGGATCCAATCCCCCTGGATCCAACGAGCAGTGAGTCCAGACCTCGACGATGATCCACTCCGGCCAGACCGCCTCCCCTTCCCCGTCGCCGCCTTCTTCGAATGCTCCATCGCCGCGGTCTTGTCCTTGCCCATGGCACGCGCGGCAGCGGTCGCTGTGGAGAGAGGCAAGAAGGAGCAGAGGTGCGGCAAAGAAGCGAAGGCGGAAGAAGAAGGATTGGGCGCACAGTGCCTCCGCATCGGGCTCGGCGTGCACTTATAGCGCCCCGATCGAGTGGCTGACCGGTGGCCCCGAGCGATCTTATCAAATCCCGCAACAGGCGCAGACGCGATACGTGGCGAAAAAGGTGGCGCGAGGATCGAGGCGTCTCATGCATATCCGTCTGATTGCTGCGGCACGTCCCGTCCTGCGCGCTTCCCCAAATTTTGAAACCCTATGGAATCCGGCGACCAAAGAGCAACCAACCCCGCCGAAAACTGCGCACGCCCACGGCGCCCGACGCCTAGCACAAAGTTCAGTCGACGGAAGAAGCAACCAACACACTCGACGGATCCAGAATCGATCAAGGCGACCAAGACAAGACTGAGGAGGACAGCCTGGTCCACGAGCTCAGAAGTAGACTACCCCGGGGGCGTCGAGCCAGAACCGGAACTTTCCTCAGCACTCTCTCTCTCTCTCTTGCTCAAGCCTCGATCCATTCGGGGGCTACTGACGAGGTTACAGACCTAAGGTAGGGTCACAGGCCCGACCAAGGTACCCCACCCAAGGTCACTACCCTAGAAGATCAAAAGACAAAACTTATGATGATAAGGACAGTCGACTGGGATGGCCCAAGAGGACATCCCACTCGACTGGACATCACGTGCAAGACGACTCAACTCCACTCGACCAATCCAAGGCACTCGACCCCCGAAGGTCAAAGATCCCTTAGGACAATAACGGTCTGGTATTTACTCGCTGTAGTGAATGCCTTAATTACTCTTTACTGTGGGCGTTATCAGTAACGCTTGCCTTAATGTACATTGAACCCTAGGTAACGTGGAGCATGGTCGGGGTCCTGGCGCATTATATAAGCCACCCCCCTCCTCCAGTACAAGGGTTCGCATCTTTGTAACTCACATATACACATACCAGTCGACCGCCTCCGGGCACCGAGACGTAGGGTTGTTACTTCCTCCGAGAAGGGCCTGAACTCGTAAAACACCTTGTGTACAACCCCACCATAAGCTAGGGCCTTGCATCTCCATTCGTACCCCCTACTCGTACTGTCAGACTTAGAACCACGACACGGCGCCCCCTCGTCTCCCACCACGAAACGCACGGTGAGCTCCTCGTTGAGGCCGGTTGGGTGGGCCGGCAACCCCCTCGACGAAAGTTCCAGTAGGCCCTTGGAAGCCTCGTCCCGGTCCATTGCCATTATTCCAACCTGAGCCACGACCACCGCCAGAAGAAGAGCCCCGGTGCTGCCCGTCACCATAAACATTGTAACCATCGTCTCCCCATGGACCATACCGATTGAACTGTGCTCCTCCATCGTGGTGTTCGTTGGTAGTACTCCCAGCATAACCTTTTTTGACATAAAACCAGCACGCCCACCGCCATGAGCTCCTCCACGACCGGCGAAGGGGGCGCCACCACGACCGTCGGCGAAGTTACCTTGGCGCCCGACGGCCTGGGCACCACGCCGTCCGGTCACCTGAGTCCCTCCACGCCCGGTAATCTGACCATCCGGCGGCGCCGCTTGGTGTTCCGCTCCGGCTGCAGCCTCTGAAGATCTGGCCGGCGGCTGCTGGCCTCGGCCCGCCATGCCTCTCCCCCGGAGCAAAGACCCAGCGGAGGCACCGACCGTTGGTGCAATCCTCCTTGCTCTTCCCGAGCCGAGCGAAGGAAACGACGGAAGCCTCAGACCACGAACCCTAGCAGTCTCACGCACGGAACCAACATACGCCCCCGAGGCTTGTACTCGATCTCCCACGGACGCAACGAGGGCCACTTGCCCAACCACCGCATCGTCCAGGCCCATCGAAACTAAGTCAGGCCCGACAAAAATTTCAGACGAGCCTGCCGCTCCGCCAGAAACTCGCACGCTGCAACCTGCCGCTCCGCCTGAACCTCGCACGCTGCAGCCTCGTTGAGGACTGCATTCTGGGCCGCATGCCCTGAAGCAGTTAACTCCAAAACGGGCCGCTCACCCTCAGGCCCATCTTGGCCCAGCAAGTGATTCAAACGAGCTCTCCTCGCCGCTCGGATCTCCACCGACCCGACGGCCACCGGCGTCGGCAGCTGCGCCACCGCCCGGCCCTTCTTCTTTTTCTTTCTATTGACCACCGTCCATGCATCCGGCAAGAAGAAATCTGATAACGTAATTGCAGGAATACTTACCTTAGGGATCGGGCCTTTCCATGGACGGACCGCGGACGACGCCGTTCGTCGGTGAACAATCCGGCGCACAATCTCTATTTTGTCTTCAGATCTTAGCCCTTGCCTTGCCGGATCGTCGATCGGAACAACCCCATCTACGATTGTTGCAACTTCTTCCAGCGAATATCCGGGATGGAAGGCCTCGCAGATCAAATCTGATGGAGTTGGCGAAGACATCTCCGGCGAACCGCCGGTAGAAACCCCGTCGTCATCCTCGTCGTCTTCTAGGCTCCAGAACCTCCCGCCCACTCTCCCTAGATTAGCTGCATCAGTGGCGCCGTCGGCGGCCGCCTGGGTCGTCGTGGGCATCGCCCGTCGCCCAATCCTTGAGTATCCTTTTTTCCTTGATCCGCTGGTCTGATTTTATCTGCCTTTGTGCCGTGTAATCTTCTCCATGGTCTTTGGTTTTCATTTTTCAGCTTAGAGCAAGTACAATAAGATGATGTAGGCGGGCTGTAAGACATTAAATATTGTATTTTTGCTTACTTGGAAGAGAGAGAAGAGGAGAGAGAAGAGAAGCGGGCTACTAGTTAACAGCCGGCTACAACACGTGCTCCTAGGTACTTTGTGAGAGAGTGGGGTGGGCCATGTATCAACAAAGTAGTACATATTTATATCTAACTATTGTACTTGTTGGCTATAAGTTTGGCTATATGTGACATGGCAACATCATATAGCCAGCAGCTGGCTATATTATTAACCATGCTCTTATGTATATGACGTTTTGGTTGACCTGCACTGCAACTGATAGTTTGGTATAGCCTTGTATTAGAGATCAGAAACTGAATTGGTGGTTAGCGTGTATTGCTCCAATAGACCTGGATCCCCGTCTAAATGAAAATGCACCTAAAGGAAGGTGTATCACAATTTCTAAGTCCATTCTCATTCATAGTATTCTCTCTGATGATTTCTCTAGATGTTGCAGTACATAGATTTGGTCACGTATGTCAACTACAAAGCTGTTATATGCCATGGACCACATGGTACATGATCACATATATTAATAAACTAACTTCAGAAGATTGGATGCAAATTGACCAATTATGGGCAGTTACTTGCTCGTAATAAGTTAATAAGACAGATACTAAGAAACCATCTATTGATTAGTTTATGAAATCAGATGAACATAAAATAAAACGATAATAAAGAAATTACTTGTTCCACTCCAGTTGATTCATTCGATAATATATTTTGTTCCACAGAGAGACCAAACTTTAAAACGGTTGAAAACTTTGATTACTAGTTTTGACTCCACACGCCATGCTATGCCAAAACATCATATAATCAGTACTATTGAGCAGAGCAAAATAACCTGGGCCAAAACCGATGATCAATAAGCTGCAACAACATTTATCTCCAGTCCCAAATTAGAAGCAAGGTCCATTATTTCATTCTGTGCTTTAGGTAGATCAACTAAAAGAGAGGTTAGACACTTACAATATCTAAGTGAGAAAACAAGAAAATGAAGTAAAGCAAATTACAGTCAGCATTATTATCTTGCGCTCATGTTACTTACTATTAAAAGTTCTCTATCCAAGGCCGAGAGTAGAAGCTCTGACATACACTCCGATTTTTCCGATTATAGACTACATATTGATTTATTTCTTATATTACTGCTTATAACCTGGGCTTGGATATTGATTATAGACTGCATATGCATATTGATTATAGACTGCATATTGACACATTAGAAAGAGGCACATTAAAATTCCAATAAGCAGTAATATAAGAAATGCAATAAAATAAAGTAAATATATCTATATCTATATCATACCTACTAATAAAGCAAGGTGCGTTTCTTCGAATTTTTCAATCGTTCACCACCAAATTTATTTATTTTTCTATTCGAGGTGGTACTAAACTTTTGTAGTCCGTCTGCTAGCAAAGGAAAAACAATATGTCCAGTATTACGTACATGGGCCCGATGCGCTATGGCCCAGTAACTCAGCAAACTTTTTTTTGGCCACGCAGCAATAAACAAATCCTATTTCCCACGCTGTGCGGACAATAGTTTGACGTATGCACAGGGCGCCCAAGACTGGGCTGCCCATTTCTTTTTTCTGTTTTTTTTTTGAGACAAATTTCTTTTTTCTGTTATGTTTTTACTTTTCTTCTTCTGTTTCTTTCTCTTTTTGTTTCCTGTTTCTTTTTTACCATTCCAAGTCTATTTTCCCTTTTTCCTGAAATTTGAAACTTCTAAAAAATGTTCAGAATTTCATTTCCTATTCAAATTTTCAAAAAATGTACGAATTCTAAATTTTGATCCTATTTTTTTTTGTGATTTGAGAATATTTATTGTTCCCTGTATTTTCGAATTTCGAAATTAGAAAAAAATAATTTTCAAAAAATGTTTGGGTTCTTCAAAGTTGATCCAGATTTAAAATTTGTATGTTTTTTAAATATTTTTTAGTGAGCCGTTCGAAAATTGAAAATAGTTGTTGCACTAAAAACACATTTTCTAGATTTTTCTTCTAAATGTTTGAAACATGTTCGCATTTCCAAAAATTGTTCACAAATTTTAAAAATGTTCGTGTTTTTATAAAATGTCCATGCTTTAAGAAATATTTGTGAATTTAAAAACAAAATTCGTTCAAATTTTTTATTCGTGTTTTTTTAATGTATGGAATTTTCAAAAAACTGCTCGTAATTTGGAAAATTGTTCACTTTGCCAAGTATATTTAGTAGTTCATAGTTATCATTTTTTTAAAGGTAAAAAAAATGAAAAACAGTTTCGGATATGACATTGGAGTATATTCTTAAATATTCACGCTGACCATTGGTTAGCAGGACATGTTTGTTTGAGTGGGTAGCAACATGTGGTCGGGTCTTTGAAGTCGTGAGTTCGATCACTCCGATACTGGGTCTACTCTCGGCATATCGAGCTAAATCGGCTTGTTCGGAATAAGGGACACCATAAATTATTGACGGTGGTAGCTTTCATGTGCCATTAAAAGAGAATATGTTGGTTAATTATAATTGAAGAAAATTGTGGGCACGTGTTAACAAAAAAGAAGATACTGGTTTGACTCTAATTAAATGGTGACGTATTGAACTAGAGAATACGGATATTTGGGGGTCATGATCCATCCTTATATTCAGCGAGACGCATGTAATTTTGTTATCCCGTTGCAATGCACTGGTATGTGTGCTAGTACTCCCTATTGAGAGAAGGCCAAAATATGTTGTACATGATAAATATCAGAGAAGTCTATCCGTGACACGTAGAAGGAATACATACAATCTCTACAATCTAATAAGTGTGATAAGTTCTCAATAAACTTGCATCCACAGTTGCAGTTCACAAGATAACATGTATCACCTACTTTGATCAGCAATGCAACTTTAGCTGGTAGGCACATTTTGTTAAAAATAGAACATTGACATGATGAACGAATGACATGTGCTTTATTTCACTCATATCTACGAAACATGACAAAGAAAAGGGTCTGCATATTGAAACTCTGGAAAGTGAAACCACAAAAAAAAAGTTTACAATCGGGATTGTACTTGTCCTTCAAGTGCCTAGATTTTATGCGGGTAATGATTCCATCAACACCCCTGTATGGCACAAGTTGATTGGATAATGGGTACGGAATTAGAATATCAATGAGCTCTCTTCTTTCAGAAACTACATAAATTCTATTGGTGTCATACCACCATTTTATGTACGAAAAAGAACAAGAGGAAGATATTTGTGTGTGTGTGT
>LR738711.1:650321981-650359950 GCA_902687465.1 Secale cereale | reverse complement strand
TAAGTTAAAAACTACTCCAAGTGAGAGCATCCCTCCCACTCGGGGGCTTACCGCAAGCAGTCCTCGCCTAAGTTAAAAAACTACTCCGATTGAGAGCATCCCTCCCAGTCGGGGCTTAGCCGCGAACCAATCCTCACCTAAGTTAAAAACTACTCCGGGTGAGAGCATCCCTCCCACTCGGGGGCTTATCCGCGAGCCAGTCCTCGCCTAAGTTAAAAAACTACTCTGAGTGAGAGCATCCCTCCCACTCAGGGGCTTTGCTGCGAGTGATGGCTTCTCGCCCCTCGTTGGTTACCCCAAGTGGAAGGTTTGAGATGTAGCGTAGTAGCAAGTTTCCCTTGGCAAAGGTACCAAGGATCGAATCCCGTGAGACTCCGAGGGTCGACAAGAAGGTGTCAACGGCGCCAGAAACTTAGCGGTTGACAGGACCTGCACACAGATACAAATAACTTTGCTCCCAACGAGTACAGAGAGGTTGTCAATCCCTCCGGCCTTGTCGTTTACAAAGGATCAAACACAAGAGATAATAGTGATAGGTATGACTGCAACTAGGAAATAAGAACATGAAGTAAATAGCGGGTGTGATCAGTGATGGTAATATGGACCGGGGTCCCATGATGTTCACTAGTGATGTCTCTCTCCCAAAAGACGATAAAACAGCAAAGCGAGGTAAACAAATAACAGCTGGGCAACTGACAGGATTATGTGCGCAAACCAATGCTAACTATGATGTAAAGAAAGGTAGAGGCTCAAAAGCATGGGCGGTACGCCAAGGCAAGTAGACCGAAATCCATCTGCATCTACTACTAATCATCCACCTTGAGATATCTATCCAGAACATCTCGCTGGTATTAAGTTGCGAATCCCACCCAAAGTGTAAACTCAAAGCAACAGACAACTGCATTAAAAGAACTTTGCGTAAAGTAAACAATCCTTGCACCCGCGAGTACAAGCACCGTTGTTTTCCCCCTTGTGGCAATAGCACATTGATGGCTTCTCGCCCCTCGTTGGTTACCCCAAGTGGAAGGTTTGAGATGTAGCGTAACGACAAGTTTCCCTTGGCAAGATACCAAGGATCGAATCCCATGAGACTCCGAGGGTCGACAAGAAGGTGTCAACGGCTAACGGCGCCAGATACTTAGCGGTTGACAGGACCTGCACACAGATACAAATAACTTTGCTCCCAACGAGTACAGAGAGGTTGTCAATCCCTCCGGCCTTGTCGTTTACAAAGGATCAAACACAAGAGATAATAATGATAGGTATGACTGCAACTAGGAAATAAAGACAGGAAGTAAATAGCGGGTGTGATCAGTGATGGTAATATGGACCGGGGTCCCATGATGTTCACTAGTGATGTCTCTCTCCCAAAAGACGATAAAACAGCTAAGCGAGTTAAACAAATTACAGCTGGGCAATTGACAGGATTATGTGCGCAAACCAATGCTAACTATGCTGTAAAGAAAGGTAGAGACTCAAAAGCATGGGCGGTACGCCAAGGCAAGTAGACCGAAATCCATCTGCATCTACTACTAATCATCCACCTTGAGATATCTATCCAGAACATCTCGCTGGTATTAAGTTGCGAGTCCCACCCAAAGTGTAAACTCAAAGCAACATACAACTGCATTAAAAGAACTTTGCGTAAAGTAAACAATCCTTGCACCCGCAAGTACAAGCACCGTTGTTTTCCCCCTTGTGGCAACAGCACATCCCCTAGACTCATGTTTCTGTCACTCAAACTAGTCATCAGGGGGCATGAACCCACAATCAAGCATAACGTTCCCTCTTGGAGTTACTACCTACTACTCGGCCAAAGCAATAAACAACAACGGAGAACATGCAAGAATTACTCAAGAACATAAATATAAAAGAGGTGAATCAAATATATTACTCACACACAATCTGAACATAATCTCATAATCCATCGGATCCCAGCAAACTCAGCAGAGCAACAGCATAAAGATTACATATGTGCCTCGATCATGTAGGGCAGCTCACGAGGTCTAAACCATGAAGAACAAAGAGGGGAGGAGAACATCGCATAGCTACTAGTCATGGATGGGTCCAAGGTGGACTACTCACGACTCATCCGGGAAGCGTCCATGGTGGTGGAGAAGTTCCCGGTGGTGGTTCTCCCCTCCGACAGGGTGCCGGGAAGAGTTCTCCTGGTGCTCCCGATCTTGGAAGCGCGGCGGCGGCGGAACAGAGGCGAGATCACGAAAAAGGGTTCCGTCCTCGAGGGTTTCGGGATGCGAGGAGTATATATGCCAAAGAGGGTCACCACAAGCGGAGAGGGGGCCCAGGCGCCCCCTAGGGCGGCCAGGGGTGGGGCCGCCTGGCATGGCCGCCTGGGCTGCCCCTGGCTCCCCTCTAGCCCCACTTTGGTTTTTCCGAAGCTTCCTGTACGCTGTTTTTTTCTGTATTTTCTCCGAAATTTTTGGAGCACTTTTAATATGGGCGAAATCTAAAATAGAAAAACAACAGAAAACAGGAACTGGCACTGTGGTGCACTGAGTTAATAGGTTAGTCCAAATATGATCAAAAGTGTATGGAAGTGCATAAATATCATAGCAATATCACACAAAAGAGGCATGGAGCAAGCAAAAATTATAGATACGTTTTGGACGTATCAACATCCCCAAGCTTAATTCCTGCTCGTCCTCGAGTAGGTAAATGATAACAAGCATAATTTCTGTGGTGACATGCTATCAACCATATAAAAACTTTTAAGTAAAGCAATCAAGGCATGTAATTCAATTCAAGTCATAACAACCAAGAGTCTATATTAGCATTGTAAAAAGTAACATAAGAACATAAAGGTGCAAGAGCTCTTGTTGTCCGTGACTCGAATGTCTCCAAATGGTGTTTGCGTGCAAGAAAGGGGATAGGGATTTATGAGAGAGTAAAACATAGTTTTTGTATTGTTGAGAACTTAATCTACTAAAGTTTCACACTTGGTCTTCTTTGGAATCTTATCTTGACTCATCCCCAGACCGTCAGCCAGGTACAAGTCAAAATGATCCACTCCCTTTCGATATTTTGAGCACTCATGCAATGGATGAGCATAAGCAAGAAAGTCGACACTTAGGATGGCAAAGAGAGAGAAATGATAGAGGGGGAAGACAAAAAAGGTGTGAAAGGCTCACATCAACGAGGACAATCATCTGCGAGAGAAAGCCAAATGATAGATATGATGTGAGAAGTAGGGATTGCCATGCAACGGATGCACATATGAGCTAAGGTAAGCTCTCCAATGGAACTAGTGGGGGTGCATCCAACTTGCTTGCTCAAGAAGACCTAGAGCTCTTTTGAGGAGGCTCATCATTGGAATATACAAGCCAAGTTCTATAGTGTGAAGGTCCCCACATAGCTATATGCATGAATGATAATCTCTATGGAGCACAAGGTATAAGATGGAGTACGAGTGTGGATCTCTCAAAAGAAAATAGTAGTGTGCCCCCTTCTCTCTTTTTATTTCTTTTTCTCTTTTTTCTCTTCTTTTTTTATTTTTTTGTGGCCTCAATGGCTCTTTCTATTTAACTCTCATTTGTCCTCTTTGGATCTTTTGATTTTGTCCTCTTTGGGATCTTTTCCTCACTTTAGGGGCAACACTCTATTTATTACAAGAAGTATAGAAGATCTTTCACACTTTACAAAAGTACTCAACATAAATAAAATGAAACTATCATGATGTATGCAAATGTATGCCTCTGCCGGTGTAGCAGGATATGCAATGATACTAGCGCGTCATGTAGCAATGATTAGGGCAAGGCCCAACTAGTATGCGGCTCATCGATCAAGCAAAAAGCATGTATGACATGAAGATCAAGTCATGAGAAGATGGATGTTGCATGGAAATGTATCTCGGAAAGGCTATGGAAATGCCTTGATAGGTAGGTATGGTGGCTGTTTTGAGGAAGGATATAATGAGGCTTATGATGACAGAGCGTATCGTGCCAAGGATTTGGATGCACCGGCGAAGTATGCGCCAACTCTCGAGGTGAGAAAGGGCAATGCACGGTACCGAAGAGGCTAGAAAAATATGGCTAGGTGGAAGTGTCAACTTTCGAATACTCACATTAGTCCGAAGAACTCATGCACTTATTATCGGTAACTCTCAATCTAATTAGGAGGTTCACAAAGAGACAAGTACCCCGAGGAGGAGTGTATGGGGATTTGGTTATCCTTGCGCATCCTCGACTCATGGTACGTGAGTGTACTCTAATATTCGATCCCTCCAAAGATTAGTGATCCATTTAGTAGCTAAAGTTCTCAACTATTTTGTAGGTTTTCGAAAATAAACACGGATTGCCCAAAATACAACATCTATCACTAATAGGCTAAACCTCTTGACACCAAAAGTTCACACATCACTCATGGCAATACCTCAAAACTATTGCAAGTTACTACTAAAATTAAATAGCAACCTCAATTACCTACTTTAAGTTAAGACACACAGCTCAGTGCAACAGGCAAACTCTCTTAACAAGATAAACATGAAAACTAAAGAGAGTTCAGCAACCAACTAAACAAAAGCTCTTTAAAAATAAAAGCATGAAAACTAAGAGCTAAACATGACAGCAGCTATGGAAAGACAAAGAACACACACAGCAAAGATAAGCATGAAAATCCTATGTTGTGTTCTAGGTTGAAGTGGAGCGTGTTTCTCTCCCACATAAAGAAAGTTGGGTTCTAACTTGTTATGAACAGCAAGCAAAGCTAAAGAAAACTAAAAAGGAAACTAAGAGCAAGACGCTCCAAGCATAGCACATAACGCATGAAGTGATTAAAATATAGTGGAACGAAAGACGAACTGATAATTGTTGATGGAGAAGGGGATGCACGGGGGCATCCCCAAGCTTAGACGCTTGAGTCTTCTTGAATATTTCTTGGGGGTGCACGGGGGCATCCCCAAGCTTGAGCGTTTGACCCTCCTGAATCTTTTTATCATCTTCCCTCGCACACTTGAAAACTCCCTTCATACGTAACTCATCATAATCTGATTAGCGAGGTTAGTACCCATAATAAAATAACTTTTCCCTGCTGGAAATAAGGATAATCCTGAAGAGCTACTGTTTCTCAAGATTGCCAAAAGGTTTTTGCAAAGAAAAAGCAAGCTCAAGGTTTGCAAAACGAAGAAAAGGCAAAACAGGACAGAATCTGTGAAAAACAGACCAGCAGGTAGTAAATAATTTTTTCGGGGCACTTCTGCAACTCAAATCAAAAAACTCAGAACAGACGCCCGAAAGCCAATTGTATAGAGCATGCTGTAAAAAAAATTCAGATCAAAAAGATGATCTGGTGATTTTATACGAATTTTTCTGTCCAAGGACAGAATCTGTTTTCTGGACAGCACGTCACAACTTTTTGAACTTTCTTGCAATCAGAGGCTAAACTTGGCACAAAGCTGAAAAGAAAAGATACAATGATGATGCTACTGTAGTAACAAACATCAAGACACAACAAAAGCAAAATAAAACCTAATTCGTTGTGGGCTGCCTCCCAAAAGCGCTTTCTTTTATGCCTTTAAGCTAGGCATGATGCAAAAGGAGAGGATCAAGTTTTATCAAGAGTAAAAGAATAGCTAGCCCGTATAACGGACTCAAAAGGCAACTTAATCTTCTTTCTAGGGAAGTGTTCCATCCCTTTCTTGAGAGGAAATTGTAATTTTATATTCCCCTCTTTCATGTCAATGATAGCACCAACGGTGCGAAGAAAAGGGCATCCCAAAATAATTGGACATGAAGGTTCACATTCAATATCCATAATAGTAAAATCAACGGGAACATAATTGTCATTGACAACGATAAGAACATCGTCGATCTTCCCCAAAGGTTTCTTTACGGAAGAATCAACAAGACGAACACCAAAAGAACAAGGATCAAAAGGTTTCAATTCAAGCATATCATACATTCTTTTGGGCATAACGGAGGTACTAGCTCCAACATCACATAAAGCATAGCAAGAGAAGTTATTCAACTTAATTTTAATCATAGGATCCCAACCATCTTCTAGCTCTCTAGGTATGGAGGCTTCTACCCTAAGCTTCTCCTCCCTAGCTTTGATGAGAGCATTAGTGATATGCTCCGTGAAGGCAAGGTTAAGTGTGCTAGTGTGGGGATCTTTAGACATCTTGTGAAGAAAACTAATAACTTCAGAAAGGGTGCAATTATCAAAATCAAGGTCACTACTATCAAGTAAAGTGGTAGTGGTGTCCTTTAGGCTCACTTGTTTGGTAGCTTCTATGGTCATAGGAGTTTCTTCTACGGTTGAGGTCATAGCATCACCATTAATAGGTCCAACGGGACTAGGAGTGCATTGGGTGCTAAGAGTTTGGATATCCTCAACGACTTGGATAGTAGCAACAGTGTGGTGGGTAGGAAGGCTCTTAATTCTATCTTCTTCCTTCTTTTCTCTAGCCCATCTCTCTTTAAGTTTAGCCATCATCCTAATGTTTTCATTAATTTGCACTTGAATAGCATTCATAGGAGTGGTCTTCCTCTCCTCAAGAGGAGAAGTTCTAATTTTAAGCAACTCTACCTCATGGGCTAAATTGTCTACCTTCGAAGAGAGATTATCTAGTTTGGCTAGTTTTTCTTCTACACTCTTATTGAATGCTTTTTGGATAGTGATGAAGTCTTTAAGCATAATCTCTAGTTCAGAAGTGGAGTTCTTGGTGCTAGGATAAGTGTTGTTGTTCCCATAGGAATTAGAGAGGAACGGTCTAGGGTTGCTACCAAAATTACTCCTATAAGCATTGTTATTGAAATTGTTTCTAGAGATAAAGTTCACATCTACTTGATCTTGAGCAATCAAAGAATTTAAAGGAACATCATGAGGATCAATAGAAGATTGCTTGGAAAGTAGAGACATGATCAAGTCAACTTTTTCATTTAGGGAGGAAATCTCCTCGACAGAATTTACCTTCCTACCTGTTGGAGCGCGTTCGGTGTGCCATTGGGAATAATTGGTCATCATCTCATCGAGAAGTTTCGTGGCTGCACCAAGTGTAGTTGACATAAAGGTTCCTCCCGCGGCCGAATCTAACAAGTTCCGCGAGGTAAAGTTCAAGCCTGCATAAAAAGTTTGGATAACCATCCAAGTAGTCAAACCATGAGTAGGGCAATTCTTGACAAGAGATTTCATGCATTCCCAAGCTTGGGCAACGTGTTCATTATCCAATTGTTTAAAATTCATTATGTTACTCCTTAGTTGGATAATTTTAGCAGGGGGATAGTACTTCCCAATAAAGGCATCCTTGCACTTGTCCCAAGAATCTATGCTATTCCTCGGCAAGGATTGAAACCAAATTTTAGCTCCTCCTCTCAAGGAGAAAGGAAAAAGCTTAAGCTTAACAATATCACCATCTATTTCTTGGTACTTTTGCATATCACAGAGTTCAACAAAATTATTTAAGTGCAAAGCAGCAGCATCTCCAGCACCGGAGAATTGATCTTTCATAACTAGGTTCAGTAAAGCAGGTTTAATCTCATAAGAGGGTGCTGAAGTGGCAGGTGTAGTAATAGGCGTGCAGATAAAGTCATCGTTGTTATGACTAGTGAAGTCACACAACTTGGTGTTCTCGGTGGAACCCATAGCAACAGCAAGCAAGATAACTATTTTTGTGATTTTTGGTAAGGGACACTAAAGCAAAAACTGAAAGGTAAACTAACAAGACTAAAAAGCAAAGATAAAGGATAGCGTGCAACTCCCCTATCTTGAAGAGTGGAGTCCCCGACGACGGCGCCAGAAACTTTGCTTGATGGCTTCTCGCCCCTCGTTGGTTACCCCAAGTGGAAGGTTTGAGATGTAGCGTAACGGCAAGTTTCCCTTGGCAAGATACCAAGGATCGAATCCCGTGAGACTCCGAGGGTCGACAAGAAGGTGTCAACGGCTAACAGCGCCAGATACTTAGCGGTTGACAGGACCTGCACACAGATACAAATAACTTTGCTCCCAACGAGTACAGAGAGGTTGTCAATCCCTCCGGCATTGTCGTTTACAAAGGATCAAATACAAGAGATAATAATGATAGGTATGACTGTAACTAGGAAATAAAGACATGAAGTAAATAGCGGGTGTGATCAGTGATGGTAATATGGACCGGGGTCCCATGATGTTCACTAGTGATGTCTCTCTCCCAAAAGACGATAAAACAGCTAAGCGAGGTAAACAAATTACAGCTGGGCAATTGACAGGATTATGTGCGCAAACCAATGCTAACTATGTTGTAAAGAAAGGTAGAGACTCAAAAGCATGGGCGGTACGCCAAGGCAAGTAGACCGAAATCCATCTGCATCTACTACTGATGGCTTCTCGCCCCTCGTTGGTTACCCCAAGTGGAAGGTTTGAGATGCAGTGTAGCGGTAGTTTTCCCTTGGCAAAGATACCAAGGATCGATTTCCCCTGAGACTCCTAGTTTCAACAAGAAGGTGTCAACTGCTAACGGCGCAAGATATTAGCAATCAACTTGGACCTGCACACAGATACAAATAACTTTGCTCCCAACGAGTACAGAGAGGTTGTCAATCCCTCCGGCCTTGTCGTTTACAAAGGGTCAAACACAAGAGATAATAGTGATAGGTATAATTGCAAATAGTAAGTAAAAGCAGAAAGTAAATAGCGGATGTGATCAGTGATGGTAATATGGACCGGGGTCCCATGATGTTCACTAGTGATGTCTCTCTCCCAAAAGACGATAAAACAGCTATGTGAGGTAAACGAATTACAGCTGTGCAATTGACATAATTATGTGCGCAAACCAATGCTAACTATGTTGCAAGAAAGGTAGAGGTTCAAAGCATGGGCGGTACGCCAAGGAAAGTAGACCGAAATCCATCTGCATCTACTACTAATCATCCACCTTGAGATATCTATCCAGAACATCTTGCTGGTATTAAGTTGCGAGTCCCACCCATAGTGTAAACTCAAAGCAACAGACAACTGCATTAAAAGAACTTTGCGTAAAGTAAACAATCCTTGCACCCGCGGGCACAAGCACCGTTGTTTTCCCCCTTGTGGCAACAGCACATCCCCTAGAGTCATGTTTCTGTCACTCAAGCTAGTCATCGAGGGGCATGAACCCACAATCGAGCATAACGTTCCCTCTTGGAGTCACTACCTACTACTTGGCCAAAGCAACAAATAACAACGGAGAACATGCAAGAATTACTTACGAACATAAATATAAAAGAGGTAAATCAAATATATTACTCAAACACAATCTGAACATAATCTCACAATCCATCGGATCCCAGCAAACTCAACATAGCAACAACATAAGGATTACATATGTGCCTCGATCATGTAGGGCAGCTCACGAGGTCTAATTAGTGAAGCACAAGAAGGGGAGGAGAACATCACATAGCTACTGTCATGGACCCATGGTCCAAGGGAGACTACTCACAACTCATCCGGGAGGCGTCCATGATGGTGGAGAGGCTCACGGTGGTGATCCTCCCCTCCGGCAGGGTGGCGGGAAGAGTTCTCCTGGTGCTCCCGATCTTGGAAGCGCGGCGGCGGCGGAACAGAGATGGGATCGCGAAAAAGGGTTCCGTCCTCGAGGGTTTCGGGACGCGTGTTAAATATATACCAAAGGGGGGCATCAGCGGAGGCCTGGGGGGCCCAAGCGCCCCCCCGGCGCGGCCAGGAGGGGGGCCGCGCCACCAGGGCGCCTGGAGCCCTGGTGGCCCCCCTCCGGCCCTACTTCGGCCGTGTGGAAGCTTCCGGAACGCTGATTTTTTATATAATTTTCCGGGATTTTTCTGGCAGTTTTCGTGACGGGAAAACCTGAAATACAAAAACAGCAGAAAACAGAAACTGGCACTGGGGTGCACTGAGTTAATAGGTTAGTCCAAATATGATCAAAAGTGTATGGAAGTGTATAAATATCATAGCAATATCACACAAAAGAGGCATGGAGCAAGCAGAAATTATAGATATGTTTTGGACGTATCAACATCCCCAAGCTTAATTCGTGCTCGTCCTCGAGTAGGTAAATGATAACAAGAATAATTTCTGTGGTGACATGCTATTGACCATATAAGGATTTTTCATAGTCATATGACAAAAGCTTACTGAGACAATGAATCTGTAGTAATTAAGTTGCCTCATGAGAGAATCACAAAGAACTGAAAGTTTTACAACATGATACTGAAACATCAAATAGATTTGTAATGAGCATGGTGTGCAAATATGATAAAGTGATATCTCGCTTGCCCCCTTTAGTGAAGCAAAACATAAATGCAGGGGCACCTCCAAGGTTTAAGTGATGACTAGATACAATGATTTCAGAATAAACGATATCACAATCATGCAAAAGACAATGCTACTTTGGGACAATGCACATTACACTCAGAATGACAATCATGCTCTTAATAGTTGGTGCTTTAAAAGAAGGTGGAGACTCTCGAACCGTGGCTTTTGTTGGCAAGGTTGAAAACCCGTGGTCGGAAACAAAGACAAAGCATGTACCAAAGTTCTTGATTTTAAAAACAGAGGTAATACTTATTATTTTAGATTATGCATGTTCCGTCAACGAATGCTAGCAGATAACTCAATCACTTCTTGAGATGGACAAGTTTCGAGGAATGGCTCCCAAATGAGGACGATCACATCCTCTTAATCTCCTTTGTTTATCACTGCCAAAGTTTTCTGATTTCTCATGAACAAAGCATGAAGGAGGGTTTGTTTGTTATATTAATTTTCAGCCGGGCGCACTCTTTGCCAGTTCCTTCTCGTATTATGGGTTTGCACATTAGACATGCAATCCCGGGGTGAAGCTTGTCCAACTTAAAAAGATCATGAATTAACTACTACTTCCTCATGAACTAAAACAGAGGCACAAAAGAGAAATGCTTTTTTTTGAATAATTTCGAGATGGTACATGAAAGTCTTCGTTAGGAATGGCAGGTAAATACCATGTATAGGAAGGTATGGTGGACTCATATGGCATAAATGGTTTAAAAGAATTTGGATGCACAAGCAGTCAGTCCGCTTAGTACAGGTGGAGGTTAGCAAAAGACTGGGAGCGACCAACTAAAAGAGCAATGACGGTCATAATCATGCAGAGCGACAAAGCAACATTGAATCAGGCATGGAAGTTATATCGCTACTCAAAAATAAAAGATCATCAAGGCTTGACAGACTTTCTTTACAGTCTTAAATATGCGTGAGCATATGCCAAGTCAATCAAAATAAATTCTTGAAGGAAGATATTACTAAACCATACCACATCATAGTCAAACAAATCATGTTGGTACTCCAATAACACATTGGGAACCCCCCAGCTATTTGAGACTAACCAAAAGAAAACATGAACTACTAAGCACCATTATGCACGTAGCATTTTTATCATAGACATATCGACCAATGCAACAGAAGCAAACTCTCTTAATAAGATAAGCATGATAACTAAAGAGAGTTCAAGCGACCAACTAAACAAAAGCTCTTTAAAAAGATAAGCATTGAAAACCAAAAGCTAAACATGATAGTAGCTATTGAAAGACAAAGAACACACACAGCAAGGATAGACATGAAAATTCTATGTTGTGTTCTAGGTTGAAGTGGAGCGTGTTTCTCTCCCACACAAAGAAAGCTGAGTTCCAACTCGTTATGAAAAGCTAAAGAAAACTAAAAAGGAAAACTAAAAAGCAAGACGCTCCAAGCATAGCACATAACACATGAAGTGATAAAAATATAGTGGAACGAAAGACGAACTGATAATGTTGATGGAGAAGGGGATGCACGGGGGCATCCCCAAGCTTAGACGCTTGAGTCTTCTTGAATATTTCTTGGGGGTGCATGGGGCATCCCCAAGCTTGAGCGCTTGACACTCCTGAATCTTTTTATCATCTTCCCTCGCACACTTGAAAACTCCCTTCATACATAACTCATCATAATCTAATTAGCGAGGTTAGTACCCATAATAAAATAATTGTTCCTTGCTGGAAATAAGGATATTCTTGAAGGTCTACTGTTTCTCAAGATTGCCAAAAGGTTTTTGCAAAGAAAAAGCAAGCTCAAGGTTTGCAAAATGAAGGAAAGGCAAAACAGGACAAAATCTGTGAAAAACAGAACAGCAGGTAGTAAATGATTTTTTCGGGGCACTTATGCAACTCTAATAAAAAAACTGAGAACAGACGCACGAAAGACAATTGTATAGAGCACGCTGTCGAAAAAATTCAGACCAAACAGATGATCTGGTGATTTTATACGAATTTTTCTATCCAAGGACATAATCTGTTTCCTGGACAGCACGTCACAACTTTTGAACTTTCTTGCAATCAGAGGCTACACTTGGCACAAAGTTGAAAAGCAAAGATACAATGATGATGCTACTGTAGTAACAACATCAAGACACAACAAAAGCAAAATAAAATTTTATTCATTGTGGGTTGCCTCCCAAAAGCGCTTTCTTTTATGCCTTTAAGCTAGGCATAATGCATAGAGGAATCAATAATCATCATAATAATCGGAGTTATAAATTGCTTCAAATGGTTCCTCAACAAGTTCACTCTTGTTCCTCTAGGAAAGGGGTACACACCTTTTTCCTTTCCGCGTAAGCGGATTTGTCCCTTACCTATATCGAAGCCTTTAACTGCTCGGAGGAAGTCCCTTCCAAGCACTATATTTCCTTGGTTTGGCTTCATGATGAAGAAATCAACCATTGTAATCCCTTTAAGGAATTTAACTGGCACGTCTTTTATTCTTCCCCGGATTTCAGAAATATCTCCATTAGTGTGTTCATGATAAGATGATAATCTATCCATGTTAAATTTTAAAGAGTCATGAACAATTTTTGGCATAGTAGAAACCATAGATCCAATATCACAATAAGCAAGGAAGTCTTGATTAGAGATGCTAATCCTAACAAAAGGCTCCCAATCATTGTCTATTTCCAAAATGTCTCTCTTATTGGGTTTGGGTTTCTCTACCTTCATCAAGTCTAGAGCATCCATTCTTTTCTCAATAGTAGCAAGTCTATCTATGACAGTATCAAAATTATGATCATAAACAAAGTAACTAGATAGACCATGTATAATTTCAAGAGCTCTAGCTTCATTACACTCTAGGAAATCTCCTTCAGCTATAATATCAAGAGAGTGTTTACACCATTTAAAAAGACCATGGTAAAAATTTCTAAGCACAATTTTATAGGTATCCAAGGCATAATTCTCCTATGTGCATCAGAAATTATGTCCCATGCCTTCTTCATATTTTCTCCATCCTTTTGATGGAAATCTAGGACTTCTGATTCCCTCAAAGCACCAAATCCTAACATGCTTGACTAAACACAAAGGACTACTAGCAAATAATTAATATTTTTTTTGTGGTTTTCGATAAAAGATACTAAAGGAAAAACTGAAAGGTAAACTAACAAGACTAAAAGCAAAGGTAAAAGATAGCGTGCAACTCCCCTATCTTGAAGAGTGGAGTCCCCGGCAGCGGCGCCAGAAAACTTTGCTTGATGGCTTCTCGCCCCTCGTTGGTTACCCCAAGTGGAAGGTTTGAGATGCAGTGTAGCGGTAGTTTTCCCTTGGAAAAGATACCAAGATTCGATTTCCCCTGAGGCTCCTAGTTTCAACAAGAAGGTGTCAACTGCTAACGGCGCCATATATTAGCAATCAACTTGAACCTGCACACA
Source organism: Secale cereale (assembly GCA_902687465.1). Classification (NCBI taxonomy): domain Eukaryota; kingdom Viridiplantae; phylum Streptophyta; class Magnoliopsida; order Poales; family Poaceae; genus Secale; species Secale cereale. The sequence continues at coordinate 650,346,302 of LR738711.1, read as the reverse complement.
GATACAAATAACTTTGCTCCCAACGAGTACAGAGAGGTTGTCAATCCCTCCGGCCTTGTCGTTTACAAAGGGTCAAACGCAAGAGATAATAGTGATAGGTATAATTGCCAATAGTAAGTAAAAGCAGAAAGTAAATAGCGGATGTGATCAGTGATGGTAATATGGACCGGGGTCCCATGATGTTCACTAGTGATGTCTCTCTCCCAAAAGACGATAAAACAACTATGTGAGGTAAATGAATTACAGCTGGGCAATTGACAGAATTATGTGCGCAAACCAATGCTAACTATGTTGCAAGAAAGGTAGAGGTTCAAAGCATGTGCGGTACGCCAAGGCAAGTAGACCGAAATCCATGTGCATCTACTACTAATCATCCACCTTGAGATATCTATCCAGAACATCTCGCTGGTATTAAGTTGCGAGTCCCACTCGTAGTGTAAACTCAAAGCAACAGACAACTGCATTAAAAGAACTTTGCGTAATGTAAACAATCCTTGCACCCGCGGGCACAAGCACCGTTGTTTTCCCCCTTGTGGGAACAACACATCCCCTAGACTCATGTTTCTGTCATTCAAGCTAGTCATCGAGGGGCATGAACCCACAATCGAGCATAACGTTCCCTCTTGGAGTCACTACCTACTACTTGGCCAAAGCAATAAATAACAACAGAGAACATGCAAGAATTACTTACGAACATAAATATAAAAGAGGTAAATCAAATATATTACTCAAACACAATCTGAACATAATCTCACAATCCATCGGATCCCAGCAAACTCAACATAGCAACAACATAAGGATTACGTATGTGCCTCGATCATGTAGGGCAGCTCACGAGGTCTAATTAGTGAAGCACAAGAAGGGGAGGAGAACATCACATAGCTACTGGTCATGGACCCATGGTCCAAGGGAGACTACTCACAACTCATCCGGGAGGCGTCCATGGTGGTGGAGAGGCTCCCGGTGGTGATCGTCCCCTCCGGCAGGGTGCCGGGAAGAGTTCTCCTGGTGCTCCCGATCTTGGAAGTGCGGCGGCGGCGGAACAGAGATGAGATCGCGAAAAAGGGTTCCGTCCTCGAGGGTTTCGGGACGCGTGTTAAATATGTGCCAAAGGGTGGCATCAGCGAAGGCCTGGGGGGCCCAGGCGCCCCCCCCCCGGCGCGGCCAGGAGGGGGGCCGCGCCACCAGGGCGCCTGGAACCCTGGTGGCCCCCCTCCGGCCCTACTTCGGCCGTGTGGAAGCTTCCGAAATGCTGATTTTTTATATAATTTTTCCGGGATTTTTCTGGCGGTTTTCGTGACGGGAAAACCTGAAATACAAAAACAGCAGAAAACAAAAACTGGCACTGGGGTGCACTGAGTTAATAGGTTAGTCCAATATGATCAAAAGTGTATGGAAGTGTATAAATATCATAGCAATATCACACAAAAGAGGCATGGAGCAAGCAGAAATTATAGATACGTTTTGGACGTATCAACTACTAATCATCCACCTTGACATATCTATCCAGAACATCTCGCTGGTATTAAGTTGCGAGTCCCACCCATAGTGTAAACTCAAAGCAACAGACAACTGCATTAAAAGAACTTTGCGTAAAGTAAACAATCCTTGCACCCGCAAGTACAAGCACCGTTGTTTTCCCCCTTGTGGCAACAGCACATCCCCTAGACTCATGTTTCTGTCACTCAAACTAGTCATCAGGGGGCATGAACCCACAATCAAGCATAACGTTCTGTAATGCCCAGGATGGAGTTATACCTCCTACGTGTCGAGGCACGACTTAAAGGCATAATTCCATCCTAGAATGATCTCAAGTCTGGTAATATTTGCACAACTCATGTAAAAGAGGGGATAGTAAACTGAAAATAGTTGGCTTACACTCGCCACGTCACAGAATTACAGTACAAGTCTCAAACATCATACATTAAGAGCACTACAACCCTCTAAGGGCAAAAGCCAAATGTCAAAGTACCAAACTCAGATAAATAAACCACAGGCGGATCGAATCCTAGTAAGAGACTCCACTACTGATCGTCCGGGTACCGCACATAGTACCGACTACGTTCCTCGTCGTACTCCCAATCCAGCTCGGTGCCATCACCTGGATAGCTCACAGCTGGACCTGCATCTGGTGTGTGAAGTAACTGTGAGCCACAGAGGACTCAGCAATCCCGTTCCTGGGTAACAGAACTATTTAAGCCTTTAGGTGAGGGAAAGGCTGAAGAAAAGAATAAGTCTGCAGCAGCAACTAGCATCTAGCTTACGTAAGTGAGAGCGAGAAGAGAAGGCCTCTGCGAGAAGTGATCACGAAGTGATCCTAGCTACAAGCTCCACAATCATAACCCCTCCGTGTTCAACTCCTGAATCCCGATTCGGAAATTGACAGTCACGGAACACACGCTGGTAGTGTATTAGTAACATTGTTTCAAGTTATCTACAACCGGAATTAACAAGCTCCCATCTGCCACATAACCGCGGGCACGGCTTTCGAAAGTTCAAACCCTGCAGGGGTGTTCCAACTTGACCCATTACAAGCCCACGATCCGCGGAGTCGCAACTCCAAAGTGGGAAGACCCGAGTATCCTCGGAATCCCGTGCTCAAGATATACCGAGCTAAGGTAAGGCTAATCCAGCAAATCCTCCCGGCGTGTCGACACCCTGATAGTAGCCGCGCGTATCTAAGTCTCAGGACACGACCGGATGGGTGAAGCTACGGGTGTATGCCAGATACCTCGAGTTGCCTCAAGGCGGCCCCGCAGGCTCCCCATTTCGGACCAACACTCATGTGGAGCACTGGCCCGGGGTTGTTGATTAAGAAAGAGGGTTAATTACTCCCTATGCATGTTTAGTTTGTTATTAGGCAAATAGTACCAATGTTGGGATTTGCTGGAAAAGACATAGCACTTAGCGGTTTATCGAGGGGGTCCCATACACCCCAACCGTGTTAGGAACGCATAATCAAGGAACATAAAACCGGCTTATACGGATCCTAACGGCATGAGTGGAACAAAACACCAAGCAAAAGGCTTAGCCTTCCACCCTTGCCAATATATAGATGATTTCATTTTAAAGCATTTACATAGTGTGATATAACCCAACCAAACTTCAACATGGAGCAAGCATCTTCACTTCACCTGCAACTAGCAACGCTATAAGAAGGGCTGAGCGAAGCGTACTTAGCCAAGCAATGGTTTGCATAGGTAGGTTGGTTAAACATGGCAATTGGTTACAAGTAGGAGGCTGACAAGAAGAACATGGGCATCGAGGCAAAACTATAGATCGAGACTACTAGCAATAGGCAAAGATAGTAATGTTATCGGGGTTCGGTCATCTTGCCCGAAGAGAAGTCGTTCGGATCGTAAGAAGGGTCCTCGTGCTCAACCTCGTTGGAAACCTCGTGCTCACCCTCGTACTCGGTCTCAGCTTCCGTCTCTAAACACAACAATCACACCAAGCACAAATCAACAAGATGCAATGCGCACTCGAAAAAACATGAATGCATGATGGATGCACTAAGGATGCACACGGAGCACGGAAAATATCACTCAAGCAAAACACCTCAAAACAAGATAACAAACTGATATTATTAATCTACACAGAAAAACAACCAAGTTTGATATAAAATTCGCTGAAATCGGAGTTACGGGCTAAAAGTTATGCCCGAAACAAGATTTGAGCGAAAGCTGAAAATTACAGCAACATGGCATCTTTGGAGCTCAAAATAATTAAGCTACAGCACCCAAAAAGCATGGCCAAGGACTTGAACACAAACTAGACATATAGTACAGCAACTAGGTCCAAAGTACACCCCCAACGGAGTCACGGATCAATAGCAATGATCTTGGACATATTGAACTTTACAATAAAATTCTGGCAGCAGAATTTTATTGAAACTTTAGAGCAAAAGATAAGCATGCTACAGCCACTCAAATGGACATGTGAGGACATGGAATGAAAGACAACAATATATACTACAAGGAACAACCAAAATCCACTCCAAAACTAACATGCTTTGTCCTAGAGCATCACACGAACATGGCATCGGAACGTTACAGATTTCAGACTTAGTGAAAAATCACTAAGTCCTAAAACAGCAATAACATCATGGCATATAAAAGAGCATGTTTAAGTCACCTCGAAACTAAACATGGCAAAGGGTAAGCACCTCATCAACATACACATGAAGGTGATCCCGAAACACACAAGCATGCTTCATTGAGATGAACACAACGATTGCAACTAGCTCAACAAGATGGCATTTCATAACAAGTGAAAACACCTCATATGAACATGGCACTTTGCAACGATGATAACAAGGCAATAATAAATCTACCATGCAACCTATCACATACAACACGTAGTTCGTGGCGAGACGAACACGTGGACATGTCATTTGCATCGTTTGGACAAACGAGCTAAAAGATATCACATGTCAAAGGTGGCATGAAAATAACACATAACAGCAGTTTATATCATGATGCACTCTTGCAACAGCAAAACAAGCCCCTAGATGATCTCTAACATGCATGACAACAACAGGTAAAACGTAGAGCACAACTCCACGAACGTCTGGACATATTACACGCGCAAAACGGAGCACCACAGTAAAAGTTACAGCAGGTCAAAGATTGCATTTCAGATCAGTAAAACAGGGACTTAGAAGGATAGAAGTCAACCTAGCAGATCAGATCTGGAAAAACTGAGACGGGCCGGCGGCTGCGGATCTGGCCTGGCAGAGGACTGGGCCGGCGGCGGCGAAGCGGGAGGCGGCCCACCCGGCGCGCGGCGGCTGGGCGGCGGTTGGGCCCGTGGGGCGAAGCGGGGCGGCGGCCCAGCTCGGTTGGAGGCGGGGCGAGGCGGCTCGGCCCAGCCGGCTGATGCGGCTCGGCGGCTGCGGGCTGGAGCGGGAGGCGGCCCGCGGGAGGCGCGGCGATGGCCTGGCGGCGCGGTTCGGTGGAAAGGCGATCCGGGCCGGGAGGAGGCGGCGAGCGCGCGGCCCGGTTGCCTCGGCCCAGGCGGGGCGATGAACTGGCGCGGTGGACCTCCCGGCGGGGAAGTGGTCCTGCGAGGCCCGCAGCGCCTGGCGACAGGGAGAAGGGCCGGTCGAGGACTCGGGCCTCCTGGCGGCGACGGGGATCTGGTCCCTCGGACCAGATCGAGCGACGGGGGGGAGAAGACGCTGCGGTCGACCGAACCGGTCAACGGTGCTGCGATCGATCCCAGGAGCTGGATCGAAGGATCCCTCGGGATCCGGAAGAACAGAGGGAGGAAAATTTAGGATATGGTCTGATCTGAAAGAAAAGGAAAAAAAAATAGAGGGGAAGGGGGAAGAAGAAGAGGACATGCCAAAATAGACTAGGGTCTATTATATAGCAGTTTTTTAGGGTTAGGAGGAGTTTTAGGAGCGCTAGAAGCCCTCCGATCGCGATCCGACGGATCCGATCGCGGGGATAGATATAAAAGGCCTAGACGGAGATAAAAGACTGCAGTAGGGGTGTTTCCGGGACACGAAGCGAAGGCACTTCGGACCCACACGGACAACGGATGGAAAAGTCAACGGAGTCCAAACGAGACGAGATTTGAGAGGCGGGTTGCACACAACAAAACAACAACACACAACACAACCTCGCGGCACACCGGTAACGTAAAATGCCCGAACAACAAAGTAGGCCTACGGGACTTCACGGACACGTGAGGGAGCTCCGGAACGCGAAACGGACAACGGGAAGGAACACGACGAACCGGAAACAACCCACAACACAAATGCAATGCAATGCACATGTCTACATAATATGAATGAATGCCACACACTCACACAACAAAAGGACGAAACCCCGAAAGACAAAGAACCCGAAATGGAGATAGATGAAGCCGGAGATATATTATATACCCAAAAGGGAAAGTATTACATCTGGGGCATTACAAACTCTCCTCTACTACAAAAAGATCTCGTCCCGAGATCTAGCACTGGAAAAAGGAAGGGTACTCGGAACGAAGATGATCTTCTCGTTCCCAGGTAGCTTCTCGGTCGGTGTGATGTGACCACTTGACTTTCAGAAACTTGATGGACTTGTTGCGAGTCTTGCGTTCGGTTTCTTCGAGAATGGCAACTGGATGCTCTCGGTAGGAAAGGTCTTGTTGAAGATCAATCTCCTCAAACGGAATCATGCGCTCAGGTGCCTTGAAGCATTTGCGAAGCTGAGACACATGGAAGACATCATGAACATTTGCAAAGTTGGAAGGGAGCTCGAGCTGATAGGCTAGATCGCCTCTTTTGCCAAGAATCTTGAAAGGCCCGACGTATCTAGGAGCAAGTTTTCCTTTGATACCGAATCTTTGGGTTCCTTTCATCGGAGAAACTCGGAGATAGACATGATCACAGATGTCGAAAGCCAAATCACGATGCTTTCCGTCATAGTAGCTCTTCTGACGCGACTGAGCGGCCTTGAGATTCTCACGTATGACTTTGCACATTTCTTCGGCTTCTGAGATCAAGTCATTGCCAAGAAGTTGGCGTTCTCCTGTTTCAGGCCAGTTGAGAGGGGTACGACACTTTCTGCCATAGAGAATTTCAAACGGTGCTTTGCTTGCACTTGCTTGAAAGCTGTTGTTGTAAGAGAACTCGGCAAATGGAAGGCAGTCTTCCCATTTCATGCCGAAGGAGATGACACAGGCTCTGAGCATATCTTCTAGAATCTGATTCACACGCTTGACTTGACCACTAGTCTGAGGGTGAAAGGCAGTGCTGAACCTGATCTTAGTGCCCATGGCGGACTGAAAGGAGTCCCAGAACCTTGATGTGAACAAGCTGCCACGGTCTGAGGATATCACTTGAGGAATGCCATGTAGGGACACAATTCTGGAAGTGTACAGCTCTGCAAGTTGAGCTGCATTGATTGATTCCTTGACTGGAAGAAAGTGAGCGACTTTGGTAAGCTTGTCAATCACCACAAAGATAGCATCATTTCCTCGCTTGGATTTAGGAAAGCCAGTGACGAAGTCCATTTCAATGTGGTCGAACTTCCACTCAGGAATAGGAAGAGGTTGGAGAAGACCGGCTGGACGTTGATGTTCTGCTTTCACTCTTCTGCATACATCACATTCGTTCACGAATTGGGCAATCTCCCTTTTCATGCGTGTCCACCAGTAAGACTGCTTGAGATCTTGGTACATCTTGGAACTGCCAGGATGAATGGAAAGGAGAGAATCATGAGCTTCTTCCATTATGAGCTTCCTGAGATCACCTTTGGGAACAACGAGTCTGTCCTCGAAGAACAAGGTATCTCTCTCATCAACACGGAAGCACTTATATTTTGGAGTGCCCTTTGCAATCCCATGTTTCACCTTCTTCACCATGGTATAACTGAGCTGGGCCTCACGGACTTGATCTTCCAAGGTAGGAGCAATTTGGAGATTTGCAAGAAAACCCTGCGGAACAACTTGAAGGTTGAGTTTCCTGAATGCTTCACAAAGCTCAGGCTGGTATGGCTTGATAAGAAGGCTGTTGCAATATGCCTTTCTGCTCAAAGCATCTGCAATCACATTCGCCTTGCCTGGAGTGTATTCAATGCTGGGGTTGTACTCTTGGATCATTTCAACCCAACGAGTCTGGCGGAGGTTCAGATGCGGCTGTGTGAAGATGTACTTCAAGCTCTTGTGATCAGTGAAGATGTCGACCTTTCTGCCCAACAACAGATGTCTCCACGTAATCAAAGCATGTACCACAGCTGCTATCTCGAGATCATGTGTGGGATAGTTCTTCTCACTTGGCTTGAGCTGCCGAGAAGTATATGCCACAATTCTCTTATCTTGCATAAGCACACCACCAAGACCTTGAAGAGAAGCGTCACAGAACACTTCATAGGGCTTGGTTTCATCCGGAGGAGTCAGAACTGGAGCAGAGACAAGCTTCTCTTTGAGGGTTTTGAATGCCACTTCACAATCGGGAGACCAATAGTATTTGACATTCTTCTGAAGCAAGTTGGAAAGAGGCTTGGCAATCTTGGAGAAGTTCTCCACAAACCTTCTGCAATAGCTGGCAAGACCCAGAAAACTGCGGAGCTGCTTGACGTTCTGAGGAGCTTCCCAGTTGACAATTGCTTCAACTTTCTCGGGATTAACCGCAATACCGTCAGCTGAGATGATGTGGCCCAGGTACAAAACCTTATCGAGCCAAAACTCGCACTTGGAGAACTTGGCATAGAATTTATGCTCTCGGAGTCGATCAAGAACCAGACGCAAGTGCTTTTCGTGATCTTCTTCATTCTTTGAAAACACAGAATATCATCCAGATACACGAGCACAAACTCTCCAGTATAGGGGTTGAAGATGTAATGCATCATCCTTGAAAAGGTAGGAGGAGCATTGGCGAGACCGAAGGACATGACGGTATACTCGTATGAACCGTAGCTCGTTCTGAAGGCCGTCTTGGGAATGTCTTCCTCGCGAATGCGAATTTGATGATAGCCCATTCGGAGGTCAAGCTTAGAGAACACTTTAGCTCCTTTGAGCTGCTCAAAGAGTTCGTTGATGTTGGGGAGCGGATACTTGTTCTTAATCGTCTTCTTGTTCAATGGCCGGTAGTCAACACAGAGACGCTCCGTGCCATCTTTCTTCTTGACAAATAAGACACCACAGCCCCACGGAGATGTACTCGGTCTGATGAGACCCATACTCTCCTGCTTATCAAGCTGCTTCTTCAATTCCTTCAATTCATCTGGAGAGAGCTTGTATGGACGCCGGCAAGCAGGTTCGGTGCCCGGCTCGAGTTCAATGACAAACTCCACCTGACGGTGTGGAGGCATGCCTGGAAGATCTTCTAGAAAGACGTCTTGATATTCGTTCACCACTGGAATTTGCTCTATGGCATTAATTTCACCCTTATCATTGAGAGAGAAAAGCCGAATAGTATTATCCCTGGAGGCGAAGATAATCACATCTTCATCAGAATGAGTCAACTTGACTTCCTTTTGAGCACAATCAATGTGAGCATCATGCTGAGAAAGCCAATCCATTCCGAGAATGAGGTCAATATCAGAATGACCAAGAACCACCGGAGAAGCCAAAAATTGATAGTCACCCATGCGAATAGAAACATCCGGAGCATATATGTTGGAAGACATACGTCTCCCCGGAGAAATAACTTGCAACTTCTGAGGCAGACTTTGGATGTCAACATTATACTTGGATGCAAATGGTTGAGACATGAAAGAGCATGAAGCACCCGAATCAAATAACACTTTAGCTGGAAAAGAGTTCACTGGAAGGTTACCCAGAATGACATCAGAAGAAGCCTCCGCTTGTGCTGCATTCATCAGATTAACCCTTGCAGACTTTGGATCATGCTTGACAATAGCTGAACTCATAGGTGGAGGAGGAGGAAGACGCTTCGTATTCGGACATCTGTTGGCATAATGACCCTTCTGGCCACACTTGTTGCACACCACTTCAGAGAGAGGACGGAAATGAGAGCCACTGGACTTGGAGCCTTGAGACTGAAACTGCTTCTTCGACTGGTTGCTTGGGTTGGGTGGGTGGGAGAAACCACGACCACTAGAGTTCTTGTTGTTGGAGTTGTTGTAGTTGTTGGAGTTGTTGTATGGAGCTCGAATCACTGGAGGAGGAGGAAGCCAGAATTTCTGTTGTTTCGCAGCCAACTGAGACGATGAGGAAGAGTGAACAGCATCTCGAATTCTCTTCTTAGAAGCCTCCATCTTAAGCTGAGCTGCTTCTTGTTTCAAAGCCATGTTATAGAACTTATCGAATTCGTCTGGCTCGAACAAAGTGAGAGCAAGCTGAAGTTCATCTTTGAGACCTCCACGGAACTGATAGATTTTACTCTTTGCATCAGGAATGTCTTGCTTTGCATAACGAGCGAGGTTTTGGAACTTGACATTATACTGATAGACTGTCATGGAGCCCTGCTTGAGGTTGCGGAATTGCTCACGCATACCCTCGATGACACTTGTAGGAATGTGGTGCGAGCGGAAATCCTTGCAGAAATTCTCCCAAGAGATCACTTGACCTGGCCTTGAGTCTTTGTACTGCTGCCACCAGTCAGCTGCTTGATCTTTCAGTTGGAAGGCTGCAAACTTCACATAGTCATCTTCTTTCACGTTACTGCACTCAAAATGCTTCTTTATGTCGGTCAACCAATCCTCAGCATCAAGAGGGTCGACACAGTAACTGAAAGCTTTAGGATTGTTAGCCAGGAACTGGTTGAGAGTAGCATGGTGCTGCTGGAAGAAGTTGCCTTGGTTCACTGGAACACCCTGATTAGCTTGATTAGCTTGCATAGCTTGCATTTGCTGCATCATCTGCATCATCAACTGAGTGTTCTGAGCTGTAGTTTGCATAATTGCTCTCCAAGCCTCAGGCGGAGGAGGAGGAGAAGGAGGACGTTCTGGAACCTCTTCACCCTCTGGGTTAGCATTCGGAACCCTTTTCGGAGCCATCCTGTAAGAGATGACCACGAATCAGCAATTGATTGACAAAAGGAATAAGCTGAATCAATGGAATGAATTGCAACAAGTCTTCACAATAATCATTCGAACAATAAGAACGAATGAAATCATCCGAACAAGAGGAACGAATGATATTCTCAGTTAATTGATAACATCAGTCTTCACGAGAAGCCACATAGGGATCAAAATGAAAAATAAGAAAAACAACAAGGTACGGACAGGAACAAACACAAGAGAGGAGTTTCGTTCTAACATCTTTGTGCTGAAAGTATATGAACGCGTTACGAAAAGGTTTTGCAATCCCCGGATCAGCATAGCCAAGGACCCTTTAAGATGCAACTCCTGATAGTAACATCGGTCATATAACCCCTTCACTCAATGTCGAACCCCGAACTCACTAACCTGCATTCGTTGGAAGAATGCCTACGATCTACTGGATAAAACCCACCTATAGTTTTCCGAAAGATTCCAGTTATGCAATCAGGTGTTGGGGATACACGGGAAGCACCGCGCAATCAACTCTAAACCTACATCCAGGTGTATCCATCCTTCAACACATAACCAGTCTTTCTCGGAAACTGTGTACCTCGGACCTTCGAAAAGCATCCACTATAACAAGCTATGGCAATACTCCCGAACTACCTCCCCAGTACTGGGTGATGTCGGGGTTATCTTGCCACTGGCCGTATAGGGGAGATTTTCGATGTCGGCCGTCTTAAGTATTTAGTACTGTCGCGATATGCTTGTTACAATGATACCCTGAAGCTCAACTCCTCGGTAACAGGAGGCATCGGGAACAATATCCTTGTGACAAGAACATCGAAACAATCCCAGAATACTCGCGGGATTCCTAAAAATAAATTTGTGCAAATTTTGAAGATAGGAGAGACAAGAGTAGACGTCAGGAGTCCTCACCAGAGAGAAAGGGGATGAAAAGCAAAGAAATCCTACTCTCCGATATAATATAGGACTCAAAAAGTTTTCAGTGTGTGCCTAGACTCAACCGTCAACGGTTCGATCAAACAGTGGGGGCTCCTAGGTCGGAGAAGGCTCTGAATACCAACTTGTAATGCCCAGGATGGAGTTATACCTCCTACGTGTCGAGGCACGACTTAAAGGCATAATTCCATCCTAGAATGATCTCAAGTCTGGTAATCTTTGCACAACTCATGTAAAAGAGGGGATAGTAAACTGAAAATAGTTGGCTTACACTTGCCACGTCACAGAATTACAGTACAAGTCTCAAACATCATACATTAAGAGCACTACAACCCTCTAAGGGCAAAAGCCAAATGTCAAAGTACCAAACTCAGATAAATAAACCACACGCGGATCGAATCCTAGTAAGAGACTCCACTACTGATCGTCCGGGTACCGCACATAGTACCGACTACGCTCCTCGTCGTACTCCCAATCCAGCTCGGTGCCATCACCTGGATAGCTCACAGCTGGACCTGCATCTGGTGTGTGAAGTAACTGTGAGCCACAGAGGACTCAGCAATCCCGTTCCTGGGTAACAGAACTATTTAAGCCTTTAGGTGAGGGAAAGGCTGAAGAAAAGAATAAGTCTGCAGCAGCAACTAGCATCTAGCTTACGTAAGTGAGAGCGAGAAGAGAAGGCCTCTGCGAGAAGTGATCACGAAGTGATCCTAGCTACAAGCTCCACAATCATAACCCCTCCGTGTTCAACTCCCGAATCCCGATTCGGAAATTGACAGTCACGGAACACACGCTGGTAGTGTATTAGTAACATTGTGTCAAGTTATCTACAACGGGAATTAACAAGCTCCCATCTGCCACATAACCGCGGGCACGGCTTTTGAAAGTTCAAACCCTGCAGGGGTGTTCCAACTTGACCCATTACAAGCCCACGATCCGCGGACTCGCTACTCCAAAGTGGGAAAACCCGAGTATCCTCGGAATCCCGTGCTCAAGATATACCGAGCTAAGGTAAGGCTAATCCAGCAAATCCTCCCGGCGTGTCGACACCCTGATAGTAGCCGCGCGTATCTAAGTCTCAGGACACGACCGGATGGGTGAAGCTACGGGTGTATGCCAGATACCTCGAGTTGCCTCAAGGCGGCCCCGCAGGCTCCCCGTTTCGGACCAACACTCATGTGGAGCATTGGCCCGGGGTTGTTGATTAAGAAAGAGGGTTAATTACTCCCTATGCATGTTTAGTTTGTTATTAGGCAAATAGTACCAATGTTGGGATTTGCTGGAAAAGACTTAGCACATAGCGGTTTATCGAGGGGGTCCCATACACCCCAACCGTGTTAGGAACGCATAATCAAGGAACATAAAACTGGCTTATACGGATCCTAACGGCATGAGTGGAACAAAACACCAAGCAAAAGGCTTAGCCTTCCACCCTTGCCAATATATAGATGATTTCATTTTAAAGCATTTACATAGTGTGATATAACCCAACCAAACTTCAACATGGAGCAAGCATCTTCACTTCACCTGCAACTAGCAACGCTATAAGAAGGGCTGAGCGAAGCGTACTTAGCCAAGCAATGGTTTGCATAGGTAGGTTGGTTAAACATGGCAATTGGTTACAAGTAGGAGGCTGACAAGAAGAACATGGGCATCGAGGCAAAACTATAGATCGAGACTACTAGCAATAGGCAAAGATAGTAATGTTATCGGGGTTCGGTCATCTTGCCTGAAGAGAAGTCGTTCGGATCGTAAGAAGGGTCCTCGTGCTCAACCTCATTGGAAACCTCGTGCTCACCCTCGTACTCGGTCTCAGCTTCCGGCTCTAAACACAACAATCACACCAAGCACAAATCAACAAGATGCAATGCGCACTCGAAAAAACATGAATGCATGATGGATGCACTAAGGATGCACACGGAGCACGGAAAATATCACTCAAGCAAAACACCTTAAAACAAGATAACAAACTGATATTATTAATCTACACAGAAAAACAACCAAGTTTGATATAAAATTCGCTGAAATCGGAGTTACGGGCTAAAAGTTATGCCCGAAACAAGATTTGAGCGAAAGCTGAAAATTACAGCAACATGGCATCTTTGGAGCTCAAAATAATTAAGCTACAGCACCCAAAAAGCATGGCCAAGGACTTGAACACAAACTAGACATATAGTATAGCAACTAGGTCCAAAGTGCACCCCCAACGGAGTCACGGATCAATAGCAATGATCTTGGACATATTGAACTTTACAATAAAATTCTGGCAGCAGAATTTTATTGAAACTTTAGAGCAAAAGATAAGCATGCTACATCCACTCAAATGGACATGTGAGGACATGGATGGAAAGACAACAATATATACTACAAGGAACAACCAAAATCCACTCCAAAACTAACATGCTTTGTCCTAGAGCATCACACGAACATGGCATCGGAACGTTACAGATTTCAGACTTAGTGAAAAATCACTAAGTCCTAAAACAGCAATAACATCATGGCATATAAAAGAGCATGTTTAAGTCACCTCGAAACTAAACATGGCAAAGGGTAAGCACCTCATCAACATACACATGAAGGTGATCCCGAAACACACAAGCATGCTTCATTGAGATGAACACAACGATTGCAACTAGCTCAACAAGATGGCATTTCATAACAAGTGAAAACACCTCATATGAACATGGCACTTTGCAACGATGATAACAAGGCAATAATAAATCTACCATGCAACCTATCACATACAACACGTAGTTCGTGGCGAGACGAACACGTGGACATGTCATTTGCATCGTTTGGACAAACGAGCTAAAAGATATCACATGTCAAAGGTGGCATGAAAATAACACATAACAGCAGTTTATATCATGATGCACTCTTGCAACAGCAAAACAAGCCCCTAGATGATCTCTAACATGCATGACAACAACAGGTAAAACGTAGAGCACAACTCCACGAACGTCTGGACATATTACACGCGCAAAACGGAGCACCACAGTAAAAGTTACAACAGGTCAAAGATTGCATTTCAGATCAGTAAAACAGGGACTTAGAAGGATAGAAGTCAACCTAGCAGATCAGATCTGGAAAAACTGAGACGGGCCGGCGGCTGCGGATCTGGCCCGGCGGAGGACTGGGCCGGCGGCGGCGAAGCGGGAGGCGGCCCACCCGGCGCGCGGCGGCTGGGCGGCGGTTGGGCCCGTGGGGCGAAGCGGGGCGGTGGCCCAGCTCGGTTGGAGGCGGGGCGAGGCGGCTCGGCCCAGCCGGCTGATGCGGCTCGGCGGCTGCGGGGTGGAGCGGGAGGCGGCCCGCGGGAGGCGCGGCGATGGCCTGGCGGCGCGGTTCGGTGGAAAGGCGATCCGGGCCGGGAGGAGGCGGCGAGCGTGCGGCCCGGTTGCCTCGGCCCAGGCGGGGCGATGAACTGGCGCGGTGGACCTCCCGGCGGGGAAGTGGTCCTGCGAGGCCCGCAGCGCCTGGCGACAGGGAGAAGGGCCGGTCGAGGACTCGGGCCTCCTGGCGGCGACGGGGATCTGGTCCCTCGGACCAGATCGAGCGACGGGGGGGAGAAGACGCTGCGGTCGACCGAACCGGTCAACGGTGCTGTGATCGATCCCAGGAGCTGGATCGAAGGATCCCTCGGGATCCGGAAGAACAGAGGGAGGAAAATTTAGGATCTGGTTTGATCTGAAAGAAAAGGAAAAAAAAATAGAGGGGAAGGGGGAAGAAGAAGAGGACATGCCAAAATAGACTAGGGTCTATTATATAGCAGTTTTTTAGGGTTAGGAGGAGTTTTAGGAGCGCTAGAAGCCCTCCGATCGCGATCCGACGGATCCGATCGCGGGGATAGATATAAAAGGCCTAGACGGAGATAAAAGACTGCAGTAGGTGTGTTTCCGGGACACGAAGCGAAGGCACTTCGGACCCACACGGACAACGGATGGAAAAGTCAACGGAGTCCAAACGAGACGAGATTTGAGAGGCGGGTTGCACACAACAAAACAACAACACACAACACAACCTCGCGGCACACCGGTAACGTAAAACGCCCGAACAACAAAGTAGGCCTACGGGACGTCACAGACACGTGAGGGAGCTCCGGAACGCGAAACGGACAACGGGAAGGAACACGACGAACCGGAAACAACCCACAACACAAATGCAATGCAATGCACATGTCTACATGATATGAATGAATGCCACACACTCACACAACAAAAGGACGAAAGCCCAAAAGACAAAGAACCCGAAATGGAGATAGATGAAGCCGGAGATATATTATATACCCAAAAGGGAAAGTATTACATCCGGGGCATTACACGTTCCCTCTTGGAGTTACTACCTACTACTCGGCCAAAGCAATAAACAGCAACGGAGAACATGCAAGAATTACTCAAGAACATAAATATAAAAGAGGTGAATCAAATATATTACTCACACACAATCTGAACATAATCTCATAATCCATCGGATCCCAGCAAACTCAGCAGAGCAACAGCATAAAGATTACATATGTGCCTCGATCATGTAGGGCAGCTCACGAGGTCTAAACCATGAAGAACAAAGAGGGGAGGAGAACATCACATAGCTACTGGTCATGGACCCATGGTCCAAGGTGGACTACTCACGACTCATCTGGGAAGCGTCCATGGTGGTGGAGAAGCTCCCGGTGGTGATTCTCCCCTCCGGCAGGGTGCCGGGAAGAGTTCTCCTGGTGCTCCCGATCTTGGAAGCGCGGCGGCGGTGGCGGAACAGAGGCGAGATCGCGAAAAAGGGTTCCGTCCTCGAGGGTTTCGGGACGCGTGGAATATATATGCGAAGGAGGGTCACCAGAGGCGGAGAGGGGGCCCCAGGCGCCCTGCCTGGGCGGCCAGGGGTGGGGCCGCCCCGGGTGGCCGCCTGGGCAACCCCAGGCTCCCCCCTGGCCCTGCTTTGGTTTTTCTTGAAGCTCCCGTTACGCTGATTTTTCCTGTATTTTTCCCGGAATTTTTAGGGCACTTTTAATATGGGGGAAACCTGAAATAGAAAAACAGCAGAAAACAGGAACTGGCACTGTGGTGCACTGAGTTAATAGGTTAGTCCAAATATGATCAAAAGTGTATGGAAGTGCATAAATATCATAGCAATATCACACAAAGAGGCATGGAGCAAGCAGAAATTATAGATACATTTTGGACGTATCAACATCCCCAATCTTAATTCCTGCTCGTCCTCGAGTAGGTAAATGATAACAAGCATAATTTCTGTGGTGACATGCTATCAACCATATAAGAACTTTTAAGTAAAGCAATCAAGGCATGTAATTCAATTCAAGTCATAATAAGCAAGAGTCTATATTAGCATTGTAACAAGTAACATAAGAACATAAAGGTGCAAGAGCTCTCGCTGTCCGTGACTCGAATGTCTCCAAATGGTGTTTGCGTGCAAGAAAGGGGATAGGGATATATGAGAGAGTAAAACATAGTTTTTGTATTGTTGAGAACTTAATCTACTAAAGTGTCACACTTGGTCTTCTTTGGAACCTTATCTTGACTCATCCCCAGACCGTCAGCCAGGTAGATGTCAAAATGATCCACTCCCTTTCGATATTTTGAGCACTCATGCAATGGATGAGCATAAGCAAGAAAGTTGACACTTAGGATGGCAAAGAAAGAAAAATGATGAAGGGGGAAGACAAAAAAAAGGTGTGAAAGGCTCACATCAATAAGGACAATCATCGGCGAGAGAAAGCCAAATGATAGATATGATGTGGGGAGTAGGGATTGCCATGCAACGGATGCACATATGAGCTAAGGTAAGCTCTCCAATGGAACTAGTGGGGGTGCATCCAACTTGCTTGCTCAAGAAGACCTAGAGCTCTTTTGAGGAGGCTCATCATTGGAATATACAAGCCAAGTTCTATAGTGTGAAGGTCCCCACATAGCTATATGCATGAATGATAATCTCTATGGAGCACAAGGTATAAGATGGAGTACGAGTGTGGATCTCTCAAAAGAAATTAGTAGTGTGCCCCCTTCTCTCTTTTTATTTCTTTTTCTCTTTTTTCTCTTTTTTTTTATTTTTTTGTGGCCTCAATGGCTCTTTCTATTTAACTCTCATTTGTCCTCTTTGGGATCTTTTGATTTTGTCCTCTTTGGGATCTTTTCCTCACTTTAGGGGCAACACTCTATATATTACAAGAAGTATAGAAGATCTTTCACACTTTAAAAAAGTACTCAACATAAAGAAACTGAAACTATCATGATGTATGCAAATGTATGCCTCTGTCGGTGTAGCAGGATATGCAATGATACTAGCGCGTCATGTAGCAATGATTAGGGCAATGCCCAACTAGCATGCGGCTCATCGATCAAGCAAAAAAGCATGTATGACATGAAGATCAAGTCATGAGAAGATGGATGTTGCATGGCAATGTATCTCGGAAAGGCTATGGAAATGCCTTGATAGGTAGGTATGGTGGCTGTTTTGAGGAAGGATATAATGAGGCTTATGATGACATAGCGTATCGTGCCAAGGATTTGGATGCACCGGTGAAGTATCTGCCAACTCTCGAGGTGAGAAAGGGCAATGCACGGTACCGAAGAGGCTAGAAAATATGGCTAGGTGGAAGTGTCAACTTTCGAATACTCACATTAGTCCGAAGAACTCATGCACTTATTATCGGTAACTCTCAATCTAATTAGGAGGTTCACAAAGAGACAAGTACCCCGAGGAGGAGTGTATGGGGGTTTGGTTATCCTTGCGCATCCTCGACTCATGGTACGTGAGTGTTCTCTAATATTCGATCCGTCCAAAGATTAGTGATCCATTTAGTAGCTAAAGTTCTCAACTATTTGTAGGTTTTCGAAAATAAACACGGATTGCCCAAAATACGACATCTATCACTAATAGGCTAAAGCTCTTGACACCAAAAGTTCAGACATTACTCATGGCAATACCTCAAAACTATTGCAAGTTACTACTAAAATTAAATAGCAACCTCAATTACCTACTTTAAGTTAAGACACACATCTCAGTGCAACAGGCAAACTCTCTTAACAAGATAAACGTGAAAACTCAAGAGAGTTCAGCAACCAACTAAACAAAAGCTCTTTAAAAAGAAAAGCATGAAAACTAAGAGCTAAACATGACAGCAGCTATGGAAAGACAAAGAACACACACGGCAAAGATAAGCATGAAAATCCTATGTTGTGTTCTATGTTGAAGTGGAGCGTGTTTCTCTCCCACACAAAGAAAGCTGGGTTCTAACTTGTTATGATCAGCAAGCAAAGCTAAAGAAAATTAAAAAGGAAACTAAAAGCAAGACGCTCCAAGCATAGCACATAACACATGAAGTGATAATTACAGTGGAACGAAAGACGAACTGATAATTGTTGATGGAGAAGGGGATGCATGGGGGCATCCCCAAGCTTAGACTCTTGAGTCTTCTTGAATATTTCTTGGGGGTGCACGGGGGCATCCCCAAGCTTGAGCGTTTGACCCTCCTGAATCTTTTTATCATCTTCCCTCGCACACTTGAAAACTCCCTTCATACATAACTCATCATAATCTGATTAGCGAGGTTAGTACCCACAATAACATAATTTTTCCCTACTGGAAATAAGGATAATCTTGAATAGATACTGTTTCTCAAGATTGCCAAAAGGTTTTTTGCAAAGAAAAAGTAAGCTCAAGGTTTGCAAAACGAAGAAAAGGCAAAACAGGACAGAATCTGTGAAAAACAGACCAGCAGGTAGTAAATAATTTTTTCGGGGCACTTCTGCAACTCAAATAAAAAAACTAAGAACAGACGCCCGAAAGCCAATTGTATAGAGCACGCTGTCAAAACAATTCAGATCAAAAAGATGATCTGGTGATTTTATACGAATTTTTCTGTCCAAGGACAGAATCTGTTTTCTGGACAGCACGTCACAACTTTTGAACTTTCTTGCAATCGGATGCTAAACTTGGCACAAAGCTGAAAAGAAAAGATACAATGATGATGCTACTGTAGTAACAAACATCAAGACACAACAAAAGAAAAATATAAATCCTAATTCGTTGTGGGATGCCTCCCAAAAGCGCTTTCTTTTATGCCTTTAAGCTAGGCATGATGCAAAAAGAGAGGATCAAGTTTTATCAAGAGTAAAAGAATAGCTAGCCCGTGTAACGGACTCAAAAGGCTACTTAATCTTCTTTCTAGGGAAGTGTTCCATTCCTTTCTTGAGAGGGAATTGGAATTTTATATTCCCCTCTTTCATGTCAATGATAGCACCAACGGTGCGAAGAAAATGACGTCCCAAAATAATTGGACATGGAGGTTCACATTCAATATCCATAATAGTAAAATCAACGGGAACATAATTGTCATTGACAACGATAAGAACATCGTCGATCTTCCCCAAAGGTTTCTTTACGGAAGAATCAACAAGACGAACACCAAAAGAACAAGGATCAAAAGATTTCAATTTAAACACATCATATATTCTTTTGGGCATAACGGAGGTACTAGCTCCAACATCACATAAAGCATAGCAAGAGAAGTTATTCAACTTAATTTTAATCATAGGATCCCAACCATCTTCTAGCTTTCTAGGTATGGAGGCTTCTACCCTAAGCTTCTCCTCCCTAGCTTTGATAAGAGCATTAGTGATATGCTCCGTGAAGGCAAGATTAAGTGTGCTAGTGTGGGGATCTCTAGACATCTTGTGAAGAAAACTAATAACTTCTGAGAGACTACAATTATCAAAATCAATTTTATCATTATTGAGCAGAATTGTAGTGTCATCTTCTCTGTTTGAATTGCTCTCTATTATAAGAGTTTGGACGTCTTCCCAAGTTTGGGGAAGTGTGGGAGCAACTTTAAACAGAGGCTCATACTTTTTTCCTGGAAGACCATGCCATGGGCATAACTCTCCATTAAAACTAACATAATCACAAGGTTTATTACTTTTGTAGATCCCGACAGTGGTGATTGGTGTGATGGAAGAAGGGTGTACTCCTCCCACTTAGTGTTTTTGGTGGAACCCATAGCAGCAGCAAGCAAGATAACTATTTTTGTGATTTTTGGTAAGGGACACTAAAGCAAAAACTGAAAGGTAAACTAACAAGACTAAAAAGCAAAGATAAAAGATAGCGTGCAACTCCCCTATCTTGAAGAGTGGAGTCCCCGGCAACGGCGCCAGAAACTTTGTTTGATGGCTTCTTGCCCCTCGTTGGTTACCCCAAGTGGAAGGTTTGAGATGTAGCATAGTAGCAAGTTTCCCTTGGCAAAGGTACCAAGGATCGAATCCCGTGAGACTCCGAGGGTCGACAAGAAGGTGTCAACGGCGCCAGAAACTTAGCGGTTGACAGGACCTGCACACAGATACAAATAACTTTTCTCCCAACCAGTACAGAGAGGTTGTCAATCCCTCCGGCCTTGTCGTTTACAAAGGATCAAACACAAGAGATAATAGTGATAGGTATGACTGCAACTAGGAAATAAGAACAAGAAGTAAATAGCGGGTGTGATCAGTGATGGTAATATGGACCGGGGTCCCATGATGTTCACTAGTGATGTCTCTCTCCCAAAAGACGATAAAACAGCAAAGCGAGGTAAACAAATTACAACTGGGCAATTGACAGGATTATGTGCGCAAACCAATGCTAACTATGGTGTAAAGAAAGGTAGAGGCTCAAAAGCATGGGCGATACGCCAAGGCAAGTAGACCGAAATCCATCTGCATCTACTACTAATCATCCACCTTGAGATATCTATCCAGAACATCTCGCTGGTATTAAGTTGCGAATCCCACCCAAAGTGTAAACTCAAAGCAACAGACAACAGCATTAAAAGAACTTTGTGTAAAGTAAACAATCCTTGAACCAGCGAGTACAAGCACCGTTGTTTTCCCCCTTGTGGCAACAGCACATCCCCTAGACTCATGTTTTTGTCACTCAAACTAGTCATCAAGGGGCATGAACCCACAATCAAGCATAACGTTCCCTCTTGGAGTTACTACCTACTACTCGGCCAAAGCAATAAACAGCAACGGAGAACATGCAAGAATTACTCAAGAACATAAATATAAAAGAGGTGAATCAAATATATTACTCACACACAATCTAAACATAATCTCATAATCCATGGATCCCAGCAAACTCAGCAGAGCAACAGCATAAAGATTACATATGTGCCTCGATCATGTAGGGCAGCTCACGAGGTCTAAACCATGAAGAACAAAGAGGGGAGGAGAACATCACATAGCTACTGGTCATGGACCCATGGTCCAAGGTGGACTACTCACGACTCATCCGGGAAGCGTCCATGGTGGTGGAGAAGCTCCCGGTGATGATTCTCCCCTCCGGCAGGGTGCCGTGAAGAGTTCTCCTGGTGCTCCCGATCTTGGAAGCCCGGCGGCGGCGGAACAGAGGCGAGATCGCGAAAAAGGGTTCCGTCCTCGAGGGTTTCGGGACGCGTGGAATATATATGCGAAGGGGGTCACCAGAGACGGAGAGGGGGGCCCAGGCGCCCTGCCTGGGCTGCCAGGGGTGGGGCCGCCCCGGGTGGCCGCCTGGGCCTCCCCAGGCTCCCCTCTGGCCCAGCTTTGGTTTTTCTTGAAGCTCCCGTTATGCTGATTTTTCCTGTATTTTTCCCGGAATTTTTAGGGCACTTTTAATATGGGGGAAACCTGAAATAGAAAAACAGCAAAAAAAACAGGAACTGGCACTGTGGTGCACTAAGTTAATAGGTTAGTCCAAATATGATCAAAAGTGCATGGAAGTGCATAAATATCATAGCAATATCACACAAAAGAGGCATGGAGCAAGCAGAAATTATAGATACGTTTTGGACGTATCAGCGAGCCAGCCCTCGCCTAAGTTAAAAAACTACTCCGAGTGAGAGCATCCCTCCCACTCAGGAGCTTAGCCGCGAGCCAGTCCTCGCCTAAGTTAAAACTACTCCAAGTGAGAGCACCCCACCCCCACTCAGGGGCTTAGCCACGAGCCAGCCCTCGCCTAAGTCAAAAATTACTCCGAGTGAGAGCATACCTCTCACTCGAGACTTAGCTGCGAGCCAGTCCTTGCTTAAGTTAAAAACTACTCCGAGTGAGAGGATCCCTTTCACTCGGAGGCTTAGTCGCGCTCCAACTTCGCCCAAGGTGCAACAAGAATCAACCGAACAAGCAAATGGAAAGCAAACATTTAGATAAGTTCATAATATCGAGCAAAGATCAAAGTACTCAGGCAGAAGGCTCGCATGAGTTCTAACGATTACAAAACCACTCGGCATACCAAGGCAAATAGAAGTTTCAGTCGAGATACTCAAGGACTTAAAGTTTCTTATGCGCCTGGAGGGCTCGCTGGCTCGACGAAGGTGTCGATGTCGAATCCATCTGCAATCCGAGTGGCAGTATCAATGAAAGTTTCCATGAAGGACTGGAACTGGAGCTTCTTTGTGTTCGTGACCTAAAGAGCTGCCAACTTTTCCTCCTTGGCATCTCGACAATGGACGTGAACGAGTGAAAGCGCCACGTCCGCCCCACAGCGAGCAGATGATTTTTTCCACTCCTCCACTCAGACAGGGATGTCGTTGAGGCACGCCATCATAGACTCAAGGTCGTTCTGGAATGTGTCTTGGGGCCACAACTCCTTGTCAATCTGCACGAGCGCAACCCTCAAACGAGTGATGTATCCCAAGACATCCTCGAGACGAGCTTCCAGTCGCAGCATATTCAAAACCTCTGCATCCTTGACAAGCGACTTGGTCGGGTCAAGACCTGTCTCAATCCGATCAGTCTCTTGCTCAAAATCCTGGCAGAACTCTGATCATCAAAGAAAGGATCAGTTACGACACAAGTATTTCACTCGGAATGGTAAACCGCACAAGAAATTCATTCGTACAAAGAGAGGGTACCTTCCAGCATGCGGTACATCTTCTTCGCGAAGCCCCCCCAGATACTTTTCCAGCGCATCTCTCTTTTGCGTGAGTTCTGCAACCTTGTCGTTCAGGCATGTCCGCTCCAGCTAAAAAGCACTCGCCTGGTCTTCAACCTTCTTAGCCCACTCGGCTTGCTCCTTTTTGAGTTCTTCAATAGCAGTCTTTAGGGCAGCGTTCTCTTCCTCAAGTTTGCTGACCGAAGCCAACTTCACTTTAGCAACTCGCTTCTTCTCTCTGGCCGTCTTCTGTGCTGCAGGGAGATATTTGTATTTCTCCTCCAAGGCCTGTTTCATGGTGTCTAAAGAAACAACGGTCCCAAGTTGAGCTTGTAGCCGACGATTTTCACTATGCACATCTGTTCGAGTGTGTCACAACCCTAGTTCTGGTATGCACTAGGTTAGTTCTTGTGGTTTGCATCATGTTTAAATTTTCAAATGAATTTGAAATGAGGTCTTGTGAAACCCTCAGAAACCCTATTGAAAATGACCCAAATAAAAGTTGCTCCAAAAAGGTCCAGGAAAATGTTCATGTGGCCCTCTAAAAATATTGGTCAGAGATAAAAATCAAACCAATATTATTAGGAGCTCATAAGTATTTATTTTGGGCATTTGGAATTAATGCAATAGCTATTTTGCTTGGATATATATATTATATATTTTATATATGTCCAAAATTCTGGTTCTTTATTTTTAGGGGTTTGGGTTCTTTCCTAGGTCCCTGCAAAATAAAATGTCAGAAGAAAATAAATGATTTAGTTTGGAAATTAAATCAAAACAAATGTCAGAAGAAAATAGAAAAGAAAAACTAAAAAGGGCAGCTTACCTGTGCTGGCCCAGCACAGCACGGCCTGGCCGGCCCAGCTGGCCAGCCCAGCCCGCTCCTCCCTGTCGTCTTCCTCCTCGACAGAAGGACGAGCGTGTGCTCGTCGTGCGCCGGCCACGCGTCGCACCACCTCCTGCTTCCCGCCGCTGCCGACGCGCCTGGACGTCTCTGGACGACGCCACGCACCCCCCTGGACCT
>LR738711.1:650207531-650321971 GCA_902687465.1 Secale cereale | reverse complement strand
CTGGTGCTCCTCCTCACGAACGCCCAAACGCCACCGTCGCCGCGGCTCGCCGTAGTCGTGGCCACCGTCCCCCTCTCGCCTCGCTGGAGTGCCCAGAAGCTCCGCACCGCTCCTCTCCTTCTCCTCGCCGAGCTGCCCGACGCCAAGAGCCCCTGGAGCGCCGTCGACGACCTCGTCTTCAACCTGCGGCCGTGAAGATCGCCGGCGACCCTGCGCCCGCTCCGACGCGTCCCCGAGCTCGCTGACGACGCCTTTGAGATCGCCGTGAGCTCCTCTATCTTTCCCCCCTTCTCCCGTGCTCGCGCCTGCCCCCTAGCCCCGTTTCCTCCCGTGGCCGAGAGCTTCTCGCCGCCGGCCATGGAGTAGCCGTGGCCACAGCCGCACGAGCTCACATCGGAGCACGTCATCGTGCTCAGGAAGCTCCCAGCAGTCTAACGCACACACTCCCTCGCCTTCACGTGCACCGCAGCACCTAAACCGACGAAGCCCGAACTCCGGCCGCCGCTGGGCTCGACGCCGGCGATGATTCCGGCCGCTCCAGCTGCTGCCACCTAGCGCGTTGGATGCGCAAGAGGCTGCGCATCCCGTAGCTGCCCTCCGCCGCTCGAATGGTCGACGGAGGCGAGTTTCCGACGCCCTCCGCCGCATTCGGCCTCGCCGGCGGCTAACCGCCGGTGGGATTTGACCCAAACCCACTGGGTTTGACTTCCCTTAGCCTATGACATGTGGGGCCACCTTTGACTAATTTTTAGTTTAGGGTTTAATTAACTTTTAATTACTGACATTAATCTAATTAGACACTGACATGTGGGCCCTTGTCTAATTAGTTTAGTTTTAAACTTTAGTTATTTAACTGAGTCACTGACCAGTGGGACCCCACTGTCAGGTTTGACTATGGACAGCCCCTTTGACCTGCTGACCTCAGCCTGACGCAGTGCTGACGCAGTAAATGTTTTCTGGGTTTTTAAATAAATCAGAAATGATTTATTTATTTCAGAAAATAGCCAAAACTTCTAAAAATCATAGAAATTCAACCGTAGCTCAGAATGAAATAATTTATATATGAAAAATTATCAGAAAAATTCAATCTATCCATCTGTACCATTTTCATGCATGAAAAATGAAGTTAAACCTACTGTTTATTTGAAAACACATATTTGGCATTTAGAATGCTTATTTTAAAATTGCATTTGAACCCTTGGTTCAAATGGACTTCTTTCAATTGAATGCTAGTTGCACTAGCCCAAACAACATCATAACTTCATGCTATATTCATGCATCATATTGTTGCATATGCTTGTGTTTGATTGTCGGCACCGTTCTTCTCGATAGGTCCAGCTCCGGAGACCGATCCAGAGTACCTGTCAGAGGAGCAGTGTTCTGCACGTTGTTTTACCAGGCAAGCAAACCCCCTTGTTCATTCCGATACAATCCCTCCTCCTGCTCCCTGTTATTGCATTAGGACAACAACGATCTCAACTGCTACTTTATGCTGCGGTAGTTGAACCCATTCCTCTGCATGACCTGTCTTTCCACAGTAAATAGTTGAAACCCACTAGCATGTGTAGGAGTTGTTTGAAGCCATGATGTGATCTTACCATGCCTTGCATGCTATTGCTTAGAGTGTGTCAGGTCTGATTCATCGGGAATGAATTAGAGTGAAATGATATGTTCTGATGCTGAGGGTTAAGTGTGTGAACACGATTTGGTAAAGGTAGTGGTGAGAGGCCATGTAGGAGTACATGGTGGGTTGTCTCACTGGAACCGTCCCTAAGAACTGAGTTCTGTGTATGTTGTCCAATGATCAGCTACTACCACGCATTGGAATGCTTAAGTGCCCCTCTCGACTTATTAATCAACATGATCTCTGTCCAGGAGTTGCAACTAGTTTCTGGCGTTTGTAGGTAGTGTTATTTCTCTACCAGGTGGCACCCGGCAGGGTGGGCTTGGGACAGACTAGGCACACGTGGCCCGGTGTACTGAGTGGCACCCGGATGGTGGGCTCGGGAACCCTGTACACATCGTTTGGGTCCGTGATGGAAACCTCGGCCGGACTCCCTTGCGGATGGAACCCGAATAGGCGATAAACCTGGACGAGAGACTTGTGTGGTTAGTCAGGTCGTGGCCGACACCCTCGCCAGGCTTCCGCTTGAAGGTTGCCGAGATACACGACGTGTACCTGGCGGTAAGTGGCGAGAGCGTGTGTGAAGAAATACACCCCTGCAGGGTTAACATAATCTATTCGAATAGCCGGGTCCGCGGATATGGACTTCTTGGATGCTTACATGGTACATAGACAACTTGAAGTGGATACTCTAAAATGCTCAAGACAAGTGTGAGTGCTATGGATGGCCTTCTCGTAGGGAGACGGGAATGAATCCATAGTGGTGTATTGTGTGGTGCTTAGTGGACTCGTGTGCGCCACCTCAAAAGAGTTACCAGCAATCGTAGAATAGGATAGCCACTAAGTCAAAGTTGGCTTGCTGCAACTAAACCCCACTATGCCTTCTTGATACAAGTGCATGTATGATAGGATCTGATGTAAGTCTTGCTGAGTACCTTTGTACTCATGTTTGCTTAATTTATGTTTTGCAGATAGGATTGATGTCTCACTAGTAGTTCCGCTTGGACTTCGACAAGTAGCTTGATACCTCAGCTACGATCTTGGACGAGTGTTGTAGATAGTCAGGCTCTTCAGCCTTTTTCATTTGTAGATGTCTGTACTCAGACATGTAGTGCTTCCGCTTGTTGCTTGTATGCTCTGAATGTTGGGTCGTGAGACCCATGCTTGTAATACTTGGCTCTTCGGAGCCTAATGAATAAATACTTGTTTATTAGAGTCTTGTTGTGATGCCATGTTGTATTTGCACATATTGAGCATATTGTGTGTATGTTATTGAAATGCTTGGTATGTGTGGGATCCGACACCTAGTTGTTTACCCTTGGTAGCCTATCTTACAGGGAAATGTCTCCTAGTGTTTCCACTGAGCCTTGGTAGCTTGCTACTGCTCCGGAACACTTAGGCTGACCGGCATGTGTCCTTCTTCGTTCCTGTGTCTGTCCCTTAGGGGAAATGTCACGCGTTGTTCCTTTAAGTCCTTGTAGCTTGCTACGACTTGGGCTCATACGTTGATGACCGACACGTTCGTTGCTGGGTCACGGATGCCTGTCTCTGTAATTTAGTGCCACTTTTGGTTTATAACTGGTCATGTCGGCCCGGGTTCTTTGTCACATGGATGCTAGCGACACTATCATATACGTGAGCCAAAATGCGCAAACGGTCCCGGGCCAGGTAAGGTGGCACCCGTGGGGATACCGTGCGTGAGGCCGCAAAGTGATATGGTGTGTTACATGCTAGACCGGTGTGACTTAGGATCGGGGTCCCGACAGCGTTGGTATCAGAGCCTGACTGCCTGTAGGATTACCAAGCCAAAATGGTCGAAGTTGAGTCTAGAAATTCCTTATTATATAAGGGAATTGATTGTGGAAGGGAACGTAAGGCTCTTTTTACTCCTTTTACCTCATGTCTTCTGATCTGAGTCATCTTACCTTTCCTACGGGGTTAAGGAACTAGGCTTTCTTTTCCGTCTATCGGGATCACGAGTTACTACTCCGTAGTCCCTTAGGATTGGTTGATCAGAGTCCTACTCCCGTTTCTAGTTCTTCCAGTATAGTTGTGTAGTACCATCACAGTACCTTGAGTGATGATGTTGAGTTGTTGTACTACCCTTTTCTAGCAGGATGTCTCATTCTGAGCATTTTACTGCCGTTATGCTGCCGGAATTATCCTAGTAGTTCGAGAGATACTAAATCCTTGTTCTACCTTTATGCATCCTATAGTTGTTGATGTTTCTGTCTTCGGTTTCGCTTCTCAGGATGTCTTCAGTTAAGCGAAGCTCAGCTGCTCGTAGACAGAACCCCGGAGATGGTAGGGATAAGGAGGATCCTCCCGACCAGCCTTCGTTGGCGGAGTTAATGTTAGAGATGGAGAGAAACAAGCGTGAGTCTAACCGCTTGTTGGCACGTATTGAGGAGAACACCGCACATCAGTGCAAGGAATCAACAACCATCCATGACTTCATTCGTCTGAAACCACCCACCTTCCATCATCCCATTGAGCCACTCGACGCAGATGACTGGCTCCGTAGTATCACTCACAAGCTGCGTTCTACAAACGTAGCTGAAGATGACAAGGTCATCTATGCCACTTATCACCTGGAAGGTCCTGCTAGTCTTTGGTGGCAGAACTATGAGGCCATGATTCCAGCTGGCCAGTTTCCTACCTGGAGAGTTTTCACCGAGGCTTTTCGTGAGCATCATATTCCTCAAGCCCTTATCGATCGTAAGAGAGAAGAGTTCTGTAGTCTTACACAGGCTAAGATGGTTGTTGATGCTTATAGTCGAGAGTTTGAGAACCTCGCCCGCTATGCTACAGAAGAAGTGTCCACGGACGCCAAGAAGCAGGCTAGGTTCCGGAAGGGTCTCAACCCCAAACTGCGTCGTGATCTCCACTTGCATCATTGCAACACGTTCCAGGCTCTTGTGAACAAGGCCATCAATGCAGAGACAGCTCAACTCACTTACGAGGAGTCTCGTAAGCACACCCTTGATTTGGGATCTTCCTCCGGTTCTAGTTCTCAGAAGCGCCGGATTTGGGTTCCGAACTCTGTTCTTCCACCCACTTATCCTCTGAGGCCATCTTGTGTGGTACCTTATCCAGCTCAGTCTTATGCTCCACCCAAGCCTATTGGCAAACCGCTTGTCAATGCGGGTCCACGACCTACCTCAGGGACTTGCTTTACATGCGGAAAGCCAGGACACTATGCACGTGACTGTTCTCAGGCCAGTCTTGCTCCACCCCAGCCCGAGAAGTCCGTTCTTCGTAGTAAGACACCACGCAAGACTATCATTGCCAATCCAGCTCCCACTAAACATGGACGTGTGCATCACGTCTCAGCTAAAGACGCTCATGATGATCCAAATGTCGTTCTTGGTACACTCCTTGTCAATTGCCATCCGGCTTCGGTTCTGTTCGATACCGGAGCATCTCACTCCTTCATCTCTGAAGGCTATGCTCGTTTGCACGACATGTCATTTTGTGACATGCCAACTCCGCTTGAAATACAAACCCCGGGGTCTAGATGGCAAACTACCAGAATAAGCCATGGTAATGGAATCCTTGTTGACAGACTTGTATTCCTTGCCTCACTAATAGCCCTCAAGTCTTCAGATATTAACATCATCTTGGGTATGGACTGGATGACAGCTCATCATGCCAAGATCGATTGTTACACTAGGTCTGTTCAGCTTACACACCCATCTGGCAAGTTAGTCACTGTCTCCACTAGAGTTGCAAAGCGTCAACTCTATTCTCTTAATGCCAGCCCCCTTCCAGACCTTGAAGATATCCCGGTAGTCCGAGACTTTCCGGATGTCTTTCCAGAAGAACTACCAGGTGTTCCACCTGATAGGGATGTAGAGTTCGTCATAGATCTTATCCCAGGAATTGTTCCAATTTCTAGGAGACCCTACAAAATGGCACCCCTAGAACTAGCTGAGCTTAAGAAACAACTTGATGAGTCCTTGCAAAAGGGTTTCATTCGTCCTAGTTCCTCTCCTTGGGCTTGTCCCGTCCTCTTCGTCAAGAAGAAGGATGGCACGGAACGGATGGTTGTAGATTATCGTCCTGTTAATTTGGTCACGATAAAGAACAAGTATCCGCTCCCCAGGATCAACGACCTGTATGATCAGCTCGCTGGATCCTTAGTCTTCTCCAAAATGGATTTGAGGTTAGGCTACCATCAAATCAAAATTAAAAACGGAGACATTCCTAAGACGGCTTTTGTCACTCGTTATGGCCAGTACGAGTACACCGTCATGTCTTTCGGTTTAACCAATGCTCCAGCCACTTTCTCCCGCTTGATGAACTCGATCTTCATGGAGTATTTGGATAAGTTCGTCGTGGTTTACCTCGATGATATTCTTATTTACTCGAAGAACGAGGAAGAGCATGCCGAACATCTTAGACTTGTTCTAGAAAAACTCAGAGAACACCGCCTTTATGCCAAGTTCTCCAAGTGCGAATTTTGGTTGCCAGAAGTGACCTATCTCGGCCACGTAATCTCAGGGAAGGGCATTGCTGTCAATCCTGAGAGAGTTCAGGCCGTCCGTTATTGGACTCCGCCTGAAACAGTTAAACAAGTTAGGCGTTTCCTTGGTCTAGCCAGCTATTGTCGCCGCTTTGTTGAAAACTTCTCGAAAGTGGCCAAACCTCTCACGGAACTTCTTAATAAAGATAAAAAGTTTGAGTGGTCCCCACAGTGTGAGCACAGTCTTCAGGAACTGAAAAGACGCCTGACCTCTGCTCCCATACTTGTGCCACCGGATTTCACTAAGGACTTTGTTATCTACTGTGATGCCTCACGACAGGGACTTGGTTGCATTCTTATGCAGGATCGTCGTGTGATTGCCTATGCATCTCGACAGTTGCATCCACATGAGGAGAATTATCCTACACATGATCTAGAGCTTGCAGCTGTGGTCTATGCACTTAAGACCTGGCGGCATTACCTCCTTGGTAATCGTTGCGAGATCTACACCGATCACCAAAGTCTCAAGTATATCTTCACCCAACCAGATTTGAACCTTAGGCAAAGACGTTGGTTGGAGTTGATATCAGATTACGACTTAGGAATTACCTACACCCCGGGCAAGGGAAATGTCATGGCTGATGCACTAAGTCATAAGACCTATTGCAACAATCTCATGTTGCAGCAGGGCCAACCACTTCTCCATGAGGAACTATGTAAGCTTAACCTTCACATTGCTCCTCGCGGATTCCTTTCTACCTTGGTGGCGAAACCTACCCTTGAGGATCAGATCATTTCTGACCAGAAGTTTGATAGGGGCGTTGTCCGCATCAAGAGAAACATTAAAAAAGGAGTTGGTGGATGTTTCTCTATGGATGATCGAGGTGTTGTTTTCTTCGAGAATCGCTTGGTGGTTCCCAAGAATCAACATCTGCGACAATTGATCCTAAAAGAGGCTCATGAATCTCCTCTCACGATTCATCCCGGTAGTACTAAGATGTATCAGGACCTACGCCAGAGGTTCTGGTGGACTAGGATGAAGAGAGAAATTGCTAAATTCATTGCTAAATGTGACGTTTGTCGTCGCGTTAAGGCAGAACATCAAAGACCTGCTGGCACCCTTCAGCCTCTAGCTATTCCTGAGTGGAAATGGGATAAAGTTGGTATGGACTTCATCACCGGCTTTCCCAGGACCAAGAGAGGGAATAATGCTATCTTCGTAGTCATTGATCGTCTCTCCAAAGTGGCTCACTTCCTACCTGTTCGAGAGAGTATCACTGCCAGTCAGCTTGCTGACTTGTATATTTCTCGAATAGTGTCACTTCATGGTGTCCCACTAGAGATCAATTCAGACCGTGGTAGTCTTTTCACTTCTCATTTCTGGGAGAGTTTCCAGACTGCCATGGGCACCCATCTTTCGTTCAGTACCGCTTTCCACCCTCAGTCAAGTGGTCAAGTGGAACGGGTTAACCAAATTCT
The DNA here is from genome assembly GCA_902687465.1 of Secale cereale. Lineage (NCBI taxonomy): Eukaryota > Viridiplantae > Streptophyta > Magnoliopsida > Poales > Poaceae > Secale > Secale cereale. The sequence continues at coordinate 650,314,403 of LR738711.1, read as the reverse complement.
CGAAGACATGCTTAGAGCTTGCGTTATCTCTTTCGGTATGGATTGGGAGAAATGTCTTCCTTTCGCCGAGTTTGCTTATAACAATAGCTATCAATCTAGTCTCAAACAATCTCCTTTTGAAATACTGTATGGACGAAGATGTCGAACACCTTTGAACTGGTCAGAAACCGGCGAAAGACAATTCTTTGGACCGGATATGATCCAGGAAGCAGAAGAGCAAGTTCGTATCATTCGTGAGAATTTGAAAACAGCCCAGTCTCGTCAAAAGAGCCAGTATGATCGTCATCATAAGGAAGTGGCTTACGAGGTTGGTGACAAAGCTTATCTTCGGGTTACTCCTTTGAAGGGTACCCATCGTTTCGGTATCAAGGGCAAGTTGGCTCCTCGTTACATTGGTCCTTTTCGCATTCTTGCTAAACGAGGAGAGGTTGCCTACCAATTGGAACTACCCCCACATCTTTCCCGAGTTCATGATGTCTTCCACGTCTCTCAACTCAGGCGTTGCTTCTCGGATCCCATCCGCGGAGTGGACCACGAAACGCTTGATCTCCAAGATAACCTCACATATCGAGAGTATCCTGTTCGCATTCTGGATCAAGCAGAGCGTGTCACTCGACGTCATAACATCAAGTTTCTCAAGGTTCAGTGGTCTCATCATTCCGAGAGAGAAGCTACTTGGGAGCGAGAAGATCGTCTCCGACTGGAATACCCCACCTTCTTTCCGCCTACTCCTGAATCTCGGGACGAGATTCTTTCGAGTGGAGGCGAGTTGTCACAACCCTAGTTCTGGTATGCACTAGGTTAGTTCTTGTGGTTTGCATCATGTTTAAATTTTCAAATGAATTTGAAATGAGGTCTTGTGAAACCCTCAGAAACCCTATTGAAAATGACCCAAATAAAAGTTGCTCCAAAAAGGTCCAGGAAAATGTTCATGTGGCCCTCTAAAAATATTGGTCAGAGATAAAAATCAAACCAATATTATTAGGAGCTCATAAGTATTTATTTTGGGCATTTGGAATTAATGCAATAGCTATTTTGCTTGGATATATATATATATATATATATATATATATATATATATATATATATATATATATATATATATATATATATATATATATATATATATATATTATATATATTTTATATATGTCCAAAATTCTGGTTCTTTATTTTTAGGGGTTTGGGTTCTTTCCTAGGTCCCTGCAAAATAAAATGTCAGAAGAAAATAAATGATTTAGTTTGGAAATTAAATCAAAACAAATGTCAGAAGAAAATAGAAAAGAAAAACTAAAAAGGGCAGCTTACCTGTGCTGGCCCAGCACAGCACGGCCTGGCCGGCCCAGCTGGCCAGCCCAGCCCGCTCCTCCCTGTCGTCTTCCTCCTCGACAGAAGGACGAGCGTGTGCTCGTCGCGCGCCGGCCACGCGCCGCGCCACCTCCTGCTTCCCGCCGTTGCCGACGCGCCTGGACGTCTCTGGACGACGCCACGCACCCCCCCTGGACCTCTCACTCCCCCTCGGTTTCGTTCTCCCCCCCTCCTGGTGCTCCTCCTCACGAACGCCCGAACGCCACCGTTGCAGCCGCTCGCCGTAGTCGTGGCCACCGTCCCCCTCTCGCCTCGCCGGAGTGCCCAGAAGCTCCGCACCGCTCCTCTCCTTTTCCTCGCCGAGCTGCCCGACGCCAGAAGCCCCTGGAGCGCCGTCGACGACCTCGTCTTCAACTTGCGGCCGAGAAGAACGCCGGCGACCCTGCGCCCGCTCCGACGCGTCCCCGAGCTCGCTGACGACGCCTTTGAGATCACCGTGAGCTCCTCTATCTTTCCCCCCTTCTCCCGTGCTCGCGCCTGCCCCCTAGCCCCGTTTCCTCCCGCGGCCGAGAGCTTCTCGCCGCCGGCCATGGAGTAGCCGTGGCCACAGCCGCACGAGCTCACATCGGAGCACGTCATCGTGCTCAGGAAGCTCCCAGCAGTCTAACGCACCCACTCCCTCGCCTTCACGTGCACCGCAGCACCTAAACCGACGAAGCCCGAACTCCGGCCGCCGCTGGGCTCGACGCCGGCGATGATTCCGGCCGCTCCAGCTGCTGCCACCTAGCGCGTTGGATGCGCAAGAGGCTGCGCATCCCGTAGCTGCCCTCCGCCGCTCGAATGGTCGACGGAGGCGAGTTTCCGACGCCCTCCGACGCATTCGGCCTCGCCGGCGGCTAACCGCCGGTGGGATTTGACCCAAACCCACTGGGTTTGACTTCCCTGAGCCTATGACATGTGGGGCCACATTTGACTAATTTTTAGTTTAGGGTTTAATTAACTTTTAATTACTGACATTAATCTAATTAGACACTGACATGTGGGCCCTTGTCTAATTAGTTTAGTTTTAAACTTTAGTTATTTAACTGAGTCACTGACCAATGGGACCCCACTGTCAGGTTTGACTCTGGACAGCCCCTTTGACCTGCTGACCTCAGCCTGACGCAGTAAATGTTTTCTGGGTTTTTAAATAAATCAGAAATGATTTATATATTTCAGAAAATAGCCAAAACTTCTAAAAATCATAGAAATTCAACCGTAGCTCAGAATGAAATAATTTATATATGAAAAATTATCAGAAAAATTCAATCTATCCATCTGTACCATTTTCATGCATGACAAATGAAGTTAAACCTACTGTTTATTTGAAAACACATATTTGGCATTTAGAATGCTTATTTTAAAATTGCATTTGAACCCTTGGTTCAAATGGACTTCTTTCAATTGAATGCTAGTTGAACTAGCCCAAACAGCATCATAACTTCATGCTATATTCATGCATCATATTGTTGCATATGCTTGTGTTTGATTGTCGGCACCGTTCTTCTCGATAGGTCCAGCTCCGGAGACCGATCCAGAGTACCTGTCAGAGGAGCAGTGTTCTGCACGTTGTTTTACCAGGCAAGTTGTTCATTCCGATACAATCCCTCTCTCGCTCCTGCTCCCTGTTATTGCATTAGGACAACAACGATCTCAACTGCTACTTTATGCTGCGGTAGTTGAACCCATTCCTCTGCATGACCTGTCTTTCCACAGTAAATAGTTGAAACCCACTAGCATGTGTAGGAGTTGTTTGAAGCCATGATGTGATCTTACCATGCCTTGCTTGCTATTGCTTAGAGTGTGTCAGGTCTGATTCATCGGGAATGAATTAGAGTGAAATGATATGTTCTGATGCTGAGGGTTAAGTGTGTGAACACGATTTGGTAAAGGTAGTGGTGAGAGGCCATGTAGGAGTACATGGTGGGTTGTCTCACTGGAACCGTCCCTAAGAACTGAGTTCTGTGTATGTTGTCCAATGATCAGCTACTACCACGCATTGGAATGCTTAAGTGCCCCTCTCGACTTATTAATCAACATGATCTCTGTCCAGGAGTTGCAACTAGTTTCAGGCGTTTGTAGGTAGTGTTATTTCTCTACCAGGTGGCACCCGGCAGGGTGAGCTTGGGACAGACTAGGCACACGTGGCCCGGTGTACTGAGTGGCACCCGGATGGTGGGCTCGGGAACCCTGTACACATCGTTTGGGTCCGTGATGGGAACCTCGGCCGGACTCCCTTGCGGATGGAACCCGAATAGCCGATAAACCTGGATGAGAGACTTGTGTGGTTAGTCAGGTCGTGGCCGACACCCTCGCCAGGCTTCCGCTTGAAGGTTGCCGAGATACACGACGTGTACCTGGCGGTAAGTGGCGAGAGCGTGTGTGAAGAAGTACACCCCTGCAGGGTTAACATAATCTATTCGAATAGCCGGGTCCGTGGATATGGACTTCTTGGATGCTTACGTGGTACATAGACAACTTGAAGTGGATACTCTAAAATGCTCAAGACAAGTGTGAGTGCTATGGATGGCCTTCTCGTAGGGAGACGGGAATGAATCCATAGTGGTGTATTGTGTGGTGCTTAGTGGACTCGTGTGCGCCACCTCAAAAGAGTTACCAGCAATCGTAGAATAGGATAGCCACTAAGTCAAAGCTGGCTTGCTGCAACTAAACCCCACTATGCCTTCTTGATACAAGTGCATGTATGATAGGATCTGATGTAAGTCTTGCTGAGTACCTTTGTACTCATGTTTGCTTAATTTATGTTTTGCAGATAGGATTGATGTCTCACTAGTAGTTCCGCTTGGACTTCGACAAGTAGCTTGATACCTCAGCTACGATCTTGGACGAGTGTTGTAGATAGTCAGGCTCTTCAGCCTTTTTCATTTGTAGATGTCTGTACTCAGACATGTAGTGCTTCCGCTTGTTGCTTGTATGCTCTGAATGTTGGGTCGTGAGACCCATGCTTGTAATACTAGGCTCTTCGGAGCCTAATGAATAAATACTTGTTTATTAGAGTCTTGTTGTGATGCCATGTTGTATTTGCACATATTGAGCATATTGTGTGTATGTTATTGAAATGCTTGGTATGTGTGGGATCCGACACCTAGTTGTTTACCCTTGGTAGCCTATCTTACAGGGAAATGTCTCCTAGTGTTTCCACTGAGCCTTGGTAGCTTGCTACTGCTCCGGAACACTTAGGCTGACCGGCATGTGTCCTTCTTCGTTCCTGTGTCTGTCCCTTAGGGGAAATGTCACGCGTTGTTCCTTTAAGTCCTTGTAGCTTGCTACGACTTGGGTTCATACGTTGATGACCGACACGTTCGTTGCTGGGTCACGGATGCCTGTCTCTGTAATTTAGTGCCACTTTTGGTTTATAACTGGTCATGTCGGCCCGGGTTCTCTGTCACATGGATGCTAGCGACACTATCATATACGTGAGCCAAAATGCGCAAACGGTCCCGGGCCAGGTAAGGTGGCACCCGTGGGGATACCGTGCGTGAGGCCGCAAAGTGATATGGTGTGTTACATGCTAGACCGGTGTGACTTAGGATCGGGGTCCCGACAGAGTGAAACTACTGAATCCAGGGAACAGATAGAAAAAATGACGATGCTCACAGTCGACAGAAACTACCTCCCATGGTCTTCACTTCAGTATGAGCATGCTCCAGTTTCTTTCTGGTGACTCCCAAGTCCAGTTGGAGTTGTATCGTCTCCTTATCCAGAGCAGCGTACTGAGTGCCAAGTTCACAAGATTTATGAGATCAACAAAAAAAGAGACTCGACCAACAATGAGGAAATCCTTAAAATGTTTCTGATAACCCACAAGTGTAGGGGATCAGTTGTAGCCTCTTTCAATAAGTAAGAGTATCGAATCCAACTAGGAGCTAAAGGCGGAACAAATATTCCCTCAAGTTCTATCGACCACCGATACAACTCTACGCACGCTTAACATTTACTTTACCTAGAACAAGTATGAAACTAGAAGTACTTTGTGGTTTTTGTGGGATAGTTTTGCAAGAATATAAAGAGCACATAAATATAAACTAGGGGTTGTTAAGGTAAACAAGCAATAAAGTTAATGATAGCAAGTGTGGAAAAGTGGTGGTAGGAGTTGCGAAATTGCCCCTAAGCAATTGACTACGTTACTAGACCGATAGCAAGTTTTATGTGGGAGAGGCCACTTCTACCATGTCATCCCTTACTTGGAATTCTATGCACTTATGATTGGAACTATTAGCAAGCATCCGCAACTACTAACATTCATTAAGGTAAAACCCAACCATAGCATTAAGATATATTGGTCCCCCTTCAATCCCGTATGCATCAATTTCTACGCTAGGTTGAAGTTTCTGTCACTCTTGCCCTCCAATACGTAGACCTATCAACATACAACTAACCCTATGGTGTGATCCACACACGCGCTCATATGATGGGCACCAAAGGACAGCAACATAACCACAAGCAAATTAAATCAATCGTAGCATTCACCAATCACCGATAGGACAACGATAATCTACTCAGACATCATAGGATGGCAACACATCATTGGATAATAATATGAAGCATAAAGCACCATGTTCAAGTAGAGGGTACAACGGGTTGCGGGAGAGTGGACCGCTGTAGATAGATGGGGGGAGGTGATGGAGATGTTGGTGAAGATGACGGAGGTGTTGGTGTAGATTGTCGTCACACGATGATGGCCCTGGTGGCATTTTGATGCCACCGGAAGCGAGGGGGATAGAGCCCCCCTCCTTCTTCTTCTTTCTTGGCCTTCTCCCTAGATGGGAGAAGGGTTTCCCCTCTGGTCCATGGCTTCCATGGCGGCGGAGGGGCGACAGCCCCTCCGAGATTGGATCTATCTCTCAGTCTCTCTCTGTTTCTGCGTTCCCAGATTCTGGCCCTTCACTGTTTCTTAAATTCCCAGAGATCCGTAACTCCGATTGGGCTCATATTTTGACATGTTTTTTATCCAAAAATTAGCTTTCTTGCAGCGAAAGAAGGGCATCAACCGCCTTACCGTGTGGCCTCGAGGGCCCAGGGCACACCCTGGGCAGGGGGGCGCGCCCCCACCCTCGAGGCCCACTCGGGCATCGTCTCGTGTGGGTTTCGCTTCCCAAAATTCACATATATTACAAAAAAAACTCCGTCCGTTTTTATTTCGTTTGGACTCGGTTTAATATGGATATTCTACGAAACAAAAAACATGCAACAAACAGGAACTGACACTGGGCACTGGATCAATATGTTAGTCCGAAAAATAGTATAAAAAGTTGCCAAAAGTATATGAAAGTTGTAGAATATTGGCATGGAACAATAAAAAATTATAGATACGACGAAGACATATCAGCATCCCCAAGCTTAATTCCTACTCGTCCTCGAGTAGGTAAATGATAAAAAGATAATTTTTGATGTGGAATGCTACCTAGCATAATCTTGGTCATGTAATCTAATCATGGCATGAATATTAAGACACGAGTGATTCAAAGCAATAGTCTATCATTTGACATTAGGTAGATAATACTTCAAGCATACTAATAAAGCAATCATGTCTCTTCAAAATAACATGGCCAACGAAATTTATCCCTACAAAATCATATGGTCTGGCTATGCTCCATCTTCACCACACAAAGTATTTAAATCATGCACAACCCCGGTTTTAGCCAAGCAATTGTTTCATACTTTAGTATTCTCAAACCTTTTTCAACTTTCACGCAATACATGAGCGTGAGCCATGGACATAGCACTATGGGTGGAATAGAAGGTGGTGATAGAAAAAAGGAGGGAGAAAGTCTCACATCGACTAGGCAAATCAATGGACTATGGAGATGTCCATCGATCGATATCAATGTGAGTGAGTAGGGATTGCCATGTAACGGATGCACTAGAGCTATAAGTGTATGAAAGCTCAAAAAGAAATCTAGTGGGTGTGCATCAACTTGCTTGCTCATGAAGACCTAGGGCATTTGAGGAAGCCCGTCGTTGGAATATACAAGCCAAGTTCTATAATGAAAATTCCCACAAGTATATGGAAGTGACAAAACAAGAGACTCCCTATTATGAAGATCATGGTGCTACTTTGAAGCACAAGTGTGTAAAAGGATAGTAGCATTGTCCCTTCTCTCTTTTCTCTCATTTTTTTTGTTTTTTTTGGAGGGGCTTTCTCTCTTTTTTTAGCCCCTCTCTATTTTTTTAGGCCATCCTTTTTTTTATTTGGCCTTTCCTCACATGGAACAATGCTCTAATAATGAAGATCATCACACTTTTATTTACTTACAACCCGAGATTACAACTCGATACTAGAATAAAGTATGACTCTATATGAATGCATCCAGCGGTGTACCAGGATGTGCAATGATCTAGCGTAGCAATGACATCAAAAAACGGACAAGCCATGGAAACATCGTGCTAGCTATCTTACGATCATGCAAGGCAATATGACAATGATGGTGTGTGTCATAATAAACAAAATGGTGGAGTTACATGGCAATATATCTCGGAATGGCTATGGAAATGCCATAATAGGTAGGTATGGTGGCTGTTTTGAGGAAGGTATATGGTGGGTGTATGGTACCGGTGAAAGTTGCTCGGTACAAGAGAGGCTAGCAATGGTGGAAGGGTGAGAGTGCGTATAATCCATGGACTCAACATTAGTCATAAAGAACTCACATACTTATTGCAAAAATTTATTAGCCATCGAAACCAAGTACTACACGCATGCTCCTAGGGGGGAGGTTGGTAGGAGTTAACCATCGCGCGCCCCCGACCTCCACACAAAGGATGACACTCAATAAATAAATCATGCTCCAACTTCGTCACATAACGGTTCACCATACGTGCATGCTACGGGAATCACAAACCACAACACAAGTAGTTCTACAATCCACAACTACCCACTAGCATGACTCTAATATCACCATCTTTATATCGCAAAACTATTGCAAGGAATCAAACATATCATATTCAGCGATCTACAAGTTTATGTAGGATTTTATGACTAACCATGTGAATGACCAATTCCTGTCAACTCTCTAAATAGATATAAGTGAAGCAAGAGAGTTTTAATTCTTTCTACAAAAGTTATGCCCACGCTCTAACAATTATAAGTGAAGCAAAAGAGCATTCTACAAATGGCGGTTTTCTATGTGAAGAGAAACAGGCAATCCAAACTTCAAATAATGTAAGTGAAGCACATGAAGTATTATATAAAGCCATACTCAAAAGATATAAGTGAAGTGCAAAGAGCATTCTATAAATCAACCAAGGACTATCTCATACCAGCATGGTGCATAAAATAAAAGGTGAAAACTAAATGCAAAAGACGCTCCAAGATCTGCACATATCACATGAATGAAACAAATCCGAAAACATACCGATACTTGTTGAAGAAAGGTGGGATGCCTTCCGGGGCATCCCCAAGCTTAGACGCTTGAGTCTCCTTGAATATTTACTTGGGGTGCCTTGGGCATCCCCAAGCTATAGCTCTTGCCTCTCCTTCTTCTCCTCACATGGAGACCTCCTCGATCTTCGAACACTTCATCCACACAAAACTTCAACAGAAAACTCGATAAGATCTGTTAGTATAATAAAGCAAATCACTACTCTAAGTACTGTTGCAAACCAATTCATATTTTATTTTTGCATTGTAGCTACTGTAATATAACTTTTCCATGGCTTAATCCACTGATAGAAATTGATAGTTTCATCAAAACAAGCAAACTATGCATCAAAAACAGAATCTGTCTAAAACAGAACAGTCTGTAATAATATGAAAATTCACCATACTTCTGATACTTGAAAAATTCTGCCAAAATTAGAACAAATCAACAATTTGTATAGAAATACAGTCAAAAAGTTTCAAAACCATTTGACATTCCAGCAAAAAATGTAAAATCGCGCACTGCAGCCAAAGTTTCTGTCCTGCACCGCACAAACCAACAAGCATTGTAAACATCCTAAAGGCAAACCTTGGCACATTATTTTTATAATACAATGGTATTGTACAAGAGGATAATTATTTTTGGTGAAAAGTTTCTGTAATTCAAGATTTGCAAAGTTTCCCTGGGCATGAACAAAGTTCAATGAGCTCCCCCATTTCAGCGGTGCTCGTCCTTCTTACTTTCACTTTTCTTTTTGAAAAAGTTTTAGGTTCCACTCTTTATTTTTTTTATTTTTTTTAACTTTATAAAAGCACACAACAGAAATAAATGACTCTCTAAAACTTCCGGGTTGTCTCCTTGGCAGCGCTTTCTTTAAAGCCATTAAGCTAGGCATATAGTGCTCAAGTAATGGATCCACCCGGATCCCAAGGTATATCAAAGCCAATTTTAATTAGCAATGATTTGACATTTAGTGGTGAGCACAAAGTTATATGTGTCATGAAACAACAAAGTCTAACTCTCTTCCTATGCATAGGCATATCATACAAGAACAATTCATGCACATCAAGTAAAGGCCAATGCATAGTATAAGCAGTTTCTCGCAATTTTATCATGTTGGAAACATAGAGAGGCGGAGATGTAGTTCCTCTCTCATAATAATTGCAAGTAGGAGCAGCAAGCACATGCATATTATACTCATCAAAATCATCATGTGTAACGGAAAAAGACAACCCATCAATATAATACTTAATAAGTGCAAACTTCTCCGATATAGTGTAGTTTGGAAAATTCAAAAAGATAATAGGACTATCATGCGTGGATGCAATAGCAACTATCTCATGTTTAACATAAGGAACTATAGCAAGTTCATCTCCATAAGCATAATTCATATTGGCATCTTAGCCACAAGCATAGCAAGCCTCATCAAAAAGGGATATTGCAAAAGAATCAATGGGATCATAGCAATCATCATAGCAATCATCCTTCGGTAAGCACGAAGGGAAATTAAACAATGTATGAGTTGTAGAGTTACTCTCATTAGAAGGTAGGCACGGGTAGATAATCCGCTCTTCCTCCTTTTGTTCTTCGCTCTCCTCCTCATCTTTTTCATCCAATGAGCTAAAATGTCATTAATTTCTTCTTCCATCGACTCCTGCAAAATATTAGTCTCTCCTTGGACAGCAGAGACCTTCTCAATAAACGCATCAATATGGGAGTTATATTCATAATTCAAATAGCAATATTTCAATATAGCAAGATTTTCAGGCCTAGAAACATCATCATCAAAAGCATCATTCTTTCTAAACAGAGATTCAATTTCATAAGCACCCTTAAAAGCAACGAATTCTTCTATTTGTTTCACATCATAATAATCATATATACCATTAGCATAAGAAGCTAAGGTTACATTATCATTAAATTTGCATGAAAAGGGAAGGTGTGGAGCCTTCATCCTAGAGCAACAAGTATAATCATATCTCAAGCATAGTTGTCGAGCATACCAATGCAACAAATGAATTTGATCCCATAACAGTTTCCCTTTTTGTGTCAAGCGATAATCCCTAAAGTATTCACGTTGATCCAACATTACTCCCATTACATAGTTGAATGGGGTTTTCTCAGGATTATCAAAGTAGTACATAATATCTTTCACATAATTTGCATCGAGGGTTTTAGGAGGTTCCCCATCTCCATGAGTAGAAAGTACACCTTTTTTTTGGTATTTCATGTTCCATATCCATAAATAAAGATAGAGAACAACTTAGAACAGCAAATAAAATCTAGTTAGTGATAAAGAAAACAAGCACACACGAGAATATTCACCCCACGCTATTGCTCCCCGGCAACGGCGCTAGAAAAAGGTCTTGATAACCCACAAGTGTACAGGATCAGTTGTTGCCTCTTTCGATAAGTAAGAGTGTCGAACCCAACGAGGAGCTAAAGTCAGAACAAATATTCCCTCAAGTTCTATCGACCACCGATACAACTCTCCGCCCGCTTGACGTTTACTTTACCTAGAACAAGTATGAAACTAGAAGTACTTTGTGGCTTTTGTGGGATAGTTTTGCAAGAATATAAAGAGCACGTAAATATAAACTAAGGGTTGTTAAGGTAAAGAAGCAATAAAGTTAATGATAGTGAGTGTGGAAAAGTGGTGGTAGGAGTTGCAAAATTGCCCCTAAGCAATTGACTACGTTACTAGACCGATATCAAGTTTTATGTGGCAGAGGCCACTTCTAGCATGTCATCCCTTACTTAGAATTCTATGCACTTATGATTGGAACTATTAGCAAGCATCCTCAACTACTAACGTTCATTAAGGTAAAACCCAACCATAGCATTAAGATATATTGGTCCCCCTTCAATCCTGTATGCATCAATTTCTATGCTAGGTTGAAGTTTCTGTCACTCTTGCCGTCCAATACGTAGTCCTATCAACATACAACTAACCCTATGGTGTGATCCACGTGCGCGCTGATATGATGGGCACCAAAAGACATCAACATAACCACAAGCAAATTAAATCAATCATAGCAATTCACCAATCACCGATAGGACAACGATAATCTACTCACACATCACACGATGGCAACACATCATTGGATAATAATATGAAGCATAAAGCACCATGTTTAAGTAGAGGGTACATCGGGTTGCGGGAGAGTGGACCGCTGTAGATAGATGGGGGAAGGTGATGGAGATGTCGGTGAAGATGACAGAGGTGTTGGTGTAGATCGTCGTCACACGATGATGGCCCTGGTGGCACTTCGGTGCCACCGGAAGCGAGGGGGAGAGAGCCCCCCTCCTTCTTCTTCTTCCTTGACCTTCTCCCTAGATGGGAGAAGGATTTCCCCTCTGGTCCATGGCCTCCATGGCGGCGGAGGGGCGACAACCCCTCCGAGATTGGATATGCCTCTCTGTCTCTCTCTGTTTCTGCGTTCCCAGATTCTGGCCCTTCACCGTTTCTTAAATTCCCGGAGATCCGTAACTCCGATTGGGCTCAACTTTTGACACGATTTTTATCCAAAAATTAGCTTTCTTGTGGCGAAAGAAGGGCATCAACCGCCTTACGGTGTGGCCTCGAGGGCCCAGGGCACGCCCTGGGCAGGGGGGCGCGCCCCCCACCCTCGAGGCCCACTCGAGCATCGTCTCGTGTGGGTTTCGCTTCCCAAAATTCACATATATTCCAAAAAAATCTCCGTCCGTTTTTATTCCGTTTGGACTCCGTTTGATATGGATATTCTGCGAAACAAAAAACACGCAACAAACAGGAACTGGCACTGGGCAATGGATCAATATGTTAGTCCCAAAAAATAGTATAAAAAGTTGCCAAAAGTATATGAAAGTTGTAGAATATTGGCATGGAACAATAAAAAATTATAGATATGACGGAGACGTGTCAGTTTCCTCTACTTCGGAGTGGAGAAGAGCAAACCCATATTGCCACAACAAAGTATATTCTAAGACCCCCGCCGAATCAGACATTCGACGACAGTCTCGGGGACTACACCCAGTGGGTGCACTCAGAGTGCCCCCACTGGTTCCATTTCCACTCGGTCTCAGTCCGACTGATCCGAATGCGAAAAAAAAGATAAGAGTGGGCAAACAGCTTGTACTCAGACCCCCGCCGAATTAAACATTCGACGACGGTCTCGGGGACTACACCCAATGAGTGCACTCGGCGTGGCCCCATTGGATCAATTTCCCACTCGGTGCGGCTTGACCGGACCGAGTGGAGGGACTACAAAGTAAAAAGGAAACACCCAGTGGGTGTATAGATTCAAGAAGGAGTAAATCCAATCGGAAATCAACTTACGAGCGCACTTACTCGAACATGCGCTTGGAGGGCTGAGCTGGCATCATAAGCCAATTTGCTGCTTTCATACACTTCCTTTAAGCGCTGCATCATGAGACCGACTTGGATCATGGCTTCCTTGCTTGCCCCGGTCTGGTCTTCAGGGACGACGTGGTGCATAGTGAACACAGTCGACACATATGTCAATGGCGCAGTCGGTAGAATCGGCGCTTGAGATTGTCCAATGGGCCCTGAAGCTGGAAGAGTCGACACCAAAGGTGAAGTGGCCGAAGGCGGCGCATTAGTGATGGTTCCCGTGCCAGATGAACCACCTAGCTCTTGAGCATAGTCGCAGGAGGCGCACGCGATGTTCGGCCAGTTGGCACTCTTCGAGCAAGTCCTCAGGGAGCGACCGAGGTCACACATGCGTCACCCAGATCCTTTTGAGGCACATCGTCGTCATCATCTCCCAAATGGATGACATATGTTGGCTCTGCAACCACTCGACAGTAACGACTCATTCGATTGCCAAGTCAATCACTGAAGAAAAACAAAGTGAAAATTGACATACCTCGCCGAGAAGTCGCCATGTATGCAGTCTCCGCCTCCACATGCTCCTCATCAATTTGCATAGGTGATGTCCCGATGTAGCGGCACTGGCACGATTCTCACTCGGTCAGTAAGAACATGAAGGTCTGCAGCAAGAAAACAGAATGAAAAAGAAGAAACACTCACGTTGAAGTAGTGGGCACAGTAACCTTTATCCTGGGTGATAACCCACAAGTGTAGGGGATCCGTCGTAGCCTCTTTCAATAAGTAAGAGTGTCGAACCGAACGGGGAGCTAAAGGTAGAACAAATATTCCCTCAAGTTCTATCGACCACCGATACAACTCTACGCACACTTGACGTTCGCTTTACCTAGAATAAGTATGAAACTAGAAGTACTTGGTAGGTGTAACGGGATAGGTTTGCAAGACTATAAAGAGCACGTAAATAAAAACTAGGGGTTGTTTTAGGTAAAGAAGCAATAAAGTTAGTATAGCGAGTGTGGTAAAGTGGTGGTAGGAGTTGCGAAATTGTCCCTAAGCAATTGACTATGTTATTAGACCGATAGCAAGTTTTGTGTGGGATAGGCCACTGCTAGCATGTCATCCCTGACTTGGAATTCTATGCACTTATGATTGGAACTATTAGCAAGCATCCGCAACTACTAACGTTCATTAAGGTAAAACCCAACCATAGCATTAAGATATATTGGTCCCCTTTCAATCCCATATACATCGATTTCTATGCTAGGTTGAAGCTTCTGTCACTCTTGCCCTCCAATACATAGTCCTATCAACATACAACTAACCCTATGGTGTGATCCATGCACACGCTCATATGATGGGCACCAAAGGACAGCAACATAAACACAAGCAAATTAAATCAATCATAGCAATTCACCAATTACCGATAGGACAACAAAATTCTACTCAGACATCATAGGATGGCAACACATCATTGGATAATAATATGAAGCATAAAGCACCATGTTCAAGTAGAGCGTACATCGGGTTGTGGGAGAGTGGACCGCTATAGATAGATGTGGGAAGGTGATGAAGAAGTTGGTGAAGATGACAAAGGTGTTGGTGTAGATCGCCATCGCACGATGATGGCCCCGGTGGCACTCCGACGCCACCGGAAGCGAGGGGGAGAGAGCCCCCGTCCTTCTTATTCTTCCTTGACCTTCTCCCTAGATGGGAGAAGGGTTTCCCCTCTGGTCCATGGCCTCCATAGCAGCGGAGTGATGAGAGCCCCTCCGAGATTGGATCTGTCTCTCTGTTTCTGCCTTCTCAGATTCTGTCCTTTCATCGTTTCTTATATTCCCGGAGATCTGCAACTCCGATTGGGCTGAATTTTTGACACGTTTTTTATCCGGGTATTAGCTTTCTTGCGGTGAAATAAGGGCACCAACCGCCTTACGGGGTGGCCACGAGGGTCAGGGGCGCGCCCCCCTGCCTCGTGCCCCCCCGGGCATCGTCTCACGTTGATTCTTCTTCCCAAAAATCACATATATTCCAAAAAAAAATCTTCGTCCGTTTTTATCCCGTTTGGACTCCGTTTAATATGGATATTCTGCGAAACAAAAAACATGCAACAAACAGGAACTGGCACTGGGCACTGGATCAATATGTTAGCCCCAAGAATAGTATAAAAAGTTGCCAAAAGTATATGAAAGTTGTATAATATTGGCATGGAATAATAAAAAATTATAGATATGACGGAGACGTATCAGCATCCCCAAGCTTAATTCCTGCTCGTCCTCGAGTAGGTAAATGATAGAAAAGATAATTTTTGATGTGGAATGCTACCTAGCATAATCTTGATCATGTAATCTAATCATGGCATGAATAGTAAGACACGAGTGATTCAAAGCAATAGCGTATCATTTGACATAAAAGAATTTAATACTCAGGCATCCCAACAAACAATCCAGTCTTTCAAAATATCAATGCTAAAGAACGTTATCCCTACAAAATCATATAGTCTTTTATGCTCCCTTTTCTTAACACAAGGTACCCCTCATGCCCATCGAGGTGTCAGCCAAGCAATTGTTTTCCTACCTTACTTTTTCGAACCTTTTCAACTCTTCATGCAATACATGAGCGTGAGCCATGGACATAGCACTATGGGTGGAATAGAAGGTGGTGACAGACAAAAGTAGGGAGAAAGTCTCACATCAACTAGGCAAATCAATGGACTATGGGATGTCCATCAATTGATATCAATGTGAGTGAGTAGGGATTGCCATGTAACGGATGCACTAGACCTATAAGTGTATGAAAGCTCAAAAGAAAACTAGTGGGTGTGCATCAACTTGCTTGCTCATGAAGACCTAGGGCAATTTGAGGAAGCCCATCGTTGGAATATACAAGCCAAGTTCTATAACGAAAAATTCCCACTAGTATATGGAAGTGACAACATAGGAGACTCTCTATCATGAAGAACATGGTGCTATGATGAAGCACAAGTGTGGAAAAAAGATAGTAGCATTGTCCATTTTTTTCTTTTTTTTCTATTTTCCTTTTTTTGGGGCTCTTTGGCCTCTTTTTTTTGGTGGATTCTTTGGCCTTTTTTTATTTGGGCTTCATTGGCCTCCTTTAGTTTTTTATAACCTCACATGGGACAATGTTCTAATAATGATGATCATCACACTTTTATTTACTTACAACTCGATACTAGAACAAAAATATGACTCTATATGAATGCCTCCGGCGGTGTACCGGGATGTGCGATGATCTAGCATAGCAATGACATCAAAAAACGGACAAGCCATGAAAACATCATGCTAGCTATCTTACGATCATGTAAGGCAATATGACAATGATGGTGTGTGTCATAATAAACAGAATAGTGGAGTCACATGGCAATATATCTCGGAATGGCTATGGAAATGCCATAATAGGTAGGTATGGTGGCTGTTTTGAGGAAGGATATAAGGTGGTTTGATGGACTTCGAAAATTACGCGGTACTGGAGTGGCTAGCAAGGTAGAAGGGTGAGAGTGCGTATAATCCATGGACTCAACATTAGTCATAAAGAACTCACATACTTATTGCGAAAAATCTATTAGTCCTCGAAGCAAAATACTATGACGCATGCTCCTAGGGGGGAGGTTGGTAGGAGTTAACCATCGCGCGCCCCCAACCTTCACGCAAAGATAAACAATCATAATACAATGCGCGCCAATTTGGTTACATAGTTAGGAGACCATACGTGCATGCTTCGGGAATCACAAACCTTAACAAAAATATTTTTACTAAACCACAATCATTCACTAGTACCTCACACATATTAGCATCTCTATATTGCAAAACTATTGCAAGGAATCAAACATATCATATTCAGGATCTACAAGTTTATGCAGGATTTTATGACTAACCATGTGAATGACCAACTCATGTCAACTCTCTAAATAGATATAAGTGAAGCAAGATAGATTTAATTCTTTCTACAAAAGATATGCCCACGCTCTAACAAATATAAGTGAAGCAAAAGAGCATTCTACAAATGGCGGTTTTCTATGTGAGGAGAAACAGGCAATCCAAACTTCAAATGATATAAGTGAAGCACATGAAGCATTCTATAAAGCCATACTCAAAAGATATAAGTGAAGTGCAAAGAGCATTCTATAAATCAACCAAGGACTATATCATACCAGCATGGTGCATTTATTAAAATAAAAAACATAAAGCACACGACGCTCCAAGAGTTTACGCATATCATGTGAACGAAACGAATCCGAAAACATACCGATACTTGTTGAAGAAAGGTGGGATGCCTTCCGGGGCATCCCCAAGCTTAGACTCTTGAATCTCCTTGAATATTTACTTGGGGTGCCTTGGGCATCCCCAAGCTTGAGCTCTTGCCTCTCCTCCTTCTTCTCACATCGAGACCTCCTCGATCTTCGAACACTTCATCCACACAAAACTTAACCGAACTTATAGTGGCGGGGTTAGTGCATATGATCAATGAAATCCCATCATGTAGTGCTCTAACATTATTGTATAATTATGAACAAACATTACCCACTGTATGCTATCATAATTCTATGGCCCCAAGTCAAGGAGGCTTCAACAAAAATTCAAACATATGCAAATAATGAAGCTATAACAGCAATCTGTGAAAACATGTCAGTCTATAGTAATATGAACATTAACCATACTTGTGTAACTCTAAAAATTCTGGCAACATTAGGAAAAATCAACAATTTGTATAGCAAGACTTTGCAAAAAAAAAATCAGATCCTTTCGACGTTCCAGTAAAAAAATGTAAAATCACGCACTACAGCCAAAGTTTCTGGTTTTGCACCGTACAAACCAGCAAGCAGTTTAATCATCCTAAAGGAAACTCTTGACACATTATTTTTATAATACAATGGAATTGTACAAATGGATAATTATTTTTGTTGAAAAGTTTCTGTAATTCAAGATTTGCAAAGTTTCCATGGGCATGAACAAAGTTCAAGGAGCTCCCCCATTTCAACGGTGCTCGTCCTTCTTACTTTCACTTTTCTTTTTGAAAAAGTTTTAGGTTCCCCTCTTTACTTTTTTGTTTTTAAACTTTATAAAAGCACACAACAGAAATAAACGACTCCCTAAAACTTCCGGGTTGTCTCCCTGGCAGTGCTTTCTTTAAAGCCATTAAGCTAGGCATATGGTGCTCAAGTAATGGATCCACCCGGATCCCAAGGTATATCAAAGCCAATTTTAATTAGCAATGATTTGGCATTTAGTAGTGAGCACAAGCTGATATGTTGTGATAGCCTGGCTTATTAGGGATGATAGACTACTCATATCAATAAGGAATTCCTTCTTTTCCGGGAGCCCATTCGGATAGAACTCCAAAGTTAAGTGTGCTCAGCTTGGAGTAGTTTTAGGATGGGTGACCGAGCGGGAAGTTGCTCCCGGGAGCGCATGAGTGAGGACAAAGTGCGCAGAAAAGACTAGTATTGATATGTGGGGCCAGTCTAGATCCCACCAGGAGTAATGACCACCGGCGAGTGTGTGCGGGGCGTTACAAGTTGGTATCAGAGACGACCCTTGCGGTTACACAGATGTTTGCGGACAGGTGCTCGGTCATGTTGTTCATGACGTTTGTGACCCGTCGTGGCACATGACATGACACATGTATCGGACTGGATGCACATACGTTTGTGCCAAGAGGGAACGTTCTTGTGGCCCGACGAGGACGTCGGTTCCTCTGAGTGGAGCGTGCTCAGCTTGGAGTAGTTTCAGGATGGGTGACTGCTACTTCTCGAGCTTGCTTGTATTCCCTCGAAGAGGAAAGGGAGATGCAGCATAGTGGCATAAGTATTTCCCTCAGTTTTTGAGAACCAAGGTATCAATCCACTAGGAGACCACGCGCGAGTCCCTCGCACCTGCACAAACAAATAAGAACTTCGCAGCCAACACGATAAGGGGTTGTCAATCCCTTTACGGTCACTTACGAAAGTGAGATCTGATGGAGATGATAGTTTATATTTTTGGTATTTTTGTTTATAAGAACAGAAAGTAAAAGCGATAAAAGTAAAGTAGATGTAGATTGATATGTTGAGAATAGACCCGGGGGCCATAGTGTTCTCTAGTGGCTTCTCTCATGATAGCGATATTCTACGGCGGGTAAACAAATTACTGTCGAGCAATTGATAGAAAAGCGAATAACTATGAGACTATATAGGCATGATCATTGTATATAGGCATCACGTCCGAGACAAGTAGACCGACTCCTGCCTGCATCTACTACTATTACTCCACACATCGACCGCTATCCAGCATGCATCTAGTGTATTGAGTTCATAAGAACAGAGTAATGCCTTAAGCAATATGACATGATGTAGAGGGATAAACTCAAGAAATATGATATAAACCCCATCTTTTTATCCTCGATGGCAACAATACAATATGTGCCTTGCTGCCCCTACTGTCACTGGGAAAGGACACCGCAAGATTGAACCCAAAGCCAAGCACTTCTCCCATTGCAAGAACTATAGATCTAGTACGCCAAACCAAACCAATAATTCGAAGAGACTTGCAAGGATATTATGAGCACACATAAAAAATCAGAGAAGAACCAAATATTTCTCATAGATAATCTTGATCATAAACCCACAATTCATCGGATCTCGACAAACACACCGCACAAAGAGATTACATCGAATAGATCTCCTCGAAGACCGAGGAGAACTTTGTATTGAGATCCAGAGAGAGAGAGAGAGAAGAAGCCATCTAGATACTAGCTATGGACCCAAAGGTCTGTGGTAAACTACTCACAACTCATGGCGAGGGCGATGATGATGATGAAGAAGAACTCCGTGATAGATCCCCCTCCGGTGGAGCTCCGGAATAGGCTCCAAGATGGGATCTCACGGGAACAGAAGGTTACAGCAGTGGAATTAGGGTTTTCCCTCTGTTGCTGATGGTTTCAGGGTATGTAGACTTATATAGGAGGAAGGGGGTCACCTGGGGAGTCACGGGGGGCCCACGAGGCAGGGGGCGCGCCCTGGGAAGGGGGGCGCGCCCCCCACCCTCGTGGCTCTTCTGACGTGGTTCTCAAGTTCTCCGTGCGTGATTTTCTCCAAAAATATCTCTTGCGAAGGTTTCGTTCCGTTTGGACTCCGTTTGATATTCTTTTTCTGCAAAACCCTGAAACAGGCAAAAAACAGCAATCTGGACTGGGCCTTTGGGTTAGTAGGTTAGTCCCAAAAATGATATAAAAGAGCAACATAAATCCCATTAAACATCCAAGACTTCATAAATAATAGCATAGAACAATAAAAAATTATAGATATGTTGGAGACGTATCAAGCATCCCAAGCTTAATTCCTGCTCGTCCTCGAGTAGGTAAATGATAAAGAAAGAATTTTTGATGTGGAATGCTAACCAACATAGTTTTTCAATGTAATTCTCTTAATTGTGGCATGAATGCTCAGATCTGAAAGACTCAAGATAAATGTCTATATTGACATAAGAAATAATAATACTTCAAGCATACTAACAAAGCAATCATGTCTTCTCAAAATACTATGGCTAAAGAAAGTTATCCCTACAAAATCATATAGTCCGGCTATGATCCCTCTTCATCACACAAAATATTCATATCATGCACAACCCCGATTTCATCCAAGCACTTGTTTTCATACTCTATTCTTTCAAACCTTTCAACTTTCACGCAATACATGAGCGTGAGCCATGGACATAGCACTATGGGTGGAATAGAGGTGGTTGTGGAGAAGACAAAAAGAAGGGAGATAGTCTCACATCAACTAGGCGTATCAACGAGCTATGGAGATGCCCATCAATAGATATCAATGTGACTGAGTAGGGATTGTCATGCAACGGATGCACTAGAGCTAAATATGTATGAAAGCTCAACAAAAGAAACTAGTGGGTGTGCATCCAACTTGCTTGCTCACGAAGACCTAGGGCATTTGAGGAAGCCCATCGTTGGAGTATGCAAGCCAAGTTTTATAACGAAAGTTCCCACTAGTATATAAAGTGACTAAGCATGAGACTCTTACAATGAAGAACATGGTGCTACTTTGAAGCGCAAGTGTGGAAAAAAGATAGTAGCAATTGTCCCCTTTTTTTGGGCCTTTCTTTTTTTCTTTGGCCTTTCTCTTTTTTTTTGCGGAGGGGCTTTATTGATTTAGCCTTTCCTCGCATGGGACAATGCTCTAATAATGATGATCATCACACTTTCATTACAACTCGATACTACAACAAAGTATGACTCTGTATGAATGCCTCCGGCGGTGTAACAGTATGTGCAATGAAACAAGAGTGACATGTATGATTTTTTTGCATGGTGGCCTTGCCACAAATACGATGTCAACTACATGATCATGCATGGCAATATGGCAATATGATGCGTGTCATATGAACGGAACGGTGGAAAGTTGCATGGCAAAATATCTCGGAATGGCTATGGAAATGCCATGATAGGTAGGTATGGTGGTTGTTTTGAGGAATAGTATGGTGGCTGTTTTGAGGAAGGATATAAGTGGGTTTACGGTACCGGCGAAAGTTGCGCGGTACAAGAGAGGCTAGCAATGGTGGAAGGGTGAGAGTGCGTATAATCCATGTACTCAACATTAGTCATAAGAACTCTTATAGTTATTGTAAAAATCTACGAGTCATCAAAACAAAGCAATCAACGCATGCTCCTAGGGGGGGAGTTGGTAGGAGTTAACCATCGTGCGCCCCCGACCTCCACACAAAGGTTGACACTTTACAAATACATCATGCTCTAACTTCGTCACATAGCGGTTCACCATACGTGCATGCTACGGGAATCACTAACCTTAACACAAGTATTTCTCAATTTCATAATAACTCCACTAGCATGACTCTAATAGCACTATCCTCATATCTCAAAACAATTATCAAGCATCCAACATCTCATTCTATTCAATGCACTTAGTGTGATTTTTTTACTACATTGACATTGGATGTCTATCATGTGAATACTAGTTTTTTAGCCTAAACACATTACCATGCTGTTTTAATATACTCTCTAATAGATATAAGTGAAGCATTAGAGTTCAATGATTTCTACAAAATATAACCACCACCGTGCTCTAAAAAATATAAGTGAAGCACTAGAGCAAAGACTATTCAACTCAAAAGATATAAGTGAAGCACATAGAGTGTTCTAACAATTCCTAGGTCATATTTAACTCTCTCCAATAGGTGTGTCCAGCAAGGATGATTGTGACAAACTAACAAGCAAAGACTCAAATTATACAAGACGCTCCAAGCAAAACACATATCATGTGGTGAATAAAAATATAGCTCCAAGTATAGTTACCGATGGATGAAGACGAAAGAGGGGATGCTTTCCCGGGGCATCCCCAAGCTTAGGCTTTTGATTATCCTTGAATTTTACTTGGGGTGCCATGGGCATCCCCAAGCTTAGGCCTTTGCTACTCTTTGTTCCATAGACCATCAAAGCAATACTCAAAACTTGAAAACTTCACAACACAAAACTTAGACAAAAATTCTCGTGAGCTCCGTTAGTATAAGAAAGCAAACCACTACTCAAAGGTACCACAATGAATTCATTCTTTGTTTATATTGGTGTTAAAACTACTGTATTCCAACTTCTCTATGGTTCATACCTCCAAATATTACTCATAGATGCATTGAAATAAGCAAACAACACACGAAAAACATAATCTGTCAAAAACAGAACACTCTGTAGTAATCTGCAGGTTTCACATACTTCTGTAACTCCAAAAAATTCAAACTAAATTGGTAAATGTGAGGAATTTGTTTATTAATCATCTTCAAAAAGAATCAACTAAATAGCACGCTCCAGTAAAATCTTACGACCATTCTAGTGAGTGTTAACGATTCTGTTTTTCACAGCAAGATGACATAAACTTCACACACATCTTCCCAAAGGTTCTACTTGGCACAAACACTAAACAAAACATGAAGCCACATCTAAATAGAGGCTAGATGCAATATTTATTCCCTAACAGCAACAAAAACAAAAAATATAAAATTGGGTTGCCTCCCAACAAGCGCTATCGTTTTACGCCCCTAGCTAGGCACGATACAAGATAAATCTAGGTATTGCCATCTTTGGAAGGCAATCCATAAGTGGCTCTCATGATAGATTCATATGGTAATTTTATTTTCTTTCTAGGAAAGTGTTCCATGCCTTTCCTTAACAGAAATTGGAATCTAATATTTCCTTCCTTCATATCAATAATTGCACCAAACGTTGTAAGGAAAGGTCTACCAAGAATAATAGGACATGAAGGATTGCAATCTATATCAAGAACAATGAAATCTACGGGCATGTAATTCCTATTGGTAACAATAAGAACATCATTAATTCTTCCCATAGGTTTCTTAATAGTGGAACCGCAAGATGCAAATTTAAAGAACAATCATCAAGTTCATGGAACCCTAGCAAATCACACAAAGTTTTTGGGATAGTGGAGACACTTGCACCCAAATCACACAAAGCATAGCATTCATGATCTTATATTTTTATTTTTATAGTAGGTTCCCACTCATCATAAAGCTTTCTAGGGATAGAAACTTCTAACTCAAGTTTTTCTTCATAAGATTGCATCAAAGCATCAACTATGTGTTTGGTGAAAGCTTTATTTTGACTATAAGCATGCGGAGAATTTAGTACGGATTGCAACAAGGAAATACAATCAATCAAAGAGCAATTATCATAATTGAATCCCTTGAAATCCAAAGTAGTGGGTTCATCACTATGCAAAGTTTCAATCTCTTCACTCCCACTATTAGCAATTTTAGCATCAAGATCTAAAAACTCCGAATCATTGGGACACCTTAAAGCAGAATCATCTCCAATCCTATCTTCATCAAAATTTATACTAGAAAACAAGGATCTAATAGGAGACACATCAATAACTTTCATATCTTCATCTTTATTTTCATGATAACTAGAAGAACATGCTTTAATATAATCCTCTCTTTTAGCACGCATCCTAGCGGTTCTTTCTGTGCATTCATCAATGGAAATTCTCATGGCTTTGGGAGACTCATTGATATCATGCTTAGGTGGGATATATCTAAGTTTCAAAGAATCAACATCAAGAGTAATTCTATCCACACTTCTAGCCAATTCATCAACCTTAAGCAATTTCTCTTCAAGCATAGCATTGAAATTCTTTTGCGAGATCATAAACTCCTTAACACTAGTTTCAAATTCAGAAGGCATCTTTCCATAAGAGTTGTTGTAGGAATTACCATAATTATTAGAGGAATTACTAGGAAAGGGCCTAGGATTAAAATTACCTATATAAGCATTGTTACCAAAATTATTCCTACCAACAAAATTCACACCCAAAGATTCATTGTTATTTTCAATCAAAGTGGACAAATGCATATCATTAGGATCAGAAGAAGCACTCTTAGCAGCAAACAATTTCATAAGTTCATCCATCTTTCCACTCAAAACACTAATTTCTTCGATAGCATGCACTTTTTTACTAGTAGATCTTTCGGTGTGCCATTGGGAATAATTAACCATAATATTATCTAGGAGTTTGGTAGCTTCTCCTAAGGTAGTTTCCACGAAAGTGCCTCCTGTGGCCGAATCTAAAAGATTTCTAGAAGCAAAATTCAAGCCAGCATAAAAGTTCTGAATAATCATCCATAGATTCAAACCATGTGTAGGGCAATTATGTATCATTAATTTCATTCTCTCCCACGCTTGTGAAACATGCTCATAATCTAGTTGCTTAAAATTCATAATATCGTTTCTAAGAGAGATGAGCTTAGCAGGAGGGAAATACTTAGAGATAAAAGCATCTTTGCACTTATTCAACGAATCAATACTATTTCTAGGCAAAGAGGAAAACCAAGTTTTAGCACGATCTCTAAGTGAAAACGGAAATAACTTCAATTTAACAATATCATTATATGTATCCCTTTTCTTTTGCATATCACACAAATCAACAAAGTTGTTTAGATGGGTAGCGGCATCGTCACTAGGAAGGCTGGAGAATTGATCTTTCATGACAAGATTCAACAAAGCATCATTGATCGCACAAGATTCAGCATCGGTAATAGGAGCAATCGGAGTGCTAATAAAATCATTGTTGTTGGTATTGGAGAAGTCACACAATTTGGTATTGTTCTGAGCCATAGTGACAAGCAAGCAATCCAACACACACAAGCAAACAAGAAGCAACCGAAAAAACACACGGCGGAAGAAGGGCCAATAAAACGGAAAGGGTGAAGTGGGGGAGAGGAAAACGAGAGGAAAAAATGTAATGCAAAGGATAAGGGTTTGTGATAGGTACTTGATATATGACTTTTGCGTAAGCCTCCCCGGCAACGGCGCCAGAAATTCTTCTTGCTACTTCTCGAGCTTGCGTTGTATTCCCTCGAATAGGAAAGGAAGATGCAGCACAATAGCGTAAGTATTTCCCTCAGTTTTTGAGAACCAAGGTATCAATCCAGTAGGAGACCATGCGCGAGTCCCTCGCACCTGCACAAACAAATAAGAACTTCGCAGCCAACGCGATAAGGGGTTGTCAATCCCTTTACGGTCACTTACGAAAGTGAGATCTCATAGAGATGATAGTTTATTTTTGGTATTTTTGTTTATAAGAACAGAAAGTAAAAGCGATAAAAGTAAAGTATATGTAGATTGATATGTTGAGAATAGACCCGGGGGCGACAGTGTTCTCTAGTGGCTTCTCTCATGATAGTGGTATTCTACGGCGGGTAAACAAATTAATGTCGAGCAATTGATAGAAAAGCGAATAATTATGAGACTATCTAGGCATGATCATTGTATATAGGCATCACGTCCGAGACAAGTAGACCGACTCCTGCCTGCATCTACTACTATTACTCCACACATCGACCGCTATCCAGCATGCATCTAGTGTATTGAGTTCATAAGAACAGAGTAACGCCTTAAGCAAGATGACATGATGTAGAGGGATAAACTCAAGCAATATGATATAAACCCCATCTTTTTATCCTCGATGGCAACAATACAATACGTGCCTTGCTGCCCCTACTGTCACTGGGAAAGGACACCGCAAGATTGAACCCAAAGCCAAGCACTTCTCCCATTGCAAGAACTATAGATCTAGTACGCCAAACCAAACCAATAATTCGAAGAGACTTGCAAGGATATTATGAGCACACATAAAAAATTCAGAGAAGAACCAAATATTTCTCATAGATAATCTTGATCATAAACCCACAATTCATCGGATCTCGACAAACACACCGCATAGATCTCCTCGAAGACCGAGGAGAACTTTGTATTGAGATCCAGAGAGAGAGAAGAAGCCATCTAGATACTAGCTATGGACCCGAAGGTCCGTGGTAAACTACTCACAACTCATGGTGAGGGCGATGATGATGATGAAGAAGAACTCCGTGATGGATCCCCCTCCGGTGGAGCTCCGGAACAGGCTCCAAGATAGGATCTCACGGGAACAGAAGGTTACGGTGGTGGAATTAGGGTTTTCTCTCTGTTGCTGATGGTTTCGGGGTACGTAGACTTATATACGAGGAAGGAGGACACCGGGGGAGTCACGGGGGCCCCACGAGGCAGGGGACGCGCCCTGGGAAGGGGGTGCGCCCCCCACCCTCGTGGGCCCCTCGTGGATCTTCTGACGTGGTTCTCAAATTCTCCGTGCGTGATTTTCTCCAAAAATATCTCTTGCGAAGGTTTCATTCCGTTTGGACTCCGTTTGATATTCTTTTTCTGCAAAACCCTGAAACATGCAAAAATAGAAATCTGTACTAGGCCTTTGGGTTAGTAGATTAGCCCCAAAAATGATATAAAAGTGTAAGATGAAGCCCATTAAACATCCAAGACTTCATAAATAATAGCATGGAACAATCAAAAATTATAGATACGTTGGAGATGTATCAGTGACCGACCGGGAAGTTGCTCCCCGGTGCGCATGAGTGAGGACAAAGTGCGCAGAAAAGACTAGTATTGATATGTGGGGCCAGTCTAGATCCCGCCAGGAGTAACGACCACCGGCGAGTGTGTCCGGGGCGTTACAAGTTGGTATCAGAGCCGACCCTCGCAGTTACATGGATGTTTGCGGATAGGTGCTTAGTCATGTTGTTCATGACGTTTGTGACCCGTCGTGGTACATGTGATGACACATGTATCGGACTGGATGCACAGACGTTTGTGCCAAGAGAGAATGTTCCTGTGGCCAGACGAGGACGTCGGTTCCTCTGAGTGGGGGTGTATGTGATAGCCTGGCTTATTAGGGATGGTAGACTACTCATATCAATAAGGAATTCCTTCTTTTCCGGGAGCCCATTCAGATAGAACTCCAAAGTTAAGCGTGCTCGACTTAGAGTAGTTTCAGGATGGGTGACCGACCGGGAAGTTGCTCCCGGGTGCGCATGAGTGAGGACAAAGTGCGCAGAAAAGACTAGTATTGATATGTGGGGCCAGTCTAGATCCCGCCAGGAGTAACAACCACCGACGAATGTGTCCGGGGCGTTACATATTGTCATGCAACAACGAAGTCTAACTCTCTTCCTATGCATCGGCATGTCATACAAGAACAATTCATGCACATCAAGTAAAGGCCAATGCATAGTATAAGCAGTTTATTGCAATTTTATCGTGTTGGAAACATAGAGAGGCGGAGATGTAGTTCCTCTGTCATAATAATTGCAAGTAGGAGCAGCAAGCACATGCATATTATATCTATTAAACTCATCATGTCTAGTAGTGGGACACAACCATCAATATAATCCTTAATAAGTGCAAACTTCTCCAATATAGTGTAGTTTGGAGAATTCAAAAATATAATAGGACTATCATGTGTGGGTGCAATAGCAACAATTTCATGTTTAACATAAGGAACTATAGCAAGTTCATCTTCATAAGCATAATTCATATTGGCATCTTGGCCACAAGCATATCAAGCATCATCAAAAAGGGATATTTCAAAAGAATCAACGGGATCATAGCAATCATCATAGCATTCATCCTTCGGTAAGCACGAAGGAAAATTAAACAATGTATGAGATGAAGAGTTACTCTCATTAGAAGGTAGGCACAGGTGATCACTCCGCTCTTCCTCCTTTAGTTCTTAGCGCTCCTCCTCATCTTTTTCATCTAATGAGCTCTCAGTGTCATCAATTTCTTCTTCCATAGTTTCCTGCAAAATATTAGTCTCTTCTTGGACAACGGAGATCTTCTCAATAAACGCATCAATTTCGGAGTTATATTCATAATTGAAATAGCAATATTTCAATATAGCAAGATTTTCAGGCCTATAAACATCATCATCAAAAGCATCATACTTTTTAAACAGAGATTCAATTTCATCAGCATCCTTAAAAGCAACGAATTCTTCTATTTGTTCCACATCATAATAATCATATATACCATTAGCATAAGAAGCTAAGGTTTCATTGTCATTAAATTTGCATGAAAAAGGAAGGTGTGGAGCCTTCATCCTGGAGCAACAAGTATAGTCATATCTCAAGCATAGTTGCCGAGCATACCAATGCAACATATAAATTTGATCCCATAATAGTTTCCCTTTTTGTGTCAAGCGATAATCCCTAAAGTATTCACGTTGATCCAACGTTACTCCCATTATATAGTTGAATGGGGTTTTCTCAGGATTGTCAAAGTAGTACATAATATCTTTCACATACTGAGCATCGAGGGTTTTAGGAGGTTCCCTATCTCCATGAGTAGCAAGTACACCTAATTTTTTTGGTATTTCGTGTTCCATATCCATAACTAAAGATAGAGAACAACTTGGAAAATCAAATAAAATATGCTTAGTGATAAAGCAAACAAGCACACACGAGAATATTCACCCCACGCTATTGCTCCCCGGCAACGGCGCCAGAAAAGGTCTTGATAACCCACAAGTGTAGGGGATCAGTTGTAGCCTCTTTCGATAAGTAAGAGTGTCGAACTCAACGAGGAGCTAAAGGTAGAACAAATATTCCCTCAAGTTCTATTGACCACCGATACAACTCTACACACGCTTGACGTTCGCTTTACCTGGAACAAGTATGAAACTAGAAGTACTTGGTAGGTGTAACGGGATAGGTTTGCAAGAATATAAAGAGCACGTAAATAAAAACTAGGGGCTGTTTTAGGCAAAGAAGCAATAAAGCTAGTATAGCGAGTGTGGAAAAGTGGTGGTAGGAGTTGCAAAATTGTCCCTAAGCAATTGACTACGTTACTAGACCGATAACAAGTTTTATGTGGGAGAGGTCACTGCTAGCATGTCATCCCTGACTTGGAATTCTATACACTTATGATTGGAACTATTAGCAAGCATATGCAACTACTAACGTTCATTAAGGTAAAACCCAGCCATATCATTAATACATATTGGCCCCCCTTCAATCCCGTATGCATCAATTTCTATGCTAGGTTGAAGCTTCTGTCACTCTTGCCCTCCAATACATAGTCCTATCAACATACAACTAACTCTACGGTGTGATCAACACGCACGCTCATACGATGGGCACCAAAGGATGGCAACATAACCGCAAGCAAATTAAATCAATCATAGCAATTCACCAATTACCGATAGGACAACGAAAATCTACTCAGACATCATAGGATGGCACCACATCATTGGATAATAACATGAAGCATAAAGCACCATGTTCAAGTAGAGGGTACAACGGGTTGCGGGAGAGTGGACCGCTGTAGATAGATGGGGGGAGGTGATGAAAATGTTGGTGAAGATGACATATGTGTTGGTGTAGATCGCCGTCGCACGATGATGGCCTCGGTGGCACTTCGGCGCCACCGGAAGCGAGGGGGAGAGATCCCCCTCCTCCTTCTTCTTCATTGGCCTTTTCCCTAGATGTGACAAGGGTTTCCCCTCTGGTCCATGGCCTCCATGGTGACGGAGGGGCGAGAGCCCCTCCGAGATTGGATCCGTCTATCTGTCTCTATCTGTTTCTGCCTTCCCAGATTCTGTCCTTTCATCGTTTCTTATATTCCCGAAGATCCGTAACTCCGGTTGGGCTGAATTTTTGACACGATTTTTATCCGGATATGAGCTTTCTTGCGGCGAAAGAAGGGCACCAACCGCCTTCGGGGTGGCCACGAGGGTCAGGGGCGCGCCCCCTGCCTCGTGGCCCCCTCGGGCATCGTCTCGCGTTGATTCTTCTTCCCAAAAATCACATATATTTCAAAAAAAACTCCATCCGTTTTTACCCTGTTTGGACTCCGTTTGATATGGATATTATGCGAAACAAAAAACATGCAACAAACAGGAGCTGACACTGGGCACTGGATCACTATGTTAGTCCCAAGAATAGTATAAAAAGTTGCCAAACGTATATGAAAGTTGTATAATATTGGCATGGAACAATAAAAAATTATAGATACGACGGAGACGTATCACTGGGCAGGGCCTTCCGAGGTTTAGGTGGAACAGGCTTGGCATGCTTACAGTTTTCTTAGTCGGGTCATGAGTTGGCGTTCGAGTGCGCTTTTGGGTCCCAACACTCGACACCACAGCTTTGCTCTGACCACCCGCCGGATCCTGAGCATGCTTGGATCGACGCTTAGTGCATGGTGGTGACTCGACCTCTTCGTTGTCTTCAGAGTCTTCGTTGTCAGTGTAGTCGATGACGGCACTCCCGCCTCACATCGCCTTGAAAACCTGCAAGACATGGATTGACAAGTCAGTCGGGTTCCAATACGGTGACACGCTTGAAACAAAGATAATTCACTCGGCAAATTATGCCTCACCTCTCCTGGTAGATTCGAGGCGTCGAAAGGATGCTCTTGGCTACGGAGGGTTGTCTCGGGCCCCAGTAATGCTCCTAAGCCACTAGGCCAAGGTGTCCTCACCAACTTCTTCTGGATGGGTTCGGGTAGTGTCGTCCGCTCCGGAGTACAACCACATGGGGTGGTCGCGCGCTTGTAAGGCTGGATGCGTCGACTGAGAAACACCTCTAGCAAGTCTAAGCCCGTAACTCCACCCCGGATCAGCTACACAGCTGCCTCGACCAAGATTCCCACCTCGCCCTTCTCCTTCTCCTCCTCCACTATCAATGAGCGAGGGGTGCAGAGTCTCTCCAGAGAGAAAGGAGGGAGGCTAGTCGGCTTGCCAGGAGTCGAAATATCCTTGCAGTAAAACCAGGTCGATTGCCAACCCCTCGACAAAAGTCATGGGAGGAAAAGCACTTCTACCTCGCATCTGGACACCTAAGCCCCCACACATCTGGATCACGTGGGTTTTCGCGTCACTCGGATTGGCTTTCTTGATCGACTGGGATTGGCAAGTGAAAATGTGTTTGAAAAGCCCCTAGTGAGGATGGCATCCCAGGAAGTTTTTGCACAATGAGACAAAAGCAGCAAGGTACGATATTGTATTCAGAGGAAAGTGGTGGATTTTCACACCGAAGAAGTTCAGGAAACCGCGGAAGAACGGATGCGGGGGCAGAGAAAAACCTCGTTCCACGTGGGTAAGAAGAAGAACCCGCTCGACGTCGTGCGGCGCGGGCTCGGTCTCCCCCTCCGGCAACCTCCAAGATCCAGAAGCCAGCAGGCCATCAACGACGAGCCCCTCGAGGTCATCCTGAGTGACCGTCAAGGGGATCCAATCACCTTGGATCTAGCCCGGCGGTAGAGCGCACCGCGAGCTCGACCCCTTCTTCCCCTTGGCCACCTTCTTGGCGCGCTTCAGAGCCTCCGTCTTGTCCTTTACCATCTCCGCGGTGGTCGACGGGAACAAACGGGGTGGAGCTATGATGAGGTGGAAGAGGCGGAGAGGCAGAGGAGGAAGGGGAAAAGTGGAGAGTACTGTTGCACGCCTCGGCCGCGCCGTCCTTTATACCTGCACGTCCGAGTGGCTGACTTGTGGACCAACGCAATCTCAACACATCCCATAACTGACGCCCGCCCGATACGTGGCGAAAAAGTGGGGCGCAAATCAAGGAGTCACTCCCCACTTGCCCCGCTACAGCCGGCCCCCGCGCTACTTTGAAATTCGAATCCTGTGAAGTCCTGCAAATCAATCGATGACATCGAAGACATCGATATTCATTCGGGTCAGACCCGACGCTCGACACCTCGTCGCTCGTTTCAGTCGGACGCTCAAGGAGCCAGAATTGATCAACGCAATTGACGAAGGGTTTGGCAAATCGCATACCTTCAGACTCTTGAGAGATGTCTCCGGGACATTGAGTCAGGTCGAAGACAGCTCCAACACCTCTTCACTCGAACCTCAATCCATTCGGGGGCTAATTACGATGACATGTACCTAGGGTAGGGTCATAGGCATGACCTACACGTCCTACCAAAGGGCACCACTTAAAGAACCCAAGACCTGCAAAGTCAGAGAGGAGATACCGACTGGAATCACCGCAGCATGCAAAACACTCGACAGAAGATCCACTCGGTTACTCTACCCCCACTCGACCATCATCATTCACTCGGAGCATCTGATTCCACTTGGAGTACAGAAGACCTAGAGCCACCCCAGGATGGCAATGGTCAGACATTCACTCCTTCGCTGTAATTAAACCCTTTAACCGTCACACAACGTGCGCACTCTCGCGACGTCCACGTTGGCGCTGGGCACTGTTTCATCGAAGAAATATTTTTGCCTCGTTGGTCCACTTGTCTGCTGGGATTAGGGTAAGTAAGAGGATACATCGTCCCTCGCTCCCTTTCTTGTTCGTACACGCAAGCCGTCTCGTCTCTCTCTCTCACACCACCTCTCGGTCGCCGCCGCCGCCTCTCCCATCCCAGATCCTTCTCCTCCGTCGTGCCCCAGGCCCCTTTCTCTCTTGTCGATCTGCGGCGGGTTCGGGGACGTGCAGGGACGGAGAAATCCCTGTGGTTGGGCGCTATTGACCTCGTGTATGGAGGCGAGGCAGAGGGTGGTGGCGGCGGCGGCGGTCACCGCGACGGCAAGCGGCAGTTCGAGGGGCGGGAAGGTCGGGGATGGATGGATCCGGCAGCCCCTGTACAGATCCGAGGCGGTGGGCGCTCGGGGTCACCGGCCGGAGCGGATCGACGGCGGACGCGGCAATGGTTTCCTGGCGGAGCTCCGACGTGAGCAAAAAGGCGGCGCGGGCGGGCGACGACTTCCGGCTAGGGAGAGGAGGCGGCCCGGGCGCTGGACGGCACGCTGCTTGGCTACGGCGGCAAGGCATGGCTGCGTTGGTTAAGGTATATTCTGTTTTTCACAGGTAACTAGAATCCTTTTATATCTAAATCATCTGAAGACTCTGCTTTGTACACTTCATAACAGTAATTATTTCACCGTCATTTCAGCCATCAGTTATTAGAAATGAATCGATTTCCTTAAAGTATCTGCACATCAGTAAATGAGTATGTCTGCCACAGACTACCTGATTCAACATAGCTGCAGGTTCTGTAGGATGAAATGTGCATCTTCCTTTCTTTAATCTATAAACCAGCCCAGCATGGATGATTTGCGTAAAAGAGGACCAGATAAGCAAAATCGTTTGCCTGAGCTACGAGAATGGAAAAAGGAAATTACAACGCATGGTGGACAGGTTGAGAGATAGTGTCTGCAGGCAGCGTGCTCTTGAACTAATATTTACAGATGAAGGTGATACCCATCTCAGTGCAAAAATGTATATTAGTATGGATAACACTGTTGAAGAGCCAGAGTGGGTCCCATCTCCAATTTTCCAGGTATTTACAAGCTGCGACTCTTTATTGTCTCTTGAGAACTTAAACCCAAGTGCATATGCCGTTTGTGTCATTTATGTTGATCCTGAACCTTACCTTTGTTTTGCAAATCCTTTAGCTCTTAGGGATAACAGTGCCTCAGTCAGTCAGTGGTACGTTGAAATAATTGTTATCTCATTTATCTGCAGTTGGTCATGTTAGTTCTTTATATGTATTTTTGGTTTATCATTCTATCATGAATTGGTGATTATATAACTGGAGGACAATTATAACTAAAATTAACTGACTACATGGAATGGATGATCCAAGAGTTGGAAGTGACTAGAATAAATGAAACATATAGACAAATTTGAAAAAAGGCACCTTTATCGTGATATTCCAAGCACATTGTTATAAATCGTGTCAATATGTTAGCTTTCATCATCTTTAGTCCTTTGTATTCAATGTACTCTCATACAGTTCAGAATGCAACAACTTGTCAAGCATAATTATCTTTCTTTCAAACATAATTATCTTTCTTTGCTTGTTCCAAAACTATATGGTCTAATCTTATGTGTTGTTCATTGCAGGAACTGTATGCAAAGCTAAATAGGATGGCAGGCGTTGCTGCAGATATGTTTGTTGGTAGAGAAAGATTTGCTACTTTGCTAATGATGCGGCTCACTGAGACAGTTATCCTTTGGCTCTCGGAGGATCAGGCCTTCTGGGAAGAGATCGAGCAGGGACCAAAGCCTTTGGGCCCCCTTGGTCTTCAGCAGGTAAATTCGTTACTTATTTATCTTTTTTTTAGGTGCAACTCTTGTTTCACTATTTTTCCCCCTTTGTTTGCAGTTCTACCTAGATATGCAGTTTGTCATCATCTTCGGACAAGGTCGATATTTGTCTAGACATGTACATCAAGTCATATTGGATATCATTGATAGAGCAATGGGTGCCTTTTCTGCTACTGGAATGAATCCTGATAGGTACTATGCTTGACTTCTATTTGTACTTCTATTGGTTAAGAATTGAGTATTCTGGATCTGCCAACCTCAGCGAAAAAGCATAATTATCAAATGCAGTTGCCTAGGATTGTTGTTGATGCATGCAAATATGTTATCCAAATACTAACTGAAGAGAAATATTTAAGCTATGTCATGTCTACTTAGTTTGCTTGGACAACCAAGCAAATTTTCCTAGCAAAGCTGCCGGCTGCTAAGATTCTCTAAACAGTAATACATCTGGCATAAAGTTGGTTATACTATAGAATCGCTTGCGCCACCACCACTGCAGCCTCCTACTCAAATTATCTAGAAATATTCAAAGAATATGATAGCTCCATGTTTCGTTGAGGGATATGTTATTGCGGCAATGTCCTTTGGAACCACGGGGCTGTAGCTCCAGTGAACCTAGCTGTTTGAATCATTCCTTCTCTCATTGGGGACCTGCATGCAATCAAGGAGCTGCAGTGCATCGTGGCATGTTCTTTATACATCAGTTTATATGTCTGTATTCTAATTGACCTGAGATCCCCATGGCAACGATACTTTATCCTACGGGTGCATACGGTGGAGCAGCAGCTCCATGGAGCTAAACATCCACTCTCAGTAAGTTATGTCTAGACAGTAATCTTTGTATTTAGAGTGTTGGTAATGGTATAATTTGGAGGATCGTTTTATGAAAATAGCTGTTTGACGTATTTCCTATGTACTACTATCTCTGTTTCTGAATGTAAGACGTTTTGGCAGTTTAAATTGAACTGCCAAAACGTCTTATATTTAGGAACAGAGGGTGTAAAATTTAGCATGAATGTAAAATGTAGCCATCTGTTGATTATAATCTTAGCTATGTACCTGAATAGCTAGAAAGATGTTTCCTGAATTCTCATATTGCAGTAATTCTCAGATGTTTCCTGTTATTTGGTTCGTAGTTAAAAAGTTCGCCTCAGAATGGTTTACTAACTCCCCGTATTGAGAAAACTTGCATTCTTCCGATTCTTCTTTTCTTCATTTAGTTATATTCAAAAAGAGCTACCTCAAAATATACTTTATTTTTGTGTCATGCCTATGTACCGTGGGATGAAAAATGTTATTTCTTCTGCAGAATGGAGACATCATAAATATTGATGTAAATGTGTTCCTAAATGTAAGTTCTCTCTCCTAAGATTTTGCATATGCTTAGTTGGTATGTTTGGCATAGAGTCGGACTAGAAGGTAATGCGCGCCTTGCCGCACCGGTTTTCATTATTGTTGTAGAACCAATCCGACCTTTTTCTTTTGTTATGTGTCATTAGTAGACAGGACATGTAAGTGTTTCATCGTGTATCATTGAAGTCATGTAATAGGTGGTGTCTTACCATTTTCATATTTAGCAAGAGTAAGAGTAAAGGTAATTGTTGAAACATTAATCGGCAGATAGAAAATGTGACATATCGACGAAATATAAGTATCCAATCAATCAAGAAAATAATATAATATTCTACCTATTTGCTATAAGCTGATATGTTTTATTTGGATCGTACAAAGTAGATGTGTAAGAGTTGAATAACAAGCGATTTTCTATTGAAGACATCTTATTCTCATATGATTGTACTTCACCAGATATATGAGCAAAGCATTTTGGTGCTCGAGCTGACACTGAGCTCAGAATCCTGGATTTCCATTCTATCACTGGGATATGTTCTTTTAGGGGTTGTCATTGGGGTATGTTTTTCTTTTAGGTTCTGTCACTGGAAGAACTCTATTTTCATTCAAATACGAATTTGAATAGATGAAATGTTACGTTACAACCGTATGGGCCTAGCACATGATATTAGCTATGTACGGGCGCCCGAGGCCGACAAGATGCGCATAATAAAAAATGGCAGCAGTTTCCTCTTGAATTTACATAGAGAACATGTGTAAAAATACTTGGGGCTTAGGCGGTAAGTACATCCCTTTCACTGGATGACATGCTAGTCCCACAACCCCAATTCAGCCAGGGAGCTCCATTTGTTGGGACCTTAGAAACTGTAAAGATTTTGCTGACAAATTGCTTGCAAGGCTGATAGGTTTATTGATATGCCTCATATGCAAGCTCCTAACCCACTCTAGAAGTTGTCTGTTGTGGAGAACTGGAGATGACTGGGTTCCATGGCTAACATAACACATTTTACCTGTTAGGTACTCCATCTGGTTGGATAGCAAATTGTGTTTTAATGCTGGTTCAATGCTTATCATTAAGTATTTCTTATGGAGAAAGAAAGCAGAAAACTATTAGTCAAACTTATGTAAAGGCCAACATGAATCACTGAGACTGTCAATTTAAATTGGACTGTACTTTTTCCAGTATCCTTGATCTATAAGTCATTTATAGCATTTTAGTTTCTGTTTTGCAAAGCATGTGATCTGTTACTATTTTGTCAAAGTTTTCTGTGGCAAAAGGGAATAGAATCATGGAAGTCCGTGCATCCTAATTAGATAACTAGCTTCTACTTCCTGAATCCTTCATGTTTATAATCATATGTGATTTCTTGTAGTTGCTCTACATTTGAAAATGTTGCTTCTGCAAGTCGATTCTGGGAATTTGAGTACTGCAGAAGTCTAGGCCACAAATTTAAAAATCATATGCAAGGAGAACAAATATTTTTATTTAAATTGTATAGAATTGAAATCACCTGGTTTGCATTAGCATTTCAAAGAGGCAAAGTTAACATACTGCCTACGTGGGAAAAAGGTTGGTATCTTGGTATTATCTTTAGATGTGATCACTAATGCTTATTGGTTGTACTTGTGGTTTCAGAAGTACCATGTTAGCAGTCATCATATATTGGCCAAGTTGCAAGTGTGTTGGGTACATCAAGATAAAGATCAAGAGAAAGCATCATGCTGATTGATGTGGAATCGATGATGCCAAGCCTCTTGAAGGACTCTGAAAAGGTGTCCTTTTTATTTGGTTCCTTAGTCATGGCTTCATGTGGTCCATTTCTTCAATCAAACTAAAGCACTTCATGTTAGCTTGTCTTTGCTTTTGGATTAACTGTAATGCATCGTTTCACCCTTTATGCTCCATGTGTGAGTTGTACATATCCTCGTTTGATGTACCACTGCCTATGATGGTTCTAAACTCAAATAATACAGTATTTGTATGTTTAATCGATGTGCTACTAATAGATCATATGTTATAGTACACACCCATATTAATATACATTAGGAGTGAGAATGGGAAGAAAACATGGCAGCCAATTGCCAAAGCCAGATAAGGGCGCATAGTCCCGCCTAGGTGGCGCCACCAGGTGGCGCCCCAGCCTCTAGTGATCATTAAATATGGGCGTTTCTAGTAACATCCAGGACTTTATTCTCTCATTGAACCCTTGCGTAACTAAGGACAGCGAGGGGTCGGCGAACTCTGTATAAGCCACCCCTCCCCTCTTGCACAAGGGTTTGCATCCCATGTAACTCAACACTCCCATCAACAAAGCCTCCGCGACACTGAGACGTAGGGCTTTTACCTCCTTCGAGAGGGGCGTGAGCTCGTAAATCCGAGTGTACAATCTCGCCGTAGCTAGGCTCTGCCCTCTCCTACGTACCCCCTACTTCTACTGTCAGACTCGTTCCCACGACACTTTGGGCACTGAATCAATATGTTAGTCCAAAAAAATCATATATATTGTTGCCAAAAGTATGTGAAAGTTGTAGAATATTGGCATGGAACAATAATTAATTATGGATACGACGAAGACGTATCAGATTGCAACCGACAACGTCTACTCAACACCAAGTTGCCATCTGCAAAGATCATCTCCGCTATCGGAACTCGAGATGAAGACGTTGTTTTTTATGAGATCCCATCCCCTATTCATCCTCATATTCGAATCGCCGTCGAGAATCAACTAGCTTAGATCCCAATTGACGTGAAACTAAACTGAACTCTCACGGTAATATTAAGAGAATTTGGGTTCGAATCCACCATCATGAGCTTTATATTAAAAATGATGAACAATAAACAACATAACACACCATTAATGGCTAGGGTTAAATCAAACTTACAAGAGATGATCCAAATGAACAAGAGGGACTTCATACCCATTGCAGTACATGAGCAGGTGAAAAGCAAATTGAGGCAGAAATTAAAGCAAACGAGTCGTTGTCGGGTGAGAAACAACGATGTCCATGGTTTTGCGCGATGCGAGGTGAACTATCAATAACCAAGATTGCAGCCCACTAACGAAACAATATCTTTCAGTTGTGACCCATAGATCAAAGATCAACATTGAAAGCGTGCCTAAGTTAAAAGAACACAAGAACAATAAAAATGTTCATGTTTTTAGTTAACTCGAGACTGTTTTTTGCGTTTCGATCCTCCTCAAGTTTATCCACCCGTGCGGATTAGACGGAGGTCTGACGTAGATTCTTGTCAGCTCCTCGAGGCGGCGAAATTAGGCTTTATCGTCGTGCGCACACGACGACGAGATTTGGTGTCATGTTCGATACAAAAGTTTAAACGAATACAACCGCGGCTCTAGGACGCCGGTCCTTAGAAGCACGTGCACGATGACTTTCAGACTGTCATCGATACATTCAAGCTGACTCCGGTACAAGAGCGATGTCAATGGCACATCGACGGTTCGTTCTGCCGGCGACAGTGCTCGTTAAGTGATCCATATGTATTTTTTTAACCATTTTTATAAAATGTTTTGTACTTCTGATGAATCTTTATTATAATAAGCTGGGTTATTTTCGCAAGAAGAAAAAACTAGAGCAGTTGAATATATTGAGGACCTAGCACAATCAGTTCCCTTCAGTTCTGGGCGTTTTTCACGACGGGGCGGGAAACATTCGGAATGGCGGGTCGGGTGCGCGCGCGTGGCGTGCGAGTGCGACAGGGCGCAGCGCACCGCCTATCTTTCCTCGCCGGTGAGGAGATGGGCGAGACGGGCGATGACTCAGACCGCAGTCACCCGGGCACCCAACGGCTGGGATCAACCCTCTCCGCCCCCGGCCCTCCATCCGCACCGTCCGCGTGCCCTCCGGGCTTTGACCCTTCCTTACCAACCCCGACACGCAACCCTCCCTATGACATGTCGGCCCAGACAAGCCTACTCCAAGCCGCAAGCCCCTCTCAGACCGCCGTAATCCCACCCGCACATCTCAGCGCAGCATCCCCCCTCACTGACATCCCGTACCAACATCATCCCGGCTCCACGCGTCAGCGACCTAAAGCTTAAGCGTCACGGGTGCCGAGCTGTGGCGCGTACGAAGGCGATCAATTCGGGAGGCTCGACACGGCCGGCCACAGCTGTCCCTGGCGGCATGACATGTGGGCCCGGGAGGCTTACGCGGCCCACCCGTCAGTGAACCCGTCGAAGACGAGTGGAGACGGGCTATACCAAATCGGAGACCGAGCCCTCATAATTCCATAATTCTCCTCTCCTCTCTCCCCCTCTTGTGATTCCGGTGCGTCTTCCCCTCCTCTCTGCCTGCGCGCACCGGCTTTCCTCCCCCCTCCTCTCTCCTCCCTCCGTCCGCCTCCGGGAGAGGCCGAGAGAGAGGGAGAGAGAGAGGACGCGCCGGAGCTGCCCGCGGCAGCATCGTCCCGTCTCGGTAAGCTCCGCGGAATTCCTCTCCTGGATTCGGCCCGCCTCGGTTAGGGATGGATATTTAGCGAATGGTAGTAGCTCTGCTCGATTCGGTGGAATTCGTCTCCGTTTAGCGTGCTGGGGGTGCGTCTCGAGTTCTTGGTTCGCGGATGCCGCGGGGATTGATTCCCTTGTTCTCTCCAGGCCAGCCGGGGGGTTTGGGTTTTGGTGGTGGATTTGTCGGGAAATAAGTCGGGGAATTCGAAGCGCCGGGTTCTAAATCCGGCTAGAAACACGCGGGATTTTGATTCTTCCGCACTCGCTAGATTCTCAGGGTTGGCGAAGCTTGTTTGGAAACCCTTCCATCTTCCTTCTAGTTGGGGATTTCTATTTTTCTTCCGTCGGGTTGGGCTCTGCTGCTTTGCTTTGGCTACTCTGTCACGGAGTAGTTCTTTCTGTCGGAATCGCACCCACCGTGTATTTTTCTAGCTAAATTTCTAATTCGACCCGACAGTTTGTGGGGTTCTAGTGCACTGCGTCGATCTGAGTGTTTCAAGTCAGTTATTGTAGGGTATGTTTGTTAGAATCTCACTTTTGGTACTCCCTTCAATTGGAGCTGTGGGTTTTTGAGAATCTAATGGGAGCATCCCTCCAATCAAGGAAACAATTTTAATGGAAATATTCTCCTCCGTCTGAATTTACTTGGTTCTTCTTCTCTAGGGTTTGGTTCTTGTTTTAGTTTACCCCATCTTACCTTGTCGTTGCTTAACCTAGATGTTCTGCTACCTTTGTAGATCCGCATTGTACTCCTTGACTGGCTATGGCTTTTATCAATTCGAAGTCAGACTCATTTCAAGCCTTCCGTCTAAAACAGAACTTAGGTATTGGATGCCCTTCGTTATTTTGGTAGAGGCTTTTACCGTCGATCTAGCTCCAAAAGTAATTCTTTTGATGTAGTATGTTGGCAGCGCAGATGATTTTGTCCTGGAATCTCTTATTCTAGCTTGCAGCTTAACTACATGCAACATTTTTGCTAACCTTTGATGCTTCTCAACGTTAGTAATTAATATTAGAACACAAGTACTTCTAGGTTTATGTGTTTGCTTGTGCAAATGAAGAAATAAACTACACTAACTTAACCAGTCTAACGGTTTCTGTCGGTTCCCTCCTGCTTTGCTGGTAAAAGGATACTGCTTTTGCGTAAGTAAAGTAGCAGTTGCGGAAACATGTGATTAAGAGCGCAAACTGTGTGAGACAGCAAGACTTTTCCTCAAAGGCAGGGCTTTTGGGGTTTGGCTTGTATTATCGACCCTGTCCAGAATTGGCACAAGCAAAGTTGCATGATGCTGAATCTCGTATGTTTGCACTGAAAATTGTGACAAAAATTGGACGCATAGGACGCTTTTTATGTTAAACCTCTTTGTTGCGCACATATTGTTGGCATTGCTCTATTTGTAATTTTGTATGTACTAGGAGGGTAAGTAAGGAGAATTGGAGTGGTACACAATATTAGTTCACCAGTAGACACCGTGCCATGCCTGTGCTGCTTGGGCCACTCACATGCCGTGAGATGAATACTATTGCTGCCCATGCATTAGTTTGAAAACTTTCAACTAACATCAGACCTACGCGCCATCTTAGTATAGTCACTAATGAGGTCTGTTCGCTTTAGGTGTATATATGTCACAGAAGCATGATAATGTTTTTTTCTTACTTTATTCTGCAAAAAAATACCATTGGTTTAGTGTTTTGTTTAATATCAATACACATTATACACTCGGTAGTCCATGCTGAATAAGGATAGTAAGAAGTATTTTTTCCCTTTCTTCCCAAGTAACCTAATATGTTGGCATGGCCCGGCATTCATTCATTAAACTATTATGGTTTTATTTCCTTGTATATCTGTGAATGTTGGGCCTCAGTGTTCTCTTCCTTCTTTAAAGTCGTATTTTTTAACTTCTGTAATGGGTGTGCAGACAGTTTTGGCACTCTGAACTGCTGATCAAGATGCCAGCACTGAGAATGAAGAGGAAGTTTGATGATGACATTTTCGGGAATGAGTTCGACACCAAATCCATGAAATCGATGAAAATCTCGCATTTTCAAGTTGATGAGTTTGAGCAGCCATTTGCGTTGAACTCGTCTTACAAGGACTCTCAGGGTGGTAAGTGATTGCATGTGCATGTGCATGTGTCTTGTTCTCTTATGAATAAAATATATTGAACGTCGATATTTCCCTATGTTTCAAATAGAAAAAACCTTCCAAGTTAGCTCCAATGTCCATTCTTGGTTCTCTATGTTGGTGATGAATGTGTACCCTTGACTGGAATTCAGACAACTATGTATGTCCTTAGCAGTATATTCAGGAGATACTCCTGTAGTCCTGTTTCTAAATACTTGGCACTGTATGAGCAAATCACTCATACCAAGATATGGCTTCAGTGAAGTTGAACCATAAAACGCTCTACCAATATTATAAGCACGACTGTGAATTATAAGATGGAGCAAAGTTAATAGGGGTATTCGGGGGGAATTTGCCTTGAGATTAGCAGGTTGACAAGTTTTGGAAAGATATCAGTTTCAGTCTTTCAGAAACGGAGGGAGTATTATCTATAAACATACAGTAGAATAGTAGATACCTATATTAGTTGTGTCTTACCATTTATTTGTTCACTTTTACACGTAATATTTGTAAACAAAGTAGAGCAACATGGTTGATAATTAAAGGTTAGTGAACCTGTGTATATTTTATATGGATTGATGGTCTCTTTCTTTTTTCAGAACCTGAACCGACAACTCAACTAGCTGTCCAGGATATTAATGTTACGGAATTTTCTGGCTTGCATGCTGTCCTTGGAGGAACATCTGTTGCTCTGCTGAAGGTATTGCAACATCATCTGACCTCAAATTTTACTCAGTGATAAAATATCGTGCATTTATCCTTGTGTTTAATCGTTTTGATTTCAATACAAATATCTAGTGGCCTCTTGTATTTCAACTGCCAAATTATCACATTGCTTCCATTGTTTGTAATATTACCACTTAGACTACTGTTTGGTGCTTGGACAAGTTGAATGTTCTTTTGATGTTAGCTTGCCTTACATCCCAATTGATGATTGCCTAACAACATTAACTGGACGTTTAAATTTCTTTTTGGTTTTCTTGTTAATATGTTTGGATGGTTGCTTTCAGCAAGTTATCATTGTCGATTTCCAAATTCGGTGACAAGTGAAAAAGGGTGCAATTTCTTATTATAACTTTTGATGATAGAATTTACCTGTTGCCTATTGTCATTTCACCTTCCACTTCAACTTGTTCTGATTAAATGCTTAAATGCCTCAAATATCTTGCAAAGGCTGGGTGTAATTTTTTATTATAACTTTTGATGATAGAATTTACCTGTTGCCTATTGTCATTTCACCTTCCACTTCAACTTGTTCTGATTAAATGCTTAAATGCTTCAAATATCTTGCAAAGGCTGTAGAATGTCACCATCATGTAATATTTTCTGTATTATGATCTGAACTTCGATGTAGCATCTGAAGGTCGGTAGTACTTTGCTTTGTTACTTTTTTTGGCCATATCTCATGCTCAATTTCTTTCAGAAGTCCCAACATTATATATCAGCATCACTATTTTCAATTTTTTGGAAGGACCTCTGCAACCTAAGATTATCCTATTGATATGCAGGATTTAATATCTGAGACTGTGGTTCCACCAAATTTGGAACCTGATTCCTTATCTAACAATGATGACGGCAAATCTCAGTCAAATGTAGTGAACACCGGTGATAAAGGTAAGGAGTGCCCCTTACCCCTCAAGCAGTTTTTGTAACTAATCTGGCTAGTTTAGGTGGTAAGTTTTGTTTACGGCCAATGTCTATTTGTCTGCACGTATAAAAATATACAGCCTCCAAATGCAATGTTTTAGGGAACACATTTGATATGCTCATAAGCAAGGTTTACCCTGTGCACATGTATATTCATTTACAATATTTCATTGCAGAGTTTGCAGATGAAGATGTGAATTCCGCAGCACAAGATATCTGTGCTGTCAATGATCGTGAGAAAAGCCTGGGCTCAAACCTGGATTGCAGCCTGTTGGATATTTATAATCCTGATGATGCTTTTCCTTTCTTATTTGATGTTCCAACTGGTCTCCTGGCTAGCTACAGTACATTTTGTGATGAATTTGTACCCATTGATTCATTGATAGACATGAGTGGCATATGCGGAGTATTTCCACTTAATGAGAGCACCGTGGAAGGTGGCATTAGCAATGGACCATGCCCATCACCAGGGGATATGTGCTTTAATAACTCTGGTGGGGAGTGCTTTAGCCATTCTGAGGTTTTAGAGTGGCTTAACCCATATATGGATGAGGACGATTTACCTAATCTTATTGATTATACCGAGTTGAGCTCAGATGCTGCTTGTGTATCTAAAGAGCAAGGGGCCAGGAAGGTCACGCTTGTGCTTGATTTGGATGGTACGTTGCTAGCATGAAAATACTTATTTTCTTTTACTTTCT
This sequence comes from Secale cereale, assembly GCA_902687465.1. Classification (NCBI taxonomy): domain Eukaryota; kingdom Viridiplantae; phylum Streptophyta; class Magnoliopsida; order Poales; family Poaceae; genus Secale; species Secale cereale. Next base: position 650,269,624 of record LR738711.1, on the reverse strand, counting down.
TTGGTAACTTCTTGCTTGCCATTGAGAATAATGTACCGATTCTTCCTTTGCAGAAACCCTTGTTCATTCAACTATGGAGCACTGTGATGATGCAGATTTTTCTTTTCCGGTGTCCTTTGGTATGAAAGAACATGTGGTATATGTGAGAAAGAGACCACATTTGCATATGTTCCTCCAGAAGATGGCTGAGATGTTTGACGTTGTTATATTCACAGCCAGCCAAAGTGTTTATGCAGACCAGCTACTTGACAGGCTCGATCCAGAGAACACATTGTTCTCGAAGCGTTTTTTCCGCGAGTCATGTGTATTTACGGAAAGTGGCTACACAAAAGATCTGACTGTTATTGAAGTTGACCTTGCAAAGGTTGCCATAATTGACAACACTCCGCAGGTAAATTGCTACGATCAAATTTTCTAGTGTCCTTAACCAACATTTCTGTTTGGAGGCTTGTACCTGATCACTGTTACATTTTCTGTTCAAAGCTTTGGCTATGCATTTCTTATAGTAATATTTACTGTGCGGTCTGTACAGGTTTTCCAGTTGCAAGTGAATAATGGTATACCCATAGAGAGCTGGTATAACGACCCCTTTGATGAGGGGTTACCTCAGCTGATTCCATTCCTTGAGACGCTTGCTGTTGCTGATGACGTCCGACCCATAATTGCCAAGAGGTTTGGCAACTAAAAGGACTTTTCCAGCAGGTGTTAGGAGGAGTTTGTTGGTTACTCACATAGAGGAACAAGAACTTACATGACACATTGACCGAGCTAGTTGAAACTTGCCTTTTTCTTAATTTTATTTACATGTGTTTCATAGGATCAAGAATTTTGGTGGCAGAGCTATTCCTCGTGAATTGTACATATCCTCAAACATTGTTATAGAATTTTGTACATAAAAACTGTTAGAAATGGAAGTGAACCTCTCCAGAATTTCTTCTTTGCCCCGTTGCCAAAGTGTATATGTTCAGCAATTCACTGCTTGGTGCGTTCTTTCTGTTCCATGATGCCAACTACTCCCTCTGTCCCATGATATAAGAACGGTTTTTTGACAGAGGGAGTAGAATTTATTTTGTAACAAGTCTCAAGTGGCTAGTTAATTGTCAACATCCTTTGCGAACATGGATTATCAAGATTGACTTCCCAATAGGAGTCAAGCTTTTACTACTCCCTATGCCCTATAATATAAGAACGTTTTTGACACTACAAGTGTCAAAAACGTTCTTATATTATGGGACGGAGGGAGTAGATCATAAAGACCTCGGCATGTGGAGATTGTTCTTGAATACTTAATGCATCTTTGTCTAATGTGGGGATCTAGGCCATCCAGCTATACTATAAGGTGAAATCTCATGTTAAAGTCACGCCTGTCTGCCGCATTGTTCGTCGGATGTCCATGCCATTCAACCCGCTAGTCGCAGCAATGTGACTGTTAAAATGAGGCAAGAGTCGGTATTTCGTGCATGGTTCTGAGCTGGTCAATTTCTGGTTGAGGAGATTGAGGAGCACCAACCATTACCTAGTGCCGCTTAACTAATCTCGCTATGACAACTTTGGAGTGTACTCCATAAAAAAAATATAAGAATATTTAGATCACTACTTTAGTGATCTAAACACTCTTAAATCGGAGAGAGTACTTGTCTAACTAAACAAGATCATTGTTATGAAAATCTTGTACTCCTTCCGATTCATCATAATATTCATATTAATTGTCGCTGATTTAATCAGCACAAAGTGTTGTACTAAATTAGCGTCAATTAGTATGGATTCGAGGGAGTAACATCTTTTGTATTGCTCGTGTTTTCACCATATCTCATGGCAACAGGCCCCCTTTGAATTCACCTTTTTTGAGCTAGTCCAAAATCCAAATATCCTTTCGTCATCCATCACTAGAACTCCTTGAAGACACATTCTCACCTGCTGTGCATATCTAAAAATTCGTGATTTACAAAGACAATATCCATGCATCAAGATGGACATAAACCGTGTAACGGTAGAAATTAAATGCGACCGCAAAATATAGATGAATAGAAATCACATGGTCAAGTTTTAAGGTAGCACCACTGCAAAATTATTCAAAGATACAGAGAAATTAACATCCGCGTTCAAATGTCAGCGCGTGAGACATGGGAACGTCCAAATCTCAAGGAAAATAACAGATCCAACGATTAATGCTACACCGCATGAGATACATATATCTTCTAATGCATTTCCCTGTTTGCATAATGCCTCTTCAGCCAGTCAAGTCTTCCCTCACTTGTCTTCATGATATTAAAGAAGCAACGATGTATAGATCTCCCAAACAATATGGTTGCCATGTAGTACTCCTCGCTTCCTTCGGGTGCCCCACATTCCACAACTTTGTCCATGATGACTTCAATTTCCCTAGCTAATGCTGTGACATCATTATTATACGTCTCCGAATTGCTACCGATAATACTCCCTCCTTTCCTAAATACTCCCTCCGTACCTAAATATTTGTCTTTTTAGAGATTTCAACAAGTGACTACATATGAAGCAAAATGAGTGAATCTACACTCTAAAATATGTCTACATACATCCGTATGTTGTAACCATTTGAAATGTCTAGAAAGACAAATATTTGGGAACGGAGGGAGTATAAGTCTTTTTAGATATTTCAAATGGAATACAACATACGGATGTATGTAGACATATTTTAGATTGTGGATTCACTCATTTTGCTTCGTATGTAGTCATTTGGTGAAATCTCTAGAAAGACTTATATTTAAGAACGGAGGGAGTAGATGTCATGGAATCACTTTCAGAAGTATGATGGTCAACCTGGCCCTTGAACTCGCTTTGCACAGAATCTGACTTCCTTTTCTTCTCGGGGGAGAGGAAATACAAGGAACCCCAAGCTTTATATTCCCAATGACTGGGCTAGCTTGTGCCTCACCATCGTTGTCATCACTATCGACATGGTTAACATCCTTGTTGGTAGCCCCGGGCATGAGTGAGCCGTTCTCATCAATATGATATTTCCAAGACATAACCTCGAGATCCTCCAAATGCTCCAGAACCCTCTGCACAAACTTTCACAAAACTTGTGACCTATGTAAGAAACACTCTAAGTTAGAATGAGCTCATATTGCAGAATGTACTACACCGAAAAATTACCAGACGTGATGATAATTGTATATCCATTGTTATTTCGACCAATCATCATCAGTTGTTACATTTTCTTTCTCAAGTGCCAACCAAGTCCTTTCTTTCGAATCCTACTAGCTTCTCTTTAGCACAAACCTCTCAAAAGAAGCTCGAGAAGTAAACGCATCTCAATTTGCTTTGGGTATCTTACCTTCTTTATCTGTACACCCTTATAAATTTGCCATCAAATATGCAAAGAACTCTTACATTAAGAAAATTTCATAAGAACAAAAACATTTCTGTCAGGGTTGGTGCCAAGGAGAGCACATGCATAAAAAAAGATATAGATGATCATGGAGCATTTTTTTTCTTCGGAAAGGGGGAGCTCCCCTGCCTCTGCATCAAAGTGATGCATACGGCCACCTTTATTAAAAAGCAAATAAGTTCAACCAAGGTCCTGTAGTCTGAAACAAAATGCTCTCAAGGAGCAAGCAAAACATAAAACAGCCACAACCGGCTGGCAAAAGCAAGATAGGAAAACTAATTGCCTATCCTATTACATGACCGTCATCCAAACCGGTTGAAAATATCCCGTGCTACCATCTCTTATCGGATAGACCCAGTAACCAAACGCTCCCTGGCCTCCGTCGGAGTGAGTAGCGACCATATACGGATCAATGCAGTGGCTCGGAAGATAACCTGCAAAAAATGAATATTTGTTGTTCTGTTAAAAACCAAATCATTTCTGCAATTCCAAACTGCCCATAGCAAAGCACATACTCCAACACGGATGTGTCTCACTAGTGCGGAATCTATCCCATCAAGCCACGGCCCAAATAAGGTGTTGATGGAATTCGATGGTGAAATGTTAAAGGCAATCTGAACAGTCCGTCATAATATTTTTGCCATCGGGCAATCGAGAAAGAGGTGTTTGATGGATTCGTTCCGGTCACAAAACGAACATCTCGAAGATCATACATGCTCCGAAAATTTTCTGCCACTGTGGCACAGATCAGTCATCATACGCAACAAGGATGTACTCTACGCTCTTGCCAGAGAAAGCACATACATGAACAGCAAGCATAACTCTGAAACTTTGCTGCCACTGTGCCATAGATCAACCACAAAACAACAATCCTATGCTCTAATTTCACCGCAAGCTCTTGCAACTATGACAGCAAGCATATACATGTGATATATTGTGTTTTGAAATACATGTGAAAAAGTCTTGGATATATTGTGTTTTGAAATACATGTGAAAAGTCTTGGATATATTGGGTTTTGAAATACATGTGAAAAATCTTAGCTGCACACAGCAAAAATGTCAATTAAGAAATCAATAGCAGTAGCACCGGGGGGGGGTCTATAGTACGTACATCTGAGAGGAAGGGAGAGAATGGCCTCACCTTGCTGCTGACTGGCGGGGCGACGGACAGGGGGTTTGCGGGCGAGCTGAGGACTGGGGGATGGAGGACCAGGTTAGCGTAGATGCAGGATAGCTATGCTAGTGGGGGAGCGCGGCCGCGGAGGAGAGGAGACGGGGGGGTGCGGCTTCGGCTAGTGCAGGGGACGAGGCAGCTGCCGCCGGCCGTCGGGGAGTGGAGTTCCCAACAGTGGGAAGGAGAGCGCGCGCGCGGTGGTTGGAATGCCGAGTGCGAGTGGCCGGCAATGCTGCTCCCTCCGGTCCTTTCACCTCTACACATAAGATTTCTCAAGTAGAATTTAATCAATATAATTTTATAAAGTCTAACTGTACCAACTTTATAAAAAAAACATTATCAATATTATTGAATACGTCACGAGTTTAATTTTCATGTTGTATAACTTTAGTTGTATTTAAGGTGTTGATATATTTTTCATATAATTTTGGTCAAACTTTACGAAGTTTAAGTTTAGAAAAACTACTTTTAAGGGTTTTAGGAAAATCTTTTATGCGAAGTAAAAAAAAAAACGGATGCAGTATTTTTACATTAGCCACGCTCAAAGCTGGCCAAGTAGACCAACACAGAATAGCACGGCCCAACCTACACTTAACGTGCCAGGAACGGCACGACCCGCTTAGGCACGTTCATAATTATGCCATGCCATGCCGGCACATGGTCCTTGCCACTGTGCCCAGAAACGACACATGTATTAAACATGTTTTTGTTTTTTCAGTCTTTTGGACCTATTATAAATATAAGAAAAAAGGGTCGGGCCTAGCCTCATAGACCTGGCACTATCTCATGCAGTTCTTTTAATTCATTATGCTTCCTAATTTTGCAGCTCTTTCGTTTGATTGAGATATTCAATTTTGAATTTGGTTCACGATTTTGATTGGATAAACGATTTTTCAAATCAATTAGCAGCAATTTGACAGTAAAAATATATCAATCCAGCGCACCCTCTCACCACCTAGAAAAAAAGAAGCGCCACCATGTGATGCTGTAGCATGTGATGTTGTAGCATCAATGTAATGCATAAAGCCACTAACCCAGAAATTTTACCCCAAAAATATGGGTTTCTTAGCGGATAACATAGAATCACACCTCGAAAGGCCAGCGAAACATCACATTATAAAAATAAAAATAAAACATACTCATCTCCCCCACTCACCAAAGTAAATATTCCGTCAGTTCCAAAATATAAGGTGTATTGGTTTTTTGGAAAGTTCAGAGCCAAATATATCGACATCCACCGTGCTAAATAAATAAAATATGAAAATTAATTTCATGATGAATCTAGTGATACCGATTTTATATTATAGATTTTGACATACTTCTTTGCAAATTTGATCAAACTTAAAGAGGTTCAACTTTTCAAAAAATAATACACTTTATATTTTGAAATAGAGTGAGTATTTCTTTTAATGAAAATCCAACATTCTAGTATTTGACTAAGTCTTCGAATCTACTCCCTCTGTTCACAGATCCAGGAAGTTCTACTTCCCGATCAATATTAATTGTAGGAGTAGTTTTTTCTCTCTAATGTATATAGACACATTTTAATGTGTTTGTTCACTCATTTTAGTTCCTACTTAGTTCATATTAAAATATCTAAAACATCTTATATTTGTGAACAGATAGAGTACATAATACAAAATATATTTTATGATGAATGTAGTGTTTGTGTCCTGCTTAGAAAGACGAGGCGGCAGTGACTCTCTGAAGATGGAATAAGATTCTCCCCACCTAGTCTTCGTCCCGGTGGTGTTTCTAGCACCATCGGAGTGCGTGTGGAGATTTGTCTCTGTGGGGACCCCGACTCATAAGTCGTGGTCACCGAATGCACGTGTACAGTGATCCCAGAGATCAATGCTCACTGAACACACAGAAGCTGAATAACAAGAGTCTTACATCCTTACATACCGTGTTACGCAAATAGGACCATAATGGTCAACAGGGACGGAGCTGGACCCCGGGCACCCAGGGCCCAGGCCCGGGGCGTGGAAAGTGTCACAGGCTATAATTATATTGATTTTTGTCCAAGCCCAGGGTGCAGCTCGGTGAAAAGACAAAGGCCCAAACCTTGATGGGCTGCCTTACCGGAACACACGCACGCATGAGGCGATACAACCCCACGATCGAGCGTACGAGGGGAGATGCAGCGGCGCACTCTTGAGGCCGCCGCCGAGTCACACGCACGCTGGACGGCAAGATCAATCGCCCAGCGCTCACGCCGCCGCCCTACTTTCCCCTCCTCCCGGGCGCCGCTGCCCAGTCATGTGCATCGTTCGCGGCTTCGCGCGCGGCGTGGAACTTCTTCACTGTCGGCTGCTTTATTGTCGGTTGCTGCTGCCGCACCTTGTAATTCTGCTTGATGCTCTTGCTGTTTCTCCTCTGATGCTCTCCATTTATACCATGTTCTACTTGTATTAATGTATAAATTGCTTCGGACTGAAATTTAATTGAAATATTGTGTATGTATGTATCCAGTCATATATCTAGGGTATTGTTGAACTTATATTGATGTAATCGTCATTTTCGTTTCATTTTGTATATCGCTTTCAATCACATAGGTCTCGCAAAGACTTTTACCCCATTGAAGTGGTAAGGTTTTAGATTTGTATCAATCATTCTTGTTGCACTTGATGTTTATGTCCTCTCATGAAATTTTGCTTCTTATGTTGAAGGTGTTGGCCCTTCTTCCACCGTTGATTTGATGAAGCAAACCATTGATTTGGTACTCTTTTTAATCACATTTTTTTGTCATATTTTTATCTATTTTGTTGTAGCATCAAGCATTGAGTTTAAATTCTCAATTTTTTGTGCAATTAAACCATGTTTTGTATGGGTATCTTTTGAGGTAGTTAAAAGCCTTATGGACGTTAAGATTTCCCGTCACGGCGAAAAAAATAAATTAGGCCCGGGGCTTGCTCCAATCCTGGCTCCGCCACTGATGGTCAAGCCTTGAGTATATCATCGCAGCGGAAATCTTCAAAGACAACTAGGACCCATGCCATCTGCCTTAACCCTACAGGCATTCTGACTGGGAAGCGTCCTAGCTCGCATGCTCGTCACCAAGAAATCTTCATCATAACCTGTTCTCTCATGCCTGGCCAATAAAATTACCAGTGACAAGCCAATGAGTACTTTGAATGTACTCGCAAGCAACCCAAGTGTGATAACAGAATAATTATGCAAGGCTCTACTGCTAGGTTGGCAGTTTTGCGGAAAGCTAGTTTTTCATATGCAATTATGATCAACATACAACAAGGGCATGCATGTGTCTGTAACAAGTATCAGGAGGTCACAGACATCAATATCGAGAAAGAGTTGTAATCAGCACATGCACAAGCTCATTGTGACTTCCCCACAATCACATCATCAAACTCTCTGAATCGTGTTGTTTCCCAGAAACTTATGGACGTAGTCTAAGTAGCACCACCCAACTGTCCTTGACCGCGGACACGGCTATTCGAATAGTTTGACACTCTGTAGAGGTTGCACACTTTACCCACAAGATCCGGGGAACTTCCGTGTCATCCACGACCCGCGGTACCTCAGGTACCCGGGGTAAGCACCCGATCACTACCTTTCCCTAGACGACACTAACATAGAGTCCACTCGATTGGTAGCAGCGCCGTGCCAAACATTTCACATCTCAAGGTTTGTGGAGACTCACTCCGTATTCATCACATATCACAAGCACGGGGTACCAACGGTGTGTCCGGTGCCCTGTGAAAACAGTCATGGCCGCCTATCCAAGCACGACCCCGTCCCGAGAGTGACCTCATGTCACCCCCGTCACTAGTAATGCGGACACGGCTAATCAATAATGCCCTTTCCCATATAAGGGTAGAGTGGTTGCACATGTTTGGTTGGGACGGTAGTCACACATAAATCTAATCCATCTCTGTAAACAACACTTTCGTCAAGCCTCGGCACACTATTTCTTCACCAAGTAGTGCCCTAGCTCCTCATCAACTCCCAGGGGCATTAATGGCACCCACTGGGTCATTTGCAAGTATGTCATACCACACTTGTTTCACTCAATGCATAACCCCGACCCATTTGCGTAGCCAACTACTATAGCATACATCTATCTACTCCCACCCACATAACCCTCATGGGAAGGTAGGGTTATGTTTGATGCAAGTTTCAACAGTAAAGTAACATGGGTAGCAACCAAAGTGGTTTCCACCTCAACATGATTCCGATGCATTGAATAATAAGGTGTGATGAGACATGCATAAAAGGTTTCTTGAACACGGTCAAAGGGCTACTTGCCTTATTCTTCCGAGTCTTCAAACCTTCTGGTCCATCTCCGAGTACTCCGTTTATTACGTCAACTAACGATGGAAACAATCATAATAAGCAACACAATCAAAGCAAAAATAAAAGTGCTCTAAAAATAGGAGTTGGACTTTTCTAGGATACCTATGGTCATATTAGAAATGACCAAGGTGGTTTCATAGGTGTTGGATCAACAGGTAGTTTGGAACATTCCAATATGATGGAACCAAAGGGTTTATGGATTTGGAAGAAGTATACAGAAATATTTCCTTGAATGATGAGCAAAGGTACCCATCATCAAGTCATGATTTTAGAAGCATTTAGGAGTTGGTTTCACTGGATTTGGATTTGAAATGAATTTCCTAGGATTTTGCATAGCTGATAAATATGAAGAAATGGCTCAATATTTGGTGGGGTACAGAAACTATTATTAAAAATGTTCCAAAACTAAGTTTGGACATGACAAGCATCTAGGAACTTGAATCACTGCATTTGGATCAAGATTGAGCTCTCTGTGATTTTCTAAAGTTCATCACAGAAATGAAATAAAGGCATTCGATAAATATTGGTGAAAGAAATGTTTCTGGAATAATGTGCATGTTGCACCATGTGATAGAGCATGATTTATGGAGCCATAGGAAATTTGAATCATGCAATTTGGAGTTCATATGAATTATCTAGGCATTTTTGAAGTTGACAGAATAAGGAAAAAGAAAAGAAATAAGGGTTCAACCTTATACAGTGCGCAGGGCGAGGGATAGCTCGCGGGCCGGCCCAGCGGCTCGGCCGCACGTGTGCAGGGGGGCCACACCGGAGGCGTCTTTCGGGGATACGCTTCCGCGCGGGGGAGGCGGGCTGCGCCGAAGCCGCCTCCACTTAAACAAGTGGGCCTGGCCCCCGGGGTCGCTGACCTGCGGGCCCCTCCCGCAGGGTCATCCCCTACCTCCCGCGCCCGCGACGGAGGGGCTGGTTGCCGCGGCTGCGCGCCGGCCGGCGCCCGTCCCCGGCGGCAGGGGCCACCTCTGGCCAGGCCGAGGCCACCGGAGGGTTCCTCGGGGAGCGGCGCGTCGGGGAAGCCCCTTGGGGCGGCAGGGGAGGAGCCGGAGCACCTCCTGCACCTGACCATGGCGGCGGCCTCGTCGGTTGATGGTGGAGCGGGCACCACGGGGCACCGGAGCAGGAGATAGAGAGTGGGGGAGCTCCGCCGGTCTGCTGCGGTTCTCCTGGTGGCCAAGGAAAAGGAGGAGAGGCCCTGGTTCACCAGTGCCGGGCAGAGTCCGACGGCGACCATGGCGGCCATGGCGAGGGAAAGAGAGCACTAGGGGAAGAGGGGGCATGTCTAGGAGATGCACGGGAGAGAGGAGGGTCCAGAAGAGGCGAAGGGCGCTCGGGGGAGGCTTTTTATAGCTGCAGCCACGGTGCACCGTGAGCGTTGTCCATGGACGCGCTCGGGCGTGCTCGTGGAGAGAGGAGGAGGGCAGGGGAGGATAAGACCGACAGCCCGGCAGGTTGCGGACGTCGAGGGGACCTCGGGGGACACGCTCTCTCTACCCAAGGTTGCCTGGAAGCCTCGGGAGGGTCGAGCTACAGTGCCTTGGTGCACTGTAGCGTGCTCCAGAGCGCGCCTTTGGCCGGCATGCTCATGTCCTTGCTTTCCAGGCCGTGTCCCCCAGTGTCCAGTAGTGCTAGGGGATAGTAAACAATGGGGAGGTAGTCTTGGATGCTCTGGCGAGCCACTGGAATGAGGAGGGAGGTGAAGAAGAGGGTGAAAACTGCTGTCCAGCAGTGTAAATTGGGGTTTTACCCCCTCCAATAATTGAGCTGAGGCCATAGAGAAGTTACTGGGGGTAGAGTATGATCAGGGGAAGCTGTGGTAAGAATTTGGGGTAAAGGGAAATAGTAAAAGGGGTCCAACCACTTGTTTTGGTAATTGGACAGAAGGTGTTTGATCAGGTTTTGGGGAAACAGATGACCTCCAATTGGCATGGGACCTAACAGGATCAAATGTCACACATAATTAGGCCCCTACACCAAATTTGAACTCATTTGGGCAAAGTGGCCAATGTAACTTTGGTGAACCCTAGAAATCAACAGAAATGGTTTCACCATGCTTGAGTCAAGCAATTCATCTCCCCTTGATGCACCACTTGGTTTAGCATCATCATTTGGGGTTATGAACATGCCCACAAAGTTTGAGGCTCCAGATAAAAAGTTGACAATGTAAAGTTGTTCAATTTTAATCTGAACAGAAGTGGTTTTGGGGTGATCTGATCAAGTTTCTCTATTCCAAATCTTGTGCCATTTGGGCTAGATGCCTTATTAGGCCATTCTAGCATGTGCACCAAATTTGAGAGCATTTGGACAAGTTTGGCAATGTAGAGTTGCTCAAACTTCAAATATGGACAGAATGGTTTTGAGGGGATTAGAGGATGTTTCCTTGATCTTCAAGGCATGAGGCTTTGCAAGATCATCAAATATGTCATATATGACATGACAGAATTTCCCTGGAATTTTTGGAGAATATTTCCTTTGTAAATATTTCAAAAGCTTGAAATATCCAGAAAGGGTTTTGGAAGGATTTGCCCAATATTTTGAACATGACCATGTGCTGAAACTCTTATATATGGACAATATATGTCCTATGAGTCTCCCTGAATTTTGGCAAATATTTTTGAAATGATTAAATAATTTTTCCCTATTAAAGACCATTTTTGGCCTTAAGAAAAAGCTTTTAAATAAAATATAAAAATAATTTTTAAAATTATACTCTTGTGGTTTCTGGGAGTCCTATATCTAATAGGATTCAAATAAACTTTTTGAAAGATTTTTCACACCCTAAATAAGGTACTTGCAGTGCAAACCTCAATTCAGGGGTTTTTGGAAAAACTAATTTTAGAAAATACCATTTGGCCAAAATATCTTTATAAGAAAATTCTATACTGGTCTATACACATGGCATGATCATTGGGAAAATGTTTTGGGTCAAGGAGATGAAGTATAAGAGTTGGAGGATTTATTTGATTTTTAGAGCACTAGCAAATAGCAGACAAGAGTCAACTCAAGAAAAGTCAAAAACACTCAAAAGTTTTTGCAAATCCACATTTTTAACATGAAAATAAGCTTAAGCAATGTGATATGAAAATCAGGGTGTGACAGACCTACCCTCCTTACAAGAATCTCGTCCCCGAGATTCCCAGACTAGGCGTGGAAAGAAAGGCGGAGTCTTGGATACGGGGTAGTCTTCACTTCTTCTTGTTGGTTCCGCTTCCGAGCGGTGCTCCTTGGAATCCTGAAGTGCTTGATGGTATGGCTTTTTCTTGATGCCTTCCTTGATGGGGGTTGCTGAGGGGTCTCTTGCATAGGTTAGGTTGGGTTAGCTGTCAAAGGCTCGGTGATCGATGTCCTTGCGGGCATCGGGCTAGCTAGGAGGTAAGAAGTACTTCCAGAGTGGGGGCTCGTGGAAGATTTGGTGCACGGAGGGTATCTCAGGTGGTAGATCTAGCTGGGGAGCCGTCTACTACATGACTTGCAGTGATCTGAAAAGGGTCCAATGAACCTAGGTGCGAGCTTCCCCTTGGCGTGGAAACGCTTGGTTCCCTTCAGAGGAGTTACCCGCAGGTACACGTGGTCCCTGATATGGAAACTTATGTTCCGACGGTGAGTGTCAGCATAGCCCTTTTGCCTTGACTTGGCTGCCCTCAAACGTTCTCTGACTAGTTGGATTTGCTCCTCCGCTGCGCGGAGAATATCCTGTCCAAAGACTAGCCTTACTCCAGTCTTTGACCAATTGAGGGGTGTGCGGCATCTGCGTCCGTACAACACCTCAAATGGTGCCATCTGAAGGCTCGACTGGTAACTGTTGTTATAGGAGAACTCGGCAAAAAGGAGACAATCCTCCCACTTGGCTCCATATGCCAAGACACAGGCTCGGAGTCATGACTTCGAGAATCTGATTGACTCGCTCAGTCTGACCTCCGGTCTGTGGGTGGAAAGCCGTGCTGAAAGATACTTGGTTCCCAAGGCTTCTCGGAACTTCTTCCAGAACCTTGAGGTGAACTGGGTTCCTCGATCTGGCACAATCTCCTTGGGAAATGCCGTGAAGACCTACGATTCGGTCGATGTAGAGAGCTGCCAGCCGGTTGCCATCATAAGGGGTCTTGACAGGAATGAAATGGGCTACCTTGGTCAAATGATCGTCTATGACCCAAATAGAGTCATGTCCTCCATCCGACCTTGGTAATCCAGTGACGAAGTCCATTCCGACTTTATCCCACTTCCACTCAGGAACCTTGAGTGGTTGAAGCAATCCGGTGGGTCGCTGATATTCAGCCTTGACCCTTTGGCACACATCACACTTTGCAACATAGGTTGCAAATCTCTCTTTTCATCATGTGCCACCAGAATCGTGCCTTCAAGTCTTGATACAACTTGGTGTGAGCGTTCCGTTAACACGGAATTGTTCGGTTCCTCCGGGAGGAGTGGTTTGCAGATACGCCCGGTCTTCAACGCGGAAGTTACTTCTTGAGGACGGTGGTCGGTGTAGATCTTCCTTCTTGACAGGGTGGTCTTCAAACGTCTTCTATCCAGCTGTCCGTCTCTTCTTTGTCTTCGGGCAGACAAGTAGGCCATCAAATAATGATGTTACCTAACTTGTCCAATCACTCCATGAGGTCTATGGGGGTACGCAAGGTAAGCTGGGTATTGGTGGTGGTCTCGGCTGAGTATTAGCAGAGGCCTTCCTGACTCTGAGTCAAGGCCCGTGGTTAGAATCTGACCAGGTGGTGGCTCGGTGGGGCTTAAGGGTTTCAAGGATTCTAGTGAGTGAGTGAACTTATATCATCTTATCCTTAAGCACAGTTTCTGAGATGCCAATAGCTCTGGTCTAGTACTCCAAACGAAAAAGCATCTACTCGTAGAGACCAACTTCAATCACCACTCATGCCATACCTATCCTCATGACTCTCAAGAGACGGTCTAACAAAACTATACTGTCTAAGATCCCCAAATTTATATGTATGCCTACCTCTAAAATCCAAAGGTAGATCATACATGCTGCTGAGCTGAAATTAAACTTCACAATCCAAGCACTCAACCTATTCTTGCAAGGCTCAAGATAATGCATCTCTATTCTAAGGAAACACGTCATATGCCACTCCAAGATTTGTTTCCTTCCTATAGATCAACTCCAATAGCCCGGTAATTACCATCAATCACCACATAATCCAACAATCCTACAAATCCGGTGTCTACGGTGCTCCACAAGATCTCAAGTCTCTATAATACCCAAATACTTGGAAGGACTATGCATCACGATAGTATGTCCACCAAATTCCCATCATCCGGGTCAAGTAAACTCCAAGATCACGACTAAATAGATCCCTAAATCAACCCCGACAAACAATCCAATCTCCTAGGTTATTGTCCACCGAGAAGCATGATATCATAATCAGGATCATAGGCCTAAATCCAATCTTACTCCGAATCATGCAGACATATCCAGCATTATACCGACCAGAATCACCTACATAAATCCAAATCTCATGCCCAACGGGCACTTCTACCGGCTTTCCCAAAGTCATGATCCCACCAGTATGAAAACCTCATAATCCACCAGGGTCTTAGATAATTCCTCGAAGTCACTGATATAAACCACCAAGTCATCTGTCCAATATCCTCGAACTGGTCTATCTATGGCATCGTCAGACCTCGTGCTATATTAGGATGAAAAAATGTGCTCACTCATCGTGTCCACTAGTTCCTTTACGAACCCAGTGTTGTGCAGGTTACAAAGGCTTAACAGGTTCTCTTGCTTTACCATGGGTTAGGCACATGGTTAAGGATTCGTGCTGGAGTGTCTCGGGAAGTCTCAAAGGGTCTAGGAATGGGGTTACTGGTCTGGAGGGTTAAACATAACTCTACGGGGTTGCAATTGATCGTGGGGGTTGAAGCAGAAGTCTTCAGTGCCAGCTGGTTGCCGAGGTAGAATTCTTGGTGCATCTTGTCTTGTGGGTCTTCAATTGGGGGGAGAGAGAGAATAGAGGGAAGAAGCAGCGTAGAGGAGGGAAATGCCTAAAGGGGGTTCTATAGTGCAGGTGCAACAAACAGGTGCAAAAAGGCCGAAACAAAAGAAACAAGGCAAGGAAGGTGATATAGCCGTGCACTTGTTGCCTGGGGCAAAAGCGCGACTTATATCAAAACGCAAACGAATAAAAGCAAACAACACACAATCATGGTCCTATTCGAACCATCATATGGACTCGACTCGCATAGGGGGTACACGACTCATCCTACCCTAGGGGTTCTCGGACTCAGTGTCGTGACTTGTGCCTCGTGCAGTCTTCTGAGCTTCCTCGGATGTTGCTATGCCCCTTGTAGTTGCTTGATGAATGATCCGGGTTGAGCCTGAAGAATCTTCAACATCTTCTCGCCTGATGAGGTGATGTGGTGAAGGTGCCTCCTTGTAGCTGGCGTTGACTTGGTCTTCTCTTGTCTCTTTAATCATGACGATCCCTTGTGCCTTCTGGGACGTCGAGGGTACCAGATAGGCAATCCATATGTAATGACGATTAACAAGGCATACTAGAGGTCCACCATGTCGGTTTCGTTGATGAAAACATCGATACCAAGAGCGGGGGACGAAGAGAACCGTTTTCCTGCTCACTATAGTGAGGCGGACCAAATGGCAAGGTTCTCATCCACCGGTGGTTGTCGATAGAACAACGGTAGTGACAGGATTACTCTATTAGCGATGCATATCATGACTTTTGCATAACCTATACCCTGGTCATTTATAGGCCAAAGTTGCATCATCTTGGGGGTTCTTGTCAAGGGTGTCCCCCATCTTCTGGGTCTTCATGTCCTCACTCATCGAGGGTGTAGTTTCTGTTGGTATCATCTTGTCGTGGTGTCTCCAATCTTGCGTGCAAAAGTGGTGGGTGAGTGTTCGGCAAGGTGCACTCCACGAGGATTATGGAAAATCCAGTGGTCTGGGGCATAAGGGTTTTGGCGACCAAAAGTTTTGAAGGGGAAGAGATCGAGTATAGCCTAGTTTTTCGAAAAACTGAGAAGGGAAGAGGAGTATAGATAGTTTTGAAAACTAGTAATAGTTTTGAAAATAGTTTTACCCTAACTAACGACCATGCTAACTAAGCCTTCCTACAGTCAGGATGGCTCTGATACCAGCTCTGTGGGGACCCCGACTCATAAGTCGTGGTCACCGAATGCACGTGTATAGTGATTCCAGAGATCAATGCTCACTGAACACACAGAAGCTGAATAACAAGAGTCTTACATCCTTACATACCGTGTTACGCAAATAGGACCATAATGGTCAAGCCTTGAGTATATCATCGCAGCGGAAATCTTCAAAGACAACTGGGACCCATGCCATCTGCCTTAACCCTACAGGCATTCTGACTGGGAAGCGTCCTAGCTCGCATGCTCGTCACCAAGAAATCTTCATCATAACCTGTTCTCTCATGCCTGGCCAATAAAATAACCAGTGGCAAGCCAATGAGTACTTTGAATGTACTCGCAAGCAACCCAAGTGTGATAACAGAATAATTATGCAAGGCTCTACTGCTAGGTTGGCAGTTTTGCGGAAAGCTAGTTTTTCATATGCAATTATGATCAACATACAACAAGGGCATGCATGTGTCTGTAACAAGTATCAGGAGGTCACAGACATCAATATCGAGAAAGAGTTGTAATCAACACATGCACAAGCTCATTGTGACTTCCTCACAATCACATCATTAAACTCTCTGAATCGTGTTGTTTCCTAGAAACTTATGGACGTAGTCCAAGTAGCACCACCCAACTGTCCTTGACCGCGGACACGGCTAATCAATAATGCCCTTTCCCATATAAGGGTAGAGTGGTTGCACATGTTTGGTTGGGACGGTAGTCACACATAAATCTAATCCATCTTTGTAAACAACACTTTCGTCAAGCCTCGGCACACTACTTCTTCACCAAGTAGTGCCCTAGCTCCTCATCAACTCCCAGGGGCATTAATGGCACCCACTGGGTCATTTGCAAGTATGTCAGACCACACTTGTTTCACTCAATGCATAACCCCGACCCATTTGCGTAGCCAACTACTATAGCATACATCTATCTACTCCCACCCACATAACCCTCATGGGAAGGTAGGGTTATGTTTGATGCAAGTTTCAACAGTAAAGTAACAGGGGTAGCAACCAAAGTGGTTTCCACCTCAACATGATTCCGATGCATTGAATAATAAGGTGTGATGAGACATGCATAAAAGGTTTCTTGAACATGGTCAAAGGGCTGCTTGCCTTATTCTTCCGAGTCTTCAAACCTTCTGGTCCATCTCCGAGTACTCCGTTTATTACGTCAACTAACGATGGAAACAATCATAATAAGCAACACAATCAAAGCAAAAATAAAAGTGCTCTAAAAATAGGAGTTGGACTTTTCTAGGATACCTCTGGTCATATTAGAAATGACCAAGGTGGTTTCATAGGTGTTGGATCAACAGGTAGTTTGGAACATTCCAATATGATGGAACCAAAGGGTTTATGGATTTGGAAGAAGTATACAGAAATATTTCCTTGAATGATGAGCAAAGGTACCCATCATCAAGTCATGATTTTAGAAGCATTTAGGAGTTGGTTTCACTGGATTTGGATTTGAAATGAATTTCCTAGGATTTTGCATAGCTGATAAATATGAAGAAATGGCTCAATATTTGGTGGGGTACAGAAACTATTATTAAAAATGTTCCAAAACTAAGTTTGGACATGACAAGCATCTAGGAACTTGAATCACTGCATTTGGATCAAGATTGAGCTCTCTGTGATTTTCTAAAGTTCATCACAGAAATGAAATAAAGGCATTCGATAAATATTTGTGAAAGAAATGTTTTTGGAATAATGTGCATGTTGCACCATGTGATAGAGCATGATTTATGGAGCCATAGGAAATTTGAATCATGCAATTTGGAGTTCATATGAATTATCTAGGCATTTTTGAAGTTGACAGAATAAGGAAAAAGAAAAGAAATAAGGGTTCAACCTTATACAGTGCGCAGGGCGAGGGATAGCTCGCGGGCCGGCCCAGCGGCTCGGCCGCACGTGTGCAGGGGGGCCACGCCGGAGGCGTCTTTCGGGGATACGCTTTCGCGCGGGGGAGGCGGGCTGCGCCGAAGCCGCCTCCACTTAAACAAGTGGGCCTGGCCCCCGGGGTCGCTGACCTGCGGGCCCCTCCCGCAGGGTCATCCCCTACCTCCCGCGCCCGCGACGGAGGGGCTGGTTGCCGCGGCTGCGCGCCGGCCGGCGCCCGTCCCTGGCGGCAGGGGCCACCTCTGGCCAGGCCGAGGCCACCGGAGGGTTCCTCGGGGAGCGGCGCGTCGGGGAAGCCCCTTGGGGCAGCAGGGGAGGAGCCGGAGCACCTCCTGCACCTGACCATGGCGGCGGCCTCGTCGGTTGATGGTGGAGCGGGCACCACGGGGCACCGGAGCAGGAGATAGAGAGTGGGGGAGCTCCGCCGGTCTGCTGCGGTTCTCCTGGTGGCCAAGGAAGAGGAGGAGAGGCCCTGGTTCACCAGTGTCGGGCAGAGTCCGACGGCGACCATGGCGGCCATGGCGAGGGAAATAGAGCACTAGGGGAAGAGGGGGCATGTCTAGGAGATGCACGGGAGAGAGGAGGGTCCAGAAGAGGCGAAGGGCGCTCGGGGGGAGGCTTTTTATAGCTGCAGCCACGGTGCACCGTGAGCGTTGTCCATGGACGCGCTCGGGCGTGCTCGTGGAGAGAGGAGGAGGGCAGGGGAGGATAAGACCGACAGCCCGACAGGTTGCGGACGTCGAGGGGACCTCGGGGGACACGCTCTCTCTGCCCAAGGTTGCCTGGAAGCCTCGGGAGGGCCGAGCTACAGTGCCTTGGTGCACTGTAGCGTGCTCCAGAGCGCGCCTTTGGCCGGCATGCTCATGTCTTTGCTTTCCAGGCCGTGTCCCCCAGTGTCCAGTAGTGCTAGGGGATAGTAAACAATGGGGAGGTAGTCTTGGATGCTCTGGTGAGCCACTGGAATGAGGAGGGAGGTGAAGAAGAGGGTAAAAACTGCTGTCCAGCAGTGTAAATTGGGGTTCTACCCCCTCCAATAATTGAGCTGAGGCCATAGAGAAGTTACTGGGGGTAGAGTATGATCAGGGGAAGCTGTGGTAAGAATTTGGGGTAAAGGGAAATAGTAAAAGGGGTCCAACCACTTGTTTTGGTAATTGGACAGAAGGTGTTTGATCAGGTTTTGGGGAAACAGATGACCTCCAATTGGCATGGGACTTAACAGGATCAAATGTCACACATAATTAGGCCCCTACACCAAATTTGAACTCATTTGGGCAAAGTGGCCAATGTAACTTTGGTGAACCCTAGAAATCAACAGAAATGGTTTCACCATGCTTGAGTCAAGCAATTCATCTCCCCTTGATGCACCACTTGGTTTAGCATCATCATTTGGGGTTATAAACATGCCCACAAAGTTTGAGGTTCCATATAAAAAGTTGACAATGTAAAGTTGTTCAAATTTGAATCTGAACAGAAGTGGTTTTGGGGTGATCTGATCAAGTTGCTCTATTCCAAATCTTGTGCCATTTGGTCTAGATGCCTTATTAGGCCATTCTAGCATGTGCACCAAATTTGAGAGCATTTGGACAAGTTTGGCAATGTAGAGTTGCTCAAACTTCAAATATGGACAGAATGGTTTTGAGGGGATTAGAGGATGTTTCCTTGATCTTCAAGGCATGAGGCTTTGCAAGATCATCAAATATGTCATATATGACATGACAGAATTTCCCTGGAATTTTTGGAGAATATTTCCTTTGTAAATATTTCAAAAGCTTGAAATATCCAGAAAGGGTTTTGGAAGGATTTGCCCAATATTTTGAACATGACCATGTGCTGAAACTCTTATATATGGACAATATATGTCCTATGAGTCTCCCTGAATTTTGGCAAATATTTTTGAAATGATTAAATAATTTTTCCCTATTAAAGACCATTTCTGGCCTTAAGAAAAAGCTTTTAAATAAAATATAAAAATAACTTTTAAAATTATACTCTTGTGGTTTCTGGGAGTCCTATATCTAATAGGATTCAAATAAACTTTTTGAAAGATTTTTCACACCCTAAATAAGGTACTTGCAGTGCAAACCTCAATTCAGGGGTTTTTGGAAAAACTAATTTTAGAAAATACCATTTGGCCAAAATATCTTTATAAGAAAATTCTATACTGGTCTATACACATGGCATGATCATTGGGAAAAGGTTTTGGGTCAAGGAGATGAAGTATAAGAGTTGGAGGATTTATTTGATTTTTAGAGCACTAGCAAATAGCAGACAAGAGTCAACTCAAGAAAAGTCAAAAACACTCAAAAGTTTTTGCAAATCCACATTTTTAACATGAAAATAAGCTTAAGCAATGTGATATGAAAATCAGGGTGTGACAGTCTCAGGCGGATCTCGCGGGATTCGGTCCGCGTTTGTCTTCGGTGGATCGTATCTTCGTTCGTCTGTGTCTGTGTGTCTACATGTTGGGTTGGTTCCTTCTGTTCTACGCTTCTCTTCATCGGCAACGGTTGCTGTTCTGGTGCACTGGTCCTATGAGGACTTAGCACGACAATTCCCGATTGTCTACTACAACAAGGTTTGCCCGGCTCCAATGATGGAGGGGCCAAGACGGCGGCGCGCCTTCAGTTTGCTTCAGTGCCAGTAATCGTTGCTAAGTGGTCTACTGACCTAGATGTAGTTTTTATTTCTGATGTTTTTTGTACTACCTTGACAGTTGATGAATAGATCAGAAATTATCCTCACAAAAAAAAGTTTTAAAAGTTTAAGTTATGACAAAGCTAGACATTCAGTTAATTTAGAAATGATCAGTAGCTTGATATTTTATGTTTATACTGTTCTTCTATATAGTTCATGTCAACTCTGGTTTAATAAGAGTACCACGGTTGAGCCAACAACCCCCAAAACTAGCAGTTCATTACCATTCTATCTTACTGAAGCTTTGTCTTGTTATTCTATTACAGATCTAAACATACTCCAAAGTATTACAGCGCTGAACTCCTACAGAAGCATAACTGCATAAGTGCTTCAAACCCAGAAAAATAAATCACATTGCCACATGAACATGGAGCAAAACTGGCAGCTCTCGCCGACAGTAATACAAAAAAAAAATCAAAGTTATTTATGTACAGAAGTTCACCATTTCCATTATTCCGATATGTTTCCGTTCTTTCAAACTACATAGACCTCAATCTTCTTGTACCCCCAACTTCGGCTTTTCCCCTTAGCAGCAAATTACCAGATGCCATTCTTTCCTTGGCAGCTAGATCAGCAGGCAGGATGTTGTCTTTGCATGATCTTATTTTTTTGTTCTTTACGAGACATTAACTTCCTCCTCGATCAAAGATCATCGATCCACTGCCTGAACCTTCCGCCCATAAGGCAACTCAGGAAGTACTTCGATTCTTCGATGTTATTACTTCAGCTAAGCCAAGCATTTTGGAAGTGGCCATCGCACTAGACCACTTAGTACATCCTTGAAACTCCATACTGAACAGCACTGGCCTTATTGTAGCTACCTCCAACTGCAGCAATGCCATTAAACGGGGCAATTCCCTGCATCATGTTTGGCTGCAAACCAGTCCTTTCTGCTACATCGGCTTTTGGGACACCCTTTGGCATGTAATAGGAGGTAGACCTCAAGTCAGGGGAGACCATCTTGGCATCCATGAACCGCTGCATCGGCTGGTACTGCATGCGGTCTTTTTCAAGCTCCTGCTGTAACTCTCTCTCTGAACTGTCTGACTTTCGGTGGTATGCGTATGCTGATACATTGGTAGCAGCTGCAGGAAGTACTGGATTCCTCGCCACCCTTCGTTGACTGTAAGGATCCATAGCACATGAATTCTCAAATGGTATTACCGGGCCAACCACTCTTCCTGGTCTACCTGCAAATTTTGCAGCAAAGGATATATACATATCATATTAGTGCCATCTGAAGAAAATAGAACACTAGACTTCTACTCCCTCCGTCCGGAAATACTTGTCATCAAAATGAACAAAAAGGGAGTACTACTTAGGAGAAATTACTACCTGTTGGAATCCTTTGGGGAACTTGGGAAGACTTCTGCTCTTTTGGAGGAATTGATGTAGAATGAACTGTAGTAGTCCTGCCAAATGCAAACTAAATGTCAGCAAGCAAAATTGAGTTACAGTCTCTGAAATTATTATGCCAAATCATCAAACTTGAACTGAAATTCCTGACTACCTGACCATCTTTTGTCATGTAAAGCGATTCCATAGTACCATGAGATCACCAAAGAACTATATTTTAACCATGCACACATGAGCTATTTATTTAATTTAATGGCATCTTTTTTTAACAGAAAGCAGAACATAACAACATATACTATTGGTAAAATCTTCAGTGGGTACCTGGGCAGCGAAACATGCTTCCTGTCCGATGGAACGATTGCCCCTCCCTTCCCTCCATTTTCCTCCAAGTTAGCAAATTGCCTCCGGAAATTGTCTACAGCACTTCATAATAACATAGGAACCAAGAACGGATCAGTTATGAAAATTGGCATGTAATGGAAAAAAATCGAGGAGATCTTATGGTAAAAACCTAGGATACAGGAAGTTCGTTTTTTCAGTTCCATTCATGTAATCCTTGAGAAGTTGAGGATGATACTCCAATATCTCGCGGAATATAAGTTCCTTTACGTCCTCTTTTGTCACCTTTTTCCGTTCAAACTCAAACTCAAATTTCGATATTGGCTGGCAGGATGGTTCTCTCTCTACCTTCCCAAGGCCTTTAAAATATGGATCAGCTAACGCCTGATTATGATGTGCACATAAACGTTGTTAGAATGACAAAGTTGTTAACACCTGTTCTTGAATCTTAAGTTTTATCTAGAAACACTTGCCTCTTCTGCCGTTGGTCTATCCTTGGGGTCAAATGCTAAAAGCCGCTGCATAAGTTTGAGTGCAGCAGCATCTGCTTTGGGGAACCTCTCAGAAAAACATACCGGTTGTTTTTTCCTCATACTACTCAAGTACCTCCTTGCCTTCTCATTTCGGATCTGCAGTTGCAAAAAGATTAGGATGCTTGACATTTTTGGTTACCTTACTTTGGATCATGAATCATGAATGGAAAAGCGTACCCTGGAAACAGTATCCAGTGACGGCGTACCCAAGAGATCAGTCATTAAATCCAACTGGTGAACTACATTTTTACCAGGAAACAAAGGTTTCCCAGTTAAAATCTCCGCAAAAATGCAACCAATACTCCATATGTCAATAGCTGGTGAATACTGCACAGAACAACCAATTTAGCATCCTGAATTCAACATCGGAGCCTTTTAAGGAGTGAAAGATCAGGTATTAATGATAACTACTGCCTCCGTCCCATAATATAAGAGCGTTTTTTACACTACACTAGCGTCAAAACGCTCTTATATTATGGGACGGAGGGAGTAGTATATACGTAGTTGTGAAAACAGTAGGCTCTAGAAGGGTTTGCATTGTCATTTTATTAGCAAGACCAGCTGACTACGTATGATCTAGTAGTCGTATGAACCTTGAATTCGGTCTCATGTCATGTATATATATATCCACTGTACAACACAGCTGTAGACTACATGGAACACCATAGTGAAACCTTGTATAGGTTGTGAGTTGTGACACTGATTTATCTTCTTTTATTACTATGTGCGCAACAATAATGTGGTATTAAACAGCATAGCATGCCCAGCAATTGCATGAGGCATGTTTATGTGGAAAGTAGCGCACAAGATATGCTAGCAAACACAACAGAGATGTGCAGACTAGTTACCTTAGTAAAGAAAGATCCACAAAGCTCAGGAGCCCTATACCATCTAGTAGCAACATAATCCTGCAAACAATGATGAATAGAAGATAAAAAATTAAGTGCCAAAAGACTACCTTTGAATACAAATCTAATTTTGCAAATAACACAGGATGTGATTCTAGTCTACCAAAATTTACATACCGTCCAAAATACAGTCGTAGGAGTGTCATTGAATGCCACTCGTGCTAGCCCAAAATCACATATTTTGAGTTTACAGTTAGCATTTGCCAATATATTCTTTGGCTTCAGATCACGATGATAAACATTAGCTGCAATCACATAAATAATGGTCAGATCACAGACAATGGTAAATGAACATGCATTTTAAATTGGAAATGGATGATTTCTGAAGCTGGTAGTGTTAGTAGCTCAACAATGGATAGTGGAAAATAATCATGACTGACATTAAAGGTAAATACAAAGAAGTGTACATTTCCCAACAAAAAGCATGAAACAAAGTGGGAGATATTTTTCAGGTCAATGAAAGGCCAAATATCAAAATCATCAGAAGACAAATGACCAACAAGAACATAACTAATGTGGGGCAAAGGACAATTTTCTCTAAAATATGGCGGACATGGTTACTGGGTTAGCACTTGGTTAAAAAAGGCGCGCCTAAGGCGGGTGCTTAAGCACGCCTACGCTCTAGGCATAGCAAAATGCCTAGCGCTTAATTGTGGTTAATGTGCGTATAGTTGCGCTTAAGTGTACACTTTGGTCAGAAAAGCACAAGGCGTGGCAAAACGCACAATTAACGCCTAGTGCCTTTTTTAACTTTGGCACTAGATTGAATTTTATGTGTGAGTGCATTTCTCCAAATTGTGTATGCTCCACATGGAGCGGAGCAAAGCATCAGCAGCGAACTACAGATAGGGTATGGATAAAATACCTACTCCTAGATATTCAAGAAAGATTATAACACAACAATAGAGAACTGTATGCTAACTCAGATCTCAATTTGAAAAAAGCAGTATACCTGTATGAATATATTTCAGTGCACGAAGCATCTGATAGAGAAAGAACTGGTGGTGCTCTTTGGTCAAGTCATCGTTGGCCTTGATGACTTGGTGGAGGTCTGTATCCATCAGCTCAAAGACGACATAAATATCCTTGAAATCCCTCCTTGACGGAGGCAACATTATATGCCTGATCTCAACTATATCAGGATGTCTCAATAGGCGGAGTAATTTGATCTCACGGAGAATCCGAGCAGCATCAGATAAATGCTCAAAGATATTGTGTATTTTCTTGATTGCCACCTTGTCGCCAGTATGTTGGTCAATAGCTGAACAAACGACACCGTAACTCCCTTTACCGATGACTTCCTGAATCTTGTATCTATTAGCATCGCCATATTCACTGAAGAAGTCCATCTCCGGTGAACCCTGAGAGAAGTGGAAAAAATCAGAGTTAATACTGTGCAATGGAGAACCTTTCCACAACTGAAACAAAAGACACACATACAGAAAGAAGACCTAATTTACTGAATAATATCTGCCTCAAGCATTGAGCTCAATGTCAGATGGCCCAGCCTGCCAGCAAATAAACTTAGTAAAGGACCAGAAAAGGTTCAGCTCATCCTTTGGATAAACCCCAGGTGATGATACATACTAGCCACATAGGCTTTCAATCAAACAACTTTGATGAGAAAAAGAAGTTAAACCCAAGTTTTCCACCCCCCCAAAAAAAAAATCCTCAATACAACAGTCAAATTTTGTATAAAGCTCACTTCCTACCGAACAGACCACTGAAACAGCAGACTTGTAATCTGCATCCAAGTGACTCACAGAGTTGTAAACAGCACAAAAAGTTGGATTCCGTTAGCTTGTGGATCACACGCGCGCAAAGACGGTAGCCACAACTCCCTGTCCGATGCAAAACTCCTTGGCCTCCAGCTATGAGGAAAACAGCGCCTATCGAGCACAAAGGGCCCAAGAATGAGTATTTAAGGATGTGTTCTTGGGCATAAAACCATCTATATCAATATCAATATGCCTCCCAAGTGGGCATAGAATATATTGACAGCCTAACCTAATCCACTGAGAGAATTAAGATGATTGGCTATAACTTTTTGCAAGAAAAAGGACGGTAAGAAGACCACAGAATTGGGTTGAGTTGAGATAAACATATCTACTCAGCGAATCTAATACCGCATTTGCGTTTGTGGCACCTCTTAGGTTGCATCTGAATCACCACCCTTATTTTTTTTCTCTTTTCCCTGGTGCTGATTACAGGAGTTGAAAAGGCCCCAGCAATCCTTTACGAAGCAATGAGTTGAAAAGTTGGAAAAGAATATCATATTTCCTTTAGAGGCACAGAACAAGCCGCTGCTGCCCCAGCCCAACCCAACCGCAGAAGAGGATTTCAGATAGTATTATAATTGAGATGAATTGTGATCCAGAAACAGGGGTGAAAAGGATCCCTTTTTTCGCAATATATGAAAGAAATGGAACAAAGAGAATTCACAGCGACTCCCAAGCTGAAATCAACCTCAACTATAGGGAAGGAAGGAAGGAAGGAATTGTCCAGAGAAGTTGCAGGATAGCAATGGCAAGAGCAAATCCTGCCGGGCGTGCGCGCCGGAGCGAGAAAGAGGGCTTATTTCTCCGCCCCCGGATCCCACGAGTCCAGTGCGCCCTCAATCAATCATCAAAAAGAAAAAGAAAGAGAATCCTCCTCCGAGGCGAGGTAGGTTCATCCAACCCGCCGGACGAACCGATCTCGAAACGCCAACAACCCGCACGGGCACCGAAAGGCAGCCAACCACCCCACAACAAACGGCAACCCCTGGCGTGGCGCACGGTCTCACCTTCCTCCGCTGCTGCTGCTGTTGCTGGTCCGGCTGCATCGCTTACCGCCGCTGGTCCGCCGGCGAATCAAGCCGCATTTGTCGCCGCCGGCACGCGCGCGCGAGGGAGAGATCTCTGTCTGTCCCCGGGCCGGGATGGCGGATCGACGATGGAACGAGGGAGCGCAACCCCAGCCCCAACCTGAACCGGAACGCTCGTGTCTTGTGGCCCGGCTCGCTGCGACTGAGCAACTCGCGGGCGAAGGGGGTGTGGGTTGTTGTGGCGTTGGTTTCGTCCTGTGGCCCGGCGGGGGTGGGCAACGCAACCAAGCACAAGGTGCTCCTCCCTCGTCTCGTCTCGTTCGTCTGGTGCGAGCGATCGGCTTCGTTCGGGGAACCACTGACTGGTCCTCGGGCGGGCGTTAAAAAGAAGTGCTTGCTTTTTTGACAGCCGCGCGGCGGTGGGTCACCATGTGATGGACGATGCGGATGATTTCTCCGGTTGAGTTTGGAGCGGCGTGGCGTGGTGGGCAGGCATGCGTTTTTTTTGGTTTGGCCGGCGCGACGACGGCGACCGGCAAAACCACCTTTTTTTACTATAATAATAACACACTTTTGTTCAGCTTGCGTGCTTATTTTGTGGCGACTTATATCAGTCAGTCACGTGGCCAGCCACACCAATATGGGGACGTGCGTGGAACGCAAGTTATTTTTATCTCAACCCCACGGCTTTTCCACCTTCTTCTATCCCAACGGAACAGTACTAGTAGTAGGAGTAGTAAAAACGAGTAGGCCGTTCGATTCGCGTGGGAAGTTTCGTGCGCTGCGCTGCGCCGGGCCGTGATACGATAAGATGTCGCAATTATCTTATCGGTTGGTGGATCTGGATTTGGATTTCTGACATCTCATCTCAACGATATTCCTATCAGCAGGATAAGGTCTCACTCTCACCTCACCGACAAACGTACATGACGCTAAATATCCTAATCGGGCCTCGCATGTGCTGCGGTGTTAATCATCCATCTTCTTTTTCCTTTCTTCATTTCCTACACATGTGATCGTCTTTTTATGGAAGGGAATCATGACCCGCATCAGCTCATCTCATCCCTCGCCTACTCAAATGTTTTGAATTTATTCAACTTTGTCCGCTGTCAACCCGCTCGGGATGGAGGGAATCAGGATATTGTTTTTCCACATATAACTTATATTTTACTACTCCCTCCGTCCCACAATGCAAGACGTTTTTTGACACCCCAATGCTTCATCTTGTACAGGTGCTAAGGCTGCCATGTAGGCAAAAAGTCCGATGTGGCAATGTAATTAAGAGGAGAGAGATGAGTGTGGTGACCCCAGGAAGAAACAATACTAAACGCGAGAACCTAGACAAAAGACTTAAATGGAAGAATCCCACCAATGCATGAAGAACTTTAGTTGCAAAATATTAAATGAAGAATCCTTAGCACCAACAAGTTAAGCATCTATGCATTGGAGTCTTTAGTTGCTAAAGTTTTTAATGTGCTTAGCACCTCATGTAAGGCTGGTCACAATGGACAGGAACATAAGGTAGTAACATACACATTTATCTAGACTATGTTACTATCTCCACAGTGGGTAGGAACATGTAGGTAGTGTCATGCAACGATGCATTTATTAGCTTATAGACTCGTTGTTTCTTGAAGTGTGTGATGTTTCGGTAACTTAGCTAGTTACCACAAGCACCTCACTTTTTATTAAATATGTGCCACATAAGCAACGTTGTATTGAAATATGTGATGTTACTACTAAGTTCCACCCCATTGTGACCAGCCTAAGCACCAATGCATTGGAAGTAGCCTTATGAGACGGATAGAGTAGTTATTAAATGTATGATCATTATGACCCATAATAGAGGGACTAGTAAATTCAGATGAAGGTGGTACTACTAGATAAGATCCAAAATTCACCCGCAAAAAAGAAAGATAAGATCCAAATCTTTTTGCAAATTTTTTTGATAAGATCCAAATCATCACGGAGTTTCATTTCAAAATGCGGAAATATCACTGACATACCAATAGTGCATGTTAAATTCATCGGAGTACTTTATTTATCTCTTTGAGTATTATGTCTTGCTGCTCAACAACTCCAGTTGACGTCCCGGCTAATTTATACTCCCTCCGTCTGAAAATACTTGTTATCAAAATGAATAAAAAGAGATGTATCTATATGTATTTTAGTTCTACATACATCATTTTTTGTCCATTTTAATGACAAGTATTTTCGGACGGACGGAATACATACCATGCGCGGCATCATGTGAGTTACTTATACGTACTCGCTAGCTTTGCTTCTTAATATTAATAAATGCACATTTTTAGTTTTTTAATCAAAAACTGCAGAACAGTGGTACTTCTGTAAAAGATATATATTAAAAAAAGTCAAATATGTACATGCTGAAATAAATAAATAAAACAGGCTACCAAGGGCACCTCCAACGGCAACACACATAAAAAACCGCAGCCGTCCGTGGATAGGGATGCGGAAGGCAGCCATCCAACCGAAGCCATATTCTGTCCATCGGTAAATTCAAATTCTACGCTGATCCGCACAACGCATCGGGTCGCATCTCCGATCACAATCAAAAAGGAGGCAAATATGCTTAGTTTTTACACGCCCGGATCCAAAAAAAATCTGACCGGCAGCCCGTGCATTTCTGCCCAGCCGAACCGGCCATCCCAGCAAGATGCTTCCTAATCAAGGAGGTGCCGTCGCCGCCGCATAGGCAGCCTCTGCGTCCGCGTCCACCTTCGCGTCCTCATCTTGCGCCGCTGCCAACTGATCTTTTTGTCGCTCCAGCATCTGGTAGCGGACGAATTGCACTATAATTCTAGTGTTGGCATCCAAGGAGTCGATATTCAAGGACAACACCTTGGCGTCCTCCGCATTGGCGGCGATCTTCACCCTCTTTTCCTCGAGTCTCCTCGAGCGATGCCTCCGTCTCCTTGGTCATGGTCCTCCTCTCTTCGAGCTTGATCATCTTCTCCGTCGCATCCATCAACTGCTTGAACCTCTCTGCCTTCCGCTCCTCCTTGATGTTTGAGCACCTCACGCATGTCTTTTCCTTCTTCGCCAATATCTCCTCAAACCTCTCCGTCAGCTTGGCCACAACACCTTCTTGCTTCACCCTCTTCTCCTCCCACTTCCTGCCCCGCAGATTTCTTCTAACCTTCTTCGGCAGTTCTTGGGCTGGATCAGTAGGGTCATCGGTTTCTTCCTCGTTGGCTTGGGCGGTGGTCTTGGCAATGAAAAGGTTCAACTTCGTCTGCCTAATCAATTTCAACCAACAATGCATGACGAAGAAGGACTTCTTCTCCAACTTCTTGTACACCACCACAAGCACGAGTAGGCTACAAAAGTGAAATGATGCATATCCATCTAGTGAGCAACAAAACTAGAGTATATCGGGCTAGTGATCAACAAAACTAGAGCATAACCGCCCAGTGATCAACAAAACTAGATCATATCCGGCCAGTGATCAACAAAACTAGAGCATATCCGACTAGTGATCAACAAAACTAAAGTATATCCGGCTAGTGATCAACAAAACTAAAGCATATCCGGCTAGTGACAACTCACTTGCTAGGTGATTTGTACACTGCTAGGCCACCGTGCGATGAGATGCTTCAAGTGCCCCCTCTTGGATGGTGTACGATGGTTGAGGGACTTACACTCACGGTTGCAGATCAACGCGTCGGAGTAGGGCGCGAAATGCTTGTGCTCATGAAACCGTATGTGAATGTTCCTTCAAAAGGTTATGCCCTTTTGTTCCGTGTCATGGACATGAACGAGGGTAGTGGCCAACCATGCGTCTCGTCCCCCCGCATGTTGGAGATTTCTCCTCTACCCTTCTTCTTATGATCGCTGATTGTATCATCCGGATCATCATCATCGCCGTTCTCCTCCTCCTCCCCCTTCGAATCCTGCTCTCTGGAGGCCCAATGATGTTGTTGCTATGTGCAATCGCCGGTCTGGGTGTAGGACTGTTGCGTGGCCGTCTGGGTGTAGGACTGCTGCTGCTGGTTGTAGCCGAACTGGGAGGGATCAGAGTCTTCCACATGCCCATCCTCATAGCCTCCTCCTCCCCTGCCTCCGTCGTAGATGATAGCTGCTTGGCGACATAGTAGTACTGAGGCGTGTAAGGCTCCGTCCATGGCGCCGTTTGTTCAATGGGCGCGCCTGTCTGGCTGCGTCCACCACGGCCTCGCCGACCGCCATGTCAGCCCCTTCGACCACGCTCATCGCCACCACGGGCCCAGCGACGGCCGGACGCTTCCGCATCTCCTCCTCCTTTGCGGCCTTTTGCTTTGATGCGGTGATTTTGTCGCGTCTCCGAGCTGATCTTCCAGGCGAGCGTGATGCTCGAATCCTTTGGTACCTCCGCCGCATACATCTCCGACAGGTTCTCCCATGGTTCCATGCGTTGGAGGCGGAGAGCAGGAGGTGGTGGGAGAAAAGAGCAGGAATTGGGTGGAGTCGCGAAGAGCGGCGGGGAGTGGAAGAAGAGAGTAGGGGTTTTTGGTGTGGAAACAATGCGGGATGCTACAAAAGCGCGGGCTTGGCCTTCCTTTTGGGTGGGCATGGGGGTGGAGAGCGACATTTCGCATGTCCGAACTCCCTCAAACCTCCCCCAAGTTTGTCTCTGGTCTGCAAGAGAAATCGCGTCCGGACCGCTCTGTGGATCGATACAGGTCGACGTTGCATGGCTTCCGCGCTCCGGACAGCGCGGTCAGGACGGTTGCGGGAGGTTTGCGGGTCGGCGTTGGAGATGCCCTAAGCTATCCAACTATCCAATACCAGTCCTAGTGTGCCCCACTGTAACATGTTAAACTAGTTCAGGAACTACTGACAAATCCAGGTGCAAACATTGCCTTCAAATTTATTCTTCATCTTGTGCCTAAGTAACAATAGATCAGTCTTGAGAAATCTTCTCCAAGAGTTATCAGAGGATGGATGAGACTTGAATTTTTTGTCATTTCTATACATCCAGATGTGCCAGCAACCCATGATGGAAATCTCAAGAGCAATTGTGGGTAGTAGAGCTTGTGTTAGAATCATGATATTATATCATAGATCGAGATCATCTCTGTTTTTTTGCACAAGAATGGAATCCGAATAGCTAAAAGAAAAAGGGCAAATATTTGTTTCCTCATAATCAGTGTGGCACAGTTCACACTTGTAGGAGTGCAAGTGAAAAGATTTCATGTGAAGGAGATTTCTCATATTAACTCTATCATGCGGCAATAGCCAAAAGAAAATTTTGCGTCTCGGCATAGCAACATTTTCCCAATTCTCTTTAAGATGGGGGCAGCAGGCTCTCCTATGTTCAGGTTTTTATATGAAGTTTTTATACATTTTAATGGATGATAAGGAAGAGCTTCCCCAAGGATATCTCCATTTGTCAAATGCACCGGGCAGCTGAATTGACTAAATAATAAGCTAGAGATCTTGGTACTGTTGAAATGCCTGGGAGAAAGGTGGTGTGTGGAAGCTTTTAGTAGGATCTGATGTGTGGATGAAATCTTGTAATGACACATTTTCCAGTTTACTGTCATACTATAAGTGCATCTAGTGCCCCTTAGTGATTTTGGTATATTGAAGACTTATAGGTTAAGGGGCTAATGTGTTTATGAGTGTACACATGTCTATAAGTCTATGAGGAGTTTGATATTTACAAAGAAAGTCGACCCATAAAAATGAAGTTCTTCGACTGAAGACTTTGGATTTCTGAAGACTTTCTGAAGACTTTGAAAGTGAAGAAATTGGTGTGACCTTGAAGACTTGATATCCATCTGAGGAACGTGAAGCGTGAAGACTTTTGTTTTCATAGTTTCATTTTCTATTTCTTGAGTCATAGGAAACACCGTACTGTTAAAGGGGGTCGAGGAAATACTAAGGAAAATTTTCCATGTGATGCTCAACTCAAAATCCTACACCTACCAATCCCTTCGAGTGAAGCCATTGGAAATCTCATACAATTCAGTCATATTCTTCAGTGACAGAGACGAAGTTCTTCTGGTCTCTGAAGAAATTGTTCTGACTGAGGAGTTAGGAATTCGCCAGTGCGGATTTCCTACCAGTGAGGAACATGATAGCCCTGAGGAATTTGATACTCAAATTTCCAACCGTTGCTTGCTATGCGCCAGCTGTCCCAAAATATCTACCTACCTAACGGTCATATCATTAAAAGGCATTTTTGTCTTATCATGTCGGGCCGCTCCCTAGGCTATAAATAGCCGCCCCCTACAACCACTAGCTGGTTGGCTGCTCCGAGAGAAACTGACACTTGTCATAAGAGCAACCCATCCTCCGAGGACTTTGAACGAAAATCATCAAGTGAGGAAAAACCCAAAACCAAACCCAAACACCTACAAACCCAAAAGTGATTGAGCATCACTGAAGAGATTGATCGTGCGTGGATCTGACGCTTGTTACCTTTGAAGACGGTGCTTCTTCCAGACGGTTAGGCGTCATGGTCTAGAGCATCCAAGAGGAATTGTGGATTGCCGAGTGACCTAGTCTGTGAAGGTTCAGAAGTCACCTGAAGACTTACCACGAGTGATTGGGCGAGGTCTGTGTGACCTTAGCTCAAGGGGAATACAGTGAGGACTTGGTGTCTTGGACTGTGTGTCCAGGACTGGGTGTTCGGGACTGTGTGTCCTCGGGTTTAAATACCTAGCCGCCCTAACCAGATGTACAACTGAGACAACAGTTGGAACTGGTCTAACAAATCATTGTCTTCACCAAGCTTACTGGTTCTATTTCGTCAACTCTTTCATTTCCTCATATCTGTGTTGTGCGCTTGTTCGTATCTGTTTGAAGACTTTGACTGAAGACTTTCTCAATTTTCTCAGTTCAATTTCTTCAGTCTGTTTGTCTTCATTCTGTGTTATCCTATGATTACGTTTTATGTACTCTGTGTTTATCTTCATTTCTTCATGATGACCATACTTGTATTCTGTTATGTTTACTTCTGAGTACTTATTCCGCTGCAAGTAGTTCTTCGCTAAGGAATTTCCTCAACAGCAAATTCCTCAGTGAAGAATTCATAAAAATTGCCTATTCACCCCCCGTCTAGTCGATATAACGCACTTTCAATTGGTATCAGAGCAAGGTACTCCCTTGTTCTCTGTGATTTTGGTTTAACCGCCTGGAGTTTTAGTTATGTCGACCGCAGGTATGATCAAGGTCTCAGCTGGGTGTCCTACCTTCGATGGGATGGACTACCCCTACTGGAAGAACAAGATGCGAATGCATCTTGAGGCAATTGATAACGATCTCTGGTATGTTGTGGAAAATGGTGTTCCCTTGGTATCACCTTCTCTGAATGCTGCTGATGTGAAGAGATTCAAGCAACTCGATTCTCAAGCGAAGAATATCATTTGTGGCCATCTAAGCAAAGGACAGTATGGAAGAGTGAGTGCTTTGAAAACTGCTAAGCTCATCTGGGATAGGCTGTCCAAAGTCAATGAAGGAGTCTCAACACAGCGTGACTCTCGAGTTGATGTTCTTCGCAATCTCTTCAACCGTTTCAAAAGACTTGATAATGAAAATGTTCAGCAAACCTTCGATCGCCTCACTGACATCTCAAATGAACTTCAAGCACTTGGTACCACTGACATCACCGACCATGAAGTGGTGAAGAAATTGCTGAGATTGCTTGATTCCTCATTTGATACTCTGCCATTGATGATTCAAGAGCGTGGTGATTACAAGTCACTTGATCCCGCTGATATCCTCGAAAGGCTAAACACTCATGAGTTCCAGCTTGCTGAAAAGAGAGATCTCTATGGTCCGAGCTATGGCAGATCACGTGCCCTGAAGGCTAAGGTCGTCTCTGAATCTGAAGGTGAAGATTTTGGTAGTAGCCTTGGTGATCCTGAAGAACTGAGCCAGGAGCTAGCATTGCTCGTAAAGAATTTTCAAAGGTTTTCAAGACATGGTCGCTTTGGAAAGTTCTCAAAGAGAAATGATTCCTCATCCAGTGACTACAATAAAAGGCTATGTCACAAATGCAAGAAGCCTGGTCACTACATTCAAGATTTTCCTCAGTGGGAAAAGGAATCCAAAAAGAAGAAATACAAGGAATACAGTTCTGATGATTCAAAGAAGAAGAAGAAATCTTCAAAATCTTCATCATCAAAATCCTCAAAGTCTTCATCTCACAAGAAGAACAGTTCCAAAAAGGCTTGGGCATTCATTGGCAAGGAAATGTACTCTGAAGCTGAATCTGAGGATCATGAGGAAGAGGAGGAATCTGAGGAATCCGAATCTGGTGTGGCGAGTCTAGCTCTCGCTACTGCATTCGCCAGCAAGTCTATCTTCGACACTGAAGAAAATGGTTTCACCAACAAGGCTCATGAAGACAATGATGACTATGCTCCCACCTATTGCTTCATGGCAAAGGGTGCCAAGGTACTCAAATATACCTCCTCTGAATCTAGTGAGAATGAATCTAATGAAAACCTTAAGCCAAGCTATTCTAAACTTGCTAAGATTGTTGTGCAACAACAAAAGGCTCTTGATAAGGTTCAAAACATGCTAGATAAAAGTGATGATATGTTGGGTGAAGAAATGGATTGATCTAAAATCTTGACTGAAAATCTTCAGAGACTTCAGTCCAAGTATGATAACCTTCAAGGTCATCATAACACTCTCTTGTCTGATCATGAGAAGCTTTCTTATGAATTTCTTCAAAGAAAGCGAGATCTTGAAAAGCTAAGAGTGAGTTATGAAGATCTTCAGAAGGAGCGCGATTCATTACTTGCTCAACAAATCAGCGCTTCTCAGGAAGAATTCATTCCTCCATGCTTGAAATGCATTGAACGAGAAACTACTAATTCTTCACCTGAATGTTCAAATGCTTCTAATGCTACAAATTCTTCAACTGTCTCTGTTATCACTAATTCCTCATCTCAGGACATTGCTAGTATCACTCACAATGCAGGGCTGAAGGAATTGTACATGACAAGCATGTACAAAAGCCTCAAAGGGCATCAGACTCTTTGTGATGTGCTTAAAAAGCAGATCCTCAACAGGAACCCTAGGAAAGAGGGAATTGCCTTTGAGAGGAAACCGAATGTTGATGGTTCATATTGGAAGCCTGAGCAGTATCCCAAAACTTCATGGGTTGCTGCAAAGGGACCTCCAGTTGATCCATCCAATTTATTTGGCTTTACATGTGAATCTCCTCATTCTTCTGATGAGTCATTTGACTCCAACTATAAACTGTTCAAAAATCAGAATGGTGAAGTATTTGCTAGATATGTTGGAACTAACTGCAGGAATGGTCCCCCTATGAAGAAAATCTGGGTCCCTAAGAGGCACCTTGAAAATCTTCAAGTGAATGTCCTCATGACACCTCGTGTGAGGAATAGGAACCCCAGATCCAATTCTTCATATGGATCAAAATCTTCAGATGGAGTAAAATCCTCATACGGATTCAATTCCTCATATGGATCAAATTCCTCAAAAGGATCAAAGTCCTCATATGAACATCATCGTACTAACAACCTTGTTTCTCAGGGAAGAGCTAAGGGCTATGAATATGAGCATTATTCTTCTAACCATTATGTTCATAAGTCCTCGAAGAATTACTCTGCTTATTCATATGCTTATCCTAACTCCTCTTATGTGAAACGAAATGGGATGGCGTCTATGCCACCTTTCTCTTATGGAGCTCGCGGAGTGATGAACTCTTTGCCACCCCTTTAGATGTGGGTGGTGAAGAAAAAGAACTAATCTCTTCTGCAGGGTCAGGTCTCCAGATGTGCTCAAACGTCTGAAGAATTTGCTGGAGACCTGAAAATGCCTGAAAGGACGCAGGCTAATCATGAAGAAATGAACTCTCATTTCTCACGTCCTCATACTGTTTTATCTGTTGCATTACTTGATGAAATTAATCTGATGATTTGATG
Organism: Secale cereale; assembly: GCA_902687465.1. Taxonomy (NCBI): domain Eukaryota; kingdom Viridiplantae; phylum Streptophyta; class Magnoliopsida; order Poales; family Poaceae; genus Secale; species Secale cereale. The sequence continues at coordinate 650,233,172 of LR738711.1, read as the reverse complement.
TCATATTCTTCACTGATGAAGTATATGAGTTTGTAAGCTGCACTAATTCATCTGCAGGATGATCAACCCAAAGCCACTGAGTGGGTCCTCGATAGTGGATGTACAAATCAAATGACTGGTGACAAGAATCTCTTGATGGATGCTCCCTTATCACCATCTCATCGGAAGCACATCATCTTCGCTGACAAAGGCAAAAGTCAGGTATTGGGTCTAGGTAAGGTTGCGATCACTAGGGATCGACACATGGACAAAGTAATGCTTGTTGAGTCCTTATGATACAACCTCATGTCTGTCTCAACGCTTTACGATTTGTATATGGTTGTTGCTTTTGGCAAACATCGTTGTGGTGTGATCATGGAATCTGACAAATCCATAGTCTTCGAAGTCTTTAGGAGAGGAGACTTGTATATTGTTGATTTCTCTACAGGACCTCAACCAGCTGTGTGTCTACTTGCAAAAGCTTGAGAAGGCTGGCTATGGCATCGATGACTTGGTCATGCAGGCATGAGGAATTTGCACACGCTTGCGAAGAAGAGGCATGTCATTGGCATTGAGAATGTCAAATTCCTCAAGGATCACTTGTGCGGTGCCTGTGAGGCTGGAAAGATGACCAAGGCCAAGCATCCAGCGAAGACTATCATGACTACTGCTCAGCCATTTGAATTGCTTCACATGGATCTCTTCGGTCCTAATCATTATTCTGTAGTTTCAAATGATGCTTCTCAATATGGCTTTGTTATTGTTGATGATTACTCTCGATATACATGGGTACACATTATTACTTACAAACATGAAGTGCAGGAAGTCTTCAAACGATTTTCCTCGAGGGCTTCAACCAACTTTGGTGTGAAGATCAAGCACATCAGAAGTGACAATGAAACTGAGTTCAAGAACTCTGGTCTCGATGACTATCTTGATGAACTTGGTATTACTCATGAGCTATCTGCTCCTTATACTCCTCGGCAAAATGGCGTCGTGGAGCGCAAGAACGGGACTCTTGCTGAGATGGCTCGCACTATGCTTGATGAATACAAAACGCCTCGTCGTTTCTGGATTGATGCTATTGATACTACGTGCCACATCATCAACATAGTATATCTTCACAAATTCTTCAAGAAGACTGCCCATGAACTCCTCACTGACAAGAAACCCAATGTGAGTTATTTCAAAGTCTTCGGTGCTAAATATTGGATTAGAGATCCTCATCACAACTCAAAATTTGCACCGAAAGCACATGAAGGGTTTATGCTTGGTTACTGAAAGGACTCGCACACCTACAGAGTCTTCAACAACGTTCTTCACAAGGTTGTTGAAACTGTAGATGTGCGGTTCGATGAAACTAGCGGCTCGCAAAGAGAGCACCTGCCTACTATGATAGATGAACCAGCTCCTGAGGAAACTATCAAATTCAAGGCTACTGAGGATGTCATTCCCACCGAAGAATCTGCCGAAGAATTCATTCCAGAACCTGAAGAACGTCGAGCTGATGCACCTGAGGAAACTGCTGAAGAAAATGGTGCCGAAGAAAATGCTGATCAAATTCCTCGACGACAACCAGCTCATCCTCGCGTTGCGAAAGAAGTGCAGATTGAGAAAATCATCAGCGACATCAATATACCAGGTCCTCTCACACGCTCAAAAGCTTCACATTTATCTAACTTTTGCGGGCACTTTGCTTTTGTCTCTATCACAGAGCCCACTAAGGTGGATGAAACATTTATGGAGTCCGAGTGGATTCAAGCTATGCAAGAAGAATTACATCAGTTTGAACTCAACAACGTCTGGGAACTGGTCAATCTCCAGATCCTCGCAAGCATAATATCATTGGCACAAAGTGGATCTACCGCAACAAGCAAGATGAAAATGGCCTTGTGGTAAGACATAAGGCACGGCTTGTAGCTCAAGGCTACACACAGGTTGAGGGAATTGACTTCGATGAAACTTTTGCACCTGTTGCTAGACTTGAGGCTATTCGCATATTACTTGCTTATGCTAACCATCATGATATCATTCTCTATCAAATGGATTTGAAAAGTGCATTCCTCAATGGTAAGCTTGACGAAGAAGTATATGTTGCTCAACCCCCAGGTTTTGAAGATCCAAAGAATCCCGACAAAGTCTTCAAACTCAATAAGGCTCTCTATGGCCTCAAGCAGGCCCCTCGGGCTTGGTATGATACTTTGAAAGAATTCCTCATGAAGAAAGGCTTCAAACCCGGTTCACTCGATCCAACTCTTTTCACTAAATCTTATGATGGTGAATTATTTGTGTGCCAAATATATGTTGATGATATTATCTTTGGTTGTACTGACCAACGCTATAGTGATGAATTTGCCTATATGATGAGTGAAGAATATCAAATGTCTATGATGGGAGAGTTGAAATTCTTCCTAGGTCTCCAAATTCGTCAACAACGCAATGGTATATTCATATCTCAGGAGAAATACCTCAAAGATGTACTGAGGAAATTCGGTATGCACGATTGCAAAGGCGTCAAAATTCCTATGCCCACAAATGGCCATCTGTGCACTGATGAAACTGGTATTGACTTCGATCATCAGGTATACCGCTCCATGATTGGTTCTTTATTGTACTTATGTGCATCTTGGCCAGATATAATGCTTAGTGTTTGCATGTGTGCCTGATTTCAAGATGCACCGAAGGAATCACACCATAAGGCTGTGATACATATTCTTCGATATCTAGCTCACACACCAACACTTGGATTATGGTACCCCAAGGGCTCGGCTTTTTGATCTCATTGGATACTCAGACTCTGACTATGCTTGTGATCGTGTGGACCGCAAATCAACATTTGGTACATGTCTTTTCCTCGGAAGATCTTTGGTCTGTTGGTCCTCGAAGAAACAGAACTGTGTGTCACTCTCTACCGCTGAAGCTGAGTATATTGCTGCTGGCTCTTGTTGTGCTCAATTGTTATGGATGAAGCAAGCTCTCAAGGACTATTGTGTCAACGTGAAGAATGTGCCTCTACTCTGTGACAATGAGAGTGCCATCAAGATTGCTCACAACCCAGTTCAGCACTCGAAGACAAAGCACATTCAGATTCGTCATCATTTTCTTCGTGATCATGTGTTGAAGGGCGACATCTCTATTGAACATGTGAAGACTGAAGAACAGCTAGCCGATATCTTCACAAAGCCCTTGGATGAGAAGAGATTTAGCAAGTTGCGGTGTGAGCTAAATATCTTAGAATCTTTGAATGTTCTTTTAATTGGACACTCATCCTAACACGTATGCAAAATTGATGACTTAGATGTGCAACACATGAAGAATTTGTCTTTCTTCAATCAATGAAGAATAACGCTCTAAGTGTGAAGAAATCAATGAAGAAATTGATTCTCAGAACCCTACGACAATTGTGCGCGATGTCTGAAATCATCATTCTTATACGGTGGGTCACACCACCACAAAAGTTGAAAATCTTCAATTTGAGTTTTTGAAATTCCTCAGTTGTCCATATTCTTCAACTTTGCAAAATCTTCATTGTTTCCGTCTCTGTTCTTCATTGGCTATATATTCTTATTTTTCTCCTGTTTTGCTTTATTAGCTCTATTAATATCATCTTTCAAAATGGAATCAGGAGTCATAGGAAGCAAAGTAATATTTTTATCCTTATGAACAAGAGTATACTGATTGTTTCTACCATGGTGTACAATTTTTTTTATCAAATTGCCATGGTCTACCAAGTAATAAGGAACATGCTTGCATAGGTACCACATCACAATCAACATAATCAGCATATGTAGAGATACTAAAATGCACACGAACAGTACGTGTTACCTTAACCTTGTCGCTGTTGTTGAACCATTGGATGTAGTAAGGATGTGGATGTGGTCTTGTGGTGAGAGATAGCTTCTCCACCATCTCCATGCTAGCCAAGTTGTTGCAACTCCCTCCATCTATGATCACGCGAACAGAACGTTCCTTCACAACTCCCTTTGTATGGAACAAATGCCTCTGATTTTGCTCAGCTTGTGTAACCTGCACACTCAAAACACGTTGAGCAACTAAACATTCATACCTGTCAGCATCTTCAGGAGCCATGTATTGCGTCTCATGATCAGAATCGTCTCCGCCGTGTTCTTCACGTGTAATAAGAGCCAAAGTCTCCTCATCATAGTCACTAGCGGACTCATATCCACCATCCTCAGTAGCAATCATCACACGCTGAGATTTGCATTCTCTCGCAAAATGTCCTCTTCCCTTACAACGACGACAAATAATATCACTGGTGTGCCCTGTTGATGCCATGGAAGAAGACGAACTCTGTGCAGGCCCAATAGGTGTGCTCTTGGCAGATAATGGTGGTTGTGCCTGCTTCCTTGTATCACGGCTGGCGGTAACAGCTGATGGAGGTGTCGGTGCAGTAGAATGTGTGGAAGTAGAGGATGCACGCGGTGTCCATGATGAAGGTCGACCTGCAGAAAAGTTAGTCCGCGCCAATGCCTGTCGATCCTGCACTTCACGTTCAGCTTTACAAGCAAGATGGAATAAACGAGTGATATTATTATAATCCTTATACTCTAGAATGATCTAAATCTCTCTATTTAATCCACCCATAAAACGTGCAAGCATAGCTTCATTCTCCTCAACAATACCACATCTAATCAGGCCAGTTTGTAATTGCTGATAATATTCTTCTACATAATTTTTTTCCTTGTCTTAAGCGCTGCAATTTTTGAAGTAATTCACGTTGATAGTATGGTGGAACCCAACGAGTACGCATAGCAGTTTTCAAAGCAGCCCAAGTAGCTAGAATAGGATATAATCTACAATGTTCAGACCACCAAACACATGCAAAACTAGTGAAAGCACAAACAGCAGCAGGAACACGTCTCTCCTCGGGATAATGTAAACATGTAAAACGTTGTTCAGTTTCTAACTCCCAAGTAAGATATATATCAGGAACATATCTACCCCCAAATGGTGGAATATTCAATTTCAGTTTAGGAAGATGGTCATGTACCTCAGGTGGTGGTGCAGCCCTACCGTTGCGATGATATGCATGAGGACGACCTGGTGGTGGTGGTGCTGGTTGTTGCACGTAGTTCTGATTTTGGTCAACCTCATCCTCGTAATGGTCCTCCACCTCTGCAGTAGCAGCAAGAGCTACATAAACATCAACAACGGCACCAGAAGCTTGACCAGGCTCAAGGGGAACGCGCTGTGCTCGTCCCACTTGATTTGGAAGGCGATGTTGTTGTTGTTGTTGTTGTTGTTGTTGTTGTTGTAGAGGTGGGACAGCTGCAGCAGCCGGTGGTGGTGGAAAACACGAAAGCAATTCAGCAAACTTGTTATCGAGCTTTGTTTCAAACGTCTTCTCCATGCCATCTATCTTCTCCATGGCCTCGTCCAATGTGTTTAGCACATCTTGCACCTGTACACTCATCATTTGCTGAAACTAATCATGAAGCTCCTTGTTCATCAAGTTCTCCCAGTCAGTCTCGTCGACTTGTGATCCTGGCATGGTTAGCAGCAATAGAAACACACAAGAATATGATCCTACAGACTACTAGTAAGTGGTGGTGGTGGCGGGTATCACAAATCCGACAAGCAAATCTCAAATTCTTACTAGTTCTTACCCAGCAGCAGGTGGTGATCGGCAACCGTGGTAGTCAAAACTCTCAAAGCTTGGATAAAGCGATTACCAGGGAGAGTCAAACACACGACGTAGATGTATGTGGAGCTGGGAAGGCTTATAAGATGGTAGCAAAAGGGGTCAGCAATAATCAATTCAGAGATGCAAAGTTGAATAAACGCTCAACGACGGTACTGTGCTGGTCCTAGGCTAGACCGTACAAGAGACGCGAGCCTAGAACAATAACAAAATCACGGCGCTGCACGTAATAAAGGGGAAAGCACACTCTGATTTTTTTTGCCTCTTTTTTTTGCGCTCTTTTTTTTTTTTGCCGAAAATCACTATAATGGCGAGTGTCTCAAAACACTTCCCAAGTCAAACTAAGATGATAGGCACGAATTTTTTTTTTGACGATTTTTTTTTCGGAATCAGGGCAGCGACGACGAAAAAGTGAGGTAAAAAACTGTATGGTGGCACGTGTCTCAAAAGACTCATAAAAGCCCAAAAATAGGATAGGGATAAAATATTTTCACCTGTCGATTTTTTTTCCGAGACCTACTCAGGCAAGGAAACACGAAACCGAAACTAGATGGATCTCAAAAGCCAATCTAGAACGAAAAGAACTCGGATTGGTGGTGGATATGTGGTGGAAGAATATGACAGCGGTGGTGGTATTTGGCAGCGGTGGTGGTATATGGATACGGATTGGTGGTGGTATATGGATACGGATCGATGGTGGTATGTGGCAGTAGCGATGAAGATGTTGCGGCGACGGCGTGACAACTTATGACCAGAACTCGAAACTCTAAAAGACTGGACGCTAAGACCAGCAACTTGACACGACGATGCAACCGCAAATTCAACTAAGCAAACACGGAAAAGATTATGCAATGGCTCAGACTGGTTCGGATATGATGAACTAACCCTAATTTTTTTTAGCTTTTTCGTGGACTGTAGGTACGAAGAACAGACTCGATCTAATCTACGAAAAACTGTAAAATCTCACCGAGCAACCTGGAAATCTGATACCACTTGATACGGATCTAGTAAGAATTTGAGATTTGCTTGTCGGATTTGTGACACCCGCCACCACCACCACTTATTAGTAGTCTGTAGGATCATATTCTTGTGTGTTTCTATTGCTGCTAACCATGCCAGGATCACAAGTCGACGAGACTGACTGGGAGAACTTGACGAACAAGGAGCTTCATGATAAGTTTCAGCAAATGATGAGTGTACAGGTGCAAGATGTGCTAAACACATTGGACGAGGCCATGGAGAAGATAGATGGCATGGAGAAGACGTTTGAAACAAAGCTCGATAACAAGTTTGCTGAATTGCTTTCGCGTTTTCCACCACCACCGGCTGCTGCAGCTGTCCTACCTCTACAACAACAACAACAACAACAACATCGCCTTCCAAATCAAGTGGGACAAGCACAGCGCGTTCCCCTTGAGCCTGGTCAAGATTCTGGTGCCGCTGTTGATGTTTCTGTAGCTCAACGTGTTTTGAGTGTGCAGGTTACACAAGCTGAGCAAAATCAGAGGCATAATTTGTTCCATACAAAGGGAGTTGTGAAGGAACGTTCTGTTCGCGTGATCATAGATGGAGGGAGTTGCAACAACTTGGCTAGCATGGAGATGGTGGAGAAGCTATCTCTCACCACAAGACCACATCCACATCCTTACTACATCCAATGGTTCAACAACAGCGGCAAGGTTAAGGTAACATGTACTGTTCGTGTGCATTTTAGTATCTCTACATATGCTGATTATGTTGATTGTGATGTGGTACCTATGCAAGCATGTTCCTTATTACTTGGTAGATCATGGCAATTTAATAAAAATTATGTACACCATGGTAGAAACAATCAGTATACTCTTGTTCATAAGGATAAAAATATTACTTTGCTTCCTATGACTCCTGATTCCATTTTGAAAGATGATATTAATAGAGCTAATAAAGCAAAACATGAGAAAAATAAGAGTGAAAATCAGATTGTGGCAAAAGAATTTGAGCAACAAATGAAGCCTAATAATAAACCATCTACTGTTGCTTCTGAAATTAAATTGAAAAGTGCATGTTTATTTGCCACCAAATCTGATATTGCTGAGCTGAATTTTAGCAAATCTGTTTGCTATGCTGTTGTGTGCAAAGAGGCATTATTTTCATTCGAGGACGTGCCTTCCTCTTTGCCTCCTGCTGTCACTAACATTTTGCAGGAGTTCGCCGACGTCTTTCCACAAGACGTGCCACCGGGATTACCACCTATTCGAGGGATTGAGCTGTAATGCCCCGGATGTAATACTTTCCCTTTTGGGCATATAATATATCTCCGGCTTCATCTATTCCATTCCGGGTTCCTTGTCTTTCGGGTTTTCGTCGTTTTGTTGTGTGCGTGTGTGGCATTCATTCATATCATATAGTCATGTGTATCGCATTGCATTTGTGTTGTCGTTTGCATCCGGTACCACGCGTTCCTTCCCGTTGTCCGTTTCGCGCTCCGGAGCTCCCTCACGTGTCCGTGTCGTACCGTAGGCCTACTTTGGTGTTTGGCTGTGTAACGTTACCGGCTTGGCGCGAGACTTGTCGTGTGTTGTTGTTTTGGTATGTGTAACCCACCTGTGAAATCTCGCCGCGTTTCGAGTCCGTTTGCTACCCCAACAGTTATTCGTGTGGGCTCAAAGTGCCTCCACTTTGAGGCCCAAGACACCCCTCCAACAGCCCACCAAACCACTCCTAACCACTTCTATCATCTAGGCCATCTAAATCTGATCCGGTGGCCGAAAACCGCACTCCATTTGGACAACCCTAGCTACTTGTGCCTATATATTTGTCCACTCCCCCAAATTTGTGCCCCAAAACTAGGAAACCGTAGCCCCCACTTCATCCCCTTCCTCCAGCCACCACCTCGCCGGAGACTTCGCCGGAGCTTCGCCGGAGATCACCACCACCTCGCCGGAGTACCTCTCCTACACCTCCTCACCTCACCTCACCTCACCACTGCCCTCTCCACCTCACCACCGCCGTCCTCCGGCCAGATCCGGCGAGGGGCCACCGGATCCAGCCGGCCCCGATATCCCAGCGCCATCCCGCCGTTTCCTTCGCCAGCGCCGCCGGCTCGAAGATCGCTTCGCTCGCCAGATCGGATCGACCGAGCGCCTGGGCCTCCCCTCCTGGGCGTTGACCGCGACAACCCTAGGCCCACCCGATCGCAGCCGCCGCCAGGCATCAGGCCACCGCGCCTCTCTCCGCCTCCCGGCCCGAAGGCCCAGCGCTAGAGCCGCTTCCCTCCAGCCGCCAGGATCCCGTCGAGCCAGGCCGCTCCTCGACCGCGGCCCTGCCCGCTCGAACGCCTGGCCAGCCGCCGCGCCGCTCCAGGCCGGCAGCGTCACTCCGCCGCTTCGGGCCCGAGCCGCCCGAAGGCCCATCTCCCCGCGGACGCGAGCTCTCGCGCGGGTCGAGGCCCATCCAGCCGCCTTCGTCCAGATCCAGGCGCCGGGCCGCCTCCCTCCTCCGAGCCGCCAGGCGAGGCCCGATCTGCTTCCGCCGCCGGGCCCAGCCGAGCCGCCCCGCGGTAGCCAGCTCCCGCCGCGGGCCGAGGCCATCCAGGCGCCGCCGCCGGCCCATCTTCGTCCACCCGGGCCAGATCAACTCCTCAGGCCCGTTTGCTTCAGATCACATGAGGTTGTTTTCAAAAAAACCCTAGATCTAGTCCCTGTTGATTTGCTTGTGTCTGATGCATATTTCAAACTGTGATATCTTTTTGTGCGTAGCTCCGATTTGAGTGAATGAGATGTCCAGACGTTCGTGGTGACTAGCACTACGATTCATTCCATTGTGCCATGCATGTTGGAGATCATCTAGATGCTTATTTTTCTGTTGCAAGAGTGCATCCCGATATAAACTGCTGCTATGTGTTGTTTTTATGCCATCTTTGCATAGTGATATCTTTTAGCTCGTTTACCCGAATGATGCAAATGACGTGTCCACGTGTTCGTCTTGCCATGCTCTACACGTTGCTTGTGTTAGGTTGCATGATAGAATTATTCTTGCCATGTTTATCCTCATTGCAAAGTGCTATGTGGCTGTTTAGTTGATAAACTTGTTACGAAATGCCATCTTGTTGAGCTCGTTGCTATCGTTATGTTTATCTCCATGATGCATGCTTGTGTGTTTCGGAATCACCATCATGTGTACTTTGATGTGGTGCTTACCACTTGCCATGTTTAGTTTCGAGGTGACTTAAACTTGCTCTTTTAGATGCCATGATGAAACTGCTGTTTTAAGACTTAGTGAAATTTCACTAAGTCTGGAATCTGTAATGTTCCGATGCCATGTTTGCGTGCTGTTCTAGGACAAACCATGATAGTTTTGGAGTGTCTCTTGATGGTTCCTTGTAGTAGATATTGTTGGCTTTCCATTCATGTTCTCACATGCTTATTTAAGTGGCTGTAGCATGTTTAACTTTTGCTCCAAAGTTTCAATAAAATTCTGCTGTCAGGATTTTATTGTCAAGTTCAATATGTCCAAGCTTGTTGCTATTGATCCGTGGCTCCTTTGGGGGTGCACCTTTGGACTTATTTGCTGTAGGATATGTCTAGTTTATGTTCATGCTCTTTGCCATGGTGTTTGAGTGCTGTAGCTTAATTATCTAGTGCTCCGAAGTTGCTATGTTGCTGTAATTTTCAGCTTTCGCATGTTTCTTGTTTTGGGCATAACTTTTAGCCCGTAGCTCCGATTTCAACAAGTCTTATATGAAACTTGATTGATTTTCCGTGTAGATTCATAATCTCCTATTGTTATCTTGTTTTGAAGCTTTTGCTTGAGTGCTATTTTTCCGTGCTACGTGTGCTCTCTTAGTGCATCCATCATGCATTCATCATTTTTGTGTGCGCATTGCATCTTGTTGATTCATAACTTGTGTGATTGTATTGTTTAGAGCCGGAAGCTGAGACCGAGTACGAGCACGAGGTTTCCAACGAGGTTGAGCACGAGGACCCTTCTTACGATCCGAACGACTACTCTTCAGGCAAGATGACCGAACCCCGATAACATTACTATCTTTGCCTATTGCTAGTAGTTCCGCTCTATAGTTTTGCCTCGATGCCCATGTCTTTCCTGTCAGCCTCCTACTTGTAACCATGAACCTGTTTAACCACCCTACCTATGCAAACCGTTGCTTGGCTAAGTATGCTTCGCTCAGCCCCTCTTATAGCATTGCTAGTTACAGGTGAAGATTGAAGATGCTTGCTTCATGTTGAAGTTTTGTTGGGTTATATCACACTATATAAATGCTGAAAATGAAATCATCTATATATTGGCAAGGGTGGAAGGCTAAGCATTTTGCTTGGTGATTTTCTCCACTCATGCCGTTAGGAACCATTTAAACCGGTGTTATGTTCCTTGATTATGCATTCCTAACACGGTTGGGGTGTATGGGACCCCCTCGATAAACCGCTAAGTGCTAAGTCTTTTCCAGCAAGTCCCAACATTGGTACTATTTGCCTAATAACTAATAAAACTTGCATAGGGTCTTGCAAACCCGAGTTCTTAATTAACAATCCCCGGGCCAGTGCTCCACATGAGTGTTGGTCCAAACTGGGCAGACTGCGGGGCCACCCGAGGGAACTCGAGGATTGGTATATACCTGTAGGCTGACCTATCCGGTCGTGTCCTGAGACTAGATACGCGCGGATACCATCAGGGTGTCGACACGCCGGGAGGATTTGCTGGATTAGCCTTACCTTAGTTCAGAGTATCTTGAGCACGGGATTCCGAGAATACTCGGGTCTTCCCACCTTGGAGTTGCGACTCCGCGGATCGTGGGCTTGTCATGGTCCAAGTTGGAACACCCCTGTAGGGTTATGAATTTTCGAAAGCCGTGCCCACGATTATGTGGCAGATGGGAGCTTGTTAATATCCGGTTGTAGATAACTTGACACAATGTTCCAATACACTACCAGCGTGTGTACCGTGACTGTCAATTTCCGAATAGGGATTCGGGAGTTGAACACGGTGGGGTTATGTTTGACTTGATTAGTCTAGGATCACTTCGTGATCATCTCTCGACCGAGGCCTTCTCTTCTCGCACTCTTTCACGTAAGCTAGTGCTAGTTGCTGCTGCAGACACTTATTCTTTTCTTCAGCCTTGTCCTCTCCCAAGGCTTAAATAGTCTTGTTACCCGGGAACGGGATTGCTGAGTCCTCTGTGGCTCACAGTTACTTCACCACACCAGATGCAGGTCCGATGGTGAGCTATCCAGGTGATGGCACCGAGCTAGACTGGGAGTATGATGAGGAGCGTAGTCGATACAATGTTCGTTATCCTGATGATCAGTAGTGGAGACTTCTACTAGGATTCGATCCGACCTGTGGATTTAAATTATGTTTGGTATCTTGTCATTTGGATTTTACCCTTAGAGGGCTGTGATGTTTTATTGAATGATGATTGAGACATGTATTGTATTTGTGTGACGTGGCGAGTGTAAGCCAACTATTTTTATGTTTTCCATCCCCATCTTTTACATGAGTTGTGCAAAGATACCAGACTTGCGATCATTCCAGCATGGGGTTATGTCTCTAAGTCGTGCCTCGACACGTAGGAGATATAGTCCCATCCTGGGCATTACAAGTTGGTATTTAGAGCCTTCTCTGACCTAGGAGCCCCCACTGATTGATCGAATCGTTGACGGTCGAGTCTAGGCACACACTGAAAATATTTTGAGTCCTATATTATATCGGAGAGTACGATTTCTTTGCTTCTCATCTCCTTTCTCTCTGGTGAGGACTCCTGACGACTACTCTTGCCTCTTCTACTTTCAAAAATTGCACCAATTTTTTTTAGGAATCTCGCGAGTATTCTGGGATTGTTTCGATGTTCTTGTGACGAGAATATTGTTCTCGATGCCTCCTGACATTAGGGGTTGTGGCAGTGTCCCGGGGAGTTGAGCTTCGGGGTATTGTCGTCACAAGCATATCGCGGCAGTACTAAATACTTAAGACGGCCGACATCGAAAATCTCTCCTATACGGTTAGTGGCAAGATAACCCCGACATCACCCAGTACTGGGGAGGTAGTTCGGGAGTATTGCCATAGCTTGTTATAGTGGATGCTTTTCGAAGGTCCGAGGTAGACAGTTTCCGAGAAAGACTGGTTATGAGTTGAAGGATGGATACAGCTGGATGTAGGTTTAGAGTTGATTGCGCGGTGCTTCCCCTGTATCCCCAACACCTGATTGCATAACTGGAATCTTTCGGAAATTCATAGGTGGGTTTATCCAGTAGATAGTAGGCATTCTTCCAACGAATGCAGGTTAGCGAGTTCGGGGTTCTACATTGAGTGAAGTGGTATTATGACCGATGTTCCGATCGGGAGTTGCATCTTAAAGGGTCCTTGGCTATGCTGATCCGGGGATTGCAAAACCCTTTCGTAACGCGTTCATATGCTTTCAGCACAAAGATGTTAGAATGAAGCTCCTATCTTGTGTTTGTTTCCGTCTGTACCTTGTGTTTTTCTTATTTTACTTTTTGTCCCCTATGTGGCTTCTCGTGAAGATTGATGTTATCATTTAACTGAGAATTTCATTCGTTCCTCTTGTTCGAATGATTTAATTCGTTCCTATTGTTCGAATGATTATTGTGAAGACTTGTTGCAATTCATTCCATTGATTCAGCTTATACCTTCTGTCAATCAATTACTGATTCGTGGTCATCTCTTTCAGGATGGCTCCGAAAAGGGTTCCCAACGCTAATCCAGAGGGTGAAGAGGTCCCAGATCGTCCTCCTTCCCCTCCTCCACCGTCTGAGGCTTGGAGAGCGATTATGCAGACTACAACTCAGAACACCCAGATGTTGATGCAGATGATGCAGCAGATGCAAGCTAATCAAGCTAATCAGGGTGTTCCAGGGAATCAAGGCAACTTCTTCAACCAGCAGCACCATGCTACTCTCAACCAGTTCTTGGCCAATAATCCAAAAGCTTTCAGTTACTGTGTCGACCCTCTTGATGCTGAAGATTGGTTAACCGACATAAAGAAGCATTTTGAGTGCAGTAACGTGAAGGAAGAGGACTATGTGAAGTTTGCAGCCTTCCAACTCAAAGACCAAGCAGCTGACTGGTGGCAGCAGTACAAAGACTCCAGGCCAGGTCGTGTGATCTCTTGGGAGGATTTCTGCAAGGACTTTCGCTCTCACCACATTCCTACAAGTGTCATCGAGGGTATGCGTGAGCAATTCCGCAACCTGAAGCAGGGCTCTATGACAGTCTACCAGTATAATGTCAAGTTCCAAAACCTCGCCCGCTATGCTAAGCAAGACATTCCTGATGCCAAGAGTAAAATCTACCAATTCCGTGGAGGTCTCAAAGATGAACTTCAACTTGCTCTCACCTTGTTCGAGCCCGATGAATTCGACAAATTCTATAATATGGCTTTGAAACAAGAGGCAGCTCAGCTTAAGATGGAGGCTTCTAGAAAGAGGATTCGAGATGCCGTTCACTCTTCCTCATCGTCTCAGATGGTCTCGAAACAAATGAAATTTTGGCTTCCTCCTCCTCCAGTGATTCGAGCTCCTTACAACAACTCCAACAACTCCAACAACTCCAACAACAAGAATGCTGGTGGTCGTGGTTTCTCCCACCCACACAACTCCAACAATCAGTCCAAGTTGCAGATTCAAGCTTCCAAGTCGACTGTTCCTCCTGCTCGTCCACTTTCTGAGGTTACTTGCTACAAGTGTGGCCAGAAGGGTCATTATTCCAACAAGTGCAACAACCCAAGGCGCTTTCCGCCACCTCCACCTGTTAGTTCGGCTATTGTGAAGCATAATCCCAGGCATGCTAGGGTGAATCTGGTGAATGCAGCTGAGGCGGAGAACTCTTCTGATGTGATCATTGGTAACCTTTCAGTGAACTCTTTTCCTGCAAAAGTATTATTTGATTCTGGTGCATCTCTCAGTTTCATTTCAAGGCCATTCTTCACCAAGCATAATTTGACTTCGGTATTTCTGGATAAGAAATTGTCGATTATCTCTCCGGGCAAGCACATGACTTCAAATTTGATGGCTCCGAATGTATCTATTCGCATGGGTGATTATCGCTTTCTGGCTAATCCGGTGGTTCTTGGCAATTCTGACATTGACCTCATCCTCGGGATGAATTGGCTTTCTCAGCATGATGCTCACATTGATTGTGCATAGAAGGAAGTCAAGATGACTCGTCCTGATGAAGATGTGATTATATTTGTCTCCAGGGATAACACTATCAGGCTTTTCTCTCTCAATGATAAGGGCGAAATTAATGCCATCTCTCAAATTCTGGTGGTGAACGAATACCAAGACGTCTTTCCTGAAGAACTTCCAGGCATGCCTCCACACCGTTAGGTGGAATTCATCATTGAACTCGAGCCGGGTACTGAGCCAGCATGCCGGCGTCCGTACAAGCTCTCTCCTGACGAACTGAAGGAATTGAAGAAGCAGCTTGATGAACAGGAGCGTATGGGTCTCATCAGGCCTAGTACGTCTCCTTGGGGCTGTGGTGTCTTATTTGTCAAGAAGAAAGATGGCACGGAGCGTCTATGCGTTGATTATCGGCCATTGAACAAGAAGACAATAAAGAACAAATATCCGCTCCCCAACATCAACGAACTCTTCGAGCAGCTCAAAGGAGCTAAAGTGTTCTCTAAGCTCGATCTCCGAATGGGCTATCACCAAATTCGCATTCGCGAGAAAGACATTCCCAAGACTGCCTTCAGAACGAGTTTCGGTTCATATGAGTATACAGTCATGTCCTTTGGTCTCGCCAATGCTCCTCCTACCTTCTCGAGAATGATGCACTACATCTTCAACCCATATACTGGCGAGTTTGTGCTTGTGTATCTGGATGATATTCTGGTGTTTTCCAAGAATGAAGAAGATCACGAAAAGCACTTACATCTGGTTCTTGATCGACTCCGTGAGCATAAGTTCTATGCCAAGTTCTCCAAGTGCGAGTTTTGGCTCGATAAGGTTTTGTACCTGGGCCATATCATCTCAGCTGACGGTATTGCGGTAAATCCCGAGAAAGTTGAAGCAATTGTCAACTGGGAAGCTCCTCAGAATGTCAAGCAACTCCGTAGTTTTCTGGGTCTTGCCAGCTATTGCAGAAGGTTCGTTGAGAACTTCTCCAAGATTGCCAAGCCTCTTTCCAACTTGCTTCAGAAGAATGTCAAATACTTTTGGTCTCCAGAGTGTGAAGTGGCATTCAAAACTCTCAAAGAAAAGCTCGTCTCTGCTCTAGTTCTTACTCCTCCAGATGAGTCCAAGCCCTATGAAGTATTCTGTGATGCTTCTCTTCAAGGTCTTGGTGGTGTGCTTATGCAAGATAAGAGAATTGTGGCATATACTTCTCGTCAGCTGAAGCCAAGTGAGAAGAACTATCCCACACATGATCTCGAGCTAGCAGCTATGGTACATGCTTTGATTACGTGGAGACATCTGTTGTTGGGCAGAAAAGTCGACATCTTCACCGATCACAAGAGCTTGAAGTACATCTTCACACAGCCGAATCTGAACCTCCGCCAGACTCGTTGGGTTGAAATGATCCAAGAGTATGATCCCAGCATTGAATACACTCCCGGCAAGGCGAATGTGATTGCAGATGCTTTGAGCAGAAAGGCATATTGGAACAGCCTTCTTATCAAGCCGTTCCAGCCTGAGCTTTGTGAAGCATTCAGGAAACTCAACCTCCAAGTTGTTCCGCAGGGTTTTCTTGCAAATCTTCAAATTGCTCCAACATTGGAAGATCAGGTCCGTGAGGCCCAACTCAGTGATGCCATGGTGCAGAAGGTGAAACATGGTATTGCAAAGGGCACTCCTAAATACAAGTGCTTTCGTGTTGATGAGAGAGATACCTTGTTCTTCGAGGACAGACTCGTTGTTCCCAAAGGTGATCTCAGGAAGCTCATAATGGAAGAAGCACATGATTCTCTCCTTTCCATTCATCCTGACAGTTCCAAGATGTACCAAGATCTCAAGCAATCTTACTGTTGGACATGCATGAAAAGGGAGATTGCCCAATTCGTGAATGAATGTGATGTCTGCAGAAGAGTGAAAGCAGAACATCAACGTCCAGCCGGTCTTCTCCAACCTCTTCCTATTCCCGAGTGGAAGTTCGACCACATTGAAATGGATTTCGTCACTGGCTTTCCTAAGTCCAAAAGAGGGAATGATTCTATCTTCGTGGTGATTGACAAGCTTACCAAAGTCGCTCACTTCCTTCCAGTCAAAGAATCCATCAATGCAGCTCAATTGGCAGAGCTGTACACTTCCAGAATTGTGTCCTTACATGGCATTCCTCAAGTCATCTCCTCAGACCGTGGAAGTTTGCTCACTTCAAAGTTCCGGGACTCCTTTCAGTCCGCCATGGGCACTAAGATCAGGTTCAGCACTGCTTTTCACCCTCAGACTAGTGGTCAAGTCGAGCGAGTGAATCAGATTCTAGAAGACATGCTCAAAGCCTGTGTCATATCTTTTGGCATGGAATGGGAAGACTGCCTTCCATTTGCCGAGTTCTCTTACAACAACAGCTTTCAAGCAAGTGCCGGCAAAGCTCCGTTTGAAATCCTCTATGGCAGAAAGTGCCGTACCCCTCTCAACTGGTCTGAAACAGGCGAACGTCAACTTCTTGACAGTGACTTGATCTCAGAAGCCGAAGAAATGTGCAAAGTCATACGTGAGAATCTCAAGGCCGCTCAGTCGCGTCAGAAGAGCTACTTTGACGGCAAGCATCGTGATTTGGCCTTCAACATTGGTGATCATGTCTATCTCCGTGTTTCTCCAATGAAAGGCACCCAAAGATTCGGTATCAAAGGAAAGCTTGCTCCTAGATACGTCGGGCCTTTCAAGATCCTTGACAAAAGAGGCGAACTAGCCTATCAACTTGAGCTCCCTCCCAACTTCGCCAATGTTCATGATGTTTTTCATGTGTCTCAACTCCGCAAATGCTTCAAGGCACCTGAACGCATGATTCCGTTTGAAGAGATTGATCTTCAACAAGACCTGTCTTACCGAGAGCATCCCGTTGCTATTCTCAAAGAAACCGAGCGCAAGACCCGCAACAAGTCCATCAAATTCTTGAAAGTCAAGTGGTCACATCATACCGACCGAGAAGCAACGTCGGAACGAGAAGATCATCTTCGTTCCGAGTACCCTTCCTTTTCCCAGTCCTAGATCTCGGGACGAGATCTTTTTGTAGTAGAGGAGAATTTGTAATGCCCCGGATGTAATACTTTCCCTTTTGGGCATATAATATATCTCCGGCTTCATCTATTCCATTCCGGGTTCCTTGTCTTTCCGGTTTTCGTCGTTTTGTTGTGTGCGTGTGTGGCATTCATTCATATCATATAGTCATGTGCATCGCATTGCATTTGTGTTGTCGTTTGCATCCGGTACCACGCCTTCCTTCCCGTTGTTCGTTTCGCGTTCCGGAGCTCCCTCACGTGTCCATGTCGTCCCGTAGGCCTACTTTGGTGTTTGGCCGTGTAACGTTACCGGGTTTGGCGCGAGACTTGTCGTGTGTTGTTGTTTTGGTATGTGTAACCCGACTGTCAAATCTCGTCGCGTTTCGAGTCCGTTTGCTACCCCAACAGTTATTCGTGTGGGCTCAAAGTGCCTCCACTTTGAGGCCCAAGACACCCCTCCAACAGCCCACCAAACCACTCCTAACCACTTCTATCATCTAGGCCATCCAAATCTGATCCGGTGGCCGAAAACCGCACTCCATTTGGACAACCCTAGCTACTTGTGCCTATATATTTGTCCACTCCCCCAAATTTGTGCCCCAAAACTAGGAAACCCTAGCCCCCACTTCATGCCCTTCCTCCAGCCACCACCTCGCCGGAGACTTCGCCGGAGCTTCGCCGGAGAT
This sequence comes from Secale cereale, assembly GCA_902687465.1. NCBI lineage: Eukaryota > Viridiplantae > Streptophyta > Magnoliopsida > Poales > Poaceae > Secale > Secale cereale. The sequence goes on along the minus strand of LR738711.1, from coordinate 650,214,667 downwards.
CACCACCACCTCGCCGGAGTACCTCTCCTACACCTCCTCACCTCACCTCACCTCACCACTGCCCTCTCCACCTCACCACCGCCGTCCTCCGGCCAGATCCGGCGAGGGGCCGCCGGATCCAGCCGGCCCTGATCTCCCAGCGCCATCCCACCGTTTCCTTCGCCAGCGCCGCCGGCTCGAAGATCGCTTCGCTCGCCAGATCGGATCGACCGAGCGCCTGGGCCTCCCCTCCTGGGCGTTGACCGCGACAACCCTAGGCCCACTCGATCGCAGCCGCCGCCAGGCATCGGGCCACCGCGCCTCTCTCCGCCTCCCGGCCCGAAGGCCCAGCGCCAGAGCCGCTTTCCTCCAGCCGCCAGGATCCCGTCGAGCCGGGCCGCTCCTCGACCGCGGCCCTGCCCGCTCGAACGCCTGGCCAGCCGCCGCGCCGCTCCAGGCCGGCCGTGTCACGCCGCCGCTTCGGGCCCGAGCCGCCCGAAGGCCCATCTCCCCGCGGACGCAAGCTCTCGCGCGGGCCGAGGCCCATCAGCCGCCTTCGTCTAGATCCAGGCGCCGGGCCGCCTCCCTCCTCCGAGCCGCCAGGCGAGGCCCGATCTGCTTCCGCCGCCGAGCCCAGCCGAGCCGCCCCGCGGTAGCCAGCTTCCGCCGCGGGCCGAGGCCATCCAGGCGCCGCCGCCGGCCCATCTTCGTCCACCCGGGCCAGATCAACTCCTCAGGCCCGTTTGCTTCAGATCACATGAGGTTGTTTTTGAAAAAACCCTAGATATAATCCCTGTTGATTTGCTTGTGTCTGATGCATATTTCAAACTGTGATATCTTTTTGTGCGTAGCTCCGATTTGAGTGAATGAGATGTCCAGACGTTCGTGGTGACTAGCACTACGATTCATTCCATTGTGCCATGCATGTTGGAGATCATCTAGATGCTTATTTTTCTGTTGCAAGAGTGCATCCCGATATAAACTGCTGCTATGTGTTGTTTTTATGCCATCTTTGCATAGTGATATCTTTTAGCTCGTTTACCCGAATGATGCAAATGACATGTCCACGTGTTCGTCTTGCCATGCTCTACATGTTGCTTGTGTTAGGTTGCATGATAGAATTATTCTTGCCATGTTTATCCTCGTTGCAAAGTGCTATGTGGCTGTTTAGTTGATAAACTTGTTATGAAATGCCATCTTGTTGAGCTCGTTGCTATCGCTATGTTTATCTCCATGATGCATGCTTGTGTGTTTCGGAATCACCATCATGTGTACTTTGATATGGTGCTTACCACTTGCCATGTTTAGTTTCGAGGTGACTTAAACTTGCTCTTTTAGATGCCATGATGAAACTGCTGTTTTAAGACAAGTCTGGAATCTGTAATGTTCCGATGCCATGTTTGCACGCTGTTCTAGGACAAACCATGATAGTTTTGGAGTGTCTCTTGATGGTTCCTTGTAGTAGATATTGTTGGATTTCCATTCATGTTCTCACATGCTTATTTAAGTGGCTGTAGCATGTTTAACTTTTGCTCCAAAGTTTCAATAAAATTCTGCTGTCAGGATTTTATTGGCAAGTTCAATATGTCCAAGCTTGTTGCTATTGATCCGTGGCTCCTTTGGGGGTGCACCTTTGGACTTATTTGCTGTAGGATATGTATAGTTTATGTTCATGCTCTTTTCCATGGTGTTTGAGTGCTGTAGCTTAATTATCTAGTGCTCCGAAGTTGCTATGTTGCTGTAATTTTCAGCTTTCGCATGTTTCTTGTTTTGGGCATAACTTTTAGCCCGTAGCTCCGATTTCAGCAAGTCTTATATGAAACTTGATTGATTTTCCGTGTAGATTCATAATCTCATATTGTTATCTTGTTTTGAAGCTTTTGCTTGAGTGCTATTTTTCCGTGCTCCGTGTGCTCTCTTAGTGCATCCATCATGCATCCATCATTTTTGTGTGCGCATTGCATCTTGTTGATTCGTGCCTTGTGTGATTGTATTGTTTAGAGCCGGAAGCTGAGACCGAGTACGAGCACGAGGTTTCCAACGAGGTTGAGCACGAGGACCCTTCTTACGATCCGAACGACTACTCTTCAGGCAAGATGACCGAACCCCGATAACATTACTATCTTTGCCTATTGCTAGTAGTTCCGCTCTATAGTTTTGCCTCGATGCCCATGTCTTTCCTGTCAGCCTCCTACTTGTAACCATGAACCTGTTTAACCACCGTACCTATGCAAACCGTTGCTTGGCTAAGTACGCTTCGCTCAGCCCCTCTTATAGCATTGCTAGTTGCAGGTGAAGATTGAAGATGCTTGCTTCATGTTGAAGTTTTGTTGGGTTATATCACACTATATAAATGCTGAAAATGAAATCATCTATATATTGGCAAGGGTGGAAGGCTAAGCCTTTTGCTTGGTGATTTGTTCCACTCATGCCGTTAGGAACCGTTTAAACCGGTGTTATGTTCCTTGATTATGCGTTCCTAACACGGTTGGGGTGTATGGGACCCCCTCGATAAACCGCTAAGTGCTAAGTCTTTTCCAGCAAGTCCCAACATTGGTACTATTTGCCTAATAACTAATAAAACTTGCATAGGGTCTTGCAAACCCGAGTTCTTAATTAACAACCCCCGGGCCAGTGCTCCACATGAGTGTTGGTCCAAACTGGGCAGACTGCGGGGCCACCCGAGGGAACTCGAGGATTGGTATATACCTGTAGGCTGACCTATCCGGTCGTGTCCTTAGACTAGATACGCGCGGCTACCATCAGGGTGTCGACACGCCGGGAGGATTTGCTGGATTAGCCTTACCTTAGTTCGGAGTATCTTGAGCACGGGATTCCGAGAATACTCGGGTCTTCCCACCTTGGAGTGGCGACTCCGCGGATCGTGGGCTTGTCATGGGCCAAGTTGGAACACCCCTGCAGGGTTATGAATTTTCGAAAGCCGTGCCCGTGGTTATGTGGAAGATGGGAGCTTGTTAATATCCGGTTGTAGATAACTTGACACAATGTTCCAATACACTACCAGCGTGTGTACCGTGACTGTCAATTTCCGAATAGGGATTCGAGAGTTGAACACGGTGGGGTTATGTTTGACTTGATTAGTCTAGGATCACTTCGTGATCATCTCTCGACCGAGGCCTTCTCTTCTCGCACTCTTTCACGTAAGCTAGTGCTAGTTGCTGCTGCAAACACTTATTCTTTTCTTCAGCCTTGTCCTCTCCCAAGGCTTAAATAGTCTTGTTACCCGGGAACGGGATTGCTGAGTCCTCTGTGGCTCACAGTTACTTCACCACACCAGATGCAGGTCCGATGGTGAGCTATCCAGGTGATGGCACCGAGCTAGACTGGGAGTATGACGAGGAGCGTAGTCGATACTATGTTCGTTATCCTGATGATCAGTAGTGGAGACTTCTACTAGGATTCGATCCGACCTGTGGATTTAAATTATGTTTGGTATCTTGTCATTTGGATTTTACCCTTAGAGGGCTGTGATGTTTTATTGAATGATGATTGAGACATGTATTGTATTTGTTTGACGTGGCGAGTGTAAGCCAACTATTTTTATGTTTTCCATCCCCATCTTTTACATGAGTTGTGCAAAGATACCAGACTTGCGATCATTCCAGCATGGTGTTATGTCTCTAAGTCGTGCCTCGACACGTAGGAGATATAGTCCCATCCTGGGCATTACATGAGCATCAGATTGACTTAATTCCCGGTGCATCGCTACCCAACCGCGCACCATACCGTACCAATCCAGAAGAGACGAAGGAGATTATGCGTCAAGTACAGAAGCTACTCGACAAAGGTTATATACGCGAATCCCTTAGTCCTTGTGCTGTTCCTATTATTCTAGTGCCGAAAAAGGATGGTACATCGTGTATGTGTGTTGATTGTAGAGGCATTAATAATATTACTATTCGTTATCGTCATCCTATTCCTAGGCTAGATGATATGCTTGATGAATTGAGTGGCTCCACAATATTCTCCAAAGTTGATTTGCGTAGTGTATACCATCAAATTCGTATGAAATTGGGAGATGAATGGAAAACAGCATTTAAAACTAAGTTTGGATTATATGAGTGGTTAGTCATGCCTTTTGGGCTAACTAATGCACCTAGTACTTTCATGAGATTAATGAATGAAGTTTTACGTGCTTTCATTGGACGATTTGTGGTAGTATACTTTGATGATATATTGATTTTTAGGAGATCTTTGGAGGAACATTTGGAACATTTACGTGCTGTTTTTATTGCTCTACGTGATGCACGTTTGTTTGGTAACCTTAGAAAGTGCACCTTTTGCACCGACCGAGTCTCTTTTCTTGGCTATGTTGTTACTCCACAGGGAATTGAGGTTGATAAAGCCAAGATTGAAGCTATTGAGAGTTGGCCGCAGCCCAAAATGGTCACACACGTGAGGAGTTTCCTTGGCCTCGCTGGATTCTATCGGTGTTTTGTGAGAGATTTCAGCACCATTGCTGCACCTCTCAATGAGCTTACAAAGAAGGATGTGCCTTTTGTTTGGGGTACTGCACAGGAAGAAGCATTCACGGTATTGAAAGATAAGTTGACACATGCTCCTTTACTCCAACTTCCTGATTTTAATAAGACTTTTGAGCTTGAATGTGATGCTAGTGGAATTGGGTTAGGAGGTGTGTTATTACAAGATGGTAAACCTGTTGCATACTTTTCTGAAAAATTGAGTGGGCATAGTCTGAATTATTCTACTTATGATAAGGAATTATATGCTCTTGTTCGGACTTTAGAAACATGGCAACATTATTTATGGCCCAAAGAATTTGTTATACATTCTGATCATGAATCTTTGAAGCACATTAAAAGTCAAGCAAAACTGAACCGTAGACATGCTAAATGAGTTGAATTCATAGAGACTTTCCCTTATGTTATTAAACACAAGAAGGGAAAAGAAAATGTTATTGCTGATGCATTGTCTCGTCGTTATACTATGCTTTCACAACTTGACTTTAAAATATTTGGTTTGGAGACCATCAAAGATCAATATGTGCATGATGCTGAATTTAAAGATGTCTTGCAGAATTGTAAACAAGGGAGAACATGGAACAAGTTCGTCGTTAATGATGGATTTGTGTTTCGTGCTAACAAGCTATGCATTCCAGCTAGCTCTGTTCGTCTTTTGTTGTTGCAGGAGGCGCATGGAGGAGGATTAATGGGACACTTTGGCGTGAAGAAGACAGAGGACGTACTTGCTACACATTTCTTTTGGCCAAAGATGCGACGGGATGTTGAGCGTTTTGTTGGTCGCTGCACTACATGTCAAAAAGCTAAGTCACGACTCAATCCTCATGGTTTATATATGCCTTTGCCTGTTCCTAGTGTTCCTTGGAAAGATATATCTATGGACTTTGTTTTAGGTTTACCTCGAACAAAGAAGGGGAGGGATAGCATATTTGTTGTCGTGGATAGGTTCTCGATGATGGCACACTTTATACCATGTCATAATAGCGATGATGCTGCTAATGTTGTTGACTTGTTCTTTCGTGAAATTATTCGCTTGCATGGTGTGCCAAATACTATTGTTTCAGATCGTGATACTAAATTTCTTAGCCACTTTTGGAGATGTTTATGGGCTAAGTTGGGGACTAAACTGCTTTTTAGTACTACTTGACACCCCCAAACTGATGGTCAAACTGAAGTAGTCAACATAACTTTGTCTACTATGCTTAGGGCTGTTTTGAAGAATAATAAGAAAATGTGGGAAGAATGCTTGCCTCATATTGAATTTGCTTATAATTGTTCATTGCATTCTACTACTAAGATGTGCCCTTTTGAAATTGTCTATGGTTTCCTACCTCGTGCACCTATTGATTTGTTGCCTCTTCCATCTTCGGAGAAGGTTAATTTTGATGCTAAACAACGTGCTGAATTGATCTTAAAAATGCATGAGTTAACTAAGGAAAATATTGAGCGCATGAATGCTAAATATAAACTTGTTGGAGATAAGGGTAGAAAACGTGTTGTCTTTGCACCTGGAGATCTTGTTTGGTTACATTTGCGTAAGGATAGGTTTCCTAATTTGCGCAAGTCAAAGCTAATGCCACGTGCTGATGGTCCTTTCAAGGTGTTAGAGAAAATAAATGATAATGCATATAAACTTGAGTTGCCTGCAGATTTTGGGGTTAGTCCCACATTTAACATTGCAGATTTGAAGACTTACTTGGGTGAGGAAGATGAGCTTCCGTCGAGGACGACTTCAATTCAAGAAGGGGAGGATGATGAGGACATCACTAACAAGGTTACACCCATAGCTCCAACTGACACATATACAGGACCAATTACTAGAGCTCGCGCACACCAATTAAATTACCAGGTACTTTCGTTTCTTGGTAATGAATCTAATGTTCATGAGAATATGATGCTGCCTAAATTGGATACATTTGTCTTGCTTACAAATGAAGGGCCTAGCTTGGACAAGAAGGATGAATATTGGAGCAAGATCAAACATGGAGATGATGACATGCGAAGGGGAACAAGAATGGAGTTACAAGTGATGATTTCAGGACTTTGAAGCCACCATAATGAGTGTGTGAAGCCTTGGACGAAATATACAAGATGCCACTTCATAAATTTCGTCCAGAGGCTATTATAAGTGCTGCGTCACCTTATTATTGGGCCAGGCCCATGTAATTTCGAAATACTTGAGTATAGGCTGTTTTTAGAGTCCGTATTTGTGGGGAAACAAGAGTTAGGGTTGGTTTCGGACCCCTCCACCAAGGGCCAAGAAATTCCCCCCTCTTTCCCCCATATATACAGACCTTAGGGCGTCGTTTAGACTTTGGGGTATATATATATATATATATATATATATATATATATATATATATATATATATATATATATAGGGTGGGTCTATTCTCATAACACCCCTTAAGACCTTATTCTCATAACACCCCCCACACCCCTCCCCACCCAGCCTTCTAGCGCGGCGGCGCCCGCACACCACGGCCCCCTCCCCACCCCGCCTCGCTCCCTCCCCCACCATCTCCACCCTATCCCCACCTTCTTCCCGAAGGCGCACCCCACTCCGCCCAACCCCCAATCCACCCACCGTCGGCTAACTCCCGCCCAGCGAAATCACCGCCCTGAGCCGGCCAGCCTCCCCCCAAAAAAAGTTGG